>JALAZF010000068.1:7856666-8475833 GCA_022829125.1 Lathyrus tuberosus | reverse complement strand
TAGCACCGGGATGAATACTCAATCCGCTAAGATGCCCTTCCTCAAGAATACTCTTTTTCAACTCAACAATATCCGGAACACAAACTCTATCACGACATCTCATGATACCATTTTCATCAATCCGAGAATCACCACCTCGGCCTTGATTTATCAAAGTCAATCGATCTACCAAACTCAAATCAGATTTCTGACCTTCTTGAATCTCATCAAGAATGCCACTAGTAAGCTTCAACATACCAAGCTTAACTCCATAAGAAGTCTCTTCACAAACTAAACTCATATTTCAAAATTGCTCAATCATTTCCAACTATTTTACCATCATCATCGACATATGTAAAGATTTCATACTCAATGCATCAACTACCACGTTTGCTTTACCCGGATGGTAATTAAAACCAAAATCATAATCTTTCAGAAGTTCCAACCATCTTCTCTGCCTCGAATTCAATTCTTTCTTATCAAAGAGATACTTCAAACTCTTATGATCACTAAACGCCTCAAATCTCGATCCAAATAAACAATGCCTCTAAAGCTTCAACACAAACACAACAACGCCCAACTCTAAGTCATGTGTTGGATAATTCCTCTCATGCACTTTAAGTTACCTTGAAGCATAAGCTACAACTTATTGATGTTGCATCAACACACCTCCCAAACCCATCAATAAAGCATCACAATACACAACAAACGGTTCTGCCGAATTTGGCAAAATCAAAACAGGAGCTGTTGTCAACCTTCTCTTAAGCTCTTGAAAACTTTCTTCACACTTTGCATCCCAAACAAAAGCTTGACCCCATAACTTGGCAAATCCTTCAATGAATTTTTGATAATAACCTGCCAAACCAAGAGAACTTCTAATCTCAAAAACTGATTTTGGAGCTTCCCATTACGATACAACTTTAACCTTCGATGGATCAACTGCAATGCCTCTACTCGAAATCACATGGCCAAGGAAACTCACTTCCTTCAACCAAAACTCACACTTAGAAAGTTTAGCATACATCTACTTCTCTTTCAACAAAGATAACACAATCCTCAGATCCTCAGCATGATCCTCTTCACTCTTCGAATAGATCAAAATATCATTAATGAACACAACCACAAACTTGTCTATATAAGGATGGAAAATCCTGTTCATGTACTCCATAAATACATCTGGTGCATTAGTCACACCAAATGGCACCACGGAATACTCATAATGACCATACCTCGTTCTAAAAGCATTCTTCTGAATATCTTCGGCCTTCACATGAATCTGATGATACCCAGATCTCAAATCTATCTTACTTAACACACTTGCACCAATCAACTAATCCATCAAATCATCAATCCTCGAAAGTGGATACTTATTCTTAATAGTCACCTTGTTCAATTGTTTGTAATCCACACAAAGCCTCATATAACCTTCCTTCTTCTTAACCAACAAAACTGGTGTACCCGACAGTGACACACTCAGACGAATAAACCTCTTCTCAAGCAGATCTTCAAGTTGGCTCTTCAACTCTTTCAATTCCGATGCGGACATACGATATGGAGCCATCGATACCGGACTAGTTCCAGGAATTAAGTCGATCGTAAACTCCACCTCACATTCCGACGATAAATCACTTATCTCATCAGGAAAAACTTCTGGAAAGTCACAAACAATTGGCAAAGCACCAATTGCTCCACTTTCACTAATACTCAAAGTTGCCATCAACATAAACATCTCGGCACCATCTTGCACCGACTCATTCACTTGCTTAGCAGACATAAACAAGTCTCCTTCATTCTCAAGTTCAAGAAAAATAACCGTCTTATCAAAATAATTAATATAAACATGGTTGAACTCCAACCAATTCATCCCAAGAATAACATCAAGTTGATCTAAGTGAAGAAACACTAAATCAACTCCAAAGTCTTTACCAAAAATACTCAACGGACGATTTAAACACACATATGGGGTAGTCACTGAACCTATAACATGAGTATTAATAACCATACATCCACTCATAATAGACAACTCAAGATTTAATCTCTTAACACAATCCAAAGCAATAAAAGAATGTGTAGCTCCAGTATCAATTATAGCAACCAAAGGTATACCATTAATGAAACACGTACCTCGGATCAATCGATCTTCACTAGTAGCCTCAGATCCTGATAGAGCAAACACCTTCCCTTTCGCTTGAGCCTTCTTCGATTTGTCACACTTGGTACTAATGTGCCCTTGCTCACCACAGTTGTAGCAAGTCACATTCGCACCACTTCTGCACTCAAAAGCCTTGTGGCCTGGCTTGCCACACTTGAAAAACTTCTGCTCAACACTTGTGCACTTAGGAGCACGATGTCTGATCAGTCACCATTTTGCTATAGTTATTATCATTTTAACAGGTGAAAGTATGCGAATTATTTACATTTTTCATATAGTTTGAGTGGTTTATATGTCAGTTTCTTTAATTTCGTATTTATCTATGTTTTAATCATTTCTGGTAATTTTGATCTTTTTGGGAAGGTTAACGTGTTTTGTAGGTCGGATGAAGTCAATGATATGGTTAGAAAAGGAACGCGGCGAATTTTTAGAAAGATTAGAAAAATTTATTTTTCAGCATGTTTTTTATCATGATAGGCGTGCAGTAGTTTGATCATAACTGGAGCATCTTAAATCGAAATGATGTGGGTCTGGCGATAAATGAAAGCTAAGATCAAGGGCTACAACTTTCATGAAGACACTTTTGGCATATTCGACACTTTTCATACGCGTATTGCCTCATTTCATACGCGTATCGAATGCTGAAAAATGCTGAAAATGCTGTTTCTCTGCCCATACGCGTATGGCCTGCCCCCATACGCATATTGCCTGCCCCCGTACACGTATGATACGCCCAGAACATGCTCATACGCTCCCGTATGCATACCATACGCTCCCATACGTGTATGGCACCCCCGGTACGCGTATGAAGGCCCAGAAGTGCGAAAAAGCCCAAATTTGACGTATTTAAAGCCACCATGCGATTTTTTAAGGGGGGCGGATTCTTGACAGCAAAATACACGTTTTGAAGGCTGGAGAACTCATATTTAAACAGTGTATTCATATTTTCAAGAGCTTCATGCGATTGAATATCTATTCATCTAAGATTTCTGTAATGACAACACTTTTTATCATGTTTTTCTTTACTTTTATGAGTAGCTAAACCCCCATTGCTAGGGGGTGTCCCTGATTTGATTATGAAATGACTCTAATATTATTATTGCAATGACAATCTCTTTTTGATTTAATCTTTTGTTGTTCTTAATGCTTGCCTTGTCGGACAAACGAGTTTGATTTACGGTTAACGATTAGGCGGGATCGCCGTTGTTAATGCTTTGCTTGAGATTATTTATAGTAGATATCACCTAGGACTAGGGATACCCTATAGAAACCGGAATATTCTTGATAATTGATTGCTTAATTTCAATTGTAATTCTCTATGGACATAGGAATTAGGTTGAATGATTAAAGGTTTTCTCACTAAGGACTTAGGAGTAAACACCCTTAAGAACCGGTAATTAATTAGTTAAAATAAGTTGTTGCAGTGTAATTCAGAGTTGTTACTGATTCAGATCATACATCTTTTCTAGCATGCTACTCATATCTGTTTTAACCGTTCCCGTACTTTCTTTATTTTATTCGCAATTATTTTTCACTTTGCAAAACCAAAACCAAAACCAAAACCCCCAAAGCTTTTGTTTAACTAAAATAAAACCAGAACTCTATATCATCAAGCAGTCCTTGAGATCGACATTCGGGGAAATTTCCTTTTTATTACTACATTGGCAGAATAGTACACTTGCTATTTTTCCGATCAAGTTTTGGCGCCGTTGCCGGGGACTGCCAAAGATCATAGATTTTAGAGTTTTATTTTAGTTAAAATTTTGTTGCTCTGCAATTAAAATTTAGTTTTAATTTTATTTGTTATTTTTAATTTATCTTATTATAATTTTTTTTCAGATTATTGTGCTTCATGAATTCTTCTATACTGTGCGACTAATAAAGTTTGAGTTGTGTAGTTATGAATATCTTTTATACATTACAACCTATATCTCTTGCATGTTGGTCGCCTGATTCGGGAATCACTCTGGAAGAGGCGACTACAATTTTTAAAGCATATAGGAGGGAGGTAAGAATCCTTATGAATGAATGTGAGGAAGCTAACTTTTATCCAGATTATTTTATTTGGCGAAAGTGCAGGTTGGAAGAAGAATGTGTGAAAGAAAAAGAACAAGGCATAACGTCGGACGAAGAAGATGCATTAGAAATAGAAGAATTTGAGGTAAACAAGAAATACGGGGGTGAAGAAAAAAAGCAACTTGAAGATGATCTAGTGCTGGATGAAAATGCAGATGTAACGATTTGTGAAGGTGTAGACATCCAATAAGAAAATCTTCAAGAAAATAATATCCCTAAAAACTATTTTGACAAGGCAGATGAAAGACGAGAAATTGATAAAGTATTGGATTTCATTTATGCCTTGTTCACAAAAAATCCCACTGAAAATGAGTTGCAAGAAACATCATCAATACCTCAAATTCATGTGGTTGCTACCAAACAAAAGAAAGAAAAAAGATTATGTGTTCTTTGTTTCATATATGCCACCCTAATATGGAATAAGGGGTCAAGCTAATGACGGTAAACGAGCGCTGCTTGGGAGGCAACCCAAGAGAGGTATTTGTATTTTGTTTTTTTTTTTTTATTATTTTGCAAGTTTAAATAAGGCATGAGTTGTCATTGGATTATTGTTGGCTTTTCATAATCTTTCCTGTTAAGTGGTGATTTCTAGCATGAATGGTTGACAAGGATTCCTCGGACTAATTGCTTGGATGTTCTCTGCTTACGTTACCCAGACTGTTTGATACTTCTGTATATGATTGGACGCACTGGTTGAATATTGTTATCAGAACCAGGAGCAAAGAGCATTGAGCAAAGAGACACTATGGAAGCTGTCAGTTTTACCCGTCCTAGTGAGTTCAGAAAAAGCCAAACACATATGTCATTATGAGAGAAATGTCAGGTATGTCTTTATCTATCAGGGTTTGCGCACGTTCTTTCTGATTTTTATCTGTATGATTACACACACTGAGGCATTTTTTTGTTATGACCTAAAACCTTTCTAGCCATCCCATTATTATTATTATCCTTCGTTTACCTCAATTGAGACTGTATCCCTTTGTTTGTTTTACACCAGCAATTATTAACCCATGGCCAAATTATTTTCCCTACCCTGTTCAGAGTAAGTGTTATTGTTTTGAGATCTATGTTCAATTTTAAGTTTGGGGTTGCTGTTGGAATAACAACCTTTAAGTTTGGGGTAGCTATGCAGTTGATGAAAGTAAAATACAGTGAGTGCAAAGAACCAAAAGAAAAAAAAGAAGAAAAAAAAAGTGAAAAAGAAAAAAAGGGGGAAGAAAATTTTTTCCTACTTCAAAAAAAAAATTGCATTCGCCGAATGGATTTTAAAATTCCCCACAAAAGCACTAATGAACGAACATGGTGACACGAATGATCTCACGTACTCTGAACCAAAAACCCTTGTTCTTCAACACCACACCTAAAACACTTCACCGGAGTAGGAGCTCCTCCCCCACTTGGCTTCTTGCCATTACCAGCTTTCTATTTCCCCTTATCCGTAGGAGTCACATACGACTTCCCTCTGAATTGACCTTTTCCTTTCTTATCATTCAAACTTTTGTAGTGATTAGACCGAGCTCTACTATCTTCATCATAGATCCTTTGAGACTTATTGCATAGAAAAAATTTGTTTCCATGAAGTGAACTTAAAACGGGAGCGCCTTGATGTTCTAAACGACCATGCTATAGCTCGGTGGATGAAGCGACACAAGTTGATGCAATAAAAACATTTATGTATGAAAATTCTTCACAGAAAAAACCTAATTGATGAAGCTTAATATATACATCATTATTAATTAAAGTTTTATGAAAAAAGACAAGATTATTTATTAGTTTTGGTGCATGTAAAACATTATTTAAGGTCAAGGAATTGGGTAAAAATGCATGCCCACAACCAATAAAAGAAATATGATGACCCTTAACAATAATATTAGTGCTCATATTTAAATAATACGCGAGATTACCTTCATTTGCCGTCATATGAGAGGTTGCTTTGTTTTCTATAAACCATTGATCATTAAAAGGAAAGATGGAGAAAGTATGAATAACATCTTGGATATCAGTTAGATCATAAGAATATAGTGTTTGCTGACCAACAACTCAGTGGAGCAATTACTACGTGGGCTTGCTAAGGCTTGGGACCGAGTATGGCTGATTGTTTTTCTGAAGTTCCTGTTGTAGGATATGGACACGATGGAGTAGCCCATGGATTCCATGGACATGCCCACAACTGCTACTGTTTCAGATATGTAGGATGGGTCCATTTTTGTTGTTGATAGGGAGATAAAGGTTACTGTTTCTACTGAAGCTGTGAGCGACCTCCACCACAACCATTATTCCTTCCACTGCCACGACCACCTCAACCATTGTTTCTCCCACAACGACCATTGTTATTGCTTTTATGATTGTTGCGATGAAGAGAATGACTTCATGAAACCATAAAATCATCGTGAGATAATAGAAATGTAGAGTTGTCGACATAATTTGTTGTCTTCTTTGCTTTAGCTATTTCTTCCAAGATTATCATAGAACGAGCTTTGTTAAAAAGGGGAAGAGAGTCTTTGTGACAAATTTGCTACCCCCGTTGTGGAATACACATCTTTTAGGCCAGAGATGAGTTAAAGAACAAGTTTTTCATTGGACACGAGAACACAAACATTAGAGAGTTGATCTAAAAAAGATTTGAGATGTTGATAGTAGGTAAAGGCATTAGGAAATTGCTCCATTTGGACATTGGAAAATTCTTGCTTCAAGGCAAGATTATAGTTTGATGGAAAATTCTTTGCCTTGAAACAGCCAAGGCTTCAACTATAATCTCGCATAAGGGACTAAGAGTCCCATCAAGTAGGCTTAACTCAACGCCCGCTTGAGTAATTTGGAGTTTTCTTAGACGATATCTAATATAAATTTAGCCCAAGAGGCTTAACGTCTCGCTGAAGGGACTTGGATCCCCTTGAACATATATCCCTAATGCTCTGTTGCTTACAAGCACTCCGACCTCTATCAAAACCCTTATGCTCGAGGGAGTGTGTAGTGATATATTTGTAACAAGACTTTTAAGGGCGGGAGAACTGCATGTTAGGCGACTCCTACCTGTCGCCCTCCATAAGAGACCGCCTCACCTTAAGTGCTCCACACTCGCCCAATCGTGGGAAACATGGGGAAATACGTTCATCGAGCAGAGAGAAATCAAGGCCAACAACCCAACCTACATGTCCCTAAGAAGTAGGAGTTCAGCGATCCATCATAAACTGAGTGGACGATTATCATTTCCAAAGGAACCCTAGGTCCAAGAGAGCCTGTATAAATACCTCACGCTTAGTAGGTGAGAAAGACATATCATAACATACTCAAAATAACATATAAGCACAGAGCTTCTCACCTCACGTGAGTTTGCTCTCTCCATATACAATCACCAAACAGGGCTTCACGCCATCGTAGAAAAGCATTTACTACCAAAAAACTACTAAGGCCTCTAGTCATCACTACTAACTTATAGGTCACACACACACACACACACACACACACACACACTCACTCTCTCTCTCTCTCTCTCTCTCTCTCTCTCTCTCTCTCTTTCTCTCTCTCTCTCTCTCTCTCATACACACACATATAGGGTTTGCTAACGTAGACCCACTTGTTTAGGTCAATTTTAGCAAAATGCACCTTAGGGTGCATTTAACCATTTTTTAGTTAAAGCTTGCTAAAATACACTTTCATAAAAATAAATGGGTGTATTATAGCAAATCCCACCCACTTGTTTTTATGAAGGTGTGTTTTAGTAACATGCAACTTAAAGTGCATTTAATGATTTTTTAGTTAAAATTTGTTAAAATAAACTTTCTTAAAAACAAACGGGTCTATGTTATATATATATATATATATATATATACACGATAAAAAAATCACTCAATTATATAGTTCTAGTTAAAGCAAAAGTCAACCGGATGTATATGTATCTTCTACCTAATTTTTGTTTGAAAAGTATAGATAACATAAAAATTAAACTCAAGTCAAAGTTAAGAAGAATAGACCCCAATTGCAGTAAATGAAGTTTTCAAATTGAAAATAATATTTCTATTTTTTTAAAAAGAATTCACTATACAATAAACTATTAATATATTTAATATTTTAACAAATTTCTTTAGTATTTTCCAAAAATGAATTTACGTTAAATGTAAAACAATGGTGTCACACTTTTATTCATGGAATAAGAATCTCTACGCCATTGTAGGGGACCCATGTTGGTGAGTCAGTTTTATTTTGTCAAGAACAATACAAGAAAAGAATCGTGCAATTCTAAGCAACCAACCAACCAACCAACCAAGGTAAGGTTTTGTGTTTCTTTTTTGTTTGGTCACATTTTTTACTCTTCATCCTTTGACACTTTCCCCTTTTTTTTTTTGGTTGTTTGTTTTTTTGTTTCTAGGCTCACCCCATTTTTCAATTTTCTCATATCATTTCAATTTTGTCTTCTTTTCCTGTTTTAGATTGGGAAGTGGATTTCAAAGGTCTTGACTTTGGGTTCTTCTTTTGCTTTTTTGGGTTAAATCTAGAGATGGGTGTTTGTTATTAGTTGTGAAGAATCTAAAAGTTTCATTCTTTTGGAGAAAAAGATGAAAGATTTTCCTGGGACACCTGGTACTATGTTTGGTTTGGCTCTGAGGATGTCACAGTTCATTTTTGCTGCTGGGTCTATTGCTTCCATGGCTACCACACCAAGTTTCTTTAATATTACAGCTTTTTGGTAATTCAACATTTTGCTTAATACTTTTCTTTATTTTTATGCATTTATCTCTTTTGTTTTGGTTTTGTTATAGGTTGTTATATGATCAAAATACACATTTACTCAATTGCTTTACTTTCATATGAATCTAATTTTTGGATACTACAATATAGTGAATCATAATATTTACATGACTGAATCAAATTTATCTTTTAGAAACTCTTTTTAGTTAGGTTTTTTATATTGAACCAAATCGATCATCATAAAACCAGGTTTTAAGGTTAGGGGTGCCACTCTTTATGGAAAACAAGTATTTACGCAAACAATGCGGAGTCTAGAACTCTAAGGTGATTGACTTTGTTGCAACAGATTATACATTGGGTGTATTGATCCTTCTTCTATGTTTATCTTTTGAAAGGGTGTCATTATTTCCGTCTAACCTCTATGCCTGTCTCGAGAACACTCCGATCTGGCTGTATCTAAGAGCATTTTTACTTGAATTCAGTCATGCACCATGTTAAAAATTGTGGGTGGGCCTAACTCAACCTTATAAAATCAGCTAGTAAGGTGAGGATGACCCCCACTTATAAGCAAATGTTCAGGCCATATATTGCCCAATATGAGACTCTTAACGCACCCCATTACGTAGTCATGCCCACGCGTGAAAGTGGTGTGGCACCATCCTAGTACAAATTTGGCGACTGTCAGTTGCAGCATACACGTGGATGCTTCTCATTTCTGTTTAAGAATTCACAGGATACCTCCGTAATTTGTTTGCATAATAATGGTCTTTTGCTCCCATTAATGCTCAAATTTCAATCTTTTGAGTTTGATGCTGCTGTTCGTACCTGTTTATGTGTGTTTCAGGTGCTGCCCTATCACAACAATTTGTAAAGTAAATACAAATTACTATGATTCTTGAACCAAACTTTGACTCTTCCAAATCTCAGAAAGGTCTTATTTCCTGTGCATTTTCAAACTCAATCGGTGAAAACACAGCATTTTACTTGATTAATTTGGTCTTTGTTCCGCAACGTACAACTTCTCAATCATCACGACTTTCTCTGTGTCCACTTATTTACTCATCATCGTCACCCTCATAATCTGTTACCGCTCCATAATCTTGTTATTCATCCTACTCCTAAGCTACCTGGATCTCTTGTTGACTTGCTTATTATTGCCACAAAAGGTATGCGTTAAAATCCAACATCAACTAGAGATATCATTATTCACTAGATAAATTTTTATAAGGCAAGGACAAATCTAACTGCTTTTGGCATATTGTTACTGGTTAATTATTAGTATATATTTACACCCTTGTCAAGCTTGGACCTCCAACTCCTTTTAACCCTTAACTCAACTGTTTCAAGCTAGTTGAGCTACTCCTCCCCCTCGACCCGACAACTCTCGGTACTTGGTTTTGTTAGTCCTAATGCGAATCTTAAGATGATATCAAAATTGCTTCTAGATATGCTTCATATCATTAGGCCACTCACATTTGTCTACCCTTCAAATGTCATGAGGCAAACTGTGTCTTGAAATCTCATATTGGCCAAAGATATGACTTTATCCTCCCCACTTGGGCTAGATTTTGGAGTTGAATACAATGTAGTCAAGATCGAGTGCTGGAACGTAAGATCTTGAGATCTTACGTGCTAATGATGACTGAGTGCTACGATTAAAGAAAGATCGTTTTCGTCGGGGGCATGGTCAAGATTGTGTTTTTTAAAGCAAGATTGTAAAAAAAAATGTGCTCTTTTTTTGGACCTGTATTATGATTTTTCATGTTTGTGTATGTGTGTGTATACATATGTATGAAATTACCTTTTTTTCCCTTTTTGTAGGATCTTACATGTTGTACTAACAATAAGAATTTTACGATCTTTCATAAGCCGACCGATCCTATTTAAGTTCTCGTGCTTGACTACATTGGTTGAATTAGGCCCAAGACAAATTATAATTCTAAAAAGTATGCATTGTACTTGTCAAATCCTTGTCCCATTTATTATTATTTTTTTAGCTTTCATCATTTATGATCCTCCTGTTATGCTTTTATCTGCGCTTTTTTGAGCTATTTGTTGGACAAATATCCTCGGGCGAAACACCAGTGGAGTGTTGGTTAATCGCATAATATCAATTTTTGTATCATATAGATGTTACTGTTTTCCCCATGTAGTGATGAACATATACCTACATGATGAACTGTTTTATCACTAATCTTATGATCCAGAAATTTATTCGTAAAGTGTGTATATAGCGTGATTTGATTCATATGGAATTACTTAATGCTGACTGTTCCATTTGCATTGCAGTTACTTGATAGCTGCAATGGGCTTACAAACCATATGGAGTTTTGTGCTCGCTTTATTAGACGCATATGCCGTGGTGAGAAAGAAAGTTCTCCATAACCCTGTACTCGTTAGCCTCTATCTGGTCGGAGATTGGGTTAGTCTCAGTAAAAACCTCGACTATGATTAATTTATTACATACAGCAGTGTTATTGCGTATCGAATTTTGAATAATTTTTTTGACCACTGTCGACAGGTAACAGGCACACTATCTCTAGCTGCGGCGTGTTCCTCAGCAGGCATAACAGTTTTGTACTTTAACGATCTAGGAAATTGCCATTTTGGAAAAGAATGCCGAAAATATCAGATTTCAGTTGCATGTGCCTTCTTAAGCTGGATACCGATTTCAATTTCGTCCTTAATAATGCTTTGGCTATTAGCCGCAGGGTAGCAGAGACAATGTGTTGACTCCACCAAAATTTTCTCGTCGAAAACATGTTTATCTTGTTCATAGATTTCTTTGAAAGTGTCAATAGGAAAGGAAATAGATTAGGTTTATACTCATTCAAATTGATTCCTTCATTTCCATTGGAATTGATGTGATAGCATCAGATAAATAAAGAGATAAAAAAGTGTTTTTATTTTTCCTTACCAAAGAAACTAGTCTATCAAATGTTGTTGCAATTGGTGAGATGTAATTTCAAAGAGATTGTTGATTTGATATTGAAATTGTCTTTTCAAAAGGGCATGTTGGTCCTTTGATGTGATAGCATCAGATAAATAAAGAGATAAAAAAGTGTTTTTATTTTTCCTTACCAAAGAAACTAGTCTATCAAATGTTGTTGCAATTGGTGAGATGTAATTTCAAAGAGATTGTTGATTTGATATTGAAATTGTCTTTTCAAAAGGGCATGTTGGTCCTTTGATGTAAGTGCATTGTGAATTGAACATAAAATGTATGGAAGGAGACATTCCTTCAATCTCAAGTTTGAATATAATGAGGAGAGAAACATTCGTTCAAAACATAGTTTTGAAAAAAAATACACTCTAGTTGTTAAAAATCGGGGTATTACATTGTGGTATCAGAGCTCGGCGGTAGATTTCTCCAAGGTGCTGTGAGTTGGGTGTTCTAAGCTGATCAAGTGTCAGGTATTGGGAGTAAATGTTTGGAGTCCTATGTGTTATGTGTTGTGTGTCTTGAGTTAAGTATGATATATGCTTAGGTAATCGATTGTTTCTTAACTGAAGTTAATGTACCCTGTAGTACTTCAGTAAGAAGGAAAGTTAAAACCCTAGAGCTTTAGTCGACTTCAGTTGACACGTGTCTCTGAATTCCTTAGATGTGTTGTTTTGAAAAGGACGTGATGGTATCAAATAAGAACTACAAGGTATTTCTGCAATAACTCCATGAATTAGAAGTTGTGTTGGTCATTGTCACTCAGAGAGGCTGAGTAGGGACAACCACACGTTAAACTTACAAAGGATTAGAAGTGAGAATCTGATTGGGAGACCTTTTCAGAAGAATTATTGAATGTTAATCCCAATGAGTTTGGAATGAGATGCGATGAACTTTATTGCTTATTAGGAAAATGTTTCCGTTGTGGAAATGCAGGGCATATTTTGATGTCATTTGGAACCAATTATGATGCTTAGATGTTAATGGAGCGTATTCTTTGGGAAGTAAGAAAGTGTTGCATGTCGAGAGGGGTGAAATCTAGTGAAGTTGGACGACAATTATACGATTAGAATGTACCCAAAGTGTTAATATCGAGGAGGACCCAATGATGTATATTATGTTGTAATGAATAAGATTATATGGTATAACAAGTATGTGGAGTTCTTACAGATTAAAATCTAGAGGTTGATGTAGCGTTCGAACATGAAAGGGAAGAATTTGTAGCAAATTATTTATACCTGAGTAATTGCTCTTTATAGCTCGAGAGTTCAGATTTGAGATAAGTGTTCAGTGACTAGATGGATGAGTAAGATATGTCAGTCTCATAAAAATAATTCTTTAGAGCGTTAGATTGTGAAGAAATTATTGGTTGGTACCTTAGTAAAGGTTAGAAATAAATAAGAAATAGATGAGTGAATAGATGCTTTAGGATGGTTAGCAAGAAGTTATGCACAAAAGATTGGATCGTGTTATAAAAGAATATTATGACCTTTGGATAGTCATGATAATTAAAGATGTTGCTTGTAATCGACATGATAGAGGTTATGGTATGTTAGGAAACAATTATAGGCGGGTGGTTTTTGAAATTTTGAAGTTGCAAATTACTAAATGATCAAGGAAGATCTAGTATACGGTTCTTTGGAGTTGTAACATTGACTAGGTAGTCACAAACGAAGATTTAAGTTATAGGCGATCAAGGAAGGGGGAAGGTAACTCGCATTTTAATAAAGAGGTTGACAACCTCATTATTAATTGGTCAAAGTTAAAAGGATTTGTAAGAAGGACTACAATGAGATACCTCAATAGAAAATGAGAGGGGGACTGAACATTACATCAAGGTTGTATGCTATAGATGATGAGGTTGCGCTCGAACTTAAAGAAGAGATCTAAGAAGTGGTATACGTAGTACGAGACTAATCCCATGGTTGAAAATCTTATATCACAAGGATAATGAGTAATGTATTCATGACTAGAAGAGATGTTACAGTCGAAATCAAGAAGGTGAAATTACTAAGTGAAAAGCTTGTTGGAGAACTCCACATGAGACTTTGTAAGTCGAGAGAACATTAAGTTCACTATGTCACTAATGGACAAATAGATGAAGTGAGAATACTAGTAAGGCTTAGATTCATTGTACTTGTTATAATGATGAGATGCATAGCATAAAGGAAAATGCACATTGAGAAAATAAAGGACTTTGGATGTTGGCATTATGGACACTTAAAAAATAAAAGATGAGATGTTAGAACAACTAAGATTGGTTAGAGTGACATACTCGTTTGATAAAAAGAGAATTTAATGGTAAGAGGAAAGGAACTTAAGAGAGTTTGGAAGCAGGTTTAAAATAACACGAAGGACGCGGTGTGCCAGTAGTGGTAGTCAACAAAAATGAACATTTCATGTTAAGGCGCACATGGTTAAGCTAAGTAATGATTTATAAATAAAGAAGTTGTGTCAGAGTGCGATGCAAGAATTTAAGACTGATGTAAAGAAAACATGTGCGTCATAGGTGGCATAGTTTTGACATGTGTCTAGAAAATTTGAGGAGTTTCGATCACGGACCGAATGTTGAGATGGTATTATCAAGATTGTGATTGGAATGAGATTCGAATGTGAACATATATGGACCACCAGAGTTATCAGATTAAAGGAAAAATAAGGATTTAGGGATGTTGGTAAATTTGTAAAGTTCTATATGTAGATGACAGCCTTATTTGGAGCGAAAACGTTTGGATGGTACTCGGTGTATTAGCGTTTACTGTATTGGAGGATACTCAAATAATATTTTGTGCTAACAAATATTTCGTGCTAAGTGAGCCTAAAAGAGAATACATAACTTATGTTGGGCGACTATGTCCCATTAACGAGATCAAAGTAGCAAGAAATTGAGGAAGCATTTAGTAAACCTCAAATGGATTGTTGGACCCTTATGCCTCAGATGATTTTGAGCACAAGTTGCAAAGAACACTATTGTAGTTAGGTAATGATGGTTTATTCCACCATTATGGTTGTCGCCTACTTATTGACAAATTGAGGAACTGATCACCCTTAATCTCTTGTTGATAGTAGACGGGGTTGTGTTGAATGAAATTGATGAGACTTGCCGACTTTGGTAGTGTATAAAGTTAATTATCATTTTATCAAAAGGATAATCAGTCACCACTTCGTGTGAACCTAGTGGAATGAGTTGTGGCGTGGAGGCTGAAAGGTAATTTTGAAAGTTTAAGCATGAACCAATGATCCTGGAGGACCTATCGTTATAATGTGCTCTTGTAAGATTAATTTTGAGTGTTGAACTCATAGTGTGATATCCAGATTGCGTCTAGACTCTTATTCAATGCGACCTTGTAGAGGGTTGCGATAAGTGCACGATCATGCTAGTGCTGACGTTAGTAATAACTGGTTGAGTTGTTGCACTTTCCTTAAGTTTTGAGGGCGAAACTTATTTTAAGAGGGTAGTAATGTAAGACCCGTAAAAATACATTAGCAAGAATTAGAATTTGAGAATATTAAATAGTATTATGCTCTTTTCTTTTATCAATTTTCTATTTAATGGTCTATTTTGACAAATTGTGTTGCGTCAAAATCAAACTTTAAAAATTGGCCCAACGATTATATTAGCTTTGAATGTCCCTATTGTTTTAAAGTTTCCAAAATAAGTTCTTATTTTTAAGAAAAACGAGAAAAATATATCTTTCGTTTAAATTTTCACGGACTCTGATTGTTGTCAAAATTTAAATAGGAGTTTTATATATCGCCTAGAATGAAAGTTTAATCTCAAGATATTTTCTATGTTAAGGAGAAAGAATTTATTCGGAATAAAAATTTATTTAAAAGTTTGTGTGTTATTTTAATTAAAAGTTTACGGTAGAATTTTTCAATTTTTGTAAACGCTATTTGTAAGTGAATTACGACTCGTCTGAGAGCAATCTAAGAGACAAAACGAGCTAAAAAAATTAAATTATAAAAATATCTAGATATTTTGGATTATATTATTATTTATTAAAATTAATATATATATTTGGCCGGATAAGTATGAATTATGCACATTGATCACTAGTGGCCATAATATAAGCCACGTCCACCCATTTCATTCCATTGTGTGGTTATGGAAACAAAATACTTTAAGTCATTTAAATATAAGTAGCTAAGTTAAGGCTTAAACTACAACGTGTCATCTTTCTCTTGAAAAACCAAACAACCCCAAAGGCATAGTGTCATTCTTCTTCTTCTGTTACATTTTCTTCACCTTTGTAAAAATTCTCTTCCTTTCATTTTATTCTGATTGAGACGCGGGAGTTAAAAATATTGCCACGCCATTGTTGTTTATGTTACTTACTTTCATTATAGCTCTTGTCTCATGAAAATGGTAGTTGATAATTATCAAATATATTTAATATCTCAATCGTGTATGATTTTCTTTTGTAGTGTTTTGAGAGAAATTGGTTCATTATAAAAATTATTTATTTTTGAGTAGTCTAATGGATACTCAACTAATTGGAAATAATTTTCTTTTTGAATTAAGTATATGACACAGAAAATTTGTTTTTTTTTTAATGAGTAAATTGATTTAGTATCATGAAACAAAGCATTTAGATGACTTGAGTTGACAAAATTAACATATCATGTTCATGGTGAAGATTCCTATGATTAAGCAAAATTATTTTAAGCTATAGTATAATAATTTTCATGATAAGCTTTGATAATTAATTCTAGAAGAATTTAAAAGAATTATTATTTTTGTTTTGAAAATAATCTTAGAAATTAGAAATTTGCATTAAAGTTCTGTCGCATTTTTTTTATCCGATAGATCAACACCTTTAAATTTTAAGGAGTTTAATCTCTACTTGAAAACTTTATACCATTATTTTCTCCTAAATAAGTTTTTTTGGATTCTCTATTTATTTATTTTTCTTTAAATATTAAAAATTTTAATTTTGTTTCATTTTAATTTTATAAAAATAAATTCCAAACGTCAAATATTTAGATATTTCTAAATTTTCCTCACTATTATGTTAGGATTTATTTTGTCTAGCTCATTTGAATATTTAGGTCGTGCTTAAGTATATGTCCTCGAGGTTTACAAATGGTTGTTGTTGGAAAGAACCTTCACAATAGAGTTGTCTCTGTTTTGTCACTGGCATGCGCTACCATTTTTAGAAGATAAGTTCTTTTGAAATTAACTTAGAATTCAAGTGTGATGTCATATCCTATATATCTACAATTTCAAGAGGCAATGTCAATCAAAGGATCCATAAATTCTAGTACAAAAAACTTAAACTACGACAAGGAGGAAAAGTAGATGCGTGAACCGTATAATCTTTATGGACCCTTGGTGTAAAGACTGATGTGTAAGAATTTTACTCGCAACGGTAAGAGCACTTTCTAACGATATTATATGTGATTGAATGCTTATGTGTTGGTATGAATGAATTATGTGCCCACTTGGGGGTTTTGTGATAATTGTGTGCCTGATTGAGAATGTTTAATGTTGGTGTGCCCAATTATGAATATGTGTTTATGCTATGATGCTAAACGCGTAATATGCTTTCATATGATTTTGAATAAATATATGAATTGACATGTGGTTATGATTACATATGATGAGATTATGTAAGTTGTTGCATTAATATGTGTAGAGAAAGCATATACGCATGCATATCATAGTTGCGTGTATGTCGAGGGGACTGCACCGGGTGAGGACTGTAGGGAACGTAGCCCACCTAATCCTGCGGAATTTTATTGAGTCGGTGTAGTAGGGAACGCTACACGTTTAGTGGAAAGGGTCCACGACTCTCTGCGGAGAGGTTAAATTCCGAAATTCATGCATGTGAGGAACCCGGTTAGGGCGATCACACCCATGTAGAGTCTGCATTAGGCTATTTGCGCATTACACTATATATTGAAATAATGTTGTGACTATTATATATCACGTTGTACTTGTATGTGTGTATTCTTTCATATATGTTGTTTTTAGATTGTGACCCTCAACTATTATTGTGGACTGGGCTTATGCCCCAGGTTCTTAGATGTTTGAGTTGTTCTTAAAGACGTGACAGAACTGTTATTGGATCGGTGATCAAACGCAGCAAGTCTAGATTTCTACTTGAGGGTTTAGTACCCAGCCATCATCAGTTAGAGTCCAAAGATCAGCTTAGAGTTTTGTTTGAGAGTGAGGTTCTTTCCATCTATTGTGAAGTATGTTATTATAACATAAATTTTTATTGTGTAAGATGTATTGATCATTATTTAACGTCAAATAATTTTTGAGAAAGAATGTTTTTCGTAGTGAAAATATTTTGCAACTTATGGCAAGAATTTGATTCTAACTTTGAAGAAGATTTGAAATAGGAAAACTTCTACTCTGATTGTATTTTAAAAAGGGACCATCATGAATGCTTTATGTTTTATTGTTGTTTTAAAAAGAAAAAAAATACACTCGCGCTGTTAAAAATCGGGGTGTTACAGTGGCACTGGTGTCGTACCTCGAAAATACGATCCTCGTGAAGGACGCAGAAAAAGTTGTTCGAACAGAGTCGCTGCTGAATTTTAATTTATTCCAATGAAATAGGAAAATATCGAGAAAACCTTTTTTAAAAATGGAATATGGTCATCACAACCATATCCGGGTTCGAGAGTCGGTTACGTGAAGGGAAGGTATTAGCACCCCCTCACATCCGTTGTACTCAACGGGAACCTCTTAGTCTAATTAGTGATTTTGCGTGTCAACTACGCTTATTTGTCATCTTTGAATAATAAAAAGGAAAAATTTTGCTAAAGGTTTTAACTAGGGTTTAAGGAAAAAAAGTTGATTTTATTATTAGGGTGCTCGCCAAGGATTAGAGCCCTTGTGCCTACGTATTCCCTCGTGCAATGGGAAAGTCAGAGCAATCATATTTCGGCACTATGGTTTGTTAAAAAGGGTCTCGATCGCACGAGGGCGAGAGAAAAGGTTGGTTACTTATTAGTGAGCTCGCTAAGGAATGTGATCCTTGTGCCTACATATTCTCAACCGGAATGAGAAATCAGAGCGTCCGTAGTTTGGAAAATTACGGGTTGTTGGTTTGTCTTTTAATGAACGAGTGTTTAAATCGCATTCTAACTGCTAAACATTGGTTTGTCTGATCACTAGAGGAGGCTGAAGCATTAGTTTATATGCGCGATAAAAGGGACTAAACAATGTTGTTTTGCAAAAGAGTGTTTGATCGCACAGGGGCGAGTAATTAGGTTTGATGTTTTTTTATAGATGTCAACTGCTCGAACACGAGAAAGACATCTCGTACCCAAATAATTGAAAGAGAGGAATCGAAGACTCCACACCCCTCTGTTTCATCTTGAGCGAAATAATGTTAAGATATGGTTAGGTATTTTAAGGACATAGTTGTTTGAACACGAGAAGACATCTCGCATCCAAACAAATGAGGAGAAATTTTGAAAACTCAAAACCCCTCCCTTTATTTTTAATAAACCAATGTTTAAATTAATTAGGTATTTTAAATTTGTTTTATGAAAAATACTCGATGTTGATCGAGATTTGAGAGGTTGATGGCGATGCATGAAGCAATCGATTTACAAGGGTGTTAAAATGAGATCGACATTGAATCGAGAATAGTTTGATCTTTTTGAAAATGGTTTGATATGATTGTGAATCGATGGTGAGAATGGTTTTTAATTAACAAAATTAATCGATTAAAGTTTGATTTAATCATTTAATTATGGGTAATTAAGATTAATTATAAAAATTATTCGATTAAATCAAATAATCAAGTTAATTAAAATTAACTAATTACATATAAATTTAATTTATTAATTAATTTAATAAAATTGAAATAACGGATGAACAATGATCGAGGCAAATTAACACACAATGTGCTCAAAGTCGGTTTGTACATGATGACCACGTAATCGAAGTGTCGTACGTAAGGACCGAAACGCGGCGAAAATACCGAATTAATATATGAAATTTTGGTGGCATAACGACATGGAATTGTCGAATCCACAAATTGGAAATCCAATTTAAAATGCAATGAAATAGAACAACCAACAACAATGAAAAATTATATTTACATATTATAAAACTTATTTATAACGACAAAAACATGTTAATCTAACAAGATGCACATTTTATATCAATATGGGAAATAAGGTGCAAGCATATTCTAACAAGATACTAAAAACTATTTGAAATATAGACTGCTTCAAGATAAGAGTCTAACAAAATTAAAATAAAAAATTACATTAGTATAACAAACACTGAAAACAAATAAAATAAAAAATAGACAAGATATATAATTGAAAATGAAATAAGGAAATGATAAGAATGAGATTACCAATGGTGGCTACTTGGTATTGCGTCTGATTTGAGTTGAAGCTGGGTATGTCTGCTTACATTTTTTTATGCAATACGTCTCATTTGGTGTTTTCTCTCTCTTTTTTTTTCTTCTAATGTTGATCTCTTTTTTTTTCTTTTTTATGCAATACTTCTAAGTTCTCTATATGAAGTAAGAAAAAGACAGAGTACTAAAAATAATTTTAAAAATGTTTTTTTTTCCTAAATGAGGCAAGAAAGACAAGAATACTAAAACGAAGTAAAAATAAATGTTTTTGTGTTTTTTCCTAAATGAGGCAAGAAAGACACGAATATTAAACGAAATAAAAACAAATATTTTTGTGTTTTTTCTTAAATGAGGCAAGAAATACAAGAATACTAAACGAAATAAAAACAAATGCTTTTGTGTTTTTTCCTAAATGAGGCAAGAAAGACAAGAATACTAAACGAAATAAAAACAACTGTTTTTGTATTTTTTTTTATAAAAAAGGAAAGTATTAATAAACAAATTAAAAATAAAATTAATTAATTAAAATAAATTTAGGCTAAAAACATAATTAAATCTAAATAGATTAAATGATTATTTAACTAAAAATTAAAATAAAATAATAAAAAAATGAATAAAAAGTTGGGCACCAAATTGCTCGAAAAAATAAAATGAATGCACCAAAATGATCAGCGTGAAATAAATATATTGGAAAAATACATTGTTTGGTCAGATTTTGAAATAAGTTTAGACCGGTTAAAAGGCTCAGATGGATCAAAATGCGACCGAAAAATAGTCAACAAATTTAAAATGAGCACGTCAGGTTAAATTACGCGAAACATAGATTCACTACGCTAAACAAGGGAAAAGAGGGCGTTTTTTTTGGCCTATGACAGCGCTTAAAAGCGCTGTCTAAGTCTGCGCTGTCGTAGGTAAAGACAACGCTTTTTTATTTATGAAAAAGCGCTATCTA
This sequence comes from Lathyrus tuberosus, assembly GCA_022829125.1. Taxonomy (NCBI): domain Eukaryota; kingdom Viridiplantae; phylum Streptophyta; class Magnoliopsida; order Fabales; family Fabaceae; genus Lathyrus; species Lathyrus tuberosus. The sequence continues at coordinate 8,454,708 of JALAZF010000068.1, read as the reverse complement.
AAAGGGAGACTTTAGACAGCGCTTTCAAAAGCGCTGTCTAATGTATACGTTTAAAATTTTAAAGAATTTTTTTATATACTTTAGAGAGCGTTTTTTATTCAAAAGCGCTCTATAAAGGGGGACTTTAGACAGCGCTTTTGAAAGCGCAGTCTAATGTATACGTATAATGATTTTTTTTTTATATACCTCTCTAAAGAGAGACTTTAGACAACGTTTTTCAAAGCGCTGTCTAATGTATACCTTTAGACAGCGCTTTTTTCTCAAAAGAGTTGTCTTTTGTCTACGTATAATTTTGAAGATTTTTTTTAAAAATCCCATTTTAACCATTTTTTTATGCAGCAACCTGTATAATTCACATTTCCATAAACCTGTATAATTCACATTTCAATAAACCAGTATGGATACGCATTTCCATTAACAAATTCTATTTCAAAACTAGAATTTACATTAATGCAGAATTTACATTTCAATAAACTAGAATTTACATTCACAAAACTATACATTCAAGAAAGAATTCTTCTTGCAATAAAGAATTCGCACAATTCCTCCTTAGTATCTTGCAATTGTTTCCTCGTGTAATAAGGACACATCATATCATCGAAATACTACATAACAAAACAAAATACGCATTATTTAGTTAAAAATAATAAATTATAAGACATATCCGATAAATATTAAAATAAATCCTAAGTTATAAAACCATGCATACCGTAATAGGAATCTCCAATTGTCCCATTTGAAGGATTTCTCTCATGAACCTCAAAACGAAGTACCCGCAGTCTATGCCATTACGCTGACGAGGGCACTGCACATAGAAAAACAAATAAGAAATAATATATAGATGTTTTGTGTTATCAAGTAGCATCACTAATAAGCAATATTGTGAAAATTAATATACCTCCACTTTGACCCATGTAATATTGGTTGATCTAGCCCGTGCTACTCGAGTCTCTCTTTGTGCACGGTATAGTAGTATAGATCTATAAAAGAAAAACGTAAACTTAGAACAATGTCACAGAAATAATTAAATATACAAATACACACGAATATTTCGAACAATCTCACTTACGTGTCAACCACATCCTTCATATTCTGATATGTGGACCAATCAGTATCCAATGAATTAAGATAATAGACCACTTCTGTTATAGGATTAATGGCAACCAACAACCAGTGTCCACTGTAAAATATAACAAAAGTTTAGATGGACAATTTCTACGCAAAAGATACAAATTAAAGATTAGAATGAAATTAGAATGAAAATCTTACCCGTTTCCAGTATTATACGGTAAAAGAAACAGACTTTCTTTGTTGCTGGCCATAAATCGCTCAAGTAAGTGGTCTCTTACTTCAATTGCATTCATACCAATTCTCGGTGCATTAACAAGGCTGCAAGAGAAGAAACAGAATCTGTTTGACAATTCCGTCCCCCACATGAATTTTTCATACAGGCACCTTAAATAAAAACATAATAAACATTAGACTATTTTCATTGAAATGTGTAAATAAATTGTTCAACTAAATAAATAATAGATTGATTGGAGTACCAGATGTATGAATGCATAACACCGATGCCTAATTCAGTATGCTTGAATATCTGCTCCATGTCCTCTTTTCCGATTATCTCGGAATGCGGAAATCCAAAAACACCTTCGACCATTTCTATTTGATGAATAACACCATCCATCAAATCTGACATTGTCATAAGTGTTTCTAGACACGACTGAAAGCGAGCTCTTTTTTCCTGCACGGTCCTTGTAGGAGCTTTTTTCATGCCGGTCTGTTGTGAAGCATGAGCAGGAACCTAACAATCATATAAGTTAGGTAAAGTAGAAAATCATGAAACTTTTGAATTCGGATAATAGAATAACACTTAAAAGCTACTTCTCTGTGTGATTCAACAGACTCGTTTTGCCGCAAAACCCCTTTATTCTTAGCTGCGGGTTTTGTAGGAGTCTAACATTACCATGTAAAAAAAATGTAAGTAATGGTTCAGAAATGATTTTCATAATCGTTCAGAATTGACATTGCAATACTAAGAGATTCGTAATGGTTTTCAACATACCTCATCACCTATGGAAATGAGGTCTAACGGCCATGCAACAAACGAACCTATTGCATCCTGCAACAATGTAACCTCTGAAACCGAGTCAGGTATGGGTAGTACCGCATCCGTATCTAAAGCGATATCAACCGACACTTTCAGATATCCATTAGGGAGCGGTTGATGGTGAAGTAACGCTCCCACAAGGTTATGCACTTTTCCCTTGCCAACCATGCGATAAGTCGGTAACGACAAATACAGCTGGCAAGATGAAATGCCCTGAAGCAATAATAAATATGTAACTGTTAATATGTATAAAGGTCAATTAAAATAAATATGTGCTAATTACCTCGGGAATTTTATTTGGAGAATTGATACTAGCTTTGTCACTAGTATCTTTCAAACCGGAACCACGCTTTTCCGCCTCATATCTCTCTTTATCCTGTTGCAATTCACAGACTGGCGCTTGTAGTGCCATCATCAATTGCATGACTTCTTGGTTGCTGGGTTTTTTTCTCTTTGGTTGCTTATACAGGGAAGATGGAGTCACACCAAATCCTTTACCTCTCACCCGACCGGGATACTCAGGAACATTTAGTACTCGACTAAGAATGCTCCTGCAATCATCCTCATCTGTGGGTAAGGATTTAGATAGATTCTCCTGAAATTCATTGACAAATCGAAAATTATTAGTGGGGATTAAAAATTGATTATATTTTAATAAAATTTCGATTAACTTTGAGATATAATGTTATACTTACACATTCGTCATAAACATGCTGAACATCTTCTCTAACAGCTCCATCCTTACCCACGCGAGCTTCCTTCCACAAAACATGGTCCGAAAGTGATGATTCTTCACTTTTAGACTCTTCTAACTACACATTTAGTTAAATAATAAGTTCATCAATTATAACACAATAATACAATTAATAAAATCATAGCATTAATATATACTTACCAATTTTTGTTGTAACCGTGCATATCCCAAACGCCCTTTTCTGTATGGATACGCGGGTTTTGATGCTCTTTCGCGATTAATGGCACTCAATTTCTGGATAAAAAATCTTAAGTCATATCAAAACAAACTAATGAAACAAATATATAATACAATCAATAGACATGACAAGATAACATTACATTGAATTCTTCGGTTTTCCGTTTGTCTACAAAAATGCCCCATTCTTCCGGTGTAATCACATCCGCATACAACGGTGGAAGTTCTGCTTCAACAAAATTTTTGTCCTCATCCCTAAGATATTTATTTGATAATAAGGCTCTAAACCCTCTGTGTCTCTTTCCGGCCAATTGAAGACAATACTTTTTCCGGCTTTCTTCAATATTAAAGGACCTCTACGAAAAAAATACACATATAAACATAAAGTGTGTTAGTATAAGTAAATTAAAGACTTAATCGTCAACAAAAATCTAATAACATCAATCATATTTGGTAAGTACATGTATCTCAGTCCATATCTTTTCTTTACTGGCATCCAACGATTTACTCCTCCAATTATCACTAGTGATTGGAATGTGCTGACGGACAAGTGAACCAATGTATGAAGACAACATTGAACCGTTAGGCTCAACTAGTTGGTTCTCGTCACTCCAATGTACATCAAATTTCGTCCCTTTATCTCTAGCGCGGATGATTGACTTCATAATGGTTTTTCATCATTTTATTTCATGTTCTACTTTCGAAGCTTCATTCTGAGCTTCATGTGTATCATGTGTCTCGTGCGTATCTTCCTGGTTACTAGACATTTTACCTGTAAGAAAGAAAAAAACAAAAATTAAATGACATAATATTCAGTACAAAACTCAATCGCTTCTTCAACAATGTCTAAAATTTTGAACTGATGTTTTAAACTACATTATGCAGATTTCAATAATGCATTGTACTACCCTGACACTTATTTTATAAGTAATGAAAAACTTAAGCTTATGAAATTATACTACACTCCACATAAGTTTAAAATAATATATAAAATGTTATAAGTTATTTTGATAAAATCTTTTAAATATAAAAATATCAATTAACAATTTTTAAAATGGTGCCTGGTTTTTGTGTTAGAATGAGTATGAAACACCAACACCAACATCAACAAATACTACACCAGAAATATCAACAACATCTAACAGGGAGAACAAACCAAGTATCAGAACCATACATCATCACCAACAATAACACCAACACTACAAGTAGAACAACAGAACAACAGAACAACATACCATACCATACCATCATTTTTCACACGAATACCATACCATCAACAAACTAAACATCAACAACAAAACAACAGAACAACATACAATGAAACTTCACGAAAACAATGAATCTTATTGAAGCAAGAACAACAAGAAGAACAATGAAACTTAATGAAGCAAGAACAACGTACCTCTTCTTCGTTTTGTCTTCAATGGAAGTGAAACTTCACGTCTGACAATGGCAAGAACAACAATGAAACTTCACGAAAGCAATGGCAGAGAAGAACGACGGCAATGGCGAATGGGTTTCAACAGAGAAGAATGATAGCTAGGGTATTCTAAAACGCGCGGTCGAGAGAAGAATATGAATAAAAGTTTCAGAAAATGAAATGAAATGTAACCATTATTTTAATTCATAAATTACCTTAGAGGGCGCTTTTCTTATAAAGCGCTTTCTAAAGTTGGAGAATTTAATTACCTTAGAGGGCGCTTTCCTAAAAGCGCTTTCTAAGGTTAACCTTTAGACAGCGCTTTTATAAAGCGCTTTCTATAGTTGGAGAATTTAATTACCTTAGAGGGCGCTTTCCTAAAAGCGCTTTCTAAGGTTAACCTTTAGACAACGCTTTTATAAAGCGCTTTCTAAATTATTATCTATAGCAGTGCTTTCCAGAAAGCGCTTTCTAAGGTGGCTACCATTTAGGGCATTTAACAGCGCTTTTGAAAAGCGCTTTCTAAAGGCTATCTATTACAGCGCTTTTTTTTAGCGAAATTTTTTAAAGACCTATAGCAGCGCTTTGTCTAAAAAGCGCTGTCTTTGTCCAGTTTTGGCGTAGTGATTAATATAACAGATGTCTGCAAGCTCGATTTTGAAATTTTTCGTCCACTGATTTTGCGCATAGTTAAAATTCAGTTCAACCAATATGTTTGTATATCCGAGAGTTCATTATGGCTGACATTTGAGACATTATTTATGGTGAAAGATATGATATGCTAAAATTTAAATGCCCGGACAAAATTGGGGTATGGCAACTGGATCAGCAGGATCATCAACGGGAGTTGGCACTTGATCAGCAGGAGGTGGCACATGTGCATCTCGATGCCTGCCGGTATGGGAAGAAGAATAAGAAGAATGTGGAGTGGACTGAGATGAAGATGGAGTGACCTGAGGTGAATGTCGAGCCCCAGGAGTAGACTGCGCCCTAAAAATCGACTCCTCTTTCCTGAACATATGTAGCTGCACCCTCCGGAACCTGCTAGCTCCGTTCCCGCTGAATGGATGCGTGTTGGGAAACCCGTCCAAGTCTCAGTCTGTCGGCTCTGTCAGCCATTATGTCTGCAAGGTAAAATTAGCCATATAATTAGTTTACGTAAAATAACAACACAAACAAGAAAATTATAAAAAAAACAAACTGAGGAAATTTCGGAGATATATCTACGGAAACATTCAAGAGATGTATCTCCGGAATTTCTTAAAGTATATAAAACGTTGAACTTTCCGGAGACGTATCTTCAGAAATTTTTGAAACTCAGAGGTCGCGACAATGGCGTCCTCTGCTACTCAGAATGTGAAAAATACAGCCCTGATCGTCCATTTGAGCCAACAAACAATACATACACTTACTCTAAACTATGTTTCATGTGATTTCTAAATATTTCTACACCTAACAATTGATTCTAACTCGTTTACAACAAAACTCGAATATTTATCGAAAACTCGAAAAACTTACCCGAAATTTATGATTTGAAAGATGTTCATTGATGAAATGGATGATGCTTGATGTTTACTTGAAGCCTCCTATTAAAGAAATCTGGTTTGGTGGAGTTGGAGAAATTTGGGATTGAGAGAGTGGAAGAGTTTGTGAATGAAAGTGAAAAGTGAGAGAGGAGAAGAGTCTGATGCATTAATATGCTCCAAAATGTTCCGGAGATATATCTCCAGAATATTTCAACGTTCACTTTAGTTTTGGAGTGTTCGGAGATATATCTCCAGAATATTTTAACGCTCAATTAAGTTTTGGTGCGTCCGAAGATATATCTCCGGAATCAAGGGACATATATGAAAATTCACATGGTGTGGAAGAATTCTATAGGGTGCAAAAAGAAATCCTCTTTTATTAATTATGGAAATTCAAATGGTTTGGAAGAAACTTGGGTTTTTTTATTTTGAAAACTTAAAGGGTTTGGAAGAATGCTAAGGATGTTATGAAAATTTTCATCATTTAAAATACGGTGGATCATGTTGGACTCTAAATCACTCGATTATACTTTGCATTTGTGAATTGTGTTCCATGAAGTGAATGTACATGGTCTTTAACATCCCATCAACTATCTAACTAATAAACTGTCTAACTAATCAACTATCTAACTAAGATTGGAAGATGCCTATACACTCCCTAATATACCCTTTCATTACATTTCAAATTATACAATAAAATGGGCCTTCAATAATTGACTAAATACAACTCCCTTTCCACGTGGCGGGGTAGTGAGTGTGCTTTTTGGATTGGCAATTTCCTATGCAGAGCACTTGTCATCATAGGATTTGTCAATTTCTAAATTAAAATTAAACCCAATATTTACCTTCTATCTCTTTCATCGAAAACTCATTTCCCTCTTATTCTTCCTCTCTTCCCTTAATATTCTTTTCTTTATCTTCATTCTTCTTCATTCCTTTTCTGATTTTCATCTAGACTAATTTCTGTAAACAAAGGTGAATTTTTGAAAAAATAAAACGCAAAAACGATGGTGGAGGAACGTCTGACTATTCAAAGCGACAACGATGAAGATGTTTGAGCATAGTTATAACAGGAGAGAGTGACGCGGTGGTGATGGTACGATCGGAGATGGCGGAAACGACTTCTCATTTTCTTTGATTCTATAATTTCCATCTCCTTTTAATTTTTTTTTCATTGCTGTTGGATTTTTACCTTCTTTTAATTTTTAGGGTTCATTCAAAACATTTTTTTTTAAAAAGAGAAAAGAATAGGAAGAACAACAACATTGATTTTTGGAAGTAAAGTTTGCTTCTAAGTCTGCGGTGCAATATATTGTAACAGGTGTTAAACAATCTATCAAAATAAATCAAACTTCTTTACATTGTGCTTTGGTGGAGATCGTCGGTAAGATGACGATGGTGGTTTCCCATAGTGCATTGGTGTTTCATGTGGAGATCTGAGTAAGACATCAAAGAAGAGAGTGATGTAGTGCAAAGGTCAAACGCGAAATATGTCTGAAGTAGTGGCCTAGAGTGATTGTGTCATCCCTCATGGAGATGAGAATCCTCTTCTTCCTTTTTTATTTTGGTTTTTCAAACTTATGAATCTTTCTTCTCTTCTCTATAAATCGTTCACTCATTTTTTTTTCTGTTTTCTCTCTTTCTTTTTTACACTTTTTTTTACCTCTCTCTTTCTTTTCTGTATTTTTTATTCTATCTTTTATGTCTCATTCTGGTAAAATTTACAATATTTTGTGAATGAACTGTCAAAATATAGTTTATGAGTTTATGGTTTTATTTTCTTTTTACAGGTTACATATATGATATATAGTTTAAAAGTTCTTTTGGTTTATACTATGCAAATAGAATAATATATACTATTGTTGTTGTTGAACAGCTATCAGAAGACTTGGGGGCTTTACTAATATGGCTATTCAATAATTATATTTCTATGTTTATCTCTATTTACTAACAAAGGTGAATTTAGTAAATTTATGTTTGTTTTCTAATTGAGATATATCATTGTAGGTGTAAGCCATCCGATGAAGTTGATACATCCTCCGTTTTGACCTTTTGTGCAAGTACATTATCTCACTCTTTTTATTCATTATTTTATATTTTTCTGTTAGAGAAAGTTGGCTCATGAATCTTGAAATCTTGAATACAGGAAGCCCTTGATGGACTTGAGTTTGCGAGAGGTGACCTGGCTTCCAAATGGGGTTCTGTTAGAGCTGCTACGGGACACTAGGAGTCATTTAATCTAAATATGTTGCTGTTGGAAATGACGATGGTGGAAAGAAGAACTATCGTGGTAAGCATGTTATTATTATGTATTTCTACAGAAGAAAATGGTAATGTTCTTTGTTAACATACTCTAATGCTTAAGATTATTTATGCCAACATGTCTTGTAAAAACTATTGTTCGATTTAATATTAATATGTAACGAGTGCGAATTTCTAATGCAATTCCATTTCTTTTTTTTGATGAATTTTTGACTAATGAGGAAACTACCCGAGGTTTTATAGTGCAATAAGACATGCTTATTCAGATATTCAAATCCTCTCAAACAGCGACGTTTCTTTGACTCCTCTAGATCACCATGCTGATATTTATGATTATCATGTAATATATCTAAGCACAAATTTTCAAATTTAGATATAGACACATACATTCACGTGTAGTATCTTATCATACTACTTTTTGATGCAGTGAATGGGAAATGACCACTGGGTGCTATTGATGTCGAACAACATTGTGTTGTTTTATTGAATTATAGGACGAATACTGTCAGCCATTACGATATTGGCATAATGCTTAATTAAGTCAGGGCCCAACGCTAGCTATGCAAGATCATTTGTTCCCAAAATTCATCGTAATATGGTGTAAATTTGTCAGTGGAGGGACTTCACTAACCACATGTCAACTTGATATACCCATGAAGTCTATATGAGGTTGACCTGCTGCTAGAATAGGATTTTTTTTGTAGCATTGGATATCCCATAGGTAAATGATTGTTGACAGGCATATGATGCATTCCATTTTGTATTGGAGCCAATAGAACCTTTGGAGGCATGAGACACTTCATTAAACGATATTGATGCTCAACTAAATTACTGAATAAAAGTATGTGCCTTTTCAATTTTAGTCTAACATTATAGGCTTTGAAGAAATCTACATTCTCTTCTTCTAGCTTCTTTTACACAAGACTTGTAATTCAATATTATCTTTTCCTGAGTAGTAGTTTTTTAACGACTTCATCTTTATTTATATATAGTTCCAGGCACTATTCTATTAAATTTTGGAAAAATAAAATATCCTTCCGCAAAACCTTTCTACTATCATTGCTTGAAGCAGATGATAAGCCAAAGTCCACAATAGAAGCATCGATTATGTGATTATTATGTGGTTCACACTTGGAAAGATCTTCATTTCAGCAGAAACAAAGTTGACTGCACGTCTTTTGAGAATTTTGAGTAATCACTAACTTCCTCAGAATACAATATTGGTTGGATAATTGTCTAAGACACTATCATTTTGAGACTGCATGACTTTTAAGTATTTTATCATGTTAATTTTGTTATGCTATAGCGTCACAATTTAAAAACATGACATAATTTAGGACTTGTATTGGAAGGTTTTAGTCATTTCCGTTTTGATTGTATAGTGTTTTTTGTAGAATGTATGTTGAGAAATATCCAAATAATCCTATGCTTGGTAACAAAGAGATTGTGGATGGGAAGGTAAAGCCTCAGATTATGGATGGGAAGGTAGTGGGAAATGCCAGGGATATGTTGTTTTGGTTGGAAGAATGGATTGGAGATGGTATCTTGAAAGATAGATTTCTGAGATTGTATTGCATGGCGATTAGAAAATAATAAAGAGGTTAAGGTGAATGCAGTTTGTAATGTTTTTGAAGGAATATGAGGATGAAAATGGAGTTGGAGAAGGAGGTTGTTTCAATGAGAAGAGTAGTTAATTTACGATGTATAAATTTGATGATCAATGGAGATGAGAGGGTTGCTCTTTGGATGCTTACAAGGTTTGGGAAGCTTATAAAATAGGTAAAAATTGATGCAATGGATATTCCAACCTCCAAGTTATAGTAACATGAAAGCATGGCATAAAGATGCACCCCTCTAGATTAAGGTGTTTGTTTGGAGACTATTCCAAAAGAACATTGCTAGAAAGGATGATTTGTTATTGAGAGGGGTCATAGTGAGGGATGCAACAATTTCTGTAAGTGGTAGTGGAGAGGAAGATATAAAACACCTATTCTGGAAAGTTATTTGCAATAATCAGATGGTGGTGATGTGTTTTGTTAAAATTGTATTATTTGGTGGAATAGTATGAGTATTCAAAATCCCCTGTTATGTCTGGTGGGATTACTTAATCATTATTGAAGGTGTGGCATCAGAGCTATGTTTGGTCATATATTGGGCGTAATTATATTACCTACCTAACATTCTAAAATCCTCCAAACTACTACAAGAATTTCCTTTGTACTATTAGCCCACTCCAAAAAAAAAAAATATAAACTATGGATAACACCACTAAATCATAATCTATTTTTGTCCCTATTTTCAATGGTGAAAATTATGATTTCTGGCATGTTAAAATGGAAACATTTTTTTTCATCTCAAGATTTATGGAACATAGTAGAAGGAGGCTACACACTTCCCTTTGAAGGAGGTGTATGCAAAATCGTAGACAACAAAAATAAAAGGTTTGAGATAGCCCAAGTGAAGATGAATAAGAGCAATAGAAGCTTCCCGCTAAATTTAAAATATGTAACTAACATTGCCATGAAGGTACAAGTTGATGATTCATGGCTCTGGCATCGAAGATTTGGCCACTTTAACACACATGCCTTAAAGTTGTTACATGAGAAGAACATGATGAGAGATCTTCCAAGCATAAAGGAGAATAATGAAGTGTGTGAAGGATGTCTCCTTGGTAAGCAACACTGATTTCCGTTCTTAACAAGCGGAGCATGAAGAGTGAAAGATCTATTGGAGCTGATACATACTGACGTCTGTCAACCAATGAGGACGCCATCACACGAGAACAACAGGTACTTCATACTATTCATTAATGACTTCTCTATAATGACATGGGTCTATTTCCTAAAATAAAAATAAGAAGTTTTTGGAGTATTAAAAAAGTTCAAGGCCCTTGATGAAAATCAAAGTGGAAAACGAATAAAAGTACTAAGAAGTGATCGAGGCAAAGAGTACACATCCCGCGAGTTTGACATATTTTGTGAGGATGAAAGCATTGAGCGACAACTTATGGTCGCATATTCTCCTCAACAAAATGGTGTGTCAGAGAGAAAGAACCGCACATTTATGGAAATGGCTAGATCGATGCTCAAGGAGAAGGGACTTCCTAACACATTCTAGGCTGAAGTAATATACACTGTTGTTTACATATTCAACAGATGTCCAACTAAGGCAGTACAAGATAAGACTCCAATTAAAGCTTGGAACGGAAAAAAGCCATCATCAAAGCACCTAAGGGTCTTTGGATCTATATGCTACATTCATATTCCAGACGCGAAAAGGCACACACTTGAAGACAAGACTATACGAGGTATCTTCCTGGGGTATAACACAATCTCTAAAGGCTACCATGTCCACAACTTGCAAACAAAAAAACTCATCATCAGTCGAGATGTTGAAGTTGATGAGAATGCTTCTTGAAATTGGGATGAAGAAAAAGTAGATAAAAACATCCTTATACCAGCTCAACTACCTCAAGAAGAACCTGAGGAAGAAGACCCAGGTAAATCTGCTTCACCTCCACCACAACAACAAGATCAATAACTATCATCACCAGAGTCTACTCCAAGACGAGTAAAATATTTGGTGGACATATATGAAACCTGTAACTTGCCCATACTTGAACCTGGAAGCTTTGAAGAAGCGTCAAAGCAGGAAGTATGGGTCAAGGCAATGTAAGAAGAGATAAAGATGATAAAAAAAACAACACATGATAGCATCACATTCTAGGAGCATCACACATTCTAGGAGCATCACACATTGCATTGATAACCCTAACCTTGTATAAGTTGTTTTTTGTTTTGTTTCATTTGAATTAGGGTTTTGAAGCAAGAGAATCAAGAGAATCTTTATTTGATCAGTCAATGTCTTGGATTGATCATCAACCTACTAAGTGTGCATACACTCAATAGGCCTCTCTCCATCAAGAATAAAGTGTAAATCGGTCTTGTTGCAAGTTCATTAAAGCTCAACTTCACCTGGTCACCAATTAGGGTTTCATCAGGAAAAGTCAACAGTGCCTTTGACTTTTGATCAAAGCATGATCTCAAGCCTTGGGACATGATTCAAGGCACTCAAATACATCCTTGGAGTTCATCCATAATGTTTGCAAGGTTCAAGAATGCAAGATCATTGAAGATCACACAGTTGAATTCATCTGATACACAAGCTTTTAACTGCAAAGTCAACTCTTTGACTTTTGGGATTTTTGGTCAAAATTGAAGTCCTCAAGCCAAATTTCATGAAAACATGTTTGATCAATGAGTTTGACCATGAAAATCAAGAATTGGAAGGTTTCTTGCAAAAGGGGCAAAGTGGAAGAAGTTGAAAATTTTCTGAGTATGGAAGAAAATCCTAATTTTGTACCAACTTTGAAAGGTCATAACTTTTAATCTAGACCACCATTTTTTGTGTTCTAAAGATCAAAATGAAGCCCTCACAACATACTACAACTTTGTCAATTAGGGTAAATCTCCAAAAAGTGCATAGAATTTTAGTTATGAGGCCATCAAGTAGTTGAAAATCCTTCCACACTTAGAAATTTTTCAAGGCCGTTTTTGTTCTCACAAAGTATCAAACTTTGGAGCCAGTTTCCACTATGATCCATTGAGAATCAAGAAATTCATCATACATAAAAGTTGTAGAACATGTTTGAGGCTTTTCAAAAAGTACAAGAACTCATCCATAACATTCTTGAGCTAGGAGTTTCAAAGAAGAGAAGTTGGCCTCAAAATATGATTTTTCAAGTCATGTTCTTGGCAAACCATGAGTGAAAATCCTAGCCAAAGTCATGAAATCTGATTTTGCAGCCTATGTAACTTGTAAATCTTCCTCTAATCAGACAATTACATAAGTCATTGGTGCATTACACATTGATTTGAGGCATTATCCAAGTGATCACACCATTTTTGGAATGTTTTGCCAAAAAGAGTTCAATGCCATTCTCATAAAGCACCTTTAATCACAATGTCAACCCTCCTTGAGCTCCACATTGTTTTCTCTGCACAAAACCTTTTCTTTACACCGAAGTAAAGTCTCTGAACTTTCCAACAACTTTAGAAAGCATGTTACTATGCATTGGAACTTCAAAATCCATGGAACCATCACTAGGATCCCAACCAAACCATGAACTCTTCAAGTTGCAATTTTGCAGCACATTGATTCCTCAAGTTTCCCTATAAATAGAAGCTTATTTCAGGCCTCTATCACACAACAAAAACCAGACAAGCTATCCCTCAAAGCTCCAAAAACCAGCATCTTGCACCAACCTCCCTTTTGTGCCAAGAAACCTTAACTTGCATAAACACACCATCTGCCTTCTCCAAACACCAAACCACCAAAGCACCTGTTCAAACACATCACAAATCATCCCTTAAAGGTGTCAAAACCTTCATCTCCATCCAAAACCTGTTATAACAGAAAGTCAACCCTCAAAATCAAGTTTTGTTGACTTTTTACATTTTTCAAGCAAAGTCTTTATTCTGACCAGTTTCAATCACTCTAACCATTCAAATACACTCCATAAATCACCCCTAAATTGTTTCAAACCTTATTTTGCTTCTGTAATTTCATTTACTTGAAGTTCCATTTTGGTCACTTTTCATATTTTGCAAGAAGGAAAGGATATTTTGTTCCAAGTGTTTCCAACTGGTTCTAAGTATTCTAAAGGTTCATAGGAGGTCCATTGAAGGTATCCAAATCACCAAAACTGCTCTGTAACATCTTTGGAGGATTTTGGCTTTTTACTTCAAGAGGTAAGTTCACTTTGAACTTTTTAACTTTTCAAACCATGCCCTATTTTGATGTACACTGAGTATGAACTTGTTTGTTATGATGTATATGATGTTTTGGATCCATTGGTTGTTGCTTATCATGATTGTATGAGACTGTGCCCTTGAACTTGCAAGTTTGTGCTATTTTGAGGTTTCACTATCTTGTTTCAATTTAGAGGCATTTTTAGACAAAACTAATTGCACCACTGTGTTCCTTGTGAAAAAATAGACAACTTTGATTTTTACATCTTTGAATTTCATGAAGTATTTAGAAAGATAGGTTAGATTTTGCAAAATCAAATTGTTGAGGTTGATGATGATGATAACCATCCATGGCGCATTATGGCAGGCTTTAGGTAAATGCTTAGTATATGTTTTATTTGGTGGGGGTGATACAATGGATGTATCACTACCCCAATGGTTAGAGGCCTGCGCGTGTTTGTGTGTGTGACTGAAAGAACTGGGGTTAGAATCCCCCTCACCCCAGTTCTTTTTAATTCTTTTCATTTTCAAGTAGCTTTCATATATTATTGTATGCTTCCATGAATTTTCACAAAGCGCGTGTTGGCACAGTTGGTATTATTTTGAACCATCAACCAACCTGGTTTGGGTTCAACACCCACCAAGGCCACTCCCTTATTTTTTAAGACCTATTTTTCTCACTTTCCTTCACAATTTGAAAACATCATAACTTCTTCATCCCAAAACCTTTTTGAGCCATTCTTTTTGAAAAATTCTCATAAAAATGTCTACTTTCTGTTCATAAAAATAAATTCTCAAAAATATTTATTTTTCTTGCACTTATGTGTGTTCAAAGTAGGTGACTTTTTAGGGTTTTCTTAAGGTTCTTCTTGTTTCCTTTGATTGATCCCTTGGGTTTCCTTGTGCATATTGAATTGTATGAACCTCCTACACCTTGTACAAACCGTTTATGATGTTTTGAACTTGTACACTCTTGTTTAAGTTGACTTCGATACATTTTTCAAGTGTATATTTACATGTAAATGTATGTTGAAACTTTGTTCACACCATTAGCTCTTGCTTGGCCATTTCGTCCTTAACATGTGGTTTTTTACATGTTTATATGAACCTTGATATGCATATATGCCTTGTTTGAATCATACCATGTTTAAGTGTTCTTAAATACTTGATTTTTGTCTTAAACATGCCTTTGAATACATGCTTGTATGTCAAACTCTTTGTGATGTTTCCCTTTTGTTTATGACCATGTTTGAACCCTAACATGTATGTTTGGTTGTTACCTACTTGTCCTAAACATGTTTGACTTGTATCCATGATTGAATATTCAAGTAATGTCTTAACTTGTTCACATGATGTTTAAACTTTAACTTGTCATCTATATGCATGCTCACATGTCACCCATTACATGTTTACACCTTCCATTCACATGTTATTGTCATAAACATGTATCTTTGCTCAAGTATTCCTTGGTTGGTACCTTTACTTGTCAATGTTTAAATTGTATTCATGTTAAGTGATGTCTTAACTTATACATGTTTACCTTGAATCTTGATTGTTACCATGTTAAGTAATGCTTTAACTTATACATGCCTCATTTCAACTTTGAATCTTCTTCATGTTAAGTGATGTTTTGATTTATACATGTTAACTTTGACCTTTATTTTCATCCATGTTTAAGTGTTGTTATAACTTATACATGTTAATTTTTTAACTTTGTTTTCATCCATGTTTAAGTGCTGTTATAACTTATACATGTTAATTTTTGAACTTTGTTCTCATTCATGTTTAAGTGTTGTTATAACTTATGCATGTCATACTTGAACTTTGAATTGAATCCTTGTATAAATGTTGTCACACATGTTCCATTGAATCTTGGAATCTTACCATGTTTAAGTGTTGTTATAACTTGTTCATATTAAATTGTATTCATGATTAAGTCTTGTGATGACTTATCCTTATCCATGTTTAAATTAAATTGTATTCATGATTGAGTGTTGTTACAACTTATCCATGCTTATCTTGTATTCATGATTAAGTGATGTTAGTAAACCCTAATGCATGCTTACCCTAATTATGTACTTAAACTTGTCATTCATGATTTATTCTTGTTAGAACTATATCTCATGTTTGTATAAGTGTTATAACATCTTTGCTTGTATGTTCTTACCTTGGTTGTCACCATGTTGATTTGAAACTTCTTTAAACTTTGAATGTGCTTGGTTGTTACCTTGTTCTTTTATGACTTTGTCAAGTATTTGCTTTAAATGTTGTCATATCTATTCTCCTGCTTTGGTTGTAACCATGTGCTTTAAGCTTGTCATACCACAATTAACATCCATGTTTAAATGTTACTTTGAATACTTTCAATTGATATCATGTTTGAATATCATACTTGTTCATACCATCCGTTTGTTCATACTCTTTTAACTTTGTCAAGTTATTCCCCCAAGTGATATTAGCTTGTTAGCTTCCATCATTAGTTGCCTCTTGTTTCCAAATCCAAGGGAAAGAATACATAATTGACTCAATGTCACAGGTAGTTTAGCAATACCCAGTTCACTTGGACCTTGTTAGAGTCATTAAGTCTTACAACTTAGACTTAGGGTAGAATTTATAACTCTTTTGACTTTGTGAAAGTCATGTAATTGTTAAGACCATAACACTTACCTCCCCTTTGAACCTCGATCATAATCAAGTGCTCATTCATCCCTAGTGAGGTGAACTACAAATGCTTTGATTCCATCCTTGTAAGGATATGTAGGCACAAGACCGTGAAGTTTTGGCGAGCATACTTAGTAATAAAACCTTAGGTTCCTATCCTCACCAATAAAACCCAAACACAAAACAATAGCAAACAAAAACACAAAGATTCGAGAGGTTCCTATAGAGTACTATAGATACTTAGGATGCTAACATCTTCCCTAGGTATAACCAACCCCCGAACCTTACAATCTCTTAGCATTGTTGTTACATTGCAAACTTAGGGTTTTATACAATCTTTTCCCTTTCCCTTGGATAAAATAAAGTTCGGTGGTGAATATTTAAAGATTTGTGATTCAAGTTAATCAATAGCTTGATATCCAATTCTCACTGCAACATAAACCTTGTTAGTCGATTGCCTTTTGCATCGCCATCAACCAAACACAAATCCTTGATCCAACGTCAAGTGGTTTCTTCCCTCATAAGTCGGTTGCCTTTTGCAATCGCCATTACGTAAATTCAAACCTCGATCGTACATCGAGTATTTTTCTTAAATCAACATCGAAACATTTTTTATTAAAATAAAGGGAGGGGTTTTGAATCTTCAAAATTTCTCCTCAATTATTTGGATGCGAGATATATTTCTCGTGTTTAAACAACTGTTTCCTAAAAAACTTTCCATCCGATCAAATTCAAATCTTTTACAATCACTTGAACGAAACAAAAAGGGAATGGAATTTTCCATTTTTCTTCTCGAGCTCCTAGGGTATGATGAATCTTCGTCGTTGTTCAACGCATTCGTCGTCCTTAAAACACATAGTCATATCTAATTTTTATTTCCCTAAAGATGGAACAGAGGGGTTTGGAGTCTTTCATTCCTCTCTTTTAATTATTGGGGTACGAGATTTCTTTCTTGTGTTCAAGCGATTGACATCTATAAAACACACTAACAAACCATAGTGCCGAACTACGATCGCTATGACTTTCCCATTGCACGAGGGAATATGTAGGCACAAGGGCCTCAATCCTTGGCGATCACTCTAATAATAAAATCAACCATTTTTCCTTAAACCCTAGTTAAAACCTTTAACAAACTTTTTCCTTTTTATTATTCAAAGAAGACAAGAAAGCGTAGTTGACACTCAAAATCACTAACTAGATTAAGAGGTTCCCGTTGAGTACAACGGATGTGAGGGGGTACTAATACCTTCCCCTCACGTAACTGTCTCCCGAACCCAAATATGGTTGCGATGACCATTCTCCTTTCCTTAAAAGGTTTTCTCGATATTTTCCTTCATTGGAATAAATTAAAATTCGGTGGCGACTCTGTTCGAACAATTTTTTCCGTGTCC
Organism: Lathyrus tuberosus; assembly: GCA_022829125.1. NCBI lineage: Eukaryota > Viridiplantae > Streptophyta > Magnoliopsida > Fabales > Fabaceae > Lathyrus > Lathyrus tuberosus. The sequence continues at coordinate 8,436,657 of JALAZF010000068.1, read as the reverse complement.
ATCGCGAGGATCATGTTTTTCGAGGTACGACACTCGGAAAGTGTACTGATACTGTCGGGGGGAGGGGGTAACTGATGCCCTTAATCGAATATTCAAGGTCTGTGTTTGAACAAGACAATATTTGTGCAATATAAAGAAAGCAGTAAGGGGGGGGGGGGTGTTCAGTTTGCAGTGTGAAAAACAAAATAAGAATTTTAAAACAGAATTACGTAAGCGGCCAGGTTGTGTATTGAATCCCCTATTTCTCAATTGTTGATGTTTGATGCCTTGTATGAATGATCCCATCATTATAATCCCACGACGAATTAACAAAGCCTCTATAACCAATCCCTCGTGAAATAACTCACTGATCACTACTCAGAGCTTCCTAACCCTAGTCCACCAGCGTAAGCAGGATTAGGCAATGCACATAATGTTAATTCCCTATGCCACTACTCGGGGTCTCCTATTCCTATTCAACCAGCGTAAGTATCACAATTGCCATAGGTCCAACATATAGGCTAAGGTCCAGTATTCCCTATGTGTCTAAAATCAATTTAAAATAGTATCTCACATAAAAAGCTTTAAGAACAAGAAACAATTGCATAGAATTATAGGTCAAAGGATTCATACAAATTCAAATCAATATATTATCTAACAATATTGAAAAAGGTTCATCACACACAACCTAACCTAGAGGAGTTTAGCTACTCATACTTAAAATTACAATACTTATTTAATAAAGAAGAATATCATATGATTTCCTTTGAAGGATTGGTCTCCAATGGCTTCAAATGCTCTCCATATCACCCTTGATGTTGTAAAAATCGTACTTGTAGTGCCAATTTTCGTAACCCTTGCAAAAGTGCAGAATTTCCCCTTTAAAAGAGCTCAAAACAGGTTAGAATGTGTTAGGAAAATCCCATAAAAGGCAACACTGCGCACATTATACCTACATCGCACGTGCGATGCATCTGGTACAAATATATCGTGTGTGCGCTGTTGCGCATGATTATTCCAGTAGCTGCACGCTTTTGCTCCCCATTTCACATGATTTTTCACCAAGTCCAATTTCTTCACACTTAACTATTTTTTCGTTATTCTTTGGTCTTTCTTCTTCCTTTTGGCTCATCTTTCATTTGTTTTTCTTTGATTCTTCGCCTAATTTCATGCAATGACAAACTGTCATTAGCAAAAACATCAATGAAAATGAATTATAAAAAATTTATTTTGAGGGTTCTGACGTAGAAGAAGTTGAAAGATATGTCTCACTATCAGACATAACAATGATGATTATATTAGAGAATTGGGCCAGAACAAATAGAGCTCTTGTCTGTATGCAGCTTATTTTTATTTATATACATCACACTATTTACTTTTATAATTGATTTATTTCAATTGACGTGGCTTCCTCTATCCAATATTTCACATATCATATTTTATTTATTTATGTCATTTTCCGTGATCTCCTGTTAATCACACTGATCTAAAGTGGTTCCTTCTAACTCATTTAGCAACTCATATTAATGCAATATACTATGAGTAAATCTTCTTGATTGAATATTATGCACTTGACTTAAGCTTCTATGAATTAGATTATCAGAATAAAATAGATTCCCACAAGCAGAAAATAGAGGATGCTAGATCTGAGACTGTTGTTGATGTATAACTAGAGCTTCTGCATAAAGAATTGGATGAACAACTTGAAAAAGGATGCTTGTTGAAATATTAGTTTAGATGAGTCTCTCTATTTGTTTTATGTTTTTCAACTGCGTGTTCTGGTTAGTTTTAATCTTCTTGAAAAGATGTATCTTACCATTTATGTTGCATAAACACAACCATTAGCAATGAGTTTAATTATCTAGAACATCAACAAATTTCTATCAAAGAGCAGAAAAAGAAGTTACTGAAACTCTAGCAAGAAAAGAAGAAAGAAGGGTGCGTGCATTGCAAAAATTAAATGTATGATTATAAACTGGTCTGGCATATGTATTGCTTTGCTTCGATATCTCAATCACGTACGTATCTATCTTCTCAATTCCAATGGTGAAGTCAATTAATTGCTTTAAACTGAAGATAGTTCTTGATTTTTTACATTTCCTATATAAATTACAACATACATGTAATCTTCAATTTTGTTTCAGGATGTTACTTTCAATGTATGTATCTATCACCGGTATTGTTCCAAACTCGAATTATCAATCAAAAGTTTTAGGTTGTACGTTTTTGTTGAGTTTACCATTTTAATTCCCCTACGTTTCTTTTAAGGTATTCTATAAATGATATCATCAATACTTTGAAATTTTTTCATAATAATGGTAGAATGTCCTATTACCGTGCAAACTCAACCATGAGAGACCCTAACTAAATTCTTCCATAATGATATCTCTAATCTCAACACTGCTAAAGCTACTAAACACTGTGAGGCTATTGATGTCCACATGTCGTTACGCGAAAAATACAGAGTCTCCACCAAATCTTATTTATTCTAAAGGAAAGGGAAAATATGAATAAAACCATAAAAGGAAAAGAAAATGGTATTCTCAACCAAGAGCGGATTTCGAAGTCAGTTATGAAAGGGGAAGGTATTAGCACCCCTCACATCCGTTGTACTCAACGGGAACCATTTTGACTGTCTTGCGCGGATGGGTGTTATTATCTAAAGGTTACTTGTTATTGGTTTCAATTAAGCGAAAAATAGGTTTTTAATTAATGTGCTCGCCAAGATTTTGAAATCCTGTGCCTACGTATTCTCATAGTGCAATGAGAAAGTCAGAGCTCTATAGTTCATGGGTAGAAAATAAATGTTTGTTGGTTGTTTTTATTGAACGATGTTAATGTTCGCGTTCTAGCAGTTAAACGTTTCTTGTATACTCACGCATGAGAGGTTTAAGCTTGATTGCATTGCGATAGAACGAAAAATAACATGTCCTTTTTGAATGCCCTAAGGCAAAAAATGAATTTGATGGGTTGTGATTGTTTTTAAACTTGAAAAGATTATCTTGATTTGAATTGCACTAAAGTCTACAAATGGAGGTGAATACTTTGAACAACTGGGCCAAGCGTCCCGTATCCAAAGATATTCAGAACAAGGGTATGAATATATCCCTCTCATCCTTCTCCATTTCTCAAGGCTCGTGGCGCACAATTCACATCATATTTTTAAAGTATTTTTGAGTTTATTTGCAAAAAGATTTTAGTATTAAATGAAAAATAAAAAGAAATGGATGTGAATGAGGTAAAACACCATTGTTGTTATGCAGTTCTAGGCTTCCCACTTCACTCACATCATACACCTTCGCTACTCTCACTTCCCACAGTTTCTCTTTTTCAAACTTCAAAAGGTCTATCAAACCCTAAACCATTGTTCTTAATCAACTATGGTTTCTCAACAAACATCTACTCAACAAGAACAATATTAACAATCAGCTCAACAACATGTTGCAATTACTCAAAGAACTGTTCGTGGTTCATCATCTTCACAACAACCACAACATATTCCTCATCTCCTCCAAACCACTCGTCAAAATCCTCTTCAGGATCTGGAAAATATGGGTACACTGAAGAGGAGTATGACACCCTTGAACTCACATTATCTACTCCTACAGAAAAATTGGAAGTTTTCTGTGAACTCTTGGCTGAATTTGACAACATGAAAGACAATGGATTTGATCTTTTAACTACTGTTAAATTTGAAGGCTGGGAGAAGTACTTTGACTGTCTTCAAAGTCATGTTTTCTATCATCTGGTTCGAGAATTCTGGATTCATGTAAAGACTTCAGTTTTCCAGATTACTTCTTCTTTCATTATGAAAAAGAAGATTGCCATTATTGAGAAACTTATTGCCAAACTCATTGGACATGATGGATCTGGAATAAGATGCGAACATATGGTGGAAAGAAGGTATGATCTTATTGAGATTTCAAAAGTGATTTTCACTTCTGGAGTTTATTCAAACAAGATCAAGGATCTTCAACCTATTCTGAAAATTTGGGCCAGGATTCTTCTGGGATGTGTTCATCATAGAAAGACAACAAATTCCTCTGACTACATCAACCGTGACTAGCAGTATGTTCTCTACTACATTGCTACTGAAAAAAGTGAATCTCCCCGCACTTCTCTTTCAGTACTTAAAATACATAGTGAAGGAAGCTAGAAATGAAAGCAAGAAGACGAGGAATTGGATTCCTCTTGGAAGGCTAATTTCAGATATTTTGATGGAGAGTAAATTGATAAATACTCTACTAGAAGCTCAGATCACCAAAGGGTTGAAACCTCTGGTTGGGAAGATGTTTAATGCCAAAAGTTTGAAGAGTATGGGCATTATAACTGATTTGACTAGCCCTCCTGCTGAAACTCCCAAGGAAGATATTTGCAACAGAAGGATCCCTTTAGAAGACTTTACAATCTTCTCAAAGCTAGAGCCTCTGGATATTGTGGTAAGTTACCTTGATAGCTCTGAAGCTGATGATGTCTTTGCATCCTCTGAAACTACTTCTAAGAAGAAGAGGAAGATTTCCAAGAAGTATTATGAGAGAATGATTAAGAGGTTTAAGGATGCTAGCAAGTCTCTAGACACTTCTGCTGAAGAACCCATAACTAATGTTGCTTCACCTTCAGCTGGAATAGACTCGAGTAAGTCAATTCCTTCTGAAACTCCTATTCTTTCTATTGATAATAATTCATCCTTTCCATCCACCACCACTCATTCACCCGTTTATATTTCGGAACCAGTTCACCCAAACACTATCCATATTTTTGAACAAGTTCACTCTGAACCTGCTCATAATTATGAACAAGTTAACTTCCAAATAGTTCCTGCTCCCCAAAAAACTAATCCGAATGTTTCCATTCCATCACCCACAACATCACCTTCTGAAATTCTTACATCCATCACCATACACATACCTCAACCTCAACTTTCACCCTCACTTTTGTCCCTAATCAATCAACCATAAAACTCCACCCACCCTGACACTCCCACTGTAGAATCAGATTATAATGACTCTGATTTTGACTCAGATGCAACACCCTAAACCCCCAAATATGATTCATAAAATAGTGTGGAAAATATGAATATTTCAATCAGGGTGTCACATTAACAACTCTCATTTTATCATTAAATGATGGAAATTCAAAACATAACATTAAAAACTTAATTTTCAAATGATTTAAAGTAATACAACACAACAACATAGTTTATTCAACACAACTTAAAAATGTAATGCAACCCAACCCGATGTTACAATACCAGAGCGACACCGGATACAAAACTAAACAATCGACAAAGATACGACCAACATAAACAAAACAAACTAGCGAAGAGGACAACTACGCCACCCTCAGTAACCAATAGCTAATCACTCCTCATCCTCAATCTAGAAATCACCTGTATCCAATGCAAAAGTAGGGAACATAGAAACAAGAAAAGGGTGAGAATAGATTCCATAAGTTTAATGGTGTATAAACATTAAAGGATAGTTCACATCAAATAAAATCAGTCAACACAATGTACATCACATAAATCATTATGCAATGCGTATTTCCTCTACTCCCATGCATGTGGTACCATCCTACAACACTGGATCAAAGTCCTACAACACTGGACTGAAGTCCTAAGCTAATATCTAATATACACGATGCATAATTCTACAAACAAATGCATACAATCTCCATCCGAACCTCTTACTCTCATTATCAATTATCAATCACAACACTAGACCGAAGTCCTTCAACACTGGACTGAAGTCCTACAACACTGGTTCCTCTCTGAACTTAAAACTCAGCATAACTCAACACTTTTCATCATAACTCAATAATTTAATCAAAATATACTATTTTCTCATCAATACTCATAAAAATGTCAAAACTGCATTGAACTGTTGAGAATAATATATCAAGTGTGAGTTGGAGTCCCACATTGATTATAAATGTGGAAAGTTGAGCATTTATAAGTGGTAGAACCCACACACATATCACCTTAAGGCTTTGGGTGAATATGTTGTGTGTCTCTCTCTTTCTCTCACTTGTGTTGCTCTTGATCCAATGTTCAATGCTCCCAAGTTGAAAACCCCCTAACAAATGGTATCAGAGCCTGGTTTGTAAAGGGACCGACTTACTTGTATCGAAATGCCCATGAAGAGGTGTCTCGTTGAAATCGTAATGCCCAGGAAGAGATCTATCGAAATGCCTAGTAAGAGGTGCCTAGTAATAGGCGTCAACGGCGGTACAAGTGTATGTGGACAAAAGAGATTCCACTTGAGGGGGAGCATTGTGGACTTACACTTGAGGAGCATTGTGGACTCACACTTGAGGGGGAGTGTTGAGAATAATATGTCAAGTGTGAGTTGGAGTCCCACATTGGTTATAAATATGGAGAGTTGAGCATTTATAAGTGGGAGAATCCATACACCTATCACCTTAAGGTTTTGGGTGAATATGTGATGTGTCTCTCACAAAGGTGTTCCTCTCAAAAGGAAGTCCCACAATGTTCAATGCTCCCTATTGAAAAACTCCCCCAACAAATGAAAGAGATTCCACTTGAGGGGGAGCATTGTGGACTCACACTTGAGGGGGAGTGTTGAGAATAATATGTTAAGTGTGAGTTGGAGTCCCACATTGATTATAAATGTGGAGAGTTGATCATTTATAAGTGGGAGAACCCCCACACATATCACCTTAAGGTTTTGGGTGAATATGTGGTGTGTCTCTCTCTCACTTGTGTTGCTCTTGATCCATTCAATGCTCCCTAGTTGAAACCCCCTAACACGAACAACCATCACCATTCAACAAGGTCTACTCATAATTCAACAGGACTCACAATTAACTCTACAACTTTTTATTCAAAATTTAAGGATTACAAGACTTACTCTAACTCTAACTCATTTGCTCTTCGACCCAACTTTAAACATGTCAAACTCAACTCTAAACATTTCAAGCTCAACTCTAAACATATCAAATAATTCAGAACTCAACTCATTTAAAAAAAAAACTCTAAACATATCCAATAACTCAAACTCAATTTTAAACATATTAAATAACTCAAACAAACCAAATAAATTATTTTTGTTCAACAAATATATAATAAAACTCTACACTAAATTCAATACTTGTGTTCAATATTATTTCGGCTAGTGATAGCTTTGCTAGACCACCCATTACTTACCAATAAATTTTTTTCGTAACTACGGATCTGGCAGCATGTTTTTCAATTGAAATTTGTTGTGTCCACTAATGTGACTAATATGTCTTCATCACGTAAGTGACCATAAATTGGTGCCCATAAATCAAATAAATTTCATAATAATCAAGTAAACAAATGTCTAGATTGTTTTACAAACAGTTTGGGTAATGTGGTTCACTTGCATCCTCTAACAACTACTAGTAAAAAGTGCATGTCGCAAAATAATAGTGCACTAAGAGCTGCAAAGTTAAGCTCTATACCAAATTCAAGTTTTCCAACCTAATTCCACTATGAACCAAATTCTAGCACCGAACTAAAGAATGCAAAGCTACAATTTATGAATTATAGAAATTCAATTCAGACATTTTTTTATAAATAATTTTATTATCGTGTTACCAAATTTAAATTTTTATAAAAATTTGAAACTTTTAATCAATGATTCATATTTTTAAGGTTCAAATTTAGAAATTAACACTTGCTCATCGACAATATCATCCGCTCATCATAGCTTAGAACTTATCAATCACCAAATATCAACTCATATAACATTCATATCGACCGAGAATTTCATGACAACGATAATGATATTTTAATTATATTATGTCAATTAATAACATCCATATCAACAATCAACAAAAAACTTTATGGCAACAATCATAACATTTTAACTGATATCATATAATTTTAACCATTGAAAGAACACAAAAATTAGGATTAATAACAAAAACATAAAGAGGTTTTGTACAAACCTCCTCAAGGTTCAATTTATTCATCAATGAAAAAATATAAAAGAGAAAAAAAAAGAGGTTAAAAACTCCCCACTACCCCTCATACTTAACATCCATATGTTGAATAATTCCCCATTTACCTGATTAAGTCGAATCTTCAACTCTTTGGTAATGGAAGTTCTTTCTCTCCTAGGGTTTTGCTCCAACTCTTTTCCTTTTACTCTACTGATACTTAAAACTTCCCTTCACTCTTTTATAAAATTAGGTATTTATCTTATTTCCTTTATTTACACTAATTCCCCTATTTATTTCTAATTCCAATTATTTAGCATTTTATTTCTAATAATTACCAAATCTCACATTCTGTTATTATTATAGTTTATATATATATATATATATATATATATATATATATATATATATAATAAATTATATTTTTATTTAATAAAATCTCAATAATAATAATACTAATTAAATCACACAATACCCCAAAAATTCAAATGAAGATCTAATACAATTCTATTAATTATAATAGAAATTCTAAGGTGTTACAACTCAGGATGTCAATTTGCATTTATTAACGTGGATCTCCCTGGGGATTATCTGGCCGGAGCTCCGAAGTCGTGATTTTTCCCCCGTGGAGATGGGGATGGAGGGAAAAGTTCCCTCAATAACACTTCAGGGCAGGGATCGGGGAAGTACCTCCGGTCCCGTGGATTCCTAGACCCCGATCATATTATATAACTTTTATATATAATATATTATATAATTATATAATTTTGCATTTTTTTATAAAAAATAATTAATATATTAAAAAATGAAGAGTCATTAGTGGATAATTTTTTTTCATTCTATAATGTGTTTCACTATCCAAGTAACAATAAAAAAACGCACTCATTAAATACAGTGTACACACCGTCTCCTCCTCTTCTTCTCTCAATTCTCTGTCTCCTTCATTCCTCATCTCTTATGTTCACATCATCATCATAACAATCACTCTCATTTGTTCATTATGCTTATGGTAATTACTCTTCAACTTCATTATACTTCAATTAGTACTTGTTTTTCATTCAATTAGTAAACCGATGGTAATGTTATCGTAAATGAAAGTGCTTTTACATTTTTTTGTTATTGATGCAAGATGTGTTTTTATTTAAAAAAAAATAAAGATGCAAAATATATAATTAAAAAAACATAACGAAATACTATTGTCATGGTTTTGATAGAAAACTAGAGAAATTTTTTTAAGACTAGATCTCTGTGGATCTCTGATTCTCCGTGGGGATCTGTGGGGATGGGAAAAATATTGCCCCGTGGCGGGAAATGGGGATAGGGATGGAGAAAAAATTTAGGGACGGGGCGGGGAATGTGTTGGGAAACAAATGTGAGTTGTGTGGAGAAACAAGTGTGAGTTCTAAGTCCCACATTGCTTAAAAAAGTGGAGGTTGAGTCCTTTATAAGTGAGAGAACCCATACACCTATCACCTTAAGGTTTTGGGTGAATATGTGGTGTCTCTCTCACTTGTTTGGGTGAGTCTTTGACCTTTAGGTGAATATGTGGCCCAATGTGAATGCTTTCACCTCATGATGACCCATCAGTGGTATCAGAGCCTGGTTCGAGTAAGGGACCGACTCCTTGTGTCGAAAGTCTTCCTGACACTATGGTCAGGCGGTGTGTTCCGTTGAAGTGTCCATGACGAGATAAATGTGTCTCTCAACGGCGGTACAAGTATGTGGATGAAAGAGCTTCCGCTTGAGGCGGAGCATAATGGGTGGACTCACACTTGAGGGGGAGATTGTTGGGAAATAAGTGTGAGTTATGTGGAGAAATAAGTGTGAGTTCTAAGTCCCACATTGCTTAGAAAAGTAGAGGTTGAACACTTTATAAGTGAGAGAACCTATACACCTATCACCTTAAGGTTTTGGGTGAATATGTGGTGTCTCTCTCACTTGTTTGGGTGAGTCTTTGACCTTTAGGTGAATGTGTAACCCAATGTGAATACTTCCCCCTCATTATGACCCATTAGAATGGGGAAGCATCCTCCGCACATTCCCTGCTCTCTTGACATCCCTAGTTACAGCTCTCCCCCACTTATAGAATTTTTGCCCTCGAAAATCACCTAAGGGAAATAACTCCTGATAATACTCTCTCATTTGGTTCTATAACCCCCTACGTCATACTACCCTTATCGGTTGCTTGCAACCAAATAGATACCACTTATGAGACACATGCCTCGAATTAAGTTATCTGACCTTGAGACATCAACACCACTGAGAGCAAAGACCCTCCCTTTGGCCTGACTATTATAACCTACACCTGGTCCATTCTTTAGGTTTTGAGAATAAGTATTAATGTGACTCTGCTCTCTACATATGAAATAGGTCTGAGCAGTATGTTTGCACTCGAAAATATGATGACATGCCTTCCCAAATCTAAAACAATTTGGGGTAAAGGTAATGGCTCCCCAACTAATTTCTTTCCCGGTTGCAGCTTCCTGATTTCCTCTGACACTTGAGTTTGCATATGGCTTGCCACGATTCTGATCCATATTCTTCTTCTCACTCACACTCTTGTAGTGAGCAGATCTAGCCCTGTTATCCTCATCGTAAATTCGACACTTATTCACCAATACAGAAAAGTGTCTGATTTCCTGATAACCAATCGTTTGTTTGATCTCGGGAGGCAACCCGCTTTCAAAATTGATACACTTAGAACTCTCAGCAGCAACACTATTATAATGCGGAAAAAAACTTCACTAGCTCCTTAAACTTGGCAACATACTTTGCAACCGTCAAATTTCCTTGCTTTAGCTCAAGGAATTCAATCCCTTTCTTGCTACGAACATCCTCAGGAAAGTACTTCTCTAGAAACTGCGCTCTAAACATATCCCAGGTAATCTCAGTAGTGGTAACCTCTAGTCTCTGGCGTGCATTATCCCACTAATCCTCAGATTCCTCAGACATTATATGAGTACCAAACAAAACCTTTTGCTCCTCATTACAGACCATCACTCAGAAAATATTTTCAATCTTTTTCAGGTATGCATAAACACCCTCCAAGTTATACCTACCCTTGAACGTCGGTGGATTATCCCTCTGAAATTTTCCCAGTCCACAGAACTCATCCCCCGCCTGATTATGTTGTCCATGCAGCGCCTGAGCCACTGAATCCAAAGCATTAACAATAGCGCAATCGTTTCTTCCAGTTATTATGCACACCATCAAACAGATATTAGAAGAAACAATGCATTGACAATGTACACACACATGTCGCATACTAAGCAAGAATTAACAAATAAAAAACCTAACCGGATGGACCGACCTGCTCTGATACCAACTATGTAACACCTTAAACCCCCAAATATGATTCATAAAATAGTGTGGTAAATAGGAATATTTCAATCAGGGTGTCACATTAACAACTCCCATTTTATCCTCAAATGACCGATATTCAAAACATAACATTAACAACTTAATTTTCATTAATTTAAAGTAATAAAACATAGCATGATAGTTTATTCAACACAACTTAAAAATGTAATGAAACCCAACCCGATGTTACAATACTAGAGCGACACCAAATACAAAACTAAACAGGCGACAAAGATACGACAAACATAAACAAAACAAACTAGCGAAGAGGCCAACTACTACATCCTCAGTAACCAATAGCTAATCCCTCCTCATCCTCAATCTGGGAATCACCTGTATCCAATGCAACAACAGAGAACACACAAACAAGAGAGGGGTGAGAATAGATTCCATAAGTTTAACGGTGTATAAACAACAAGGATAGTTCACATCAAATAAAACCTATCAACACAATGTTCATCACACAAATCATTATGCAATGCATCCATCCTACAATAGTTGATCAAAGTTCTACAACACTAGATATCAGAGTTATGTTACTAAGGGATCCTCAACATTAGGTCAAAGTCCTACAATACTGGACCAAAGTCCTAAGCTAATCTTCGATATACATGATGCATGATTCTACAAACAAATGCAAACAATCTCCATCTGAACCTCCTACTCCCATTATCAATTATCAATCACAACTCTGGACCGAAGTCCTTCAACACTGGACTGAAGTCCTACAACACTGGTTCCTCTCTGAACCTAAAACTCAGCATAAGTCAACACTTTTCCATCGTAACTCATCAATTTAATCAAAATATATTATTTTCTCATCAATACTCATAAACAATGTCAAAACTACATCGAAAAAACATAAATATTCAACAAGGTCTACTCATAAATCAAAAGGACTCACAATTAACTCTACCACTTTTTATTCAAAAATTGAGGATTACAAAGCGTATCTCAATATAACTAATTTGCTTTCTGACCCAACTTTAAACATATCAAACTCAACTCTAAACATTTCAAACTCAGTTCTAAACATATTAAACTCAACTCTAAATATATCAAATAACTCAAAACTCAACTCATTTAATTTTAAAAAAACAACTCTAAACATACCCAATAATTCAAACTCAACTAATAATATCAAATAACTCAAATAAATCAAATAAAATTATTTTTTTCAACACTGTGTTATTACTTGCGGCTAGTGATACCTTTTATAGACCACATAGGGGTGGACAATAAACCGAAAACCAATTGAAATCATGTTAACCGATAAAAATAAAAAACGGACGGTTCAATTTGGTGTTCAGATATGTTGGGCCATATTTTCAGTTTCCAATGGATTGAGTCGGATGATAGTGGTTTTGGAATTTCAATCCATTGCAAACCAGTATTGAACGAGATAGTATAATGTGACTTTGCTAGTAGCAGAACTACACTAACACAAATAAAAGTGGTCCTGAGAGCTTTTTCTTCTCTTTCAAGTATATTTAAATTAAAGTAATGTATAACAATATACAAGTGGATAACACTCCATCCCTTCTTATTGCACATCAATCACTTTTTCTTACATCTAATTAATGTATCTTTTTTAATTATTTTGTACAATAATATAATTAGATTTATTTTACAGCTGAGAGAGCCACACGCTTATCACCTTCTTCTTCTTCTTCTTCTTCTCTCTTTCCCTTCCGTCACTGTTTGCCTTGAAAAATAGAAAACAACCGATGGTCTCCTAATTTGTGAAAATTAGTTTACTTACAGGATCGACCATACAAATCCTAGGACAATGTGCTTTAAGAGTTTTGACAATTTGTATGAAAATCATACCTTTTGTTCATTAAGTTCATCATTGTTTGCATAAACTGGTGTAATTCGAATGAAAATGATAAAGTTTCGTTCTTAAGAGGAATAACAAAAACGTAATAAAAGTGCAAGAATGAAATTGCAGAAAAATAGAATAAATTGCATGTAAATAACTTAAAACTTCATTGAAATGTAAAGAATAAATTGGTGTTTTTCAAACGTACATTTTCTCAATGCTAACTTTTTTCTCTCACACGGGTACTTTGAGTATTTTTGAGTAACTTGTACAAATTTTGAATACACACACGAAAATCTAACACTATGACCCCCTATTTATATACAGTCGAAATAACCGCCAACAACGACCATTTCTTCTAATGGCGACAAATGGCATCCTGCATGCCTTCACCTCTTAGATGCATTCCACACGTCTTGTTTTCAAAACAAATTTCCCTGCTGGATTTAAATTTTAAAATATCCGTCGAAGCAAGGTCTTCATAGAATTATGTCAAAATAATTTTAACACTTAGAAAAATCTCCAGCTCTTCCATTCCAACTTAACCCTTATTTTCGACTGACCTTCTTCACAAGAAATACATTGCTGTCGAAATGCTCTGGCAAATCTTAAATTTTTACCTTCTGAATAAAATCCAGGCGTCGAAATTAGGAGCCCACAAATTGCCCCCCAGAAAATGCATTTTCGACAAAGGAGAAAAAGCATTTTTTGACAACATAATTCGACGCCTTAAATCATTTCAACGAAACGACTGTTCATATGACTTGACATTCGTGACGTCATAGTCATCATTACACTTTTCTGAAATGGCTCCTCAACCCACGTTCTTGAAATTTTCAATCATCATGCTCCTAGTCCCTAGGAGATCGTGGGTCGAAAAGTAACTGTCACCGTCCAATCAATCCATTCCTGGCTTACACGTGTCCCACGATTTTTTTCATTAAATGGAAACCTCTTTGAATAGTAACCACTTCAGTCTCCCTTTTATTACTTATAAATAAGTGGAAATTTTCCTCAATTCACTTTTCCCACTTCTCTTTCTCTTAAACTTACCTTATGCAACTTCATCTTCTTCATTTTTTTCTTTGAACTTTCTACGATCAACCATGTCTTCTTCCACAGCTCCTCAAGGAAACAACACCAAGAACAAAGATTCCCAAAAATCCAAAGGCTTGCCACCTGTTCACAGGATTCTTGGTCCAAGTGTTGTGGGGAACCATCAATATGTACCAGAACCTCCCAACGAAGAAGAGAAAAGACGCATTTACCAGTCACAGGTATTAATCCCCATTCTTATTTCTGGTAAATCCCATGCAATCTTAGGACCTTTGCCTGATATAAAGTTAGATCCCTTAAAAGTAAAGGATTTTTTCCCAGCTTATCATCGTTATAAGCCAATAGCTAATGGAGTTAGACCTAGGTCTGAGAAAGAAATAGCCATAGATGAAAAATCCAAAGTAGATGGTCAAGGGTCACCCTCTGGGGAAACCATAAATCTAGAGTACATGAACAACTTTAAGATTTTTAGGTATTGCCCTCTGTCGAAAGACCCATCCGACTATTCATCTTGGCTAGCAAAAATAGAGGTAGTCAAATCTGAGGCATGGAAAACTATGGGCGTTTTCGATCTTATCCAGTTGTCGAAAGTAGGACCTGGATATTGTCCATCTATGCTTTTGGCTTCCTTTTACTTTTGGGACAGCACCTACAACAATTTTCATCTTCCTTGTGGAATGATCACCCCCACCCTTTTCGACGTAGTTGCCATTACTGGCCTTAGCCCACTTGGGGTGGATTATGATCCCAACATCTTAGCTGACGATTCCATAGGTTTCGACACCAATAAGGCTACCTTTACCTCCTACATCGCGAATTATCATGATAAGGAAACTAAGGAAGTCTCAGACCAAGAGCACGTGGCCTTCTTATCCCTCTGGCTGTCAAGATGCGTCTGCTGCTCCAGGTCTCTCCAAGTGGCGAAAAGATATATCACCATGGCGAACCAACTTCATGCTGGACACCAACTGTGCCTCAGCGAAATCATCCTAGCCAATCTGTATGAGTCCCTTGGCGAAGGAGTTACTTTACTAAAAAATATTAAAGATAAGGGAAATCTTCTGTTATCGGGACCATTCTGGCTCCTACAACTGTGGCTCAATGCCACATTCAAAGCTTCTCTATCCAACAAAAACCCCGTGGACGAAGCTGCTCTGAAGGATAGAAGGGTCGAAGGAACTAGGCTGGCACTGCTAATGCCCAATGACGAAGGTCTGAGCCTACATCAAACCTTTACTGGCTATGTCATGATGTTTTCCAAACGTCATAACTTTACTTCTAATATGGCCCCTTTCGCAAACACAAAAATTGGACTAGAATGGTTTACCAGGAAGTTCCCCTTAGAGTCAAAAGCACAAGAGGTGAAATATCTCAATGTCTGGGAATCTTTTCTAACCCCTAGGCTCTTAGCCTCCAGGATCAACCCCTCAAAGCTAAAAATCTCACTTGTCAACTACCAACCCAATCCGGTCTCTCGACAGTTTGGATTAATTCAAATAAAACCCAAACCCCTCTTTTCAAAGAAAGGTTCTCTGATACACTACAACATGACCCATACCGAAGTTGAGTGTACCAAACTGCTGGCGAAATACTCAAATTTGGTCGAAATTCAACCAGTGCCTTTTAAACCTAGCTTCCTCTGTACTCAAGAGTTTGATGAATGGTGGAGGGATTACTATAATTCACAATTCTTCGACGTGCCTTCTTTTACTATTCAACTGACCAGAGCTTTCGCCCTTATGCAGGACAAATCAAAGAAAGGTACCTCAAGACACATCAAAGAAATCCAAGCATTCTAGAAGTACTTTGAAACCGCCTATAGACCCAACGAATTTAGTAGAACCATAAGCGGAGCAGCCGTTACTTTGAAATAAAAATTTACAAGGAAACTATATGAGTTAAAACTACCTTCATACGTGCGACCAGATCAACGTTATAAGTTAGCTTTTAATCTCTATCCACCAAATTTCCCTCCTCTACCGTCTTCTGAATTTGGTGTGGCTTTTAGCCCTCCATTTCCAGACTGGTTCATCTGTGGGATTTCCATGAAAAATCTTTGTCAAGACTACCAAAAACGTGCTAAGCGAGTGGTTCCGACTAAATACACTTTGGACAATTTCAAAGGCCACCTTCATATTGGTATAGAACACGTTCGCGTGGAATATCCTATATATGAAGGTGTGGAATGGGAAGATATACCACTTCCTTTATTTACATATGTTTTTCCTTAACTCGTATTTAACTTTTTTCCTTCTTCTTAGCCGTAAAAATTCCTGTTAAGAAGTTGGCTACCGTCGAAGGGTTAACTGCAGAGGATGAGGAAGACCAAAAAGACACTACCAAGAAACCCATGAAGAGGGTATGGTTTCGCCTTTTCCTTGATCATTACCTTCATATTTCCTTTATTTATTATTATTATTTTCTAAAATGTACTAACGATATCCCCCTTTTTTTGTTTACAAGGAAGTTGGAAACCTCCTTCGACGCCAAAGAAAAGAAAAGAGAAAGAACCTGACGTTCATGTTATTGAATCTGATGACGGTGACGAATCACCTGACCAAGCTAAACCTTCAAAAAAGAAGAAGAAACCGTCGAAAACTCAACAGCCCAAACCTTCTTCTTCCAGAATATTGGAGAAGACCCCTCATAAAAAGCCTCTCGAGCAAGCCACTCCAGCCCCAACAGAAAGTGAAAATTCTAGTCTCAAAACTGAAATTCCAAAGGTATGTTCTTTTCGTATTTCGACAGTTAAAGTTGCTTTCCCTTATAACAAAATTTTGACTTAATTGCCTTTCAGGTTCTTGTCGATACTCATGGACATCGCCTTGTGCAAGTTCTTCCCAAAACAAGCAGCGATCCAACTTACAAACCAACAAGCCTCTCTAAGCCTTCCCCAAAGGACTCGATCAAAGAGTCTGCTACTGAAGTGAATCAACCCATCAATACTTCTGAGAAACTTTCCAAAATCACCATCACAAACCCATCTCCTGATGTGATCGAAAAGAAAGCTGGTCCTGAGGAAGATATTTTGGTTGATGTTGGTGGGGACACTGTGATGCCCAATGCAGACGTTATCATGGAAGAAGATCCTGAAGACAAATCCCATATCAACCAAACAGATGATAATGAAGAGAAGGATGGGGATGTCGAAGTTGATGACAAAAAGGAAGATAAAGAAGTTGGCGAAAAGTAAACAACTCTAGAGACTGTTGCTGGTGAAGAAGGAAGAAAGGACGGGGAAAATCTTAATGATCATCCCAAAGCTGCTTCTATAAACACTACTTCGACCAGTCTCTCTCACGAAGAACTTGAAAACATGAAGGTGCAAATACCATTGGAATATCTGAAGGTTATGCTCAGTACGCGCTACAACTTCTGTGACACCAACACCAGCGGTTCGACCATCTCAGGGACTCTTTCTGGCGCAAAATCCATGGACGAAGTGCTGACCCAGATTCGAGAGAAAATCCTCAACATAGATTTACTCCAACTCCTAGAGAAATATTCCTTTGCTCAATTCGACTTGAAAAAGATCTTAAAACAAATTAATGTTCTGGAAGCTCGTCCTGAAGTGACTGACGTCGTTGTGGATCTAACCACACTGATTGACCTTGTGGTAGCAGACTTTAACCGACTTCGAGATTACTAAAAAAAACTTGAAAATAAGTCGGGAACTCAACTTTCTGAATGGGATGCCGCCTCAAGTTCTACCATCAAGGTGACTGAACTGGAGAAAACTTCTAAACAAAACAAAAAAGAGGCAGTAAGCTGTGACGAAAACATTCGCGAATGGGAGAAACAAATCACCTTCCTTCAAGACAAAATCTCTCAGGCCAAAAAGCGCAAAGAAGAACTGCAACAAATCAACCAAGAGGAGATAGCTAAAGAGCTTGAAGTTGGGGTGCATCATATCGAAAGAGCTCAAAAGCTTGGCAAAGAAATCGAAGAGCTTTCGACTAGCAAGGCCCTCTGCGAACGTCGCCTTCAGATTCAGCGGTCCAAATTTGAGAAACTGAAGAAGTCTTTTCCTGTTTAAAACTTGTAATTTTCATTTGGCCCTTTGAGTCCTAATTTTGTAATGACTTGAAGCCGTATGTTTGGCGAATGGAATTTTAATTTCACCAAGTTGGTTGTTTCTTTTGAATGATTATTCGACTACTATCTTAACTTCTTGCAATATAGGCTTATATTTTTTCAAATATTTCCTGTTTATTTTTAGCACTCGCTTATCTTTGTCTAATTCTTCACCTTCATATGCGCCGTTCGAAAACACTTTAGTAATTTGAAAGGGCCCTTCCCATTTAGGGGACGATTTTCTCATAAGTCTATCTTTTCGATCCATGAGAAGAATAACTTTCCAAACAAGGTCACCAATCGAAAATACCTTGCCTTTTACTCTTTTATTGTAGGATTTTTCCACCCTTTCCTTTTGCCTTTTTAATAACTATACCGCATTTAACCTTTCCTCGTCTAAATCCACCAACTCATCTATCATCATATTCCAATATGAGTCAGATGGAATTTCATGATGCCTCTGGACTCGTGTTAACTGTAAATATATTTTGACCGGCAGGACTGCATCATAACCGTATGTTAGTCGAAAAGGCGTAGCATTTATAGCTTCCTTAGGAGAGGTTTGACATTGTCGCTCCCGGGATTTTCATCCAAGTACAAACGCGAAAGTGGCGCGGAAACAGAGTCGCCAGCAATGTGTATTTATCCTAAGAGAGGGAAAGGAAACACTGTGTAAACCTGAGGGAAGGAAAGAACGAGGTCTCGCGACCAAGAGAAATGGGTAAGGGAGTCGGTTACGCGAAGGGAAGGTGTCAGTACTCCTTCACGTCCGTCGTACTCGACGGGATCCACGCTTGAAGTACTGCTCAAAGGGTGATAGAAAAGATACTGGAAAAGGAATGGAAAGGGAACGAGAAACAAATGTAGGGAAAATAAAAGAAGTGCTCGAATGGGCCCTACCCCACTGCCTACGTATCTCATCGGGAACATGAGAATCAGAGCGACGTAGTTCCCCTCAACAAGGGTTGCTTTGTTTGTGTTTTTTAGTGGAAACGTCAAAGTGTGCGTCCCAGCAGTTAGGTGTTGCAGCTCGCTGTATGGAGACTTAGGCGTTACCTGTTTGCGGTAGAACAGACATGACGAGTCCTTAAGGAATAGAATGAAGGAGATGAGAAGAGAATTGTTTGTTTGTTTTTGTATTTTGAAAAGAAGTGTTTTGATTATTTTGTGTTTACAACACATATTGTATTTAAGTTTTTCACGTAGGATCGAATGCATCGCATATCGACCCAAGACGGGACGTATGCTAAACATTCTAAGAAAGTGAGAGAAGACCCATCACTATCTTATTCTCACATGAAAGGCTCAAATACAATATATGTTATGCCCTTATTAAGTGTTTTTTTGCTTTTTGTTTTGAGATGAGGAGAAGAGAGACTCAAAGGTTAAGAAAGGTAAAATCTAATGAGGGAGACTAAGACTCATACCCTAAAGTTATCATACATGGATGTTCCTAATGGTTAAGTGTGGTTTAGAAACCTAACTCTAAAAGAAAAGAGAAGAAGAATGAGTTCTAACTTACTTCCAAGATGGAAGTTAAGTTAAGAACTCAAAGGGGATGAAAGAGATTGAACAAAGAAAGCATAAAATGCTTATCTCAAACACAAATTGAAAGCTTAAAAGAGATGAAAGAAGAGGTTGTATGTGGAAGCATATCCACACACTTGACTTACCATTAGCCCCTGAAAAATGTTAGCAAAAACAATTTGCAAGTAAAGAAATAAAGAAAGGATAACAAGTAAAGATCAAACAAGTTAGGAACTAAAGAAGAAATTTCCTAAAGGTTGATAAAGTTTCTAAGTCAGAACTTATACCCTAAGAAAGTCCTCTAAAGTTAAGGTACCAAACACAAGCAAACTTTGCACAAACAATGCCTTAAACATCAAAGAAATGCACCATGAAAGTAGATGATGAAAGATGAATAAAAGTGCAAGATGAACATGTATTTATGCTTAAAGAAATGTCAAGGTCAGAAGCATACATCATTTATGAATGTCTTATAATGCATAGGAACCATCATACAAGTCATGGATGAAATGATTCAAGTAATAGAAAATAGATGAAGAAGAAATGAAAAGGAGAGAAACAAGTTTCAATTAGATGCATAAATTTACATGTTAAAGATGCATGACATGTGAAATGAGTATGAATGAATATAGACCAGTAGCATACAATTAATGATATGCAAATGATATGAATGATATGGCATACTCAATGCGAACACAAATCATATAGAGCACAAGAAGAAATTAAATGTGGAATTAGGACAAAAATGCAAGTTAAAATGCACAACCACACATCAAAGGCAAACCCAAATCAAAAGGACCTATAATCATGATATAAGATGACTTATAACATTCAAGTAAACATGTGTCAAAAGATAAC
Organism: Lathyrus tuberosus; assembly: GCA_022829125.1. Lineage (NCBI taxonomy): Eukaryota > Viridiplantae > Streptophyta > Magnoliopsida > Fabales > Fabaceae > Lathyrus > Lathyrus tuberosus. Next base: position 8,416,058 of record JALAZF010000068.1, on the reverse strand, counting down.
ATCAATCATCTCAAGGGACCATAGGCAATATGACACAAAACCATGACATATGCATACAATGAAGCTCATAAATGCACATGTAATCAATCAACAAGGAAAAAATAGAAATGAATTTGGAAAAATTATGGAATTAGGTCACAAAGTACCTAAGTCGGACTCTAAACACATGTCAAAAGCTCACTAAAAAATTCAAGAAGGAGCATGCTCAAACAAAGCAACAAAGTCACATTAGGTTAACAATGAATAATGCACAAAGATATGGTTCAAAAGCTATGCAAAAATGATTTTAAAAATAAAATAAAAAATGTTTTAGATGGTTTAAGATATTATTTAATCATATAAAAAATATTGGATGTAAAATGGTTTTAGAACTATGGAAAAATAAATGTGAAAGGCACAAGCATCATAAAGAACAACATTTAAAAAAAATTAATAGAAAAATATACAAATATGAGCAAGGTATATTAAAATCAGAAATAAAAATAATGGAAAATTAGTTTAATGAAATATGATGCTATATGAATTTTTGTGGAATTATTTAATGCATTCTAGTATTTTTAAAAATAGAAAATGAAAACAGTAGAAAAGAAATTAAAAAAATGAAGAAATAGACAAAGGGGGTACAACGAAAGTAAAATGCCAGTTCAGAAATGCGCTTGGGCTTGAATGAGGGGTTCAAATAGAAAATATCAATCCAGTCCAATAAAGCGCACGAAGCATGGAATTAAGGTGCACTCTAGTCAACAATTTGACTCAATCACAACCATAGGATTAATCAGTCAACCACAATCAAGAAAAGCATGGCAATCACATGGATCAGAACGCAAGCACATGGTAACTCTCATACACGCACGCACACGCAACCAATTCAGAGTCAATTTCAAGAGAGAGAGAAAGACGTGAGGGGTAGGGTGTGTCATTTATTCGCTGGCAGATTAGGGAGCGTTGGATTGAAATGAATCGTACGACCACGTTTTAAAGTTACGTTAAACCCTAACCAAAATCTCACCGGCCGGAGAAGGACCTCCGGTCATCTTCTCCGGCCATCTCCGACCACTGTAAATCTTCAAGCTCACCATAAATTCACAAAATGAATATCAAATGAAAGAGGAAGTTGAGGAGACCAAGAATCCACAATCAATTTTCACATATCACACACATATGCAGAGAATCGAACGCATCAAATTTGCCCTAGGTTTGGATCTACACCTCTAAAAGGTCTATCAACTAGCCAACATACTCACACTGCTTCTATTAAGCCTAAATCAACATGAAACCAAGCATAACCAATTGAAATCGAAGCAAAAACAGTTGAAGAATCTCAAACCTGGAAAATCTGAAGAACTTGAATCAAATGGAAAACCAGAGAGGAGAACTTGATCTTGATCTTTCTAAGAGCAAAATAAATGCTCTGAAGCTTCGAATCTTGATGAAAGCAGAGAGAAAATCAAATCTGAAGTGAGATTGCACTTGATGAATTAACCTTGTTTCAGCTTGTTCTTGATCAAAAGGTAACAATGTGAAACAATGGATGAAGATGATGATGGAATCGTGAAGAGAGAAAGAGAATTCAGAGAGAGTTTTAGAGTGAAAGTTTGAGAAATGTATGAAAATGAAGTGTCTTCTCAATTCTGTGAGCAATGGAGCTTATATATGCAAGGTTAAGATGTTAACCATTGTAGTTAACAGTTGGAAATGTAGTTAACTGAGTTGAGTTAAGTGAGTTTGAGCTAACTAACTGAGTTAAATTAGTTAATGACATGAGTTGGTGAGTTTTGGTTAGAGTGTGGAGAGGTTTATGTTGCTTATGGTGTTGTTTTAGAAATGAGAGGTGGTGATGATGTGTTGTTGCAGCAAGCTTGTACAACAAGTTTCCACTTTCCTCTTTGATGTATGGTGTAGCATGAATACATGAATGTGTAAGAAGGAGTGTATGGCTTAATGAAGTAATGTGTGAGAGGTGTGAGCATACGTGTGAATGAGTAATCAAACCAAGAACAATGCACAACAATTCCACTTTTGTATCAGCAAGATCAGAATGAAATTGATGGACTTTATGGAGGAATATCTTCATGGATAGCTCATGAAATTGAATGATTCCAAGGCCTATGGATCAAGGACTTATCAAAGAACATGTTTGATGTTTGGATCAAAATGAATTTCAGCCTTTAAAGTGCATAAAATGGTCATGAACTCAAGTGCACAAAACTGGTTTATGGGCGTACCAACCTACATGGTGTGCATGGCAATGGCCTTGTGGATTTTTAGCATGAAACATCTCAATTTGAACCCTCATATGACCTTCATAACATGTTCAAATGAAAAAATGTCCAACATCAAAGTTGAAGAGGACATAGAGATGAACAACTTTGATGTTCAACAATTTTTCATTTAAAGCCTTCTTGATTGAGAAAATGGGCTTGACATTTGGCACACCAAGTGTTTGATGAAATTATGGCCTGGAGGCATGAACTTGCCTTGCCATGACTTGAGATTTGCCTTGATTTTGCTCCACTTTGATTGATCATAACTCTCTCAATTTTGATCCAATGGAAGAGTTCTTTATATGGATTTGAAGCTTAATATATGATCTTTAATTGGCTCAACTTGGGCCTGAAGTTTGGAGCTTGTATCATGGAGAAAGAATGCCTTGAAGTGGAGTGCCAAATGGTCCAAAACTTGCCATTTTTGGAAACCCTAAGTTGCTAAAAATGGCAACTTTGTACATTTCTTGATTTTTGATGATTCCTCCATCATTTCTTGATCAAATCTTGTACAATGAACATATGTGACTTGAATTTCATGATTTTGACCTTAAAAAGCCAGGAGTTGACTTTTCCCCAATTTCTTAATTCTCAAGCAATTGACCAATTGAACCTCTTCTGAAATGAACCAATGGGCAATCTTCCATCCTTAGATACTTGACATCATGTAGAAAACATTGAGATCAAGTTTGAACCAAAATTTCATCAGGAGACTGCTTGAATCCAAAACCCTAATTTGGACTACTTTTGATAGGAGATGATGACTGCTCAATCTTCTTGATGAATTCCCATCTTCCAATGACTTGTGGGATCAAATGAGGTGATATATGATATAAGAGACCTTTGAGGCTTGTTGGGAGACCCTTGACTCTATCTCTCTTGCCTTGGATGATAAATACTCTGAAAACCACTGATCACATTGTAGCGAGCGATTTTGGACGCGGTTCTTAAGCGCTGGTCGCTCTCTGCGGTTGGGCTTACTACATGTCGATTCATTTTTTATCCTATTGTGAGCTGAATAAGGAAGGGAAATAGATGTCTCCAATTAACCCTGCTTTGTATACTGAGTTTAAATAGCGGTCTGTTAGGTTGCGAATGCTATCAATGTGGGGGGGGGGGGGGCCTTTGTACTGGTTATTTGTATTTTCGCCAATACGGTTTTCTCTCTTTCTAGGATTTTCTGGCGGGGAACGAGGATTAGGATGTTAGGTTTGATGCTTTTGATAGATACATGAGAGTATGGGATTTTTGGTTTTTGTTTAGTGTGCTCGCTAAGATTTTTTCTTTCAATCTTATGCCTACGTATTCCCGTTTACCGAAACAGGGAAATCAGAGCGTTCGTAGTTCCTCCTATTCTATGGGAGGAAATGGTTGTTTTTGGTGTCTTGTTCAAAGCCCAAGACGTGAAGCTGAAGGTGTTTGTATCTTATTCAAAGCCCAAGATGTGAAGCTAAAAAGGGTGTTGACTTTAGAGAGAATTTGTCATCTCTAAAGTGGTCTGTTTGTCACAACTGTTGGGTGACTGGTTATAAAGGGATGATTACTTTAACCGGGATACGCGGATCATAGCAATGCCATAATTTCCTTTATAGGGGGTTTTAATCTGAAGGAGAAGACTTTAACTCAGTTTAGAGCAATGCCATCTTTCCTTAGGGATTTCTCATGCTAAAAGAGGGACATTGGCATAGATGTAGATGATCCAGAGGCTTGCCACTTACATCAATTAGATGAAGGGGAAAGAGTTGTTGATGTTTGTGTACTGTGAACGAGGCACAACTTTGATGCTAAAAGGTTAATTGGATTAACCAGTGGTTTTCTTATATAAAGCCTAAGAGGAGGCTAATATGTGTCTCGTACAAAGCCCGAGAGAGAGGCTAAATGGTTTTTGACTCAACGAGGGAATCTTTTGGTATCTCGTATAAAGCCCGAGATGGAGGCGATTTGACTCAACAAGAGAGTTTTTGTATCTCGTACAAAGCCCGAGATGGAGGCTAAAAGGTTTATTTGGCTCAATAAGAACCTTTTTGTATCTCGTATAAAGCCCGAGATAGAGGCGAAAGTGGTGATTGATTCAACGAGGGAGTCTCTTATGTGTCTCATATAAAGCCCGAGAGAGAGGCTAAACGTTGTTTGACTCCGCTGGGGAGAATCATTGTACAAAGCCCAATAGGAGGTTGCGGTTACTGTTTCAGTTAAGTGACAGGTCCAGTATACTGATTTTAAAGAGAAAATCAGTTCTTATATGAGCAACACTGTACTCATGGATTTGATTCAAGGATCCGGGTTATTCCTGTTCTTTAAGGAAGCGGGAAATCCGAAGGGTATTGAGACTGTCCGAGTCTACGGGTTTTCTTCCTATTTAACGAAGGGGTCACTTGAGAATTTCTTTGAGACTCAAGGAGATTAGACTGTCCAAGTCTAGAGTTTTGTCTTTTGTACCATGCTTTGAGAAACAGTAGTAGACTCTATGAAAGGACTGTTCTATGCAGATGATTAAGTTCTGTTCCTATACCTCTAGGAGGTCGTCGGGACAATTTGTACGAAGCCCAAGAGGAGGCTGGAAACTTTTAAGAAGCCGACGGGTCCTTGTACGAAGCCCAAGAGGAGGCTATCATTCCCGGAGGAAGAGATCATTATACGAAGCCTAAGAGGAGGCTGTGAATACTTCTAAGAAGCCGTAGGGTCCTTGTACTAAGCCCAAGAGGAAGCAGGGTTGCTTTTAGGAAGCCTGTGGGTCCTTGTACGATGCCCACGAGGAGGCCGATGCTTTTAAGAAGCCGATGGGTCCCCAAACCCCGAGAAATTAAAGGCAAGCTATTCACAAGGAATAGATCAAGTCAGGAAAGTTCGAGAATTTGGAAGAAACTCAAAGATGCCATTCACGGAGAATACATTCATCTCTGGGAGCAGAGTTTCTTGACAATTCCTAATGAGGACCACCGAAGAGAAGACTGTATCTGGTGATCCTATTGGGGATGTAGTTGTCTATTTCTATAAACGAAACGGCGTCACCTAGTTCTAGACGTAGTTGCCGGGGAAACTCAAAATATCTATACTATTATTACACAGTTGATATGAGTTTATGAAAGAAGACTTACAGTGAAACAACCCCACAATACAGTTATATGTATATGAAAGCGGTAAATGAAAGCAATAACCACTTACTCGGTTGTAGAGCTTCCATGCTGTTTGGTTAGTTGTTCAACAAAGAAAGACTGAAAACAACAGTATATTCAAAATCAAAGGAGAAAGTGCTTTGAAAAAGAAAGATTTGGGGCTTACAGCTCAAGGAGAGGCCCAGGGTTTTATCAGTGAGCGCACTGTTGTTTTGAATTTGTATAAAGGGACTTATACAAGTGGCTGTGGCCCAAAAAGGTTTTCTGTACAAAGGGATGGGTCTTACACTCTCTCAAGAGGCCCAAAAAGTTTTAAAGAAAAAGAGTGGGGCTTATAACACGAGGGTAGGCCCAATTGATTTTTCGTTTGAAATGGCGATCGCGCCGAAGTTTTCTTTTAACGCAGCGGGACTTATACAATAAGTGAGGCCCAAAATGTTTTGGTTAAAAGGGGGTTGGGTCTTACACTCTATTAGAGGCCCAAAAGTTTTGAATGGGTCTTATAGCTCAAGGAGAGGCCCAGGGTTATTTTTCAAAAGGCGACGATTGCGTCGTTTATTTTTTGACGGTATCGAGACTTATACAATACTGAGGCCCAAAAATGGTTTGGTCAAAAAAGGATTGGGTCTTACACTCTATTAGAGGCCCAAAGTGTTTTGAAAATGATTTATGAGGGTTGAATTAATCCAAAAACCCTAATTTGTTTTCAAAAATGTATTTAATTGAATAAAAATTCAATTAAAATGATCAAAATTGTTTAACATATGAAAAACAAATTGTGATCTTGGATTAATGATTCAAAAATTAAGTATTGACCTACAAAATAATTAGAAAGTATTAAAAGTTGCAAAATCAATGTGGAAAAAATATTTAAAATGTCAAAAATAATTAAAATATTAATTCTTTGTAAAAATATCAATTATATGAAATAAATAATATTTTTGGTATTTTTTGATAAAATAAAATATTTTAACATTTTTGTGAATTATTAAAAAAAGAATCAACTCAAAATCATTAAAACTCAGAGAAAAATTAATTTTTGAATCAATTAAAAAAAATCACAAAATTCAAATATTCAAATTTCTGAAAATAGCGCCAAGAACACAACAAGAACACGCGCGTGTTCTGAGTTTCCCAGATTTGTGTTTTCCATCCAATCTCACTGAATACTTAACCATATCATGCAATCGACATACCAATCAACTCGTTTCAACCTCACGATCATGTCTATAACACTTAATTTCATTTAAATTAAACATAAAACATGAAATCACGAAGAAACCTCAAGAACCATAATTTCTGCATGAAGGCTAGGATTTTTGATACACGATTCAAACAAAGCAATTAATTGAGGGAAAACATTCCATGCATGATTATGAACATTTGGCCAAATTATTGTCCAACAAAAATTGCATGTATCATAGAGTTAGAAGAGCTGATGCTTACCACTTGCAGCTGGTGATCGTGATTTGTGTTGGAGGTGTTACAGCTAGGTTCCAATGATCCGGATAGCTTCCCTAGGTGCCATGGAGTGTGTATGAATGCTTGGAATGGATTGAAATGATCTGGAACTTGAGATGGTACCACAACTGCAAATATGTCAAGAACTTGAGCAATTGGCTGGTATTTTGTGAAATATGTGTTCCAGATGTTATGTGAGTGTTTGGATCACTTCTATATGATGTATGTGAGGTGTGTGTGTGTGATTGGTTTGATTGAAAAAGCTCTCAAACTCAAAACCCGATAGTTACCTTGCTAAGAAAGGCATTTTTGCCAAGAGAAAGAGATTTTGGGAAAGGCAAGTGTTGTAGGCCTTTGGTGTACTTAAACTGAACACAATTGAGCTCTATTTATAGTAGAGCAAGTTTGTTTTGCAAGGAATAGTGAATGGCAACTGCTAAGTAGGTTTGGCCAATGTTGGCAAATGAAAATCCAAGTCTCCTCTAGCCATTGACTAGAAGTTAGGGCACAGAGCTTTGGTCCCCTTAGTCTTGGATAAGTCTTAACTGATTTCAGTTGAGAATGGCTCAGTCCATGCCACCTTGATGCTTCCATTGAATGCTTCAATCCAAATTTGGAGTCTTGTCCCTATTTTGGCCATTCTAGGTTCAACATGCTATTTCTTGTTCCATGGACTTTGGAGGCTTGGCTCAGTGATTGTCCCCTTTAGATTTAATCCTCAGATGTGTCCAAGTGGATAGGAGCATTTGAATTTGGCTGATTTTGGCAAATCGAGCAAAATTGCAAATTCTGCATTGCCTTTGACAGATTTCAGCAAGGCAACTTGCCAATGTCATATCTCATGGTGTAAGTTGAATTTGGTAATGTTCTTGACCATTTTGGAAAGCCCTTACATGATACAACAACTGTTTAAACATGTTTGGTTTTGATCTCTTTTGAATCCAAGTGAGAAATCCCCCTACATTTGGCAAAAAGTAAGGCAAAATCTGACTTAGTGAAATTTTCACTAAGTGTTGGAACAAAGTGTTTTCTCTTGATTTTGATCACTCCATAACTCAAAATCCATGAGGAATTTGGACATAGGTCAGTATGAAGCTTTTGTAGAGGGCAATGAGATCTACAAATCAAGCTTTGAATGGGGCACAATGGCCTTGTGGTTTAGGAGTTATGGTCCTCCAAAGTTGGTGCATTAGTGTCACTTTTTCCATAACTTAGAAATTTTTCTAAGTTTTATGGTTACCCCTTTTACAAGTATTCCAACTTTTCTTGATTTTTCTTGATGAATGATGATTCAAATCATACATTAACATCATTTTAGGGTTAAAAATACATTTTAGTGAAAAATCTCAAAAAGTCAAAGTTGACTTTTGTGCACAGTTGACTTTTTATCAGATGAATTCCAAATTGTGCAATTCTTCAGGAAATCATGTCCTTGACCTAAATAAAACTTGATGGACATGTTCCATGGGTGTCATAGGGTATATTGATGCATGTCATAGGGCTTGGGAGCATGTCCTGGTCAAAAGTCAAAGTTACAGTTGACTTTTCTCGCGAAACCCTAATTGTGGTGCAAATGAAATTGAGACTTATTGCTCAAGCTTCTTAGATCAATCCATTGCCCCAAATGGATCAATGTGACATATTGGAGATTCTCAAATCCTCTCTTGAGGTCTTGGCTCATGGTTTGTCCCAAAAGCCAACTTAGGGGTGAATTAGGTCAAGAAACCCTAATTCCTGATTTTTGATGAATGCATCCCCTGAGACAAAATTGACTTGATGATTGGGTCCATGAGGTTCCATGGAGTATATTAGGTTAAGTTTTGGATCATTGGCTTGTGCCCAGATGAAAAATTTCATCTGGAGGCCCTGGTCGACCAAAACCCTAATTCGGTGATACTGTCGATCTTGAGACTTGATCCACCTAGAAGGGAGCAGCTTTGTGCTTAATCCTTGAAGTGGGAGTCCTTTTGATCCATTGTGGATGTTTGAGAGGTTAGACAAGTTGAAGATCATGTCATTCCTTGATTGATCCTTTGTCTAAGCACTCAGAGAGGGCTTGAAACCCTAATTTTGATTGTAGTGGATGCTCACCCATCTTTGGGGAGACTGATGAAGTATGATGGTTCCTCCATATTGTGATGATGATTTGCACAATGATGGGAAATATTAGTGGTCAAAATTTGGGGTATGACAGATGCCCCTATTTAATCTTCTTGGACACGAAGGTGTGAATGACGAAGGTATTCGGGCATTCGGGGTGCAAGAGGATTAAATATCGGAATACCCGGAATTTTGATCGTGATTATGAATGGTAGCTTACACATTCATCTTCTTTTGCTAAGCAATGATGCTTAGAAAAGGTAAAACCTCCCCTCAATCCTGGTCTTCAGCCAAGGAGCTGGTCTCAATTTTCTTTTAAAATAAACCTCCCCTCGATCCTGGTTTCCTACCAAGGAACTGGTCTAAGTTTCTGATTTAAACTTCCCCTCGATCCTGGTTTCCTACCAAGGAACTGGTCTTAGTTTCTTTTGAAATAAACCTCCCATCGATCCTGGTTTCCTACCAAGGAACTGGTCTTAGTTTCTTTTGTCAATAAACTTAATTGACAAGGGACGCTATGTGTAGCGGCTTTCCTCAAACTTCCCGCCGAATTTTCCTGGGGAGATGCCATTTGACGGAAAAAGTTTTTGACACCAGACTTGCTGGGGAACCCAGTCGTCTGGGTTGTAGAGGTGTACAAACTTCTCTGTTGGAGATGCCATTTGCCGACTCTATTTGAGGAAAGCGAGTCTCTTGAGAGACTGCCTTCGTTTGGGATTACATCATACTTTTCTCAGGATCTTCCCGGAGAAACGCCATATGATGGGGTCCAATTTTGAGGTGCCGATGACCTTTTCACCAGCGGTCTTTTTGGAGCGAAACCGACATGCTGCCGAATCTCTGATTACGAGGCTTTCTCTGCGGATTTTCCTTAATCCAGGAAAGCAAGGATATCATCTTCAATGGCGAAGAGTGATGTTAACTGAGGGCTTCTCTGGTTTTTCAGAGGTTCAAGTTATCAAAGTGGTCGAGGACCCAACTTCAATCTAGAAATAAAACTGGAGGAGAGAGAATGTTCAGACGCAGCGTTTCCTGACGAGGCAAGAACTGACGACTCGATTGAGAGAACTTCTATCACTAGGGGACAAGACCGACTAGAGTGATAGTGATGCAATATGACTGTGAATGCAAATTAAATAACGCATGATGTATGTATGTTTATGCTGACAAAACTGACGCGACACACAAACTAAAAGATGAACATGACTGGATACTCGGCCATCGCGGGGCGTATAGAAATATCGCTGGTTCAAGATAGCAATTCCACCTTACTTAGGAGAGATAGTCCCTGTTGGGAGCTATGTTGGTCGGGCTTAGGAGATAAGAACTCTGCCGTGGCGTGTCAGATGAAACAAGGTCTCTGACACAGTTGATCCCTTCATTCAGGCGTACTGGGTTAGAAGGAGTACTTTGATTATGCACTTTGAAGTTCGATTACTTCTGGAGAAGCGGTTGATGCCCTTTTGATGTTCAACAGTCAAAAGAAATTGCCATCTTTATTTTAAAAGCAGAAAAAGTTTTACAAGTAAATTCATTTTTGTTTTATTTCAAGAATCGTTAATCATGTTAACAACGTCGTTCTGTAAAGCTAAAACAAATGAGAATTACAAACAAAAGCACAAAGGCTCAAATTTTATTGATAAGATGGAGATCAGCCAAGCGCGTGATTCCAAAGAGTAATTACAAAGTTAGAAAATGGTAATTTACAGGGAAAAGGGCTACGTTGAAACATAACGACCACTATCCTTCTACCAACTTTGAATTCGGGACATCCTGAGCTTCTGTCAAAGATGACCTTGACTGGAGCTTTCCTCCGATGGATGATGTAACTGCTACTGAGGGACTTGCCTCTGTTGAACATAGTTACTTGCCATTATCCCTAACTTTTGCCTGGATTGTACTATGAGATTTCCAATCCATCGGGATGATTTTTTTTCATGTCTCTAACTTTTGCCTGGACCGCCCTTTCGGGTTTTCAATCCACCGAGACGTTTTTTTTTAGTTTAGGAGAAGTATTTCTTGACTACGTCAACATTCGTGGGGTAGGCAAATTCCTCTCCGTCCATGGTTGCAAGTCACAAGGCGCCGCCTGAGAAAGCTTTCGTGACCACATAGGGGCCATCATAATTCGGGGTCCATTTGCCTCGCGAATCAGTGAGAAATGATTGGATCTTCTTGAGCACGAGGTCTCCTTTTCTGAAGACACGAGGTCGAACCTTTTTGTCAAACACCCTCTTCATTCTCTGTTGATACAGCTGACCATGGCATAGTGCCGTGATTCGCTTCTCCTCAATCAGATTCAGTTTGTCGTGTCGATTTTGACACCATTCAGCTTCGGTGATCTTAGCTTCCATCAATACTCGGATTGATGGGATCTCTACTTCTATGGGGAGCACTGCTTCCATGCCATACACTAGAGAGAAAGGGGTTGCCCCTGTTGAAGTGCGGACAGATGTGCGATAACCGTGAAGAGCAAAGGGTAGCATCTCGTGCCAATCTTTGTAGGTTACAAACATCTTTTGAACAATCCTCTTGATGTTCTTGTTAGTCGCTTCTATCGCTCCGTTCATCTTAGGTCGGTAGGGAGATGAGTTATGGTGTTCGATCTTGAACTCAGCGCATAACTCCTTCATCATCTTGTTGTTCAAGTTAGATCTATTATCAGTAATGATCTGGCTTGGAACACCATAACGGCAGATGATATTATTTTTGATAAATTGGACCACCACTTGTCGGGTTACATTAGCGTATGATGCTGCTTCGACCCACTTGGTGAAGTAGTCAATGGCTACTAGGATGAACCGATGTCCATTTGAAGCCTTGGGCTCAATCATGCCAATCATGTCGATTCCCCATATGGAAAATGGCCATGGGGAAGAGAGAACTTTGAGATGCGTTGGCGGTACATGAATTTTGTCGGAGTATATCTGACACTTGTGACACCTCCTCATGTACTTATAGCAGTCAAATTCCATTGTCAACCAATAGTACCCTGCTCTGAGAATTTTTCTCGCCATTGCGTGTCCATTGGCATGAGTGCCAAAGGATCCTTCATGAATTTCTTTTATCAGCATGTCTGCTTCTGGTCTGTCTACACATCGGAGCAAGACCATGTCAAAATTTCTCTTATAGAGTGTATCACCGCTCAGGAAGAAGTTTCCAGCCAATCTTCTGAGGGTTTTTCTGTCTTTCCTGGATGCCCCAGGTGGGTACCCTTGTTTCTGAAGGAAGCATTTGATATCGTGATACCAAGGTTTATCGTCTATGACTGCTTCAATCGCGAAGACGTAAGCGGGCCTTTCAAGGCGCATTATGTCGATCTTAGGTATGTCATTCCATTGACCTACACTAATCATGGAAGAGATGGTGGCTAATGCATCAGCCATGTGATTCTCCTCACGAGGGATATGATGAAACTCAACTCTGTTGAAGAAGGGTAGCAACCTTCTTGCGTAGTCTTTGTAAGGGATCAATCCTGATTGGTATGTGTTCCAATCTCCTTTTATCTGATTGATAACCAAGGCTGAGTCGCCATATACGTCCAAGTTTTTGATCCTTAAATCAATTGCTTCTTCAAGACCCATGATACAAGCTTTGTATTCGGCCTCGTTGTTCGTACATTTAAACGTAAGTCTGGCAGTGAAAGGAATGTGGGTACCCTGAGGGGTAACAATTATTGCCCCAATTCTATTTCCATAATGATTAACTGCTCCGTCAAAGATAAGTCCCCATTGGGAACCTGGTTCTGGCCCTTCACTGGGTAACGGTTCATCGCAATCTTTCATTTTTAGATACATGACATCATCGTCTGGGAAGTCAAACCCGATTAATTCTTGACTGTCAATCGGTTGATGAGCCAAATGATCGGCTAAAATACTTCCTTTAACGGCTTTCTGAGCGTGGTACTCTATGTCATATTCTGATAACAGCATCTGCCAACGGGCAATTCTTCCCGTGAGAGCAGGTTTTTCGAAAACATACTTGATTGGATACATTTCGGAGACCAACCAAGTAGTATGACGAATCATGTATTGGCGAAGCCGTTTGGCTGCCCAAGCCAAAGCGCAACAAGTTTTCTCAAGCATCATGTACCGAGTTTCGCAGTCAGTGAATTTCTTGCTCAAATAGTAAATGGCAGACTCTTTCCTTTTGGTTTCGTCTTGTTGGCCAAGTACACACCCCATTGAGTCCTCTAAGACTGTGAGGTAAATGATCAGTGGCCTTCCTTCCACTGGAGGTGATAGAATCGGAGGATTCCACAGATATTCCTTGATACCGTCGAAGGCGGTTTGACAATCTTCTGTCCAAACGCAATCCTGGTTCTTTTTGAGTAACTTGAAAATTGGCGCACAGGGATCAACCTCAATTCCTTTCTGGCTGACGATGAACCCTAGTAGTTTCCCTGAACGGACACCGAAGGTGCACTTGTTGGGATTCAAGCGGAGCTTGAACTTTCTTAAACGTTCGAAGAATTTTGACAGATGTTCAACGTGCTCACTCTCTATTTTTGATTTTGCAATCATATCATCGACATACACCTCGATTTCTTTATGTATCATATCATGAAACATAGTAGTCATGGCCCTTTGATAGGTTGCCCCGACATTCTTCAAACCGAACGGCATTACCTTGTAACAAAAGGTACCCCATGGGGTAATGAACGAAGTTTTCTCCATGTCTTCCGGCGCCATTTTGATTTGGTTATAGCCCGAGAATTCATCCATGAAGGAGAAAACTTTGAACTTTGTTGTACTGTCTACCAGCATGTCAATGTGTGGTAAAGGAAAGTCGTCCTTTGGACTAGCCTTGTTCAGATCTCTGTAGTCGACACACATTCTAACTTTTCCGTCCTTTTTCGGAACGGGTACGATGTTGGCTAACCATTGAGGATATTCAGATGTGGCGAGGAAACCCGCATCAATCTGTTTCTGCACCTCCTCTTTGATTTTGATGGCCATGTCCGGGTGAGTGCGTCTCAACCTTTGCTTTACTGGCGAACATTCCGATCTCAACGGTAAGTGATGTTCCACAATGCTGGTATCCAACCCTGGCATATCCTGATAGGACCAAGCGAATACATCGGGAAATTCTTTGAGAAGCTTTATCAAACTCTCTTTGGCAGTTGGACTGAGCAGTGCCCCAATCCTGATTTCTTTTCTCTCTTGCTCCGAACCCAAGTTTACCGTTTCCAACAGCTCTTTGTGAGGTTCAATGGACTTTTCCTCTTGTCTGAGTAGTCGGGAGATCTCTACTGGAATTTCGTTGTCAACTTCTTCTTCAGCCCCAAATACCGGGAACTCAAAGTCGGGAGAAGGCATCGGATCGTATGTTTCAACGGGGTTTAAAACAAGCAATCTGCATGACGTGATGATTCGTGTTTAGAAGAGATAGAGAAAAATGCAAGTGTGTGCAGTGTATTTATTTTATTGCTTGTTTTTTTATTATTGAATTGTTTTTTAGGATTACCATTTTCTGAGAAAAAAAAGCAAAAAAAGAAAACAATAATTAATGCGGAAATTACAGAACGACGTTATTTTATTAATGAACAAGTCGAATCTTGAAACTACAGCCCTATAAAACAAAACTCTGTCGCTTTGGGCTAAGCGAAGAGGGAAATTTACAGAAAGCGAGCCCTATCAAAACATCCGTTTCACCTGGGCAGGGTGAAAGGTTAAAAGACGGCAATTACTTTGACTGATGAACGATCTTTGGAACCTCGACGGTAACCCATTGGCGGCAAACTCCTCAGTGAATCACAAAGTCTGGTACCCTCCTTGATTTGTCTTCAGAAATAACGCTGATTTCTGGTGGAGCGGGATCATTGGAATCTGTCTCCCAAGCAGAATTGTCGTAGGAGAATTCCTCAGTTGTATTTTGCATAGTATTTGTGCTCTCAGCTGTATCTCCCCATCCAGTTGGCTGGATATCTTCGAGCCTGATACGAGAGCTTTCGGGAGCGGTGTACTTGACCATATAGTCGTATTTTCCACTCGGTTGTCCCAAGGTGTCCCAAACTTCTTTGGAACTGGAGGAGTCATCTCTCTCGATGACGTTAACCTCAGGAAAAGCATAGTTGATGAATTCAAGTCCTGCAAATGTTGCAAATTCATCTTCATGTTGAGTAGTTTCTGAATGACCTGAGTGTTGATCCCATGACATGGTGGGGACACAAATATTCTGTCCAATGATGGTCAGTTGATTTTCATTGTTCGACTGACTCTCTTGCCCCAAGTTTCCTGGGTAAGGCTGCCACATTGGCAGGCCATCCATTGGGCTATAATAATTATGGTCAAAGTTGTCTTTCATCAGAGTGTCTTCCTCTAATGAATTTGGCGGAGCACGACATCCTTCCGGATCACAATCTCCATATATCATTTCGACATCTGACCGTGGTATAAATCTCAGACACTATGCGGGATAGCAAAATGGCGTAGGCACCTCTTCCTGAGACATATAACCGTCCTCATTCAGATAGGACTTCCATTCTTCATCTGTGTCAGAGGGATCTTCCTCATTGATAGCATGTACTGCCTGAGACACTGGGTGAAGAAAACCTCCAATGTGGAAGAAGTTTTGAAGGGGATGAAGACTTTCATCGTTCGCAGCTGTCTGGGTACAGGTTGTAGAAAAACCAAGACCCTTCTTTGTTGTATTGCCAGTAGGAATGACAAGTTGTCCCCATCCGGTTGTATCGGCACTCTCAACCGCTTTGATAGCATCGTTGTATGAGGAAATCGAGGTTCCTCCTTTGAACTGATTGTCCTTGCTTACTGACAGTGCTTGGAACTGAGTTCCAATAACCTCCTCGGGTTCTATGCCAGTAGATGATGACAAGTTGCTTACAAGCAAGGCTTATTCCCCACAAACCGTGACAAGTTGATCGTTCTTGACGAACTTTAGCTTTTGGTGGAGGGTCGAGGTGACCGCTCCAGCCTGATGTATCCAAGGTCTTCCTAATAAACAACTGTACGTTGCTCGGATGTCCATGACCTGGAAAGTGACTTGGAAAGTGTGAGGACCGATAGTTATGGGAAGATCAACTTCGCCGATAACTGTTTTTCTGGATCCGTCGAACGCCTTGACGACGACCTCGCTGATTCTCATCGGAGGGTCTTTGAATGATAATTGCATCAAAGTGGACTTCGGCATAACATTCAGGGCTGACCCTGTGTCTACCAGTACGCTGGCTAAAGCATCGTCCTGGCAGTTAACTGTAATGTTGAGCGCCATGTTATGACGGCAACCCTCTTCGGGTAATTCCTCAGCACTAAATCCCAAATTGTTGCAGGAAGTGATGTTAGATACAGTGCTATCAAATTGTCTGATTGTTACATCCTGTTCCACAAAGGCTTGCTCCAAGACTTTTTGTAGAGCCTCCCTGTGGGCTTCTGAACTGAGTAAAAGCGATAATACCGAGATCTTTGAAGGAGTTTGTAACAGTTGATCCACAATGTTATATTCACTCCTTTGGATGAGCTTCAGCATCTCATCATTATTTTTCGAAAGGTCGGGATTACTGGATTGACCGACTGGTGGATTAGGAACTTCTGTCTGAAATTCCTTTTCCTTGTTAAGTTCCCCAACCCCTCGGTTGAAGATTCTACCACTCCGGGTTACACGACTGATGTCTGCAATATTCATAACGGAGGGTAATGGAATTTCCTTTCTATTTTCAATTGTCGTTGCACCGTATTTGTAAGGGATAGCCTTAGCTGATTCATACGGTAGTGGTCCCAGTAGATAGATGACTACAGGAGCCTTCTGATTTTTCTGACCATCATAAGTAATCTCGATCCGTTCCCGGTTGGGAACTTTAGATTCATCAAGTAGAGGGATAATGGCAAAAACATCCCTGGTCCTGTGATGACCAGAGATTGTGACAACATCCTCAACTTGATCGGCAAGGTAGTTCGGCATCCAGTTGATGGCTCCAGAACCCAGATATGGACGAATTTCTCCACGATCGACCTGACCCTGAAGAGCTGCTCTCACAAGGTAACACCCCAGATTACTTTCCGAACAGACGCTACAACGGTCATAATTATGTGGTGGCACCTGGCCACACCCACTTTGAATACAATGTAACCTCACTAGGTTAGCTTCTACAGATCGGACATCCTGACTCTGACGCCGAGTGGGGTTTCTGTTATTGATACTAATTTGCTGAGTATCTTCATCCATATAGATTGGCATCCACCAATGATTTAACAAGTGCTGAAGTGCCTCCTGGACAAGGGTACAACCCTTATCGTTTTCGCAACCTGCTTTACAGCTTTGATAGTCATGTGATATTAAGAATCCGAGTCGGACCTACTCAGCATGTAACTCTACCAAGTTGGTATTCATCACGCGAATATCGAAGATCTGAACCATGTTGATTTGATATGAGTTCCTATCATGGTAGTCTTGGATCCATCCAAGATCCTTCTGACGCTGGAGGGCTTCTTGTACAAAAGAATAACCCTGTTTGTTTACCGAGAAAGTCAGACAAGAACTGTAATCGTGCCGTGGCAGATTATGATACTGGCTTTGCCTTGAGTGCATCGCCACCAAGTTGACATTCATTGCACGGATATCGTGGTTCTGAATGACGTTAGAATTCGTATAGACCATGTTAACTCCACGAACTCGGTGCTCTTGGATCTGTAACGCCCCAGTTTTTGCCAGTTTTAGTATTTTTATTTAATCGAGTCGTTTTTGATTATTTTATTATTATATTATTTTATATCTGACTTTTATGTGAAAATATGTTATTTTTCAATGTTGTGATATTTTATCGGGTTTTGGGAACGTTTGCGAGATATTTGAGTGTGAGGGTATTTTGGTCATTTCTTAATATTTTCTTTAGTTAAGAGTTGAAATAGAAAATAGAAAGAGAGAAAAACATAGTAAGAGAAAAGAAGAAAAGAAAAGGAGAAGAGAAGAAGAAGAGAAAAAGTGAGAAAAACTTGGAAACCAACCAACCGACTTTTCTACGCGTTATTTAATCGGGTAAGGGTGCGAAACTCGATTATCTTATCGTCGTGTATGATTATGTATGTGTGTTTGCATGTTGTATTGTCTTGTTCGATAGTTTTTTGGGTATAGGTCGAAAACGCGTAAACGAGTAGAAATCGATGTTTTCACGGACGAAAATTGATACGAATCTTGTAGTATAATCCTGTGATATGTATGAATAATTGCTGAGGTTTGTGTGGATGTTGGAAATGGTTTGGTTGGATAAAATGGAATTTTTGGGTTATGGAACAGTGCATCACGTAGCAGAATTTTCTGCTTCTGGTGTGAATCGCCGGGCGGTTTGCTTGTTTCGACGGGCGATGCGTCTTTTCGCTGGGCGGTTTTGAGAGGCGCAGAGGTTATAAGTTCCTGACTCTTTGAGGCATTTTGGTAGAATTAGTGTCGCCTGTGCTTCGCCGGGCGAGGTAGCGGCGAAGGGTGTTCGCCGGGCGGTGGGAGCGTTTCGCCGGGCGGTAGTGAGAGTTTTCCAAATACTACTTTTCCTTAAAAAATTCATAACTCTCGAACCGTATTTCCGATTTAAGTGTTATTTATATCGTTGGAAATCTTATAAAATGTTCTTGCTTGTGATGATGGTTTTGAGATTGTTGGCCGATTAAATTATGTCGGGGATTAGAAAATGTGTTGTTTTGTTGTCGACTTTTGCCGTTTAATTATGTGAACTGTAGGTGTATGTGCAATATGCTGTTGGTGTGGACATTGTATGACTTGTGCACTGTGGTGAAGTGAAATTGCATGAAATATATGTGGTAATTATGATGTGTGGCCGTACGGCAAGAAAATGCGAATGTGTGATAATTGTTGATATATGCATAATTATGGTTGCATATATGTGTGCATACTAAATGTCATGAGTCATTGTATGCCAAGCATCATGATATGCATTGTTGTGACGTCCTGAGTGATAGTTTGGTTCCAGAGGGAATCTGCTATAACATCGTGTGCCCATGTGGGGACCTAAAGCGATGGTTATAGACGATCGTGTGCCCGTGTGGGGACCTAAAGCGATCGGATTGTGTGCCCATGTGGGGACCTAAAGCAATCCATAAATGTCGTGTGTCCATGTGGAGACCTAAAGCGACGGGTGAACATCGTAGGCCCGATGGGGAGTTACACTAAGTAACGAGCGATGGTTCCAATAGTTCCTGAGTGAACTGGTGATGAGATATAAGAAACATTGGAAGTCGGTACCGCATGGCATGTGCATAGAGTCGTTGTGTCGGTCTCTGTGCATTTGCATAATCATGGATTAAATGTGTATGTTAATTGTGAATGTGATTATCTAGCCGGAACATGTATAATTGTGTTGATGATGAGTGCATTGTGTATGATTGATGTGCATTGGTGATGAATATCTGATACTTGCACTGCGTTGTGTTATATTTGATTGTGGTGCATTTGTGGTGAGAATATTTTACGTGTGCATTTCGTGTTATATATAATTTTATGCAACTGTATTATGATTGTTTTTCTCACCCTTCTGCTGTTTTATAATGCTCTATGAGGCATTGCAGAGTAGAGTTGCTGGAGGCCTTTTTGTGAAGCTTTGCGTCTTCATTCTTTTGTCGGTCGGCTCTGATATGTGACACCGGGTAGTTAGGGAGGCCGTTTGTGATTATTTGTGTATATGTATATATATATATATATATATATATATATATTTTGGGCTTGTGCATGTATAACTTGATGTATGACAACTCTTCACGTGATATATATACGTGATATTCAGTTTTAGATTTTCCGCTTTTATTCTAAAATCTGAAATGTGGGTGTAAGGAACTGAGTTCCTCTGTTGATTACTACCCCACTGTTACATATCTTTATGAGCAGGTGTTGTATGTTTGTTGTATAATTTATGTGATGCTCCCTGTCTATGCCGTGTTTTTAATTATACTCTGATGAAATTTTTGACTTTTTAATTACCTAATGGTTTATTTGGGGGATAGATTGGGGGTGTTACATTAGGTGGTATCAGAGCTAGTCCGTGTCAGTTGTGTCAGTCCTCGTTGGTCGTTGTGTTTGGAGTGGGCTGTGTGTTTAGCCGTAAGTTCTGTTATTGGAAATGAACAGAATATGGATGGAAGGAACGATGCTGCTTTAGATGCTGCTATGCAGGCTATGGCTCGTGCTGTGCAGGGTGCACCGAATGCTGGAGTGAATGATGAGTTTAGAAAGAATAGATCGTCTGTCTTCAAAGGGAGACATAATCCTGATGGAGCACAGATTTGGCTGACAGAGATTGAAAGGATTTTCAGAGTTATGGATTGTGATGAGGACAGTAAGGTGAGATTGGGAACTCACATGTTACAGGAAGAAGCAAATGACTGGTGGGTTAGTACACGTCCTGTGTTAGAAGCTGGTGATGAAGAAGTTACTTGGGAATTATTTAGCCAGGAGTTTCTGAGGAAGTATTTTCCCGAGGATGTTAGGGGAAAGAAGTTACTTGTAATTGATTATACAGCTAAGTTTGTGGAACTTGTGCAGTTTTATCCTCATTACGCTGAAGCGACCGCAGAATTCTCTAAGTGTGTGAAGTATGAAAGTGGATTGCGTCCTGAGATTAAACAGGCGATTGGTTATCAGAGGATAAGAAGATTTTCTGATTTGGTGGAATGTTGTAGGGTTTATGAAGAGGATAGTAAGGCTTGATCTACTCATTACAAAAGTGTAAGTGACAGGAAAGGGAAGCAGCAGTTTCGTGGTGGTCCGTATGTAACACCGGCGGATAAAGGTAAACAAAGGGGTACTTTTGATCGAAGGTCAGGTGGAGGGGGTATGTCTAATTCTCCGAGGTGTTTTAGATGTGGTGGATTGGGGCACCGTCAGTCCGAGTGTAGGAAGAATTTGGATAAGTGTTCTAATTGTGGAGGTGAAGGGCATGTTATAGCTGATTGTAAAAGGAAGAATGTGGTGAAGTGTTACAATTGTGGGGAACTTGGTCATATTAGCACGAAGTGTCTGAATCCGAAGAAAGCTCCAACTGGTGGGAAGGTGTTTTCAGTGGCAGGAGCTCAGACTTCAAGTGCAGATCGTCTGATTAGAGGTACTTGCTTTATTAATAGTACACCTTTAGTTGCTATTATTGATACTGGAGCGACTCATTCGTTTATTTCGTCTGAGTGCGCGAAGCGTTTGAATCTTGTGTTGTCCTTGATGGGTGGTGAAATGGTTATTGATACTCCAGCGATGGGGTCAGTAACTACTTCTTTGGTTTGTCTAAGATGTCCTTTGACCATTTATGGTAAAGACTTTGAGATGGATTTGGTGTGTTTGCCGTTGGAAGGATTAGATGTGGTTCTGGGTATGAATTGGTTGCAATTCAATCGAGTTCATATTAATTGCTATCATAAGTTGGTAAGGTTTCCTTCTCTTGAGGAAGACGAAGACTCGAGTTTCTTATCTACCAAAGAGTTGAAGAGACTTTTGGCGGACGAAGCTCAGTTGTTTGGGTTGTTTGCATCTTTGACTGTGGATAGTCAAGTTTCACTGGATGTGTTTCCTGTTGTGTGTGAATTTTCGGAAGTGTTTCCTGAGGATATTTCAGACTTGCCGCCAGAGAGAGAGGTGGAGTTTTCTATAGATCTAGTTCCTGGTACTAGACCTATTTCTATGGCACCTTATAGAATGTCGGCATCTGAGTTGGTAGAGTTGAAGAAACAGTTGAATGAGTTGTTGGAAAAGAGGTTTGGGAGGCCAAGTGTTTCTCCTTAGGGTGCTCCACTTTTGTTGGTGAAAAAGAAAGATGGAAGTATGCGATTGTGTATTGATTATCGCCAGTTGAATAAGGTGACGATCAAGAATAAGTATCCTCTTCCAAGGATTGATGATCTGATGGATCAATTGGTTGGTGCTTGTGTGTTTAGTAAGATTGATTTGAGATCGGGGTATCATCAGATAATGGTGAAGGAGGAAGATATTCAGAAGATGACCTTTAGGACACGTTACGGTCATTATGAATATTCTGTGATGCCGTTCGGGGTTTCTAATGCGCCAGGTATGTTTATGGAATACATGAATCGTATTTTCCACGAGCATTTGGATCGATTTGTTATTGTGTTTATTGATGACATATTGATTTATTCTAAGTCTCGAGAGGAACACACGGAGCATTTGCGTATTGTTTTGCAGGTTTTGAAAGAGAGGAAGCTTTTTGCTAAATTGTCCAAGTGTGAATTCTGGTTATCGGAAGTGAGTTTTCTTGGTCACGTGATTTCAGGTAACGGTATTGCTGTGGATCCAACTAAGGTAGAAGCAGTTCTACAATGGGAGGCTCCGAGATCTGTTACTGAAATTCGAAGCTTTTTGGGTTTGGCCGGTTATTATCGACGGTTCATTGAAGGTTTTTCGAAGCTAGCATTACCTTTGACCCAGTTGACTTGTAAAGGGCAAGCGTTCATTTGGGATATTCGGTGTGAGGAGAGTTTTAATGAGCTGAAGAGAAGATTGACGACAGCTCTGATTTTGATTCTGCCGGATCCTAATGAACCTTTTGTGATGTATTGTGATGCGTCTTTGATTGGTCTAGGTGGTGTTCTGATGCAAGAAGGTAAGGTTGTGGCTTATGCTTCAAGGCAATTGAGAGTGCATGAGAAAAATTATCCTACTCATGATCTTGAATTAGCGGCTGTGGTTTTTGTGTTAAAGATTTGGAGGCATTATCTCTACGGTGCAAGGTTTGAAGTCTTTAGTGATCATAAAAGCTTGAAATATTTGTTTGATCAGAAGGAATTGAATATAAGGCAACGCAGATGGTTGGAATTCTTGAAGGACTACGACTTTGGCTTGAATTACCATCCTGGTAAAGCTAACATGGTAGCCAATGCATTGAGTCGGAAATCATTGCATATGTCCGCTTTGATGGCTAAGGAGTGGGAACTTTTGGAATCGTTTAGAGATTTGAGTTTGGTATGTGAAGTGTCGTCGGATAGTGTAAGGCTTGGGATGTTGAAGGTTACTAATGATTTTCTGATGACGGTTAGTGAGAAGCAGAAGTTGGATGTGAAATTTGTGGATTTGATGTTGGTTGGAGAAAAAGATACGAATAGGGATTTTCAAGTGGACGTTAATGGTGTTTTGAGGTTCCGAGGTAGAATTTGTATTCCTGATGATGCAGAGTTGAAAAAGATGATTTTGGAGGAAGGACACCGGAGTAATTTAAGTATACATCCGGGAGCGAATAAGATGTACCAAGATTTGAAAAAGATTTTCTGGTGGTCTGGATTGAAAAGAGATGTGGCTCAGTTTGTGTATGCTTGTTTGACTTGTCAGAAGTCGAAGGTGGAACATTTGAGGTCTAGTGGTTTGTTGCAACCGTTGTATATTCCTGAGTGGAAATGGGATAGCATTTCGATGGATTTTGTAACGGGGTTACCGAACACTCAGAGAGGGCATAATGCTATTTGGGTGGTTGTTGATAGGCTGACTAAATCGGCTCATTTTATTCCGATTGATATAAGTTTTTCTTTAGAGCGGTTAGCTGAGATTTATATCAGTGTGATTGTGAAGTTGCATGGGGTTCCAGTGAGTATTGTTTATGATAGAGATCCAAGGTTTACATCGAGATTTTGGGAGAGTTTACAGAAGGATTTGGGTTCTAAATTGAGATTGAGTTCGGCTTATCATCTGCAGACGGATGGTCAGACGGAAAGGAAGATTCAGTCATTGGAAGATTTGTTGAGGGCTTGTGTTTTGGAACAAGGTGGTACGTGGGATAGTTATCTTGCGTTGATTGAATTCACGTATAATAACAATTTTCATCCTAGTATTGGTATGGCACCGTTTGAAGCATTGTATGGACGAAGGTGTCGAACACCGTTGTGTTGGCACGAATCTGGTGAGAGAACGGTGGTAGAGCCGGAATTGGTACAGCAGACTACAGAAAAAGTGAAGCTTATTCGAGAGAAAATGAAGGCTTCTCAGAGTAGGCAAAAGAGTTATCATGATCGGAGACGGAAAGATCTTGAGTTTCAAGAGGGCGATCATGTATTTTTGAGGGTTACGCCGGTAACAGGTGTTGGTCGTGCATTGAAATCGAAGAAACTTACTTCTCGGTTTATTGGTCCTTACCAGATATCCGCGAGAGTGGGTGCTGTGGCTTATAGGGTGGCGTTGCCGCCGAATCTGTCGAATTTGCACGATGTGTTCCATGTTTCACAGTTGCGGAAGTATGTTCTAGATCCGTCACATGTGATTCCGATGGATGAGATGGAGGTAAGGGAGAACCTTACGGTTGAGGCTTTACCAGTTAGGATTTTGGATCGCGAGGTGAAGGGGTTGAGGGGCAAGGATATTGCACTTGTGAAAGTGGCATGGGGAGGCGCTGCTGAGGGCAATTTGACTTGGAAATTGGAGAGTCGGATGCGGGAGTCGTATCCAGAGTTGTTTGTTTCAGGTAAGATTTTCGAGGAAGAAAATTTCTAAGTGGGGGAGAGTTGTAACGCCCCAGTTTTTGCCAGTTTTAGTATTTTTATTTAATTGAGTCGTTTTTGATTATTTTATTATTATATTATTTTATTTCTGACTTTTATGTGAAAATATGTTATTTTTCAATGTTGTGATATTTTATCGGGTTTTGGGAACGTTTGCGAGATATTTGAGTGTGAGGGTATTTTGGTCATTTCTTAATATTTTCTTTAGTTAAGAGTTGAAATAGAAAATAGAAAGAGAGAAAAACATAGTAAGAGAAAAGAAGAAAAGAAAAGGAGAAGAGAAGAAGAAGAGAAAAAGTGAGAAAAACTTGGAAACCAACCAATCGACTTTTCTACGCGTTATTTAATCGGGTAAGGGTGCGAAACTCGATTATCTTATCGTTGTGTATGATTATGTATGTGTGTTTGCATGTTGTATTGTCTTGTTCGATAGTTTTTCGGGTATAGGTCGAAAACGCGGTAAACGAGTAGAAATCGATGTTTTCACGGACGAAAATTGATACGAATCTTGTAGTATGATCCTGTGATATGTATGAATAATTGCTGAGGTTTGTGTGGCTGTTGGAAATGGTTTGGTTGGATAAAATGGAATTTTTGGGTTATGGAACAGTGCATCACATAGCATAATTTTCTGCTTCTGGTGTGAATCGCCGGGCGGTTTGCTTGTTTTGCCGGGCGATGCATCTTTTCGCTGGGCGGTTTTGAGAGGCGTAGAGGTTACAAGTTCCTGACTCTTTGAGGCATTTTGGTAGAATTAGTGTCGCCTGTGCTTCGCCGGGCGAGGTAGCGGCGAAGGGTGTTCGCCGGGCGGTGGGAGCGTTTCGCCGGGCGGTAGTGAGAGTTTTCCAAATACTAGTTTTCCTTAAAAAATTCATAACTCTCGAACCGTATTTCCGATTTAAGTGTTATTTATATCGTTGGAAATCTTATAAAATGTTCTTGCTTGTGATGATGGTTTTGAGATTGTTGGCCGATTAAATTATGTCGGGGATTAGAAAATGTGTTGTTTTGTTGTCGACTTTTGCCGTTTAATTATGTGAACTGTAGGTGTATGTGCAATATGCTGTTGGTGTGGACATTGTATGACTTGTGCACTGTGGTGAAGTGAAATTGCATGAAATATATGTGGTAATGATGATGTGTGGACTTACGGCAAGAAAATGCGAATGTGTGATAATTGTTGATATATACATAATTATGGTTGCATATATGTGTGCATACTAAATGTCATGAGTCATTGTATGCCAAGCATCATGATATGCATTGTTGTGACATCCTGAGTGACAGTTTGGTTCCAGAGGGAATCTGCTATAACATCGTGTGCCCATGTGGGGACCTAAAGCGATGGTTATAGACGATCGTGTGCCCGTGTGGGGACCTAAAGCGATCGGATTGTGTGCCTATGTGGGGACCTAAAGCAATCCATAAACGTCGTGTGCCCATGTGGGGACCTAAAGCGACGGGTGAACATCATAGGCCCGACGGGGAGTTACACTAAGTAACGAGCGATGGTTCCAATAGTTCCTGAGTGAACTGGTGATGAGATATGAGAAACATTGGAAGTCGGTACCGCATGGCATGTGCATAGAGTCGTTGTGTCGGTCTCTGTGCATTTGCATAATCATGGATTAAATGTGTATGTTAATTGTGAATGTGATTATCTAGCGGGAACATGTATAATTGTGTTGATGATGAGTGCATTGTGTATGATTGATGTGCATTGGTGATGAATACCTGATACTTGCACTGCGTTGTGTTATATTTGATTGTGGTGCATTTGTGGTGAGAATATTTTACGTGTGCATTTCGTGTTATATATAATTTTATGCAACTGTATTATGATTGTTTTTCTCACCCTTCTGCTGTTTTATAATGCTCTATGAGGCATTGCAGAGTAGAGTTGCTGGAGGCCTTTTTGTGAAGCTTTGCGTCTTCATTCTTTTGTCGGTCGGCTCTGATATGTGACACCGGGTAGTTAGGGAGGCCGTTTGTGATTATTTGTGTATATGTATATATATCTTTTATGCATATATATATATATATATATATATATATATATATATATATATATATATATATATATATATATATATTTTGGACTTGTGCATGTATAACTTGATGTATGACAACTCTTCACGTGATATTCAGTTTTAGATTTTCCTCTTTTATTCCGCTTTCTAGTACTGTAAGAGGAGATTTAGTCTGAATGTGCCCCTTGGCTAGCAGTAATGGAAACAGTTCTGCGTACGTTACGGGTATATGATCAAATCCTGGTGGCCGTGTTGTACGGTTGTTGTTATATGGAGGACGAGCCTGCTGAAGAGGCTGTTGTGTCCTTTGTTGATCAGGTTGGCTCTGCGCAACCTGAGGTTGATACGTAGGAATAGGCGCAGGGCTGATAGCAGGAGTCACAGCTGCTACCGGTTGATAACGTTGCCTTTGCTTTCCGAGAGAGATATTCCCAATATCTTGCTCTTTTTTCTTAGGGAGAGCACTACCGTATTTTTTAGTACCGCTCGTCGATCCAGCGTCTTTTACCAAACGTCCTTCTCGGACGGCTTCCTCAAGACGTACGTCCATGCCGACCATTTCGGTGAAGTCACTGGGTGCACTGGCAACCATTCGGTCATAGTAAAACAAGCTTAAGGTTTTTAAGAAGAACTTTGTCATCTCTTTTTCCTCAAGAGGTGGACAAATTTGAGCGGCAATTTCACGCCACCTTTGAGCATACTCCTTAAATGTTTCCTTGTCCTTTTACGACATCGATCTGAGTTGATCTCTGTCGGGTGCCATGTCCAAATTATATTTGTATTGTTGGACGAAGGCAGTACTAAGATCTCTGAATGTATTGATCGTAGTATGGTTTAAACCCATGTACCATTTGAGTGCGGCACCGGTTAAACTATCCTGGAAGTAGTGAATCAGGAGGTCCTGATTTTCCATCTGAGCTGACATCCGCTGGGCGTACATCACCAAATGGCTTTGAGGGCAAGAGTTACCCTTGTACTTTTCAAAGTCGGGCACTTGAAATTTGTGTGGAACTTTCACATTGGGGACTAAGCAGAGATCTGCGGCGTCCTTTCCAAATAGATCCTGACCGCGAATGGCTTGCAGTTCCTTCTGCATTTCTAAGAACTGCTCCTGGAATTCCTCCATTCTGTTAAACATAGTTTCCTTCTTACCAGAAGGTGTCTGTGGAATCTGTCCTTCCGGGACAGTGTGCACCACAGGGGGTGGTACCGTGACTACGACAGTAAATCCTGGCATCTCCCGAAGTTTGTAACCTTCATGAATCTTCAGTATGCGGAACATACTGAAGACTCATGAAGTTTGTAACCTTCAGGCCCAGCGGCTTCTGTTGTGATTCCCTGATCTTCAGTGATCGGCGGAACATATCCTTCCGGGATATAGTTAACAGGCATGCTCCAAGGACGATCTTTCGGTATTTGATACCTAGGATCATACTTTTCCATAATGGGCGTTGAGGTGATCTCTGAGATCATAGTTCTTTGTAGTTGAGCTTCTGCCATAGCTTACATGTCGTTCCGAAGCTTTCTCATATCCTCTCTCAGAGCGTCGATCTCTTCCTTCAACTCTCTATTTTCTTCCTCAAGATCATCCATCTTTTTCTGACGATTGGCCCGAGTATTATACGAATGAGACAATTTAACTCTAGAACCGAGACACAAACGTGAGATTCGTAGGTAAGAAGAATACGCGATGTGAGAATGATGAATGCAATGATTATATTAATTGTTTTTTTGGTTTAATCAAAATAAACTTCGACAATTAGATTGCAAATATCAAATGGTGGGGAAACCCCTTTTTATTGAATTCAAAGGATTACAGAAATGGAAATACAGTAGATTACAAAATGCAAAAACAGAAATCTAAACTAATAGGTCCCGAGTCCTCTCTGAAGAGAAATCGGGTGCTGACTCTGGTATCTTCCTTTTCTTTGACCGGGGCTCTTGGGCCGTTGTCGGGTCTTCATTCCTTTGCCAGGTGAAAGGAGCGAGCAAATTCCTTTAGTTATCCTGATTATCCACAGCATGTTGCTCCAAAATTTCAATCAGGGCATCTTTCTCTTTCAGTAATTGTTGTATTTTGATGCACTCCACATCGAGGGTACGGTACTTGTTCTTCCAAGACCTTCTCTCCCGTTGAATTTTGTTGAGAGTAACCTGAAGCTTTTCAGTTTCCGTCATGAAGTACATGACAGATTCCTTTGGCGGAAGAATTCCGTAATGAGGATAAGGAATTTTTAGCTTGAGAGCTCTAGTTTGTACCCAGTGGAGATAAGGCTCCACCGAGATACAGTCCGGTTTTCCTAGAGATTCTCATCCTTTCTTATGAACATGCTTCCAAGCATGCACTATTTCCATCTTTAGTGCTCTGTCATTTTCTCCTTCCTTGAAGAAAAGACCTTCCAGATGAACACCCCGTGGGACGTGTCTCATCGGGTATCCAAATTGACGATGAACCAACACCGGATGATAGTTGATTCCTCCCTTAGTTCCTATAAGGGGTACGTTGGGGAAGTTTCCACAACGATCAATGATTATGATTCCATCATAGATCCTATTACACCAATCTATATCAGAGTTGGTCAGGGACATGATCTTCTGCGACCAACGTAAGGCACTCTTGCAATCCCAAAAAGCAACAGACTTGGACAAGTGGGAGGTAAACCATTTATAAAGCAGAGGTACACATCATGTGATCTCCCCTCCGCTATACAAATTTCCTAAGTGTACAGAATGATACGCATCTGCGAGCAAAGTCGGCACAGGGTTTCCAATGAGAAAAACCTTAATGGAGTTAATATTGACGAAGTTATTGATGTTGGGAAACAAAAATAACCCGTAAGCGAGCAAGACAAAGATGCTTTCAAAAGCAGTCACGTTTCCTATACTGGTAAAATACAGGGCCTTCTTAGTCAAGAACTTGGCTGGAAAACCTTGGATGCCACCCTTAGTGGTTAGGTGAGTCCCGACCTCAAACTCGTCCAAATGAATTGCTCTTGCAATGATCTGATTCTTTGGAATTTCTTCCAGTCCAGAAAATGGAGCTCGATCTGTAATGTGTAGATTGAACAGATGAGAATACTCCTCCAGCGTTGGCGCTAACTGGTAATCCGGGAATGTGAAACAATGATAAACCGGATCGTAAAACTGAATGAGCGCGTCCATGATTCCCTCAATCACATGGACTCTTAACAATGGTAGCAAACCTCCGTGCTTGGCTCTGAAAGCCTCAGGGTTAGTGATCATCCTTGCTAACCTTCTCAAATCCTCTAGTTTTGAAACCTTGAAGGTGTAACTATGAGTTCTCCTTCCACCGAAATCCATTAGTGCAATCCTTTTCTCTGATATTTGCAATCACAGTCTTAGTTTAATTTGAAAAACAGAGAGACTAGAAGAGAAATTTTTTTGAATGTTTTAATGTTTTTTTAAATGAATGCATGAATGCAGCACACAAAAACATAGAAAAAAACATGGGGTCAAAGGGTCGTTGTCATGAAGCCAAGGCTCTACCCATCCCCAAAGGTTTATACTAGGGTGATTTTTGTACCTGTACTCATTATCATCAGCTCCTCCCAGGAAAGCAAAACAACAAGCGGATCGCCAGCAAGTTGTAGAGCAATCTTAGAGTAAGTGCCATTCACCGAGAATAGATCACCAGCCTTAAATGAGGGTAGTATCACGTAACAACTATTCCCGATAGTTTCTGCACTACGAAAGGGTTTGGCTCCTCAGCTTCTCAGACTTAACAATCGGCCCATTATCTAGGTGAGAGAATGGGTTACATTGGTCAGCCTCCACTGAGGTTGATGGTCGACCTCGTCGCCATCACTTATCTTAAGTGTATACTCAATCTTTCCACATGCGGCATCACACGTATTCCCATTAGCAGAAAAATAAACACGTATAGCAATTAGGAAAAGCAGTATATATATTTGTCCTAAACATCCTAGATCTTTAAAGCTATGAATCCTAAGTTCCTGACAGAAATGGGTTCCCCGGCGGAAGCCCCAATCTGTGGTTTTCCTACAAGAAAAATAGAGACATCGGCCCCAAGGTGGGCGCCATTTTTCTGTAGCTAGCGATTTTGGACGCGGTTCTTAAGTGCTGGCCGCTCTCTGCGGTTGGGCTTACTACAGGTCGATTCAATTTTTATCCGATTGTGAGCTGAATAAGGAAGGGAAATAGATGTCTCCAATTAACCCTGCTTTGCATATTGAGTTTAAACAGTGGCCTGTTAGGTTGCGAATGCTATCAATGTGGGGGGGGGGGGGGCCTTTGTACTGGTTATTTGTATTTTCTCCAATACGGTTTTCTCTCTTTCTAGGATTTTCTGGCGGGGAACGAGGATTAGGATGTTAGGACTGATGCTTTTGATAGATACATGAGAGTATGGGATTTTGGGTTTTTGTTTAGTGTTCTCGCTAAGAGTTTTTCTTTCAATCTTATACCTACGTATTCCCGTTTACCGAAATAGGGAAATCAGAGCATTCGTAGTTCCTCCTATTCTACGGGAGGAAATGGTTGTTTTTGGTGTCTTGTTCAAAGCCCAAGACGTGAAGCTGAAGGTGTTTGTATCTTGTTCAAAGCCCAAGATGTGAAGCTAAAAGGGTGTTGACTTTAGAGAGAATTTGTCATCTCTAAAGGGGTCTGTTTGTCACAACTGTTGGGTGACTGGTTATAAAGGGAGGATTACTTTAACCGGGATACGCGGATCCTAGCAATGCCATAATTTCCTTTATAGGGGGTTTTAATCTGAAGGAGAAGACTTTAACTCAGTTTAGAGCAATGCCATCTTTCCTTAGGGATTTCTCATGCTAAAAGAGGGACATTGGCATGGATGTAGATGATCCAGAGGCTTGCCGCTTACAGCAATTAGATGAAGGGGAAAGAGTTGTTGATGTTTGTGTACTGTGAACGAGGCACAACTTTGATGCTAAAAGGTTAATTGGATTAACCAGTGGTTTTCTTACATAAAGCCTAAGAGGAGGCTAATATATGTCTCGTACAAAGCCCGAGAGAGAGGCTAAAAGGTTTTGACTCAACGAGGGAATCTTTTGGTATCTCGTATAAAGCCCGAGATGGAGGCGATTTGACTCAACAAGAGAGTTTTTGTATCTCGTACAAAGCCCGAGATGGAGGCTAAAAGGTTTATTTGGCTCAATAAGAACCTTTTTGTATCTCGTATAAAGCCCGAGATGGAGGCGAAAGAGGTGATTGACTTAACGAGGGAGTCTCTTATGTGTCTCGTACAAAGCCCGAGAGAGAGGCTAAACGTTGTTTGACTCCGCTGGGGAGAATCATTATACAAAGCCCAAGAGGAGGCTATGGTTACTGTTTCAGTTAAGTGACAGGTCCAGTATACTGATTTTAAAGAGAAAATCAGTTCTTATATGAGCAACACTGTACTCATGGATTTGATTCAAGGATCTGGGTTATTCCTGTTCTTTAAGGAAGCGGGAAATCCGAAGGGTATTGAGACTGTCCGAGTCTACGGGTTTTCTTCCTATTTAACGAAGGGGTCACTTGAGAATGTCTTTGAGACTCAAGAGATTAGACTATCCAAGTCTAAAGTTTTGTCTTTTGTACCATGCTTTGAGAAACAGTAGTAGACTCTATGAAAGGACTGTTCTATGCAGATGATTAAGTTCTGTTCCTATACCTCTAGGAGGTCGTCAAGACAATTTGTACGAACCCCAAGAGGAGGCTGGAAACTTTTAAGAAGCCGACGGGTCCTTGTACGAAGCCCAAGAGGAGGCTATCATTCCCGGAGGAAGAGATCATTATACGAAGCCTAAGAGGAGGTTGTGAATACTTCTAAGAAGCTGTAGGGTCCTTGTACTAAGCCCAAGAGGAAGTGGGGTTGCTTTTAGGAAGCCTGTGGGTCCTTGTACGATGCCCAAGAGGAGGCCGATGCTTTTATGAAGCCGATGGGTCCCCAAACCCCGAGAAATTCAAGCCAAGCTATTCACAAGGAATAGATCAAGTCAGGAAAGTTCGAGAATTTGGAAGAAACTCAAAGATTCCATTCACGGAGAATACATTCATCTCTGGGAGTAGAGTTTCTTGACAATTCCTAATGAGGACCGCCGAAGAGAAGACTGTATCTGGTGATCCTATTGGGGATCTAGTTGTCTATTTCTATAAATGAAACGACGCCACCTAGTTCTAGACGTAGTTGCCGGGGAAACTCAAAATATCTATACTATTATTACACAGTTGATATGAGTTTATGAAAGAAGACTTACAGTGAAACAGCCCCACAATACAGTTATATGTATATGAAAGCGGTAAATGAAAGAAATAACTACTTACTCAGTTGTAGAGCTTCCATGCTGTTTGGTTAGTTGTTCAACAAAGAAAGATTGAAAACAACAATATATTCAAAATCAAAGGAGAAAGTGCTTTGAAAAAGAAAGATTTGGGGCTTACAGCTCAAGGAGAGGCCCAGGGTTTTATCAGTGAGCGCACTGTTGTTTTGAATTTGTACAGAGGGACTTATACAAGTGGCTTTGGCCCAAAAAGGTTTTCTGTACAAAGGGATGGGTCTCACACTCTCTCAAGAGGCCCAAAAAGTTTTAAAGAAAAAGAGTGGGGCTTATAACACGAGGGTAGGCCCAATTGATTTTTCGTTTGAAATGGCGATCGCGCCGAATTTTTCTTTTAACGCAGCGGGACTTATACAATAAGTGAGACCCAAAATGTTTTGGTTAAAAGGGGGTTGGGTCTTACACTCTATTAGAGGCCCAAAAGTTTTGAATGGGTCTTATAGCTCAAGGAGAGGCCCAGGGTTATTTTTCAAAAGGCGACGATTGCATCGTTTATTTTTTGACGGTATCGGGACTTATACAATACTGAGGCCCAAAAATGGTTTGGTCAAAAAAGGATTGGGTCTAACACTCTATTAGAGGCCCAAAGTGTTATGAAAATTATTTATGAGGGTTGAATTAATCCAAAAACCCTAATTTGTTTTCAAAAATGTATTTAATTGAATAAAAATTCAATTAAAATGATCAAAATTGTTTAACATATGAAAAACAAATTGTGATCCTGGATTAATGCTTCAAAAATTAAGTATTGACCTACAAAATAATTAGAAAGCATTAAAAGTTGCAAAATCAATGTGGAAAAAATATTTAAAATGTCAAAAACAATTAAAATATTAATTCTTTGCAAAAATATAAATTATATGAAATAAATTATATTTTTGGTATTTTTTGATAAAATAAAATATTTTAACATTTTTGTGAATTATTAAAAAAAGAATCAACTCAAAATCATTAAAACTCAGAAAGAAATTAATTTTTGAATCAATTAAACAAAAATCACAAAATTCAAATATTCAAATTTCTGAAAATGGCGCCAAGAACACACCAAGAACACGCGCGTGTTCTGAGTTTCCCAGATTTGCGTTTTCCATCCAATCTCACTGAATACTTAACCATATCATGCAATCCACATACCAATCAACTCGTTTCAACCTCACGATCATGTCTATAACACTTAATTTCATTTAAATTAAACATAAAACATGAAATCACGAAGAAACCTCAAGAACCCTAATTTCTGCATGAAGGCTAGGATTTTTGATACACGATTCAAACAAAGCAATTAATTGATGGAAAACATTCCATGCATGATTATGAACATTTGGCCAAATTATTGTGCAGCAAAAATTGCATGGATCATAGAGTTAGAAGAGCTCATGCTTACCACTTGCAGCTGGTGATCGTGATTTGTGTTGGAGGTGTTACAGCTAGGTTCCAATGATCCGGATAGCTTCCCTAGGTGCCATGGAGTGTGTATGAATGCTTGGAATGGATTGAAATGATCTGGAACTTGAGATGGTACCACAACTGCAAATCTGTCAAGAACTTGAGCAATTGGCTGGTGATTTTGTGAAATCTGTGTTCCAGATGTTATGTGAGTGTTTGGATCACTTCTATATGATGTATGTGAGGTGTGTGTGTGTGTGATTGGTTTGATTGGAAAAGCTCTCAAACTCAAAACCCGATAGTTACCTTGCTAAGAAAGGCATTTTTGCCAAGAGAAAGAGATTTTGAGAAAGGCAAGTGTTGTAGGCCTTTGGTGTACTTAAACTGAACACAATTGAGCTCTATTTATAGTAGAGCAAGTTTGTTTTGCAAGGAATAGTGAATGGCAACTGCTAAGTAGGTTTGGCCAATGTTGGCAAATGAAAATCCAAGTCTCCTCTAGCCATTGACTAGAGGTTAGGGCACAGAGATTTGGTCCCCTTGGTCTTGGATAAGTCTTGACTGATTTCAGATGAGAATGACTCAGTCCATGCCACCTTGATGCTTCCATTGAATGCTTCAATCCAAATTTGGAGTCTTGTCCCTATTTTGGCCATTCTAGGTTCAACATGCTATTTCTTGTTCCATGGACTTTGGAGGCTTGGCTCAGTGATTGTCCCCTTTAGATTCAATCCTCAGATGTGTCCAAGTGGATAGGAGCATTTGAATTTGGCTGATTTTTGCAAATCGAGCAAAATTGCAAATTCTGCCTTGCCTTTGACAGATTTCAGCAAGGCAACTTGCCAATGTCATATCTCATGGTGTAAGTTGAATTTGGTAATGTTCTTGACCATTTTGGAAAGCCCTTACATGATACAACAACTGTTTGAACATGTTTGGTTTTGATCTCTTTTGAATCCAAGTGAAAAATCCCCCTACATTTGGCAAAAAGTAAGGCGAAATCTGACTTAGTGAAATTTTCGCTAAGTGTTGGAACAAAGTGTTTTCTCTTGATTTTGATCACTCCATAACTCAAAATCCATGAGGAATTTGGACATAGGTCAGTATGAAGCTTTTGTAGAGGGTAATGAGATCTACAAATCAAGCTTTGAATGGGGCACAATGGCCTTGTGGTTTAGGAGTTATGGTCCTCCAAAGTTGGTGCATTAGTGTCACTTTTTCCATAACTTAGAAATTTTTCTAAGTTTTATGGTTACCCCTTTTACAAGTTATCCAACTTTTCTTGATTTTTCTTGATGAATGATGATTCAAATCATACATTAACATCATTTTAGGGTTAAAAATCCATTTTAGTGAAAAATCTAAAAAAGTCAAAGTTGACTTTTGTGCACAGTTGACTTTTTTTCAGATGAATTCCAAACTGTGCAATTCTTCAGGAAATCATGTCCTTGACCTAAATCAAACTTCATGGACATGTTCCATGGGTGTCATAGGGTATATTGATGCATGTCATAGGGCTTGGGAGCATGTCCTGGTCAAAAGTCAAAGTTACAGTTGACTTTTCTCGCGAAACCCTAATTGTGGTGCAGATGAAATTGAGACTTGTTGCTCAAGCTTCTTAGATCAATCCATTGCCCCAAATGGATCAATGTGACATATTGGAGATCCTCAAATCCTCTCTTGAGGTCTTGGCTCATGGTTTGTCCCAAAAGCCAACTTAGGGGTGAATTAGGTCAAGAAACCCTAATTCCTGATTTTTGATGAATGCATCCCCTGAGACAAAATTGACTTGATGATTGGGTCCATCAGGTTCCATGGAGTATATTAGGTTAGGTTTTGGATCATTGGCTTGTGCCTAGATGAAAAATTTCATCTGGAGGCCCTGGTCGACCAAAACCCTAATTTGGTGATACTGTCGACTTGAGACTTGATCCACCTAGAAGGGAGCAGCTTTGTGCTTAATCCTTGAAGTGGGAGTCCTTTTGAATCATTGTGGATGTTTGAGAGGTTAGAAAAGTTGAAGATCATGTCATTCCTTGATTGATCCTTTGTCTAAGCACTCAGAGAGGGCTTGAAACCCTAATTTTGATTGTAGTGGATGCTCACCCATCTTTGGGGAGACTGATGAAGTATGATGGTTCCTCCATATTGTGATGATGATTTGCACAATGATGGGAAATCTTAGTGGTCAAAATTTGGGGTATGACACACATGCCCTATGCTGAATACAAAGATGAATGCTTTATTTTTCTATGACTTGAATGCAATGTAATGCAATGAAAGCACATGCTAAATGATATGAAAATGAGAGGGAAAATTTTGGGGTGTTACAGCTGCCCCTATTCAATCACTGTAGACTTGAATGGATGATAGCGGTTGCTTTCAGACTTTCAAGGTATGAAGGGATTGAATACCAAGAATAACCAGAAAATTTGTACTCTGTGGAGACGAAGAAAAGGGATATAAACCCAACCAAATGAACTCTGCTTGGATAAAACTCTGATGGGAAGAATAGCACTAGAGATATGTCTTTCGAACGATGCCAGACGACTACTGGCTTGCCATACTGCGGATGGACGTGTAAAACGTCTTTTGAACGACGGCAGACGACTACTGGCTTGCCACACTGCGGGTGGACTTTAACAAGGTCTTTTGGAATGACGCCAGATGACTACTGGCTTTCCACGCTGCGGGTGGACTTTAACAACGTCTTTTGTACGACGCCAGATGACTACTGGCTTGCCACGCTGCGGGTGGACTTTAACAACATCTCTTGTACGACGCCAGATGACTACTGGCTTGCCACACTGCGGGTGGACTTTAAGAATGTCTTTTGTACGACGCCAGACGACTAATAGCTTGCCACACTACAGGTGGACTTTAACAATGTCTTTTGTACGACGCCAGACGACTACTGGCTTGCCACACTGAGGGTGGACTTTAACAACGTCTTTTGTACGACGCCAGACGACTACTGGCTTGCCACACTACGGGTGGACTTGAAATTGTCTTTTAAATAGAGTCAGACGACTACTGACTTGCCACACTGCGGGTGGACTTTGCTCTGCTTTGCCTCCCTAAGATGGACTTTTGCCAATCTGCGGTTGGACTTTGCCGATTTGCCACCCTAAGATGGACTTTTGCCAATCTACGGTTGGACTTTGCTGATTTGCCACCTTAAGATGGATTTTTGCCAATCTACAGTTGGACTCTGTTGATTTACCACCCTAAGATGGACTTTTTCCAATCTGCAGTTGGACTTTGCTTTGTCTTTCAAATAAAACCGGACAAATGCCGACGGGCCATGCGGCGGGTGGACTTTTGAAAGATGCCTTTTGGATGAAGTCAGTTGACTACTGATTGGCCACACTGCGGGTGGACTTTTGCAAAAATTCAACACTGGATTACGCTCTGCATACATATCAGACATCCCTGCTGACTCTGCTGAGGAACAATGATCAATGATTTGACCTCAGAAGCTCCTGAAAGGATGATATCTCTGCTGGAGAATGAATGAACACCCGTCTGCTTCGAATTGTCATGCTTGCCAAAAATAAATTGGACTTTGAGATACGGGGAAGTGATGACTCCGCCAGGAATTATCTCATTTGTATGGGGATGAATTCTGGTCATAGCAACTCCGCTGGGGATGAGAATTTTTGAATGACGTTCTGCTGAGGAAAAAAAGTCATTAAACTCTGCTTGGGGATCTTTCAAACCTGAGATCCTTTGCGGGGATCATTAGCCTTCTGACTCGGCTGGGGAAAGAATATACTAACACTCTGCTGAGGAAGAGATTCTGTTGATCTGATAAACCTCTGCCGGGAGAAAAAATAACTCAGCTGGGGAGTATTGCTGACAAGATTCAATGCTGAACTCTGTGGGGATACAACTGTCAGAAATAAGATCTTGCTGAGGATCGGAACTACTCCGTTGGGGGTACGCAAATCCTGGTTGGAAGACATTCCGTTGCAACATGCTGAGAAAGAGTCCCTAGAGATCTGCTGGGAAAACACAAAGCAAATCCACGGTAATCTGTTGAAGAACAAAACTGTCGAGCTTAGGATAAGTGCCACAATGCCCCATGTTAGGCGAACTTTCCATTTGACTCCACTGGGGACAATGAGTTTACAACAAACTCTGCTGGGGAAAACCGCTTCAAAGCTTCTCGTGCTGGGGAATGTCTCTTAAGAGGATTTTACAGAAGACCGAGCATCTTCAAACTCTTAGACAAATACTGAGACTTGAACTAGTCATATTAACTGGGAGATTACTCTACTGGGGATAATAGATTTATAACACATCCTATCAGAGGGATTTCACGCTGCCCCATGCTTGGGAGGGTCACAAACTCACTTTTGCCCCAGGTTACATGACTAATCTGAAGAAATCATCGTAAGAGGATTTTACAGAAGATTTGGCATCTTCCAACTCCTGGACACTCACTAAGTCTTGAACATTAGCTGCAAGGTCTGCGAAACAACTCCACTGGGGAATTTCCAACCGTTATCAACACAGAAAAGTTTATAGCTATTGGAAGTACTGAATGAGAGAATCGAGTTAATAAGATACAACGATACCCGATTGAAATTAATTCACCGATATTGAATTGTCGTGGACGACCGTCGACCGAATGACAGACTCAATCAGTAAAAGTTGTGACGAAAGGGTGACATGTGAACCCTTTCCTGAACATGATTGCCACGGTAATCAAAATGATATGCACGTGCCCCGTGCTGGATATGATTTCTACAACTGAGAAAATCCAACTCTGAACCACCACTTGTTGGGGAGAGCAATCAACAATGCTTTGTGCTGAAAATGACTTCGTGTCAGGCTCCTGAATGTAAACGTGCAACAAAAGAAATGCACACATATGTCCAGGGGATTGCATGGTTTGAATCCACCGTTCGGAGTCAATCAACATTCAAAGAAATTTTAAATGTTTTCCCTGTGCATGTTATTGTAAAGCCTCAAGGTTTTCAACAATGCAATGTTTTTTATCAAAAATTCGGACGTTTTTGCAAACAAAACAGTAAAATGAAAACAAACAAGAAGCTTTTTGACTAAATGATCAACTTTATTGATTGAAATGCCCAGAATAGGCAAGTACATCAGGAAGCAATCCCTGGAAAGAGGTGATTGCTGAAAATTGAGAAAAGAAACTATCCTAATGGCAACGCGGAAACGGCATTTCACTGAGTTTCAATTCTGCTATGACCAGTATGTCTTCAAGACTTTCCGATTATCTTCACTTTCTGAGGAGAATGATTGGACCGATTCCTACCCTTTGGAGATTGCCAGTTTGAGTGAAACGATGAGGCAGTATAGATGACTCAGATCGCAGTCTTCGCTTAATCCCTCTTTTGTGTGGACCGCCCTTTTCGGGTTTTCAATCCACCGGGATACCCTTTCTTGCCTGAGTTGTCCTTGCGGATTTTCAACTCACCGGGTGTACAAATTTTTTTATTTATTTTATATCCCTAATTTTTGCCCCAACCTTTTTATTATGTTTTTATGGTTCTTCGGGATGCCCTTTTTTGCCTGGACTTTTCTTTTTTCTGTCCAGCGGGTCTCTTTATGCGAAGTATTTTTTGACTGCGTCTGAGTTGACAGGGGATGGAAAATCTTCACCATCCATGGTTGCAAGCAGTAAGGCTCCGCCAGAGAAAACCTTTTTAACCACATATAAACCTTCATAGTTCGGTGTCCATTTTCCCCTATGATCTGTGTTTGGAGGATGCACCCTTCTAAGTACCAATTCACCAACTTGATATTCCCGAGGTCGCACTTTCTGATCAAATGCTCGCTTCATTCTTCTCTGATATAATTGACCATGATAAATAGTCGCTAGTTTCTTTTCCTCAACTAGGCTCAGTTAATTGAATCGGGTGCGAACCCATTCGGCCTCATCCAGTTTGACATCCATCATAACTCTCATTGACGGAATCTCAACTTCAACTGGTAGGACTGCCTCCATACCATACACAAGTGAGAATGGTGTTGCCCCAGTAGATGTCCTTACTGATGTTCGGTACCCATGCAAGGCAAACGGTAACATCTTATGCCAATCTTTGTAGGTCACCACCATCTTTTGCACAATCTTCTTGATATTCTTGTTGGCCGCTTCAACAACACCATTCGTCTTTGGACAGTACGACGAAGAATTGTGATGCTCAATTTTGAAGTCCCGACATAATTCTGCCATCATTTTGTCGGGCACTCCATAGCGACATATGATATCTCTTTTCAGAAATCTGGCTACCACCTGCTTGGTGATATTAGCATAAGACGCTGCTTCCACCCACTTGGTAAAGTAATCAATAGCGACCAAGATGAAGCGATGGCCGTTGGAAGCAGTTGGCTCGATCTTTCCAATCATGTTAATGCCCCACATTGCAAAGGGCCAAGGAGAAGACATGACATTCAACGGATTCGGAGGTACATGCACTTTATCTGCATAAATATTACATTTGTGGCATTTGCGGGCGTATGAACAACACTCTGCATCCATAGTCAACCAATAATACCCCGACCTCAATAGTTTATTTGCCATTGCATGTCCTCCAGCATGGGCACCGAAAGAGCCTTCGTGCACTTCTTGCATCAACATGTTTGCTTCGTGTCTATCCACGCATCTGAGCAAAACCATGTCAAAGTTCCGTTTGTACAGCACGTCATCTTGGTTCAAGAAGAAGCTACCAGACAATCTCCTCAAAGTCTTCTTATCTTTGGTAGATGCCCCAGGCGGGTACTCTTGACTCTTCAAGAAGCATTTGATATCATGAAACCACGGCTTGTCATCAAGCACTACGTCAACAACAAACACAAATGCAGGTCTGTCAAGACGAGACACATTAATCTTGGGTACATGGTTCCATCTTTGCACTTTGATCATAGAAGACAATGTGGCCAAGGCATCTGCAAACTTATTCTCATCTCGAGGAATGTGGTACAACTTTACTGTTGTGAAAAACATCAACAGTCTTCTCGTATAATCTCTATATGGAATCAGATGTGTCTGGTGCGTGTACCAGTTCCCATTCACTTGATTGATTACCAAAGCTGAATCACCAAAGATATCGAGGGTCTTAATTCGTAAATTAATCGCCTCCTCGATCCCCATTATACAAGCTTCATATTCTGCTTCATTGTTGGTGCATCTGAAAGTTACTCGGGCAGGGAATGGCATATGAACACCTTTTGGCGTGATAAGAACTACTCCAACCCCGCATCCATTCATATTGACGGCCCCATCAAACATCAAACTCCATTTGGATTCAGGGTCTGGCCCCTCCTCCGGGAGTGGTTCTTGGAAGTCTTTGACTTTGAGAAACATGATGTCCTCATCAGGGAAATCAAATTTCATGGGTTGGTAATCATCAATAGGCTGCTGTGCAAGATAGTCTGACATGATACTTCATTTGATGGCTTTTTGAGAAGTATACAAGATATCATATTCAGTCAGCACCATCTGCCAACGTGCAACCCGTCCGGTCAATGTTGGTTTTTCAAATATGTACTTGACAGGGTCCATCTTTGAAATTAACAAGGTTGTATGAGTGAGTATATATTGCCTCAATCGCTTAGTAGCCCAGGCAATTGCACAACATGTCCTCTCAAGCATTGAGTATCGTGATTCGCAATCATTGAATTTTTTGCTTAAGTAGTAGATGGCGTGCTCCTTCTTACCCGTCTCGTCATGTTGACCGAGAACACAACCCATGGATCCTTCAAGCACAGTCAAATACATAATCAATGGTCTCCCTGGAACTAGAGGCATGAGAATTGGAGGTTCCCGCAAATATTCTTTTATTTTCTCGAAAGCCCTTTGGCAATCATCATTCCACCTGACCGCTTGCTCTTTTCTTAACAGCTTAAATATCAGTTCACAAGTGGCTGTGAGGTGAGATATGAACCGTGCAATGTAGTTCAATCTACCCAGGAAACCACGTACTTCTTTTTCTGTTCTTGGTACATGCATTTCTTGTATCGCTTTTATTTTGGCGGGATCAACCTCAATTCCTTTTTCGCTTACGATGAAACCCAGCAATTTACCGGACCGCACTCCAAAAGTGCACTTGTTCGGATTCAGCCTTAGTCGAAACTTCCTCAATATTTCAAACAGTTTCTGCAGATTGACCATATGCTCTTCTTCTGTTCGGGACTTGGCAATCATGTCATCCACATAACATTCAATCTCTTTGTGAATCAAATCGTGGAATAGTGTTACCATAGCTCGCTGATACGTTGCCCTGGCATTCTTCAACCCAAAAGGCATCACCTTGTAACAGAAGGTACCCCACGGGGTAATGAACGTTGTCTTCTCCATGTCTTCCAGCGCCATCTTGATTTGGTTGTATCCGGAGAAGCCATCCATGAAGGAGAATACCGAGAACTGAGCGGTGTTGTCAACCAGTACATCAATATGAGGTAAAGGAAAGTCATCTTTCGGACTTGCTCTGTTTAGATCCCGGTAATCAACGCACATTCTGACCTTACCATCTTTCTTCGACACAGGAACAATATTTGCAACCCATGGTGGGTAATTGGCGACGGCTAGAAATCCCGCATCTAACTGTTTTTGTACCTCCTCCTTGATTTTGAGGGCCATTTCTGGTTTAGTTCTCCGGAGCTTTTGTTTGACAGGAGGACAACCCTCTTTCAACGGCAACATGTGCACAACAATGTCTGTATCTAACCCCGACATATCTTGATACGATCAGGCAAAGATGTCAACATATTCCTGCAGCATACTGATCAGCTCTTTCTTCACCTCGGCCTGCAGACTGGCTCCAATCTTAATCTCTTTCTTGGCGTCCTCGGAACCAATGTTGATAACCTCAATTGTCTCTTGGTGAGGTTGAATGACCCTCTCCTCCTGCTTCACCAATCAGGCCAATTCCTCGGGAACTTCACAATCTTCTTCATCCCCCTCTTCGGCTTGATAGATTGGATTATCAAAGTCATACTTGGCCATAGCAGAATCGTTATCAATGAAATCCGGGTGATTAAGTCTGCATGATTGGGGGTCATGCTTTATTTTAGAATGAGACTTTTTGAAAAAAGAGACAACAAAAACATTGCCATTTTATTATTTTTTCTGTAAAAATAAAAATGAAAGACAAGGAACACAAAATTTGAATGCAAAACGTCCTTTATTAATGATAAAAAACCTTGCAAATGCAATTATGAGGCCCTAAAAATGGATCTACACGCCTTGGGCAGAGCGCGAGATTTTAACATGCAACAAAGAAGAACAAAGAAAATTACTCTGTTTGAAGAGTAACTTGAACAATTTCTTCAACAGACCAATTGCACAGCTCTTGACCCGGTACACACGGGCGCACCCAATTATCGAGATCACAATCACTGTCGACACCATCTTCACTCGCAGCGCACATCTGATTTGGATTAATGATTCCCCCGCTGTAGAAAGTAATCGGCCCCTTGCACTCTGCTGCAGCAGCTTGATACGGGTTATATACTATACCGAACTTATCTTCCTTTGCAGAGACTTCAATCAACTTGCCCCAGCCTTGGGCATTACCGGCTTTGACTATTTCCACTGCCTGTCTGTAAGAAGCAATAGAAGTACTCACCTGTTCTTCGCCCTGAGAAGATACCGCCTGTGAAGATGAATCACCAATATTGACTGCCTCAAATGCTTGACTCAGCATCTCATGGATCTCTCCATCGATTTCCACATATTTAAAGGTAGACAGCTAACTGACGAAGATGTATTCCTCCCCACATACAGTCACCACTTGACCATCAACCACATATTTCAACTTTTGGTGTAACGTAGATGTCACTGCCCCAGCGGCATGAATCCACGGTCTGCCTAACAAGCAACTATATGCGGGCTGAATGTCCATCACGTAGAACACGCACTTAAAGACATGAGGACCATTCTTTACTGGGAGCTCTACCTCCCCAAATACAGAACGTTTCAAACCATCGGAATCCCTCACTACCAAATCACTTGGTCTTAGGATAATTCCGTCAGCGTCTAACTTCATTAAGGCCTTCTTTGGTAACACGTTCAGGGAAGACCCCGTGTCTACCAATACATGAGATAATACTGCCCCTTTACACTCCAAGGTGATGTGTAATGCTCTGTTGTGATTACGACCCTCAGTAGTCAAATCAAAATCTGTAAAACCTAACCCATGGCTAGCATTGACATTAGAAACAACAGACTCCAATTGATTCACAGTAATCTCTTGAGGTACATAGGCCATATTCAAGACCTTCAAAAGTGCCTCTCGATGAGCTGCAGAACACATAAGCAACGACAAGATAGAAATTTTTGATGGCGTTTGGTTCAACTGATTGACCACTTTATAATCACTCTTTTTGATAAGTCTCATGAACTCCTCGACCTCTTTCTTAAAAGTACCTTTCTACACAGATTCAGGAATAACAACCTCCTCTGTAGCCACCTATTTACCCTTGGCTTTGGCTGCTGTTTCAGCTTCTGTATTGGTTCTCAAAGTCTGTGGAGCAAACAAGTGTCCACTTCTGGTGAAGCCACCAAGACCTCCAACATTATCAATACTGAAACTACCCCCAGCTGGAGTTTCCACCTCTTGCTTTTCTCCTTGGTAGTACACATCTGCACCGTAGT
Organism: Lathyrus tuberosus; assembly: GCA_022829125.1. NCBI lineage: Eukaryota > Viridiplantae > Streptophyta > Magnoliopsida > Fabales > Fabaceae > Lathyrus > Lathyrus tuberosus. The sequence goes on along the minus strand of JALAZF010000068.1, from coordinate 8,371,302 downwards.
GCCATGGAATATCCCGCTCACTAGTATAAGGAACTGGTCCTGGTACCGTGATAGTAACAGGACTCACTACGTCAGGCACAATGATGGCAGCAGGCGAGGGCACTTGAATTTCAGCTGGCGTAAAATAAATGGTAACAACTAACACATCATCGTCCTTTTTGTCCCCCTGATCAAACTGTAGACAACCCTCATCAATCAAATTTTGAATATCGGCCTTCAGTTTATCACAACCATTACTCTGATTCTCACAATCAACACAACCTTCTTCGCAGCCAGGGAACACTTTCCCTTTCAATAACCGAGCCTTCATAAAACTCAAAGGAGTCTTCACCCTGTTCACATCAGTTACCAAATTCAAAACTTTCCCATCTTCAATGGCGTTGACCTTTGGTACATTATGATCTGGCATAGGATTCTGAAGCACATTCGGTGGAGTTGAGAAATTAATTGCCTTGGCATCAATCAAATCCTGTACCTTATGCTGAAATGCCCAGCACTTTTCAGTAGTGTGCCCCAGAGCACCTGAATGGAAATTGCAGCGGGCACTAACATCATAATTGGGTGGCAAGTTACCAGCAACAGGAGGCCTCATGGTACGAAGTTCGACCAATTTCAGTTGGAGTAACTGGGGTAACAATGCTGAGTAAGTCATAGGAAGAGGGTCAATTTTGTGGTCCCTCTGCCTAGACCTTTGTTGGAACTGTGGTCGCTGTTGTTGAACCTGCTGTTGTGGCTGCTGTTGCTGAACAGTTGGAATTGTCACTGCATCTACTTGGTGATAAGCCCGAGAACATCCTTTCCCCGTCCTCTGTACACAACACTTGTCTCGCCTTCTCTCCTTCTCTGCCCATTAGCAAAAGGCTTCTTTGTTCCTGAAGAATTAGCACCACTGGGATCTTGTATTTTTCTGAGCTTCAGCAAACTTTCAATCCTTTCCCCAGTGATTACAATGTCCGCAAACCCAGTTGAAGGACAGGCAGCCAACCTATCAAGATAAGTTCCCTGAAGAGTACCCATAAACATGTCGTCCATCTCTCGATCCTGCAGTGGAGGTTGAACCATGGCAGCCAACTGGCACCATCTTTGAGCATACTCCTTAAAACTCTCCTTCGCATTCTGAGCCATACTCTGTAGCTGAGTACGGTTTGGAGCCATATCCATGTTGTATTGATACTGCTTGACAAAAGCATGAGCTAACTCCTTCTAGTTCCTCACAGAAGTCCTACTCTACTTCATATACCATTCTTGAGATGCCCCAGTAAGGCTGTCTTAGAAATAATACATCCACAATTTCTCATCATCAGTATGAGCGGCTATCCTCCCCACATAGGATTGAAGATGAGTTTTAGGACAAGTAGTGCCATTGTACTTGTCAAATGTTGGTGGCTTGAACTTGTGTGGAATTCTTACTCCAGGTACCAATCCCAAGTCAGAAACATCAAAACCAAGAGTGTTTTGGGATTCAATGGACCTAATATTTCAAGCGAGCTTGTCGAATCGGCGAGTGTTCTCGTCTTCAGCATCTAACAGGGTGAACTGATCATCTTGGTTATCTTCTACAACCTGACGAACCCCAATATTTCTAGGAGGGTCCCCGCCTGCATTAACGGCAGTCTGATTACCATTCTCTCTATTATTACCGTTGCCATTCTACACCTCTACTTGTGGCCGCTCGACCATTGCCCTGAGTCTTTCTTGATTTTAAGCCATACCATTCATTAGTGTCATGAACTGGTCCATCATGTTCCTCAGCTTAGCCAATTCAGTCTGCATCTGATCCATGATCTTAGCTTGGTTTCTGCGAGTTGCGTATCGGTGGACGTGGTTATCAGCAATAGTGCTTGAAACCAAATAAAGGTTAGAAGACCAGCAACGAGTACCTGTCATGCAAAAATGATATGCAATGCAAAAATGATATGCAATGCAAATGCCATGTTTATAATTTCCGAGGTGCCTTACACCCTGATTCCAATCTTAACCACAGAAATCTGAAGATCAGAAATTGTGATATGAAGAGACGTGCCGTGATTATGTGCTTGTGTACAAATAACTGCCAAAGGAAAATTTCTGAATAAATTTCTTGTTTCAATTAAAAAGGAACCAGTCATACGCATAGCGTTCAACAATGAGTTCAAACAACATACATCAAAATAGTGGATTCATCAACAGGCCTGATGATATCCATTAACAAAACTACATTAAGAGAAAGAGAGAAAAATTGTCAATCTGATAACTCTAAATCCTTCAACTTTTCACTTAAATACTTGACCTCCTCGAAGAGTATGCGAGTGCGCTGGTGATTTGGTCTTTCGATCAACTCCTTAATCAGAACATCTCTTTTCGTGAGAGCTTCAGTCAACGAACCCATATGCATCAAGAGAGCTTCATCATCACAGACTCCTTTATGCCTTTTCACGCCAGCTTGCATTTTGAGTTTCCCCATATCTGCCATAGCCTCTTCAAGCTCCTTCTTGGCAGTCTTTAGCTCCTCTCTGGCGCTTTCCAATTGCTCTTGGCTTTTGCCAAGGTTCTCCCGATACTTCCTCCGTTGTCCATGTGCCTTTTTAAGCTCGTCATCCTTGATCTTTAGCTGTTCCTGCAACTCTGTGTTTTCAATCCTAACCTCATCCCAGGCTTGCTGAAACATGGCTAGTGTGTCCTTAGTCTGGGCTAAAGTCTGTTTGGTCTTCTTATGAGCTTGAGTGGAAGCATCGACACCCTTACTAATTTTCTGGAAATGTTGAGCTCTTTCGGTGAAATCCTTTTCTCTTGCAGCTAAGATTTTTCTGGCGTTTTGGGCTTTATGCTCCAACTCTTTGTTGGTATGCAGAGCGTTTTGAAGAAGACTACTCAGATTTGAATTCTCCACCCGAATCTCCTTCACCAACTTCTGCAGCTTGTCAAACTCCTCGATGGCTACCGTGGTAGGCTGCTCTGGCATTCCGGGATATAAAGGGGGTTCCCTTGGAAAAAGCAAGAGTAATTCGTTTACCTTCATTTCAATCCAACTTTCATAATCAGGATAAGATCTGCAATCCATTTTTCCAAAAACTGTTTTTCCTGTTTTACGCGGGTGCCCCCAAGCATTCACAACTTCTCTCAGCATTTCCTCATTTTCAGCCCCTATAAAGAACAAAGATTTCTCAACATCCCGATCTGTGGGAGGATACCTAGAAGCGTATCCAAACTGTCTAATGGCCAGGATCGGGTTATAATTGATTCCCTCTTTCCTGCTAATTAGAGGTACATTGGGAAAGTTCCCACAACTGGTGATAATCTCTATTCCCAGCAACTTATGATCGAACCAGACGATGTTATTAGCAGTTAATCCCATTATCCGCTTGGACCATTTTAAAGAATCTTTTGTGTCTACAAAAGCACCTATCTGTGGTAAATGTTTCAAAAACCAATGAGATAAAAGTGGAGTGCAACAATTGACAGATCCCCCCCTTATTTTTTCATTCTTGAAGTGCACAGAGTAGTAAAAATCTCCTAACAAAGTGGGAACCGGATTTTTGAGAACAAAAACTCTTATAGCCTGCATATCCACAAAATCCTGTTGATTAGGGAAAAGAACAATGCCATATATGCACAAAGCCAGGATGGAATTGTAAACCGCCCAATCCTTTGCTTCAGCAGCCTCTTGAGCTTGACCGGTAAGAAAGGCTAAGTGAAAACCTTTGACCCCATTTTTGATAGTCACATTTCCTTTTAGCACTGAATCTTTCACCTGTACCGTAGCTGCAATCTCCTATATGTTAGGATGACTACCAGAAAAGAATGGTACTGTTGACTTGACTGGAATTCCCAAAATAAATGAGAACTCTTCCAACGTTGGCATCAAAATGTAATCAGGAAAAAGAAAGCATCTCAATGAAGGCTCATAAAACTGTAGCAAAGTGTGAAGAGCGTCATGTTCGTACTGTGTGATTTTGCGGACCATCTCAACCAATTTCCCATATATCTTCTGGAAGTTGACAAGAACACCCGGGTCGGCCAGAGCTATCACCTTATGCATTAAATCCAAAGTAGGTTCTGGGAACTTGTAAGCAACATTGTTCTTTCTCTTGAGAACTGTCTCTGTCGAGCCCATTAATTGGAATCAGAAGTGTAGTAAGCACCTGTAAATGACAAACATGAATGTTATGACATGATAATGCAATTCAAAAGGGCATGGCATCAGCGTGCTCTGTGTCTGTGCTGGACTGTGTGCACGGTGTCTGTACAAATCTGAGAATAATACTGTAGATATAAACCAACTGATTGTAATAGGTTACATCATCTGTCTGTGGAAATACCGGAGTATCAGGGTATGTGGGAGGCATGGTCATCTGCAAACCTGTAAACACCCGCCCATACTCACACGTGGGTACTAGAACAACGGTTCCTCAGTTTCGGATTCTCTGTTTTGAGAAGCAATAGTACATTCATCCCTCGGGGTACAGTACTATCGCCAAACAAAGAGAACGTTCACTGATTCCCCAAAAATAAAGGCCATCCTATGCAAGTTCCAAAGTGGGCCCTCGGGTGCGAATGGGTTTGCCATAGAATTTGGTCTGCCACTGTCACCACTAAAGAGGGATGTTTCTACTAAGGTCCTCAATGATCGGTCACCAGAGTCGACAGCTTTCTAGGTTAACACTCCGAAATGCACAAGACGCGCAAATCAGAGCATCTCCCAAGAAAACCTCGTCTAGTTGTGAATTTCGTGTAAACCATACGTGCCAAGACACTACGTAGGCCACACTACTTTCTACTATAATCCTATGTATGTACTCAAGCCTGTGTAATGGGCTTATCTCTCAGAATACCCATCCCTCCAAACAGAAAACCAGCACAACACAGTCCAGTATAATAATGATATGTAATGTAGTAAGTGCGGTAAATACAGTAATGTAAAGTAAAGCAATAAAACAGTAAATGGAAATACAGTAAAAACAGTAAATACAGCATCAAAGTAAACACCCAATGAAAGAAAAACAGACAAGCGCTAGGATTGCCTCGCTTAGGGAACCAGAGATTCTGGTCTCCTAGACTTCCCCAGCAGAGTCGCCAGCTGTCGCTCCCGGGATTTTCATCGAAGTACAAACGCGAAAGTGGCACGGAAACAGAGTCGCCAGCAATGTGTATTTATCCCAAGAGAGGGAAAGGAAACACTGCGTAAACCTGAGAGAAGGAAAGAACGAGGTCTCGCGACCAAGAGAAACGCTTAAGGGAGTCAGTTACGTGAAGGGAAGGTGTCAGCACCCCTTCACGTCCGTCGTACTCGACGGGATCCACGCTTGAAGTACTGCTCAAAGGGTGATAGAAAAGATACTGGAAAAGGAATGCAAAGGGAACGAGAAACAAATGTAGGGAAAATAAAAGAAGTGCTCGAATGGGCCCTACTCCACTGTCTACGTATCTCATCGGGAATATGAGAATCAGAGCGATGTAGTTCCCCTCAACAAGGGTTGCTTTGTTTGTGTTTTTTAGTGGAAATGTCAGAGTGCGCGTCCCACAGTTAGGTGTTGCAGCTCACTGTATGGAGACTTAGGCCTGTTTGCGGTAGAACAGACATGACGAGTCCTTAAGGAATATAATGAAGGAGATGAGAAGAGAATTGTTTGTTTGTTTTTGTATTTTGAAAATAAATGTTTTGATTATTTTGTGTTTACAACGCATATTGTATTTAAGTCTTTCACGTAGGATCGAATGCATCGCATATCAACCCAAGACGGGACGTATACTAAACATTCTAAGAAAGTGAGAGAAGACCCCTCACTATCTTATTCTCACATGAAAGGCTCAAATACAATATATGCTATGCCTTTATTAACTGTTGTTTTGCTTTTTGTTTTGAGATGAGGAGAAGAGAGACTAAAAGGTTAAGAAAGGTAAAATCTAATGAGGGAGACTAAGACTCAAACCCTAAAGTTATCATACATGGATGTTCCTAATGGTTAAGTGTGGTTTAGAAACCTAACTCTAAAAGAAAAGAGAAGAAGAATGAGTTCTAACTTACTTCCAAGATGGAAGTTAAGTTAAGAACTCAAAGGGGATGAAAGAGATTGAACAAAGAAAGCATTAAATGCTTATCTCAAACACAAATTGAAAGCTTAAAAGAGATGAAAGAAGTGGTTGTATGTGGAAGCATATCCACACACTTGACTTACCATTAGCCCCTGAAAATGTTAGCAAAAACAATTTGCAAGTAAAGAAATAAAGAAAGGATAACAAGTAAAGATCAAACAAGTTAGGAACTAAAGAAGAAATGTCCTAAAGGTTGATAAAGTTTCTAAGTCAGAACTTATACCCTAAGAAAGTCCTCTAAATTTAAGGTACCAAACACAAGCAAACTTTGCACAAACAATGCCTTAAACATCAAAGAAATGCACCATGAAAGTAGATGATGAAAGATGAATAAAAGTGCAAGATGAACATGTATTTATGCTTAAAGAAATGTCAAGGTCAGAAGCATACATCATTTATGAATGTATTATAATGCATAGGAACCATCATACAAGTCATGGATGGAATTATTCAAGTAATAGAAAATAGATGAAGAAGAAATGAAAATGAGAGAAACAACTTTCAATTAGATGCACAAATTTACATGTTAAAGATGCATGACATGTGAAATGAGTATGAATGCATATAGACCAGTAGCATACAATTAATGATATGCAAATGATATGAATGATATGGCATACTCAATGCAAACACAAATCATATAGAGCACAAGAAGAAATTAAATGTGGAATTAGGACAAAAATGCAAGTTAAAATGCACAACCACACATCAAAGGCAAAACCAAATCAAAAGGACCTATAATCATGATATAAGATGACTTATAACATTCAAGTAAACATGTGTCAAAAGATAACATCAATCATCTCAAGGGACCATAGGCAATATGACACAAAACCATGGCATATGCATACAATGAAGCTCATAAATGCACATGTAATCAATCAACAAGGAAAAAATAGAAATGAATTTGGAAAAATTATGGAATTAGGTCACAAAGTACCTAAGTCAGACTCTAAACACATGTCAAAAGCTCACTCAAAAATTCAAGAAGGAGCATGCTCAAACAAAGCAACAAAGTCACATTAGGTCAACAATGAATAATGCACAAAGATATGGTTCAAAAGCTATGCAAAAATGATTTTAAAAATAAAAGATTTTTTTTTAGATGGTTTAAGATATTATTTAATCATAACAAAAATATTGGATGTAAAATGGTTTTAGAACTATGGAAAAATAAATGTGAAAGGCACAAGCATCATGAAGAACAACATTTAAAAAGAAATTAATAGAAAAATATACAAATATGAGCAAGGAATATTAAAATCTGAAATAAAAATAATGGAAAATTAGTTTAATGAAATACGATGCTATATGAATTTTTGTGGAATTATTTAATGTATTTTGGTATTTTTAAAAATAGAAAATGAAAACAGTAGAAAAGAAATTAAAAAAATGAAGAAATAGACAAAGGGGGTACAACGAAAGTAAAATGCCAGTTCAGAAACGCGCTTGGGCTTGAATGAGGGGTTCAAATAGCAAATATCAATCTAGTCCAATAAAGCGCGTGAAGCATGGAATTAAGGTGCACTCTAGTCAACAATTTGACTCAATCACAGCCATAGGATTAATCAGTCAACCACAATCAAGAAAAGCATGACAATCACATGGATCAGAACGCAAGCACATGGTAACTCTCATACATGCACGCACACACAACCAATTCAGAGTCAATTTCAAGAGAGAGAGAGAAACACGTGAGGGGGAGGGTGTGTCATTTATTCGCTGGCAGATTAGGGAGCGTTGGATTGAAATGAATCGTACGACCACGTTTTAAAGTTACGTTAAACCCTGACCAAAATCTCACTGGCCGGAGAAGGACCTCCGATCATCTTCTCCGGCCATCTCCGGCCACTGTAAATCTTCAAGCTCACCAGAAATTCACAAAATGCATATCAAATGAAAGAGGAAGTTGAGGAGACCAAGAATCCACAATCAGTTTTCACATATCACACACATATGCAGAGAATCGAACACATCAAATTTGCCCTAGGTTTGGATCTACAACTCTAAAAGGTCTATCAAATAGCCAGCATACTCACACTGCTTCTATTAAGCCTAAATCAACATGAAACCAAGCATAACCAGTTGAAATCGAAGCAAAAACAGTTGAAGAATCTCAAACCTGGAAATCTGAAGAACTTGAATCAAATGGAAAACCAGAGAGGAGAACTTGATCTTGATCTTTCTAAGAGAAAAATAAATGCTCTGAAGCTTCGAATCTTGATGAAAGCAGAGAGAAAATCAAATCTGAAGTGAGATTGCACTTGATGAATTAACCTTGTTTCAGCTTGTTCTTGATCAAAAGGTTACAATGTGAAATAATGGATGAAGATGATGATGGAATCGTGAAGAGAGAACGAGAATTCAGAGAGATTTTTAGAGTGAAAGTTTGCGAAATGTATGAAAATGAAGTGTCTTCTTAATTCTATGAGCAATGGAGCTTATATATGAAAGGTTAAGATGTTAACCATTGTAGTTAACAGTTGGAAATGTAGTTAACGGAGTTGAGTTAAGTGAGTTTGAGCTAACTAACTGAGTTAAGTTAGTTAATGACACGAGTTGGTGAGTTTTGGTTAGAGTGTGGAGAGGTTTATGTTGCTTATGGTGTTGTTTTAGAAATGAGAGGTGGTGATGATGTGTTGCTGCAGCAAGCTTGTACAACAAGTTTCCACTTTCCTCTTTGATGTATGGTGTAGCATGAATACATGAATGTGTAAGAAGGAGTGTATGGCTTAATGAAGTAATGTGTGACTGGTGTGAGCATGCGTGTGAATGAGTAATCAAACCAATAACAACGCACAACAATTCCACTTTTGTATCAGCAAGATCATAATGAAATTGATGGACTTTATGGAGGAATATCTTCATGGATAGCTCATGAAATTGAATGATTCCAAGGCCTATGGATCAAGGACTTATCAAAGAACATGTTTGATGTTTGGATCAAAGTGAATTTCAGCCTTTAAAGTGCATAAAATGGTCATGAACTCAAGTGCACAAAACTGGTTTATGGGCGTACCAACCTGCATGGTGTGCATGGAAATGGCCTTGTGGATTTTCAGCATGAAACATCTCTTTTTGAACCCTCATATGACCTTCATAACATGTTCAAATGAAAAAATGTCCAACATCAAAGTTGAAGAGGACATAGAGATGAACAACTTTGATGTTCAACAATTTTTCATTTGAAGCCTTATTGATTGAGAAAATGGGCTTGAAATTTGGCACACCAAGTGTTTGATGAAATTATGGCCTGGAGGCCTGAACTTGCCTTGCCATGACTTGAGATTTGCCTTGATTTTGCTCCACTTTGATTGATCATAACTCTCTCAATTTTGATCCAATGGAAGAGTTCTTTATATGGATTTGAAGCTTAAGATATGATCTTTAATTGGCTCAACTTAGGATTGAAGTTTGGAGCTTGTATCATGGAGAAAGAATGCCTTGAAGTGGAGTGCCAAATGGTCCAAAACATGCCATTTTTGGAAACCCTAAGTTGCTAAAAATGGAAACTTTGTACATTTCTTCATTTTTGATGATTCCTCCATCATTTCTTGATCAAATCTTGTCCAATGAACATATGTGACTTGAATTTCATGATTTTGACCTTAAAAAGTCAGGAGTTGACTTTTTCCTTTGCACAGTTGACTTTTTCCCCAATTTCTTGATTCTCAAGCAACTGACCAATTGAACCTCTTCTGAAATGAACCAATGGGAAATCTTCCATCCTTAGATACTTGACATCATGTAGCAAACATTGAGATCAAGTTTGAACCAAAATTTCATCAGGAGACTGCTTGAATCCAAAACCCTAATTTGGACTACTTTTGATAGGAGATGATGACTGCTCAATCTTCTTGATGAATTCCCATCTTCCAATGACTTGTGGGATCAAATGAGATGATATATGATATAAGAGACCTTTGAGGCTTGTTAGGAGACCCTTGACTCTAGCTCTCTTGCCCTATGCTGAATGCAAAGATGAATGCTTTATTTTTCTATGACTTGAATGCAATGTAATGCAATGAAAGCACATGCTAAATGATATGAAAATGAGAGGGAAAATTTTTGGGTGTTACAGACAGGCCCACATAATTTGATCCAAAGTTTTGTGCCAATTCTTTGGCTTCCTTCCCACATGCTTCTTTATCAAACCAATTATAACCTTATTTGCTGCTTCGACTTGTCCATTGGCTTGAGCATAATAAGGCGTTGACGTGAGAAGTTTGAACCCCATTTCTTTTGCAAAAGCTTGCATATTTTTACCAGTAAAAACAGATCCTTGATCCGTTGTTAGTCTCTGGGATCCCAAACCTATAGATGTTGTGTTTTTGAATGAGTTCGATCACGGCTTCTTGATCCACATTTACTAAAGGTATGGCTTCAATCCACTTTGTGAAATAATCAACACCCACCAAAATAAACTTCTACCTTTTTGATGATGCTGGTCAAATTTCTCCAATCAAATCTAAAGCCCAACCCCTAAAAGGCCAAGGCTTTACTATAGAATGCAACTCAATTGCAGGAATGTGTTGTATCCCTGCGTGCACCTGGAATTCTTGACATCCTTTCGTGAATTCGACACAATCTTTTAACATGGTTGGCCAATACATTCCTTGTCAGAATAACAACCATTTCATCTTATGGCTTACTTGATGCGCACCGCATGCCTCACTATGTACATTCGACAGGGCTATGTATGCTTTAGATTCACTTAGGCACTTAAGTACATAATCAAATTTTCTTTAACACATTTGTACTCCTTTGTTATTTGCTTTATGACTAACTCTGAGTCGCCCATTATTTCGACTCGAGTTGCCCCCAATTCCAATAAAATTTCAAGTCCGGCTATTAAAGCCTCATATTCGGCCTCGATATTTGAACATAAGCCCTCGACTTTATACTTGAATTTTGTTGGAATTCTATTAGGAGAAATAATTAGAACTCCTATACCAGCTCCATTCTTGTGACTAGAGCCGTCGAAGTATAACTTCCATGGTTCTAGTTCGATGTAGTCCAATGACTTTTCATTTATAGCGTGGTCGACTATGAAATCAGCCACCACTTGTCCTTTGACATCTTTTAGAGGTAAGTATGTCAAAGAATACTCAGTTAATGCTAATTCCCATTTTCTAATTCAACTGTGCAAAATTGGTTTAGATAACATGTATTTTATAACATCGAAATGAGAAGAAACAAAAACATCCACTGGTTTAAGATAATGCTTCAATTTCATACATGAAAAGTATAAACATTGTAGCGCAATTTTTGTGGTCTTGAAGCACTATCGCACGGTTACTACAGTTCGATTCATTTTTTATCCTATTAAGCTGATTAAGGAAGGGAAATAGATGTCTCCAATTAACCCTGCTCGCATACTGAGGTTAAACAGTCAAAACTGTTGGTTTACAGATGCTATGTGGAAGTGGGGCCCAATTTTGGTTTATTTTGTTAAGAACATAATATCTGGATTATTTGTGAGGTTTTAGGTAATGTTTTTGGGACTGATTGATGGGGATACTGGATTTTGATTTTTTATTTAGTGTGCTCGCTAATATTTTTCAATCTTATGCCTACGTATTCCTGTTTGATGAAACAGGGAAATCAGAGCGATCGTAGTTCCTCCTATTCTACGGGAGGAAAAAGGTTGTTTTGGTGTCTTGTTCAAAGCCCAAGACGTGAAGCTAAAGGTGATTTGTATCGTGTTCAAAGCCCAAGATGTGAAGCTGAAAGGCTTGACTGAGAGAGAATTTGGCATCTCTAAAGAGGAGTTGTTGATGTTTGTATGCTGTGATCAAGGCACAAATTGATGCTAAATGGTTGATTGACTCAACCGGGGATTTCTTTATACAAAGCCTAAGATGAGGCTATTGACCCAACAAGAGGGTGTTTTTTATTTGTCTCGTACGAAGCCCGAGATAGAGGCTAAAAGGGTTGACTCAACAAGAGAGTCTTTTATACTCAACAAGAGAGTGTTTTGGTATCTCGTACGAAGCCCGAGATGGAGGCTAAAGAGGAAGTGACTCAACAAGAGAGTCTTTTATACTCAACAAGAGAGTGTTTTTTCTGTCTTATACGAAGCCTAAGACGGAGGCTAAAAAATAAGGTTTGACTCAACAAGAGAGTCTTTTATACTCAACAAGAGAGTTATTTAGTATCTCGTACGAAGCCCGAGATAGAGGCTAAAAGGGAAGTGACTAAACAAGAGAGTCTTTTATACTCAACAAGAGAGTGTGAAAAGATTGACTCCGCTGGGGAGAATCATTGTACAAAGCCCAAGAGGAGGCTGACTTTCCGGAGGAAAGGATCATTATGCAAAGCCTAAGAGGAGGCTATCTTATACCGAGGATTCTTGAGATCCCGAGATAGGTCCAAATGGGAGAACCCTTATGAGAGAGGCCAGGTTTCTGCTGGAGATTTATCCCGAATGATCAGGGTTTCTTCCTATGTTTATAAGGAGCTTGAGAATGTCTTTGAGACTCAAGGGATTTTAGACTGTCCAAGTCTAGCGTTTTATCTTTTGTACAATGCCTAAGAGGAGGCACAGTCGTTAAGGGATGAGTATCAACCCTAAAGTGGCCAGAGTTTTGACACTGGAAAGACTGTTCTAACAAAGGATGACTAAGTTCTGTCTTATACCTTTAAGAGGTCATCAGGGTCCTTGTATTAAGCCCAAGAGAAGGCATGAGAACTTCTAAGAAGCCGATGGGTCCTTGTACAATGCCCAAGAGGAGACGGGGATGCTTTTAGGAAGCCCGTGGGTCTCCAAACCCCTAGAAGTTCAAGACATGCTATTCACAGAGAATAGATCAAGCCAGGAAAGTTCGAGAATTTGGAAGAAACTCAAGAGATGCTATTCACGGAGAATAGATCAACTCTGGGGAGTAGAGTTTCTTTGACAATTTCTAAGAGTGACAGTCTGAGAAAGGGTTCACCGAGAATGCTGCCTTTCTCTTTGTTCCATATTATTTAACCCCAAGTGAAGGGAAGACTGTGTCTGGTATCCTGCGGGGGTTCTAGTTTTGACTGTATTTAAGAGTGACCAACAGGCTTTACCTAGTGCTAGACGTAGTTGTCGGGGAAAACTCTAAATAACTATACTAGTATATATACAGTTGATATATGACAAGTATGAGAAATTTTATGAAAGGAGACTTACAGTGAGCAGCCCCACAATACAGTTATATGTATGAAAGCAGTAAAGAAAGCGGGTAAACACTTACTCGGTTGTAGAGCTTCCATGTTGTTTGGTTAGTTGTTCAACAAAGAAAACTTTGATAACAATATTATATTCAAAATCAAAGGAGAAAGTGCTTTGAAACTATTGTTGGGGCTTACAGCTCAAGGAGAGGCCCAAGGTTTTGACGATGATCGCACTGCTGTTTTAAACATTGTACAGAGGGACTTATACAATATGTGAGGCCCCAAAACTTTTTTATGTACAAGGGGATTGGGTCTTACACTCTATTAGAGGCCCAAAAGTGTTTAAGAAAAGAAATGGGGCTTATAACATGAGGGTAGGCCCAGGGTTTTGATTTTTGAACTCGCGATCGCGCCGAGATTTTTCTTTTAATGCAGAGGGACTTATACAATATCTGAGGCCCAAAAAGGTTTTGGTTAAAAGGGTATTGGGTCTTACACTCTATTAGAGGCCTAAGTGTTTTTGTACAAGTGATGGGGCTTACAGCTCAAGGAGAGGCCCATATCGTTTATTTGAAAACGGCGATCGCGCCGAGGTTTTTTGAAAACACGGTGGGTCTTATACAATGACTGAGGCCCAAAAAGGTTTTGGTTTTCAAAGGGGTTGGGTCTTACACTCTATTAAAGGCCCAAGTGTTTTAAAATATTTGTGAGGGTGAAAATCAAAGAAACCCAAATTTTATTTTCCTTTAAAAGTAAATATTTAAAGAAAATCAATAAAATGATAAAAACACCAAATAAGTTTGACTAAACTACTTGTGATTTTTGTTTAAGGTTTGAAAAATGAGGTTTTAATCACAAGATAATTTAGAGCTCATTTAGTTTTGATTTTAAAGATAAATATTCACTTTTAAAATGTTAAAAAATAATTAAAAATGAATTTATTCACAAAAATACCAACTATATTAAATAAATAATTTAAATTTTATTTTTTTGTGGAATAAAATATTTCAACATTTTGATAATTTTTTAGAAAAAAGAACCAATCAAAAATGATAAAAATTGAGTGAGAAATTTATTTTTCAAATCATTAATAAAATAATATGAAAAACCAAAAAATAGGAAAAAGTGATAAAAAAAGAGGTTTGGGGCGAGGGGGATTCGAACCCCAGACCTCTCGCTTGCCAATACTCACAAACATACTAGTGTTTCCACTAAGGCGCAATGCCAATTCATTAATAACATGACAAATGAAAAACATAAGGCAAACTTGGTTGGTTTCTGAAGCATGTCGCCATGGCCATCTTCAACCTCAAGCTTAGATGCGTGAAGCCCTCTAACTCGCTCGTTTCTCAACCATTTGTCATGATCCAAACACCAATTTCATGCGTTTTTCACAAGGCTCATGATGGCAATACTTGATTTCATTTATTTTTAGTGTGCAACAAGTTATATCAACATGAACGTATGAACCCTAATTTTTCAAAAGCAATCATGCAGACATGTTGGTGAGTGCTATGATCAATTTTTTTGAGGGGAAACACTCAACATATGATGACAAGCAATTGGCAAAAGTATCATGCGGGGAAATATGCATGGATCATGAAGATGTAGTTTTAGGCTTACCTTGATGCAAGCTGAAATGTGATCTCTGCACAAACTATGTTCCAGATGTGATTTGATGATCCCTACAGCTTCAATGGATGTTGTGGAGTGGATTGCAAGCCTTGGAACACTTTGAAAATCTTTGGATCAAGTTGGAGGATCCAACTAAAGATTTGAGGCATAATGGCTTGGTTGAATAGTGATTTTGAGCTAAAGGTGTTACAGTTGGGGTTTAAGTGTTTGGACACCTCAGATACATCATATGTGATGTGTTTGAGCAATTGGAATGGATTGCTGAAGGTTGCAACTCAAAACCCGATGGTGGTTGCTCAAAAACAAAGAAATTTGGTACTTAAGAGAGAATGAGAGAAAGCAATGCTGTAAGTTGCTTTAGTGTTATTTGAATGTTCAATTGGAACCTCTATTTATAAGTGATCAACTCTTGTCTTGGAGGAATAGTGAATGGCTGCTGGATCAGATCACACTCAATGGCTTTGGCTTGGTGGCATTTCTTCTCATGCAAGGCAACCTAGCCCCTCCCAAGAGCAGGGCTATGTCTTGACAAAATCCACATTCTTCAGATGTTTTTATTGTTGTTTAATCAGAGAACTTGACTGAATAGAGTGACTTTGTTGAAAGTGCCCTATTTCATATAAATGCCTTTGAATTCAAGGCATATATGCCAAAATGCATTAAACTCAAGTTGGAAGATCCCTTGGCTTTTGGACTCAGCCTTAGCAGTTGGATCAGTTGGATTAGGATCAGATTAGATAAATGTAGCATATGGATAATTGGTTTTGACTCAGAAATCGTGTAAAGCAAGAAATCCTTCAAACTGATTTTTCATGACAGCCTTGACATGGTGTGTTGTAGCAGCCACAATTCTTGGCTCAAGTGGATTTGTTTTATGCCAATAAGTGCTTTGGATTCTTAGCAACATTTGCAACGACATTGATGTTTACACCTTGAATTGATTCAGCTTGGAATTGGGTGAAAAAATCCCACAAGTTTTGGTGTTTTCAACAAAATCTGTCTTGGACAAAATTTTGTCTAAGTGTTGGAAAAGTTGTACTTTCATGTTTTTAGTGATTTTGATCCAACCATAACTTGAAATCCATGAGGAATTGGTACCCTAGCCACTTTATTTCATAACTTAGAAAAATTCTAAGTTTTTATGGTTACCCCTTTTTCAAGTTATCCCAATTTCTTTGGTTTTTCTTGATGAATGTTGATTTAAATCACACATTAACATCATTTTAGGGTTAAGGAAACATACTTGAAAAAAAAAAGTCAAACTTTGACTTTTTGGCACAGTTGATTTTTTATCAGGTGAATTCCAAACTGTGCGACCCTCTATGAAATCAAGTCCTTGACCTAAATCAAACTTGATGGATTGATTTCATAGGTGTTATAGGGTATATTGAATCATGTCCTAGGGTTTGGGAGCATGTCCTGGTCAAAAGTCAAAGGCACAGTTGACTTTTTTCATCAAAACCCTAATTGTGGTTCAGTTGAAATTGAAACTTGTTGGTCAAGCTTCTGGGATCAATCCATTATTGCAAATGGATCAATATAGTGTATTAGAGACCCTTAAATAATGTCTTGAGGTTTTGGCTCATAATTTGTCCCAAAAGTCAACTTAGGGGTGAATTAGGTCAAGAAACCCTAATTCCTGATTTTTGATGTATGCATCCCCTGAGACTAAATTGACTTGATGATTGGGTCCATGAGGTTCTTTAGAGTATCTTAGGTTATGTTTTGAAGCTTTGGCTCATGCCCAGAGGAAAATTTCCATCTAGAGGCCCTGGTCGAACAAACCCTAATTTGGTGACACTGGAGATCTTGAGGCTTGATTCACCTGGAAGGGAGCAACCTTGTGCTTAATCCCTTGATGTGGGAGTCCTCTTGATCATTTGTGGATGTTTGGGAGGTTAGACAAGTTGAAGATCATGTCATTTCTTGATTGATCCTTTGTCTAAAGCTCAAAGAGGGCTTGAAACCCTAAGTATTGTTTGTAGTGAATGCTCACCCATCTTTGGGGAGACTGGTAAAGTATAATGGTACCTCTATATTGTGGTGATGATTCACACAATGTTGGGAGTTTTAGTGGTCAAATTTGGGGTATGATAGATGCCCATATTTAATCTTCTTGGACCCGAAGGTGTGAATGGCGAAGATATTCGGGCATTCAGGGTGTAAGAGGATTAAATATCGGAATACCCAAAATTTTGATGGTGGTTATGAATGGCAGTTTGCCAGTCCATCTTCTTTTGCTAAGCAATGATTCTTAGTAAAGGTAAAAACTTCCCCTCGATCCTAGTCTTCAGCCAAGGAACTGGTCTAAGTTTCTGATGTAAACTTCCCCTCGATCCTGGTTTCCTACCAAGGAACTGGTCTAAGTTTCTGAAATAAACTCCCCCCTTAATCCTGGTTTCCTACCAAGGAACTGGTCTAAGTTTCTGATACAAACTTCCCCTCGATCCTAGTTTCCTACCGAGGAACTGGTCTAAGTTTTTTCTATAAACTTCCCCTCGATCCTGGTTTCCTACCAAGGAACTGGTCTAAGTTTCTGCTGTATACTTCCCCTCGATCCTGGTTTCCTACCAAGGAACTGGTCTCAGTTTCTTTTGTCAGTAAGCTTTCTTGACAAGCGACGCTATTCGTAGCGGTTTTCCTCAAACTTCTCGCCGAATTTTCCTGGGGAGATGCCATTTAACGGAAAAAAATTTTGATGTCAGACTTGCTGGGGAAACCCATCCGTCTGAGTTGTAGAGGTGCACAAACTTCTCAGTTAGAGACGCCATTTGCCGACTCTACTGGGGAAAACGAGTCTCTTGAGAGACTGCTTTCTGTTTGGTTGTTACATCATACTTTTCCCCGAGATCTTCTCGGAGAAATGCCATACAGTGTATCCCAATTTTGAGGTGTTGATGACTTCATTAGCATTGACTTTCTTGGAGAGAAAAACCAATGTGTTGTTGAGAGTCTTTGGTTGCGAGAGGCTTTCTCTGGGGATTTTCCTTAATTTGGGAAAGCGAAGGTGTCATCTTCAATGGCGAAGAGTGACATCTGTTGAACGTTTCTCTGGTTGTTCAGAGGTTCAAGTAATCAAAGTGGTCAAGGGCCAACTCTAATCCAAAAATACACTGGAGGAGAGAGATTGTTCAGATGCAACATTTCCTGACGAGGAAAGAACGGACAACTCGATTGAGAAGAGGACTTTTATCACTAGGGGACAAGACCGACTAGAGTGATAGTGATGCAATATGAATGTGAATGTAAATCAATAATGCATGATGTATGTATGTATATGTTGACAAAACTGACACGACATACAGACTAACAGATGAACACGAATGGATACTCGGCCACTGCAGGGGACAAAGAGGTACCATTTGTTCACGATAGCAATTCTGCCTTGCTTAGGAGAAAGTAGTTCCTGCGGGGAACACGTTGGTCGGGCTTAGGAGATAAGAACTCGGCCGATAATGTCAGAGGGGAAAGCCGCATCTAATGCAGTGAATCCTTCATTCAGGCTTACTGGCTTAGAAGGAGTACTTTGATTTTGCATTTTGGAGCTCGATTACTTCTGAAGAAGAGATCAATGTTATTTCGATGTTCAACAGTCAAAAGAATTTCCAACTTTATTTTAAAACAGAAAAAGTTAAGTAAATTCATTTTTTGTTTTATTTCAAGAATCGTTGATCATGTTAAAACAACGTTCTGTAAAGCTAAAACAAATAAGAATTATAAACAAAAGCACAAGGGCTCAAATTTTATTGATAGGATGGAGATCAGCCAAACGCGTGATTCCATAGAGTATTCAAAAAGTTTAGAAAATGGTAATTTAAGGGAAATGGGCTACATTAAAACATAACAACCACTATCCTTCTACCAACTTTGAATTCCGGGCATCCTGAGCTTCTGTCGAAGATGACCGTGACTCGAGTTTTCCTGCGATGGATGGTGTAACTGCTGCTGAGGAATTTGCCCCGTTGGACGTAGTTACTTGCCATTAATCCCTAATTTTTGCCTGGATTGTACTTTGAGATTTCCAATCCATCGGGATGATTTTTGATCATGTCTCTAATTTTTTCCTGGACCGCCCTTTCGGGTTTTCAATCCACCGAGACGTTTTTTTTTTAGTTTAAGCGAAGTATTTCTTGACTACATCAACATTCGTGGGGTAGGAAAACTCTTCTCCATCCATGGTTGCAAGTCTCAAGGCACCGCCTGAGAAAGCTTTCTTGACCATATAGGGGTCGTCATAATTAGGAGTCCATTTTCCCCGAGAATCAGAGAGAAATGATTGTATCCTTTTGAGCACAAGGTCTCCTTTCCTGAAGACGTGAGGTCGGACCTTTTTGTCAAACGTACTCTTCATCCTTTGTTGATACAACTGACTATGGCATAGAGCCATTATTCGCTTTTCTTCAATCAGATTCAGTTCGTCTTGCCGACTTTGACACCATTCAGCTTCTGTAAGCTTAGATTCCATTAATACCCGGATTGATGGGATCTCTACTTCTATGGGAAGCATTGCTTCCATGCCATATACTAGAGAGAAATGGGTTTCCCCTGTTGAAGTGCGGACAGATGTGCGATAACCGTGAAGAGCAAAGGGTAGCATCTCGTGCCAGTCTTTGTAGGTTACAACCATCTTTTGAACAATCCTCTTGATATTCTTGTTAGCCGCTTCTACCATTCCGTTCATCTTAGGCCGGTAGGGAGATGAGTTATGGTGTTCGATTTTGAACTTAGCGCACAACTCCTTCATCATCTTATTGTTCAAGTTAGATCCATTATCAGTAATGATCTGGCTTGGAACACCATAACGACAAATGAGATTGTTTTTGATAAATCGGACCACCACTTGTCAGGTTACATTGGCGTACGACGCTGCTTCGACCCACTTGGTGAAGTAATTAATGGCCACCAGGATGAACCGGTGTCCGTTCGAAGCCTTGGGTTCGATTATGCCAATCATGTCGATTCCCCATATGGAAAAAGGCCACGGGGAAGAGAGAACTTTGAGATGTGTTGGCGGTACATGGATTTTGTCTGAGTATATCTGACACTTGTAACACCTCCTCATGTACTTGTAGCAGTCGGATTCCATGGTCAACCAGTAGTACCCTGCTCTTAGAATTTTTCTCGCCATTGTGTGTCCGTTGGCATGAGTGCCAAAGGATCCTTCATGAATTTATTTTATCAGCATGTCTGCCTCTGGTCTGTCTACACATCGGAGCAAGACCATGTCAAAATTTCTCTTATAGAGTGTGTCACCGCTCAGAAAGAAGCTGCCTGCTAGCCTTCTGAGGGTTTTCCTGTCCTTCCTTAGTGCCCCAGGCGGGTACTCTTGTTTCTGAAGGAAGCATTTGATATCGTGATACCAAGGTTTGTCATCTATGACTGCTTCAATCGTGAAGATGTAAGCAGGCCTCTCAAGGCGCATTATGTCGATCTTAGGTAGGTCAGTCCATGGACCTACACTAATCATGGAAGAGAGGGTGGCTAATGCATCAGCCATGTGATTCTCATTACGAGGTATGTGATGAAACTCGATTCCGTTGAAGAAGGGTAATAACCTTCTTGCATAGTCTTTGTAAGGAATCAGTCCTGATTGGTATGTGTTCCAATCTCCTTTTATCTGATTGATAACCAGGGCTGAGTCGCCATATACATCCAAATTTTTGATCCTTAAGTCGATCGCTTCTTCGAGACCCATGATACATGCTTCGTATTCGGCCTTGTTGTTTGTACACTTGAATGTAAGTCTGGCGGTGATAGGAATATGGGTACCCTGAGGTGTTATGATGATTTCCCCAATTCCGTTTCCGTAATGATTGACGACTCCGTCAAAGATAAGTCCCCATTGGGAACCTGGTTCTGGCCCTTCACTGGGTAGTGGTTCATCGCAATCTTTCATTTTTAGATACATGACATCTTTGTATGGGAAGTCAAACCCGATTGATTCTTGATCGTCCATCGGTTGATGAGCCAAATGATTGGCTAAAACACTTCCTTTAACGGCTTTCTGAGTGTGGTATTCGATGTCATATTCTGATAACAACATCTGCCAACGGGCGATTCTTCCCGTGAGAGCAGGCTTTTCAAAGACATACTTGATTGGATCCATTTCTAGGATCAACCAAGTAGTGTGACGAATCATGTACTGGCGAAGACGTTTGGCTGCCCAAGCCAAAGCACAACAAGTTTTCTCAAGCATAGTGTACCGAGACTCACAGTCGGTGAATTTCTTGCTCAAATAGTAGATGGCAGACTCTTTCCATTTTGTTTCATCTTGTTGGCCAAGTACACAGCCCATGGAGTCTTCCAAGACTGTTAAGTAAATGATCATTGGTCTTTCTTCCACTGGAGGTGAGAGAATCGGCGGATTCAACAGGTATTCCTTGATACTGCCAAAGGCGGTTTGGCAATTTTCTGTCCAAACGCAGTCCTGGTTCTTTTTAAGTAATTTGAAAATCGGCGCGCATGTCGCGGTCATAAGGAATATAAATCTGGAGATGTAGTTCAAACGTCCTAGGAACCCTCTGACTTGTTTTTTAGTTTTCGGAGAAAGCATTTCTCGAATGGCCTTGACCTTGTCAGGATCAACCTCAATTCCTTTTTGGCTGATGAGGAACCCTAAAAGTTTCCCTGAACGGACACCGAAGGTGCATTTGTTGGGATTTAAGCAGAGTTTGTACTTTCTCAACCGCTCAAATAGTTTTTTCAAGTGGGTCACATGTTCCTCTTCTGTCTTAGATTTGACAATCATATCATCAACATATACCTCGATTTCTTTGTGTATCATGTCATGAAACAGAGTAGTCATGGCCCTTTGATAGGTTTCCCCGGCATTCTTCAAACCGAACGACATTACCTTGTAACAAAAGGTACCCCATGGGGTAATGAATGAAGTTTTTTCCATGTCTTTCGGTGCCATTTTTATCAGATTATAGCCCGAGAATCCATCCATGAAGGAGAAAATTTTGAACTTTGTTGTACTGTCAACCAGCATGTCAATGTGTGGTAAAGGAAAGTCGTCCTTTGGACTAGCCTTGTTCAGATCTCTGTAGTCTACACACATTATGACCTTTCCGTCCTTTTTTGGCACTGGTACGATGTTGGCTAACCATTGAGGATACTCTGACGTGGCGAGGAAACCCGCGTCAATATGTTTTTGTACTTCCTCTTTGATTTTGATGGCCATGTCTGGATGAGTTCGTCTTAACCTCTGTTTTACTGGCGGACATTCCGATCTTAACGGTAGATGATGTTCCACGATGCTGGTATCCAATCCTGGCATATCCTGATAAGACCAAGCGAATACATCGGGGAATTCTTTGAGAAGCTTTGTCAAACTTTCTTTGATTGTTGGACCGAGCAGTGCCCCATCCTAATTTCTTTTCTCTCTTTTTCCGAACCTAAGCTTACCATTTCCAACGGCTCTTTGTGAGGTTCAATAGACCTTTCCTCCTGTTTGAGTAGTTGGGAGATCTCTTCTGGAATTTTGTTGTTAACTTCTTCTTCAGCCCCAAATACCGGGAATTCAAAGTTGGGATAAGGCATTGGATCGTATGTTTCAATCGGGTTTAAAACAAGCAATCTGCATGACATGATGATTATTTTTAGAAGAGATAGAGAGAATGCAAGAGTGTGTGCAGTGTATTTTTTGATAACTGCTTGTTTTTTATTATTGAAATATTTTTTTAGGATTACCATTTTCTGAAAAAACGAAAAAGAAAACAGCAATAAAATGCAGAAAATACAGAACGACGTTATTTTATTTATGATTTTGTCGACTCTTGAAACTACATCCCTATAAAACAAAACTCTGTAGCTTTGGGCAAAGCGAAGAGGGTAATTTACAGAAAGTGAGCCCTATCAAAACACCCGCTTCACTTGGGCAGGGTGAAAGTTTAAGATAAAGATGGAAATTTCTTTGACTTATGGACGATCTTTGGAACATGGACAGCAACCCATTGGTGGTGTACTCCTCGGTGAATCACAAAGTCTGGCACCTTCCTTGATTTGTCTTTAGAAATAATGCTGATTTCTGGTGGAGCAGGATCGTTGGAATCTGTTTCCCAAGCAGAATTGTCGTAGACGAACTCTTCTGTTGCATCTTGCATAGTATTTGTACTCTCAGGTAAATCTCCCCATCCAGTTGGCTGGATGTCTTCAAGCCTGATATGAGAGCTCTCAAGAGCAGTGTACTTAACCATATAGTCGTATTTTCCACCTAGTTGTCCTAAGGTGTCCCACACTGTGGAGCTAGAGGAGTCATCCCTTTCGATGACGTTGACCTCGGGAAAAGCATAATTGATGAATTCTAATCCAGCAAGCTTTGCCAATTCATTGTCGTACTGGATATTTTAAAAATGACCTGGGTGTTGATCCCATGGCATGGTGGGGACGCATGTATTCATTTCAATGATGCTTAGCTGATAAGCATCGTTCGGATGATTCTCTTGCCCCAAATTTCCTGGATACGGCTGCCAGATAGGCAGGCCATCCATTGGGCCGTAATAGTCGTGGTCAAAGTTGTCTTTCATTATAGTGTCCTCCTCTAATAAGTTTGGCGGAGCACGGCATCCTTCCGGATCACAATCTCCGTATATCGTTCAGACATCTGACCTGGGTATAAATCTCGGACTCTGTGCGGGATAGCAAAATGGCGTAGGCACCTCTTCCTGAGAGATATAACCGTCCTCGTTAAGATAAGACTTCCATTCTTCCTCCGTATCGGAGGAATCTCCTTCGTTGATGGTATGGACTGCTTGAGGCAATGGGTGAAGGTAACTTCCATTGTGGAAGAAATCCTGAATGGGATGAAGACTTCCATCGTTAGTAGCAGTCTGGGTATAAGTTGAAGAAAAACCAAGACCCTTCTTTGTTTTGTTATTAGTAGGAATGAAAAGTTGTCCCCACCCTTTTGCATTGTTACTTTTGATCACTTCGAGAGCATCTTTGTATGAGGAAATCGAAGTTCCTTTTTCTAACTGATTTTCATTGTTCACCGACAGTGCTTGGAATTGAGTCCCAACAACCTCTTTGGGCTCTACACAAGTAGATGATGATAAGTTACTCACAAACATGGCTTGCTATCCACAGACCGTGACTAGTTGGTCGTCCTTGATGAACTTCAGTTTCTGGTGCAGTGTTAAAGTGACTGCCCCAGCCTGGTGTATCCAAGGTCTTCCTAATAAACAGCTGTACGCTGCCCAGACGTCCATGACCTGGAAAGTGATTAGGAAAGTGTGAGGACCGATAGTTATGGGAAGGTCGACTTCGCCGATAACTGCTTTCCGAGATCCATCAAAGGCTTTGAAGATGACCTCACTGTCCCTCATCGGGAATCCTTTGAATGATAGTCGCATTATAGTGGACTTCGGCATAATGTTGATGGCCAATCCGGTGTCTACCAGTACGCTGGCTAAAGCATCGTCCTGGCAGTTGACTATAATATTGAGAGCCAAGTTGTGGCTTTTTCCTTCCTCTGGCAGTTCCTCATCACTAAATCCCAAGTTGTTGCAGGAAGTGATGTTAGAAACGATGCTATCGAACTGCCTTATTGTTACATCCTGTTGCACAAAGGCTTGCTCTAAGACCTTCTGCAGAGCTTCCCTGTGAGCTTCGGAACTAAGTAATAGAGATAACACGGATATTTTTGAAGGAGTTTGCAACAGTTGATCAATAATGTTGTATTCACTCTTTTGGATGAGCTTCAGCATCTCATCATAGTTCTTTGAAAGGTCGGGAACATCAGATTGACCGACTGGTGGATTGGGAATTTCTGTATGAAATTCCTTTTCTTTGTTAGGTTCTCCAACTCCTCGGTTGAAGATTCGACCGCTCCGTGTTACTCGACTGATGTCTGCAATATTCACGACGGAGTGTAATGGAGTTTCTTTTCCATTCTCAATTGTTGTTGCACCGTATTTTTAAGGGATCGCCTTATCGGATTCATACAGTAATGGTCCTGGCAGATAGATAACTACAGGAGCCTTCTGATTTCTCTGACTATTGTAAGCAACTTCAATCAGTTCCTGATTAAGAATCTTTGATTTATCCAGTAAAGGGATAATGGCACAAACATCCTTAGTTTTTTCATGATCAAAGACTACAACCACATCTTAGATTTGACCAGCGAAGTAGTCTGGCGTCAAGTTGATGGACCCCGAAACTGAATATGGTTGAATCTCTTTGCGGTCCAACTAACCTTGGAGGGCTGCTCGCAGGAGGTAACATCCTTGGTTATTTTCTGAACAGATTCGACAGCGTTCATAGTTATGTGGTGGTACCTGGCCACGTCCGCTTTGAATGCAGTGTAACCTCACTAGATCTGTTTCCATTTATCGAACATCCTGACTCTGATGCCTAGTAGGGTTCCCATTAATCATATTGACTTGTTGCGTGTCTTCATCCATATAGATCGGAAGCCACCAATGATTTAACAAGTGTTGCAAAGTTCTTTGAACGAGAGCATATCCCTGGTCACTCTCACGACATCCATTACAGTTCTGATAATTATACGAAGTAAGAAAACTGAGCTGGACCTGCTTAGCATGTAATTCTACTAAGCTGGTATTCATTAAGAGAATGTCCAAGATTTGAATCATGTTGATATGATAAAGATTTTTATCATGGTAGTCCTGGATCCATCTGACGCTGGAGGGCCTCTTGTACAAAAGAGCATCCCTGATTGTTTACCGAGCAAATCAGATAGGAACTATAATCGTGTCGTGGCAGATTATGATACTGGCTTTCCCTTGAGTGCATTGCCACCAGGTTGATATTCATCGCACGAATGTCGTGGCTCTGAATGATGTTGGAATTCGTATAAGTCATGTTGACCCCCCGAATTCGATGCTCTTGGATCCATCCGAGATTCAATTGTTTATGTAGAGCTGATTACACTACAGAACATCCTTGATTGTTCTTAGAGCAGACATCACACTGGTGATAGTTGTGAGGTGGTATATGGCCATACCCATTCTGTCTGCGATGCATCTTGACCAGAGTGGTCCTCAATAAGAGTACATTATGAATTTGATAGCTGTCGTTAGACTCTCATTCTATCAAATTGACTGCAACTTTCTCGTGTTGAGGCAACGGGTTCGTGAGAACATTGGGATTCGTATCTTTGAAAGATAAGACCCCGCTCCTAACAAGCTTTTGGACCTCAGATTTGAAACTGAGACAGTTTTCGATGTTATGCCCTGGTCCTCCTTGATGGTAAGGACAGGTCTGATCCGTTTTGAATCAAAAAGGTGGATTTTTCGGTACTGTAAGAGGAGATTTGGTTTGGACGTGTCCTTTGACCAGTAGTAACAGAAATAGTTCAGCGTACAACATGGGTATAGGGTCAAACCCTGGTGGTCGCGTTGTACGGTTGTTGTTGTACTGAGGACGAGGTTGCTGAAGAGGCTGTTGTGTCCTTTGCTCATATTGCTGTTGAACCGGTTGGCTTTGCGCAACCTGAGGTTGATACATAGGAACATGCGCAGAGTTAATAGTAGGAGTTACAGCTTCTACTGGTTGGTAACGTCGCCTTTGCTTTCCAAGAGAGATATTCCCAATATCATGCTCTTTTTTCTTAGGGAGAGCACTACCGTATCATTTTGTACTACTTGATGATCCAGCGTCTTTAACTAAACGTCCTTCTCGGACGGCTTCCTCAAGACGAACTCCCATGCCCACCATCTCGGTGAAGTCACTGGGTGCACTGGCGACCATTCGGTCGTAGTAAAATGAGCTCAAGGTTTTCAAGAAGATCTTTGTCATCTCTTTTTCCTCAAGAGTTGGACAAATCTGGGCGGCAATTTCACGCCATCTCTGAGCATATTCCTTAAAGGTTTCCTTATCCTTTTGTGACATCGATCTGAGTTGATCTCTGTCTGGTGCCATGTCCAGGTTATACTTATACTGCTGAACAAAGGCAGCGCCAGGATCTCTGAAAGTAGCGATCTTAGTGCGGTTTAAACCCATGTACCATTTGAGTGCGTCACCGGTTAAACTATCCTAAAAGTAGTGAATCAGGAGCTCCTGGTTCTTTGTCTGAGCCAACATTCTCCGAGCGTACATCACTAAATGACTTTGAGGGCAAGAGTTACCCTTGTATTTTTCAAAATCAGGCACTTGGAACTTGTGCAGAACTTTCACATTGGGGACCAAGCAAAGGTCTGCAGCGTCTTTTCCAAATAGGTCCTGACCGCGAATGGCTTGCAGTTCTTTCAGCACTTCCAGGAACTGTTCCTGGAACTCATTCATTCTGTCGAACATACTTTCATTTCCACCAGAAGGTATCTGTGGAATCTGTCCTTCCGGGACAGTGTGTACCACGGGTGGTGGTATAGTCATCATGGCAGAGACTCTCGGTATCTCCCGAAGTTTGTAACCTTCAGGAGTTGTTGTCATGCCCCTGGCATCTTCGCTTTCCTGAAGTTTGTAACCTTCAGGCCCAACTTTTCCTGTTGCGTTTTCCAGATCTTCCATGATCGGTGGGATATATCCTTCCGGGATATAGTTGAGTGGTATGCCCCAAGGACGATCTTTCGGCATTTTGTACTTAGGGTCAGACTTCTCCACTATGGGCATAGAAGTAGTTTCTGAGATCACAGTTCGTTGTTGTTGCATCTGAGCTGCTGCCAGAGCTTGCATGTCGTTGTGAAGTTTCCTCAAATCTTCTTTTAGAGCGTCGAGTTTGTCGCTCCCGAAAGATTCGCATCCAACGGTACAAACGCGAGAGTGGCGCAGAAAACACAGAGTCGCCAGCAATGTGTATTTATCCCGAGATAGGGAAAGGAAACACTGCATAAACCTGAAGAGAAAGGGGGAAAGACATGGTCATCGCAACCATAGTCCGGGTTCGGGAGTCGGTTATGCGAGGGGAAGGTGTTAGCACCCCACGTATCCATCGTACTCGATGGGATCCACGCTTATTGTCTAAACGGAGGGTGAGCTGTCCTATTATTTATGGCTGAACAAAAGAAAATGGGGATGGGGGTGACTAAGACGGACTCGGTAGGACATATTCGATGCCCTAGGCCTACGTACTCCCTCAATGCAATGGGAAAGTCAGAGTCAATGTAGTTCGGACGGGAACTGTGGGGGAAGGTTACTCGCCAAGACAATCGCTGTCTTGTGCCTACATATCCTCAATCGGACGAGAGAGAGGAATCAGAGCTAACGTAGTTCGTAGGTACGACCACGGATGGGTAAGTGTTTTTTATGAGCGACGTTAGATTCGAGTCCGACAGTTAGGGTCGATGCCTGTTTGCGACTTAGACGGAAGGTAACGTGCTCTTTTCTGAAAATGGTTTGGAACCAAACAATCCCGAAGGATAAAAAGATTTGAATTTGTTTTTGTGTTTTTTAGACAGAAGCGTTTTTTAAGTTAGTTCATAACTTGCATTGCACCAAATTCTAGGGCACAGGGACGAATACTTAACGAATCGTCCCAAGACAGGACGCCCTCTAAGCCCTCTAGAAAGATGAGAGGAAGCCCCTCATTTCTCATTCCCCACGCTTAAGGCTCGTGCACAATACACTTTATCTTTATTAAGTGTTTTCAAGAAGTTTTGAGATGAGAAGAGAGAAGACCCAAAGGAAATTCTAAAGGGAAACTAAGAGTCCTAATGTTATCATGCATGGGTAACCTATGGTTAGTGAGGCTTAGGAGAGACAACTACCTAAAGCCTAATGCTAATCCTACTCCAAGCTTAATCAAAGATTAAGTTGGACTAGGTAGCTCTAAAGGGAGAGAATCCAAGACTTAAACAAGTCTTGAGATCCATGGGAGGAAGAGAGTGAAAGAGAAGGATGAGAAAGAGAAGGAGAAGATGAGATACAATAAATGGCAACAAGCACATCACATCATAAATGTCCAACTCAAATCATCAAAAATGTTTCAAAGATCAATTCAAAATAATTCAAGTAAGCATGCAAAGATAAACATGAAAAAAGGCAAGCATACTTGTATGGAATGCACAATTAAGCATACATGGACTTCATATCAAGATGAAATGAGAAATATATATGAAGATGAGTGCAAGTCAGAACCAAAATCATATTATCATCAACGATTCACATGTGCAAAAGGAAATCAAAGCATGAAACATTATGCACCAAAGAAAGCTACAAAAAGAGGATAAAGTTCCAACACTTAAGCATACTCAAACATGATTCAAACATGATCCATAAATTGCAAAACTTGGTCACAAGGGACCTCAACCAGGGGTAAACATCATATCAAATGCACATACAAAGAATCAAGAAGAAACTCAAGCAAATAGGCATGGCAAGTCAACTTGTGTAAAGAGGTGTCAAGATATAGTCATGCATAAGTCATTTAAGCACAAATAAACAAACATATATCAAATGACATTCAAAAATTGTGAAATTAAAACCCAAATGACCTAAGTCAGAGACTAACAACATGTCAAAAGATCTCACAAGAATTCACAAGTTAAGCACCTCAAACAAATGAGCAAAGAACACATAAGAAACATGACATCAATATGCAAAAGAGAGGGACTAAAATGCAATATGAAATGATTTTAAAAATATGAGAAAAAATGTTTTTAAGGACCTCAAGATGTCCTCTTTAAAATACAAAAAGAATGAGATGCAAATCATGTATAGATGATGAGAACAAAAATCAACAAGGCAGGGTGTGCATATATGAAACAATCCAAAAAGAAATTAATTAAATAATTAATTCAGATGCCCAAAATAGAATAAAAATGAAAAAATAAAATTTGACAAAATTTTATAAAAACCTAAACATGCTTCATGAATTTTTTTGGGGTTTTTGGATGCATTTAACTAATTTTAAAAATTAAAAATGGAAATGCAACAATTAAGGAAATAACAAGAAAGAAATAAACATGGGGGTTCAGATAGTAGCCCAAACACGTTCAAAACCAAACTGGGCTCAAGGGGGAGGTGTGGATATCAAGCCCAGGTCAAAAGACCCATCAGCGAAGTCAACACACCCCCACATAGAACTCAGTCAACAAATAGGACTCACACGAGCCATCTAATTGATCCAACGTACGAAAACAAGTCAACGGATCAGCAAGGTAATTCAAACGAACACTCAAGACTAAGAGGCCCATGATAAGGAGAGTACACACGCGCACACATTGTTTAAACTGAATTAAAATAAACACGTGACCTGCACGCCTGATTTTAATGTGTTGTCACATCACCGACCGTTGGATTGAAAAAAAGGAGGGTGGAGATTACATCTTCCACCTCCAAACCCTCGTCGGACTGAACATGAACTAGGTGCCTGAGCCCTAGCTCCGGTCACCTTCTCCGGTGAGCCTCAACCAAAATTTTTCCAGGAATCACATATGACTACATCATTCAAACCAGAATTTCACAAGGATGCTAAATGTCAAATCCATTTCATCAAATAATAAACACACAGTGCAAATCGAAGGAAAACATAAATGGATCTAAAACTTCAACTTCAAAATACACACATGTTACACGTCCAAACTCACAAAAAAATACATCAGCATCATCGGTGAAGCATTAGGATCATTTTGCACACCAAAAAAATGAGTTCTATGATGGTGAAAATCACACTAATCTGAAACTTGTAGAGCTCGAAATACACCAAGAACTCCTTCCAAAAGCTGCAGATCTTCCTCTTTTGAGCTCTATTTGCAAAATAAATGCAAATAGAGACCTGAAATAGGCTGGATCTAAGACTTTGAACTTGAACCAACTTGAAATGCACTTATGGAAAACCTCACTCTCAGCTCAAAACAGTGGTAGATTCTTACTCTACCAAGTGTGTAGGTCACAAATATGAAAAAATTCTTCAGAAACCCTTGTAATGAATGAGTTTCGAAGAGACAAAGTTTGGGTGAGAAGAATGAGATTCTGAACAAAATAGAGTGCATGAGGAGTGAATGAGCGTGTGATCCTTCTTAAATAGACTTGGTTAACATTCTCAGCATGATTAGGGTTTCATTAATCCCTTGATTAAGGCTAATGGAAGTGTTGTGCAAAAATGCAAGTTGTGATGCACCTCTTAATCCACACGTGCCAAGGTCATGAAATCAGCATGATTCACTCACATTTCACTTGCTGATTACAATGGAATTGAAATTGGGCCTTGTGGTTGATTGGTTTATGAGTTTTGATCCATCTTTCAAATTTGCATTATGTGAAATAAGTGAGGAACATGGCACGTATCCACTTGGTTCAAGGGTAAAAAATGATCCTTATGGAGTGTACTTGGATGTTGTAATGTGACTTGAAGCATTAGAGGTCATTACAAGTCATTTTGAACCAAAATGCAAAAGGTGGAAAAATGGAACCATGAGAAAACCTTAAAAAGCACCTTGCCTTCTTTTGATCATAACTTGAGAACCACAAATGATATGGAGACAATCTAGTACTTTTTGGAAATGGGAGAGAAAGATCTTCAACTTTCTTGTTTTAGGAAAATTCATTTGAATCTTCTTTGATGATGAAAAGTCAAGTTGAATGTGGTGGAAAAACTGCCAAAAATGGAAAGTTTCAAATTATAGGTCATTTTCCAAAAATAGTAACTTTTGCACAAACTCTTGATTCTTGATGAATGGTAGGAATCCTAGCCTTTGAGGACCATATAAGGGCATAAGACCTTAAAAATCATGAATAGGACCTTAAAATTCCATGGTTGACTTTCCTCCTTACAGTTGACTTTTGCTTACTTCACAAGTAACTGATCCACTGAACATCTTCCACAATGAACCACTAGCCAAGCCTTCCTCTATGAGCACTTGTGAGCATATGAAACCCATGAGAGCATGCTTGAATCCACAAAGCCCTTCAAGAAGTCCTTTGGGTCAAAAACCCTAATTTGGTCCCTCTGGTTAGGAGGGAAAGATTCACTTGAAATCCTTTGCCATTCTTGACCTTATGAAGATATGATGAACTCCTCAAACCACCTTGAGGCTTGAGACTCCTTTGAGATGAGCCAAGTACCTTGATCCCATGCTAAGAACCAATGCTATGCACAAATGCTAATGCAAGAAATGCAAATAAACATAAGCCAGTTAGCTAAAAGTAAGAGGGCAAATTTTGGGGTGTTACAGCTGCCCCTATTCAAACTCCTTGGATCCGAGGGTGTGGAAGCAACGACTTTCATACAATCGGGATACAAGGGGATTGAATACCAAAAAAACCCGAAAATTTGCAAACTGGTGGTAATGAAAATGAAAGCAAGCACGACCGAAAGCGGACTCGAAAAGGATAAACGAGTACGACCGAAAGCGGACTCGAAAAGAAAGACCGGCCAAAAACGCTCTTCCAACAACAAATGAGTACGACCGAAAGCGGACTCGAGAAGAATAAACGAGTACGACCGAAAGCGGGCTCAAAAAGGATAAACGAGTACGACCGAAAGCGAACTCGAAAAGAAAGACCGGCCGAAAACGCTCTTCCAACAACAAACGAGTACGACCGAAAGCGGACTCGAGAAGAAAAAACGAGTACGACCGAAAGCGGACTCGAGAAGAAAGACCGGCCGATAACGCCCTTTCAACAATAAACGAGTACGACCGAAAGCGGACTCGAGAAGAATAAACGAGTACGACCGATAGCGAACTCGAAAAGAAAGATCGGTAAAAAACGCTCTTCCAACAACAAACGAGTACGACCGAAAGCAGACTCGAGAAGAATAAATGAGTAGGACCGAAAGCGGAGTCGAAAGGATAAACGAGTACGACCGAAAGCGAACTCGAAAAGAAAAAACGGCCGAGAACGCTCTTCCAACAACAAATGAGTACGACCGAAAGCGGACTCGAGAAGAATAAACGAGTACGACCGAAAGCGGACTCGAAAGGATAAACGAGTACGACCAAAAGCGAACTCGAAAAGAAAGACCGGGCGAGAACGCTCTTCCAACAACCAACGAGTACGACCGAAAGCGAACTCGAAAGGATAAACGAGTACGACCGAAAGCGAACTCGAAAAGAAAGATCGGCCGAGAATGCTCTTCCAACAACCAACGAGTACGACCGAAAGCGAACTCGAGAAGAATAAACGAGTACGACCGAAAGCGGACTCGAGAAGAAAGACCGGCATAAAACGCCCTTTCAACAACAAACGAGTACGACCGAAAGCGGACTCGAGAAGAATAAACGAGTACGACTGAAAGCGGACTCGAGAAGGATAAACGAGTACGACCGAAAGCGGACTCGAAAAGGATAAACGAGTACGACCGAAAGCGAACTCAAAAAGGATAAACGAGTACGACCGAAAGCGAACTCGAAAAGAAAGAACTAGCCGAAGATGGACTTTCCAACCCAAGATAAGTAGAATCAACGGATCTACAAAGATAACTCCGCTGGGGAATAGAGAAATCTAAATAGGCAACTCTGCGGGGGAGTAGAGAAATCTAAACAGACAACTCTGCGGGGGAGTAGAGAAAGGACCAACAAGAAGGACGAATCCACTGGTTGCAGTGCGATGCTTGAACAAAATCACCTGACTCATGTCACTTTCTGCTAGGGAAAGGAACTGGTAAGGAAATCAAACCTGGCTTATGCTTCGAATGCATATGTTTGAATTTTGTCGTAATACTCCACACGAAGTGGAAATGCTACGCATTTAGGAGGATGCCATACAAAAAATGCTTATGCAATGCAAAAGAGGTGCCTCAGCAAAATAAATGCTGAAGGCGAAGGCAAACTCCACCGGGGGATGAAAAAATAAATTGTCCTCCAAAATAAGAGACCCTGCTGAGAAAGGCTTCACTCTACTGAGGAAGACATTGATCACAAATTCTGCTGGAGATGAAAGCTCAGAGAGAAAACCCACTCTGTTGGGGATGGTTATGAACGAATATTAAAGATGGAACCCAAAGAGAGATTCTCTCCGCTGAGAATTACCAACTGACTTCTACCTGGATCTGA
This sequence comes from Lathyrus tuberosus, assembly GCA_022829125.1. Classification (NCBI taxonomy): domain Eukaryota; kingdom Viridiplantae; phylum Streptophyta; class Magnoliopsida; order Fabales; family Fabaceae; genus Lathyrus; species Lathyrus tuberosus. Next base: position 8,337,556 of record JALAZF010000068.1, on the reverse strand, counting down.
AAGGATGCTAATAACAATTAGACTTAAGACCTGCTGGGGATAGTTGTTTGATCAAACCACTGAGAGGATCACCGCCAAATTCTGCCTGGGGAGACAAGTCAATAACTCCGAACCTGCTTGGGGATATTACCGAACTCAACCTGCTGTTGGGAGATGCTCTTACCTTTACCCTGCTGGGGAATATCAGCTAATACCAGTAAATCTGCTTGGGGAACGGTAGATGATGACATCAACTTTGCTATAAAATAACATCAAGCTAACTCATCTAAGGGGATTGAGCCATACCGTGGCTAGTGAGAAAAACATTTGTTGACTAGCCGAGTGCTCAGATCCTGTGGGGAAAATAACTCCTTTGTCCCAAGAAGATATTCTGTAAGTCTCTTGCTGGGGAAACAACAACCTGCTGAGGAGGATGGACTTTCCAATGTCCAGGAGAGTAGCTCTACTGGGGAGGTACCAATGAAGATTGGACTTTGAATTACTTGAGATGACTAGATCTGACCGTTGAGGAAGAGAACACTCTGACTCTTCATCGTCTTCTTGACGATATTCTATCGTCTTACCTTGCTGAGAGTGAGGATTCCATCTGTACTGCTGGAGATAAGAAACCTTCATAAAAGCCCTTTTCGAACATAGGACAATTCTCTGCTTGAGGAAGAATAACAATTCCCACACCTTGCTGGAAAAAGATACCCTCTGGCTCTTTGTTGGAGGGAAAATACTCCAAAAGTCCCACACTGGGAATAACTTAGTGCGTCAAGTTTCTGCATATTGATTGTCAAGAGCGAAACACATTTCCTTTAACTCTCCACCTTGCCCCAGACCACAGGGTCTACTTGAAGCAATCATCTTAAGAGGATTATACAGAAAACCTGGCGTTCAACAATGCCCCAGGGTTTTCAAACTCTTAGAGATGTATCCAGTCCGGACATAACTGTCCCATACTTCATGATTCATGAAGTAAACCACCTTGAGAGGGTTCGTAATGACCTAAAATGTTCTGCCACAGTATTCTGAACCTTGCAGAGGTGCTATTGATTGACTGTGTTCTGAAGGGAAAAACTTCCCGCGCCCTTGAAGTGACCTGCCCCAGTAAAAGCCTTGCAGTACATTTGTCTCTGACCGACTAGTCTTCGAGAGATTTACCGAATCTCGACGTGATTGCCCCAGTTTACATGCTTGTGGAGAGATTTATCGGATCTCGACATAATTGCCCCAGTTCGAAGAAATTTTCTCAACATGAATACCCCATGGTTGATTGTACTCTGAAAAGACCTTCTCAACTTGAATGCCCCAGCTTGGCTACATTTTGAAGAGATTTCCCGGTGTGGTTGTCCCAGATTGGTTATATCTCAACACAAATGGCTGGGAACGCCTTTTTCCCACATAATCTTTCAGCAACATGTCCCCTGGAGTCTCAAGCACCTCAACTTGGCCAGTTTAAGCTTCTTGACTGATGTTCATCGTGTAAGCTTCTTTGATGTCAAACAAATGTATGCAAGCAGAAAATATTTATTCTGAGAATGATTATTCAAATGCAACACATATGTTAATCTTGAAGTCCTTATTGAAAATATGTCACACAACCGAGTTACGACACTTATTTTGAAAGGAAAGCAATACGCACATGCAACACCAACAAAATCCTTATTAGCACAACTCATGGGAGTCAGGAACGCTATCTCGTTGAAGTACGCCTTCAGACTAAACCTTGTTTCAATTAGGACTTTTAAGGGTTGTAGCGTGGCCTGGTTCGCGGTTTGAGAAAAAATGATTTATGGCTCAAAGTTTATTGGTACCCACCCACTCTTCATGATATTCTCCCGTCCTATGTTCAGCTAATTTGACACAAGCGCTCATCTCTCAAAAGGTTTCCCGATTTCTAGGGAATCCATGCAACTGGTGATTCGACACCTGGTGAGGTTTTGGACTAACAGTCGCCCCTTTTTGTCTTTTGTGTCTATAGTCACACGACTTTGTTCTTATCGAGGATTTTCTTTGTAATCCTTTTGGATTTTCGCTTTCTCATTCTTTTGCTTTTTGTTCCCTAATTTTTGCCTGGACTGACTCTTTTGAGTTTTCAATTTTGAAGTCCAGCGGGATGCCTTAACTTTTGCCTAAGTCACTTGCTTTCAAGTTTTTCGACTTAGCAGGCTTTTTCTTTTTCTCTTTTTTCTCTTTTTTTTTGAACAAGTCGTGTGACACCATTTTTCCTGACTTTTTTGAAAGGGTTGTGACTGTTTCACTCTTCGGTTGGTGAGGAGTAACCATTGTGGTTCTACACCTCTTAACCTCTTGATATTGGAATGAAAGGTAATGGATCCTCAGATGTACACTCCTTCTGAAAGTTGAACACTTGGTCAAACTAACTGACGCCTACCCTGCCCCTGGGTTAAAATTGAGGGTTTTTCGTTTTCAGAAAGAACTCCTACTACTAGGCTTAAAGGGGTTGACAAAGGTCCATCTCCTTATCTCTCCAGTGTTTGTGAATTAGAAACAATGCCTGTACATCCTTAACAGGGTTTTATCCAAAAGCGTACCATTAGAAACCTGCATTCTTATTTCGTCATCCTCCCTCCATGAGTTCTAGACAAGAAAGGTAGGTATTGCAGTGCATATAAACATGACATGAGTGCATAAAAGTAAGATACTTCAGGAACAACACATCATTGCATTAAAATTAACATTCAAACACAAAAAAGTTTTTACATGCAGACAATGTTTAAACAAACAAAGGAAAGCTACATATGAAAATGTAGTAAAGGAAGCTGATGATTGCCATTGTTGAGGAGACTTGACTCCGTCTGGACTTATTGCTTCTGATGATGCTCTTGCAATCTGGTGCTTACTCTGACAAAGAAGCTTCAATCCAAAGGGGTACCATCTGGTGTGATGACCTTTGAGTCGATTAAATATTGCACCTTGTGTTGGAATGCGTTACAGTCATCAATTGTGTGCCCAAATGTTCCCGAATGGAACTCACAGCTAGCGTTTATGTCAAAGTCCAGAGGGATAGGGTATGGCACTGGCATGGCATTCCTCGTTTGAATTAGAGAGTTCTTGAGCAGACGAGCAAACAACTGACTATGAGGGATAGGAATAGGATCAAATATCCTCTTGGGCTTTCTTGGTCTCGGTTGCCCCTGCTGCTGATAATTCTGCTGTCGATGCTGATTTGGGCGCCTCACCTGCGCTTGCACTTTCCTTTCCACATTTGGCTGAGGCACAAACAAAGGTTGCTGACGTAGAACTTCTGCAGCAAAAGGTTGTGGAGAAAGTCCATGACATGAGGTGGATCCTGCAAAGAGGGGAGGAGTCTCCACTTCTGATAAGAACTTGATTGCCCCTGAATCAATGAGTTCTTGGACCTTATGCTTGAACCTTGTACAATTCTCAACATTGTGACCAGGTGCCCCATAATGGAACTCACATCTAGCATTAACATTGGGTCCCAGAGGAATCTTTGTGGAAAGAGGTCCCAAACTAACACGTTCGACTAGTTTAAGCTCGAGCAAATAAGAAAGCAACTGCGCATACGACATTGGAATGGGATCAAACTTCCTCTTAGGCCTCTCTGACTTAGGATCCTCTTGGGGAGCAGGAAGTGATTGCCGAGGAGAAAGCTCAGAAACTTCAATACGTGGAGGGGATTCATGAGGCAATCCATGATCTAGAGAAAATCCCACAGAGATGGGACGAGTAAGGACCTTTTTTGTGGAAGCGAGCACATGACTGTCTTCCTTCTTTAACACCCTATCCAAGATTTCCATGACTAGGCCCATCTGAGTCCTCATCTGATTGACTTCCTCTCTTAGCAATTTCTGTTCTTGGGATATGACCAGCATATCTTCCCCAAATTGCCTCATCTGAATCTTCATTTCAGTTACCTCTACACGGAGTTGTTCCATGGCTATCCTCTGGTTATCACAGGCTGAGTAGAATACCGATGAATATGTTGGTCGACAATCCTGTCTGAAGAAAGGAGAACATAAGAAAACCAGAGATAAACCTGTTATGCAGAAATGATCATGCAAATGCAAATGCAAACATGTATGAACATTATCAAGGTGATCTATCCCTTGATTCCAGTTTTAACAACCGAAGAGAACTGAATTCCTGATCATATAAAGAGAATAAGCATCTGTTACACCACAAGTCTGAATAAGCATAAACAAAAATCCCGACCAACAAGCCTGGCAGTGATCCCAGAAATACAAAGAAAACAACAGCAAGGAAACTAAAGCATATCATCAAGACTCAGCCGTGCTAGAATTCCCCATTCGTCATTCTTTTTACACCAATTCTGCACTTCCTTGAGAAGCTTCTTGGTATTAGGATGCTCTGGTCTCTGAATCAACTCCTGAATCAAAAGATCTCTCCTATGCAAGATTCCTATTAAATAATGACTATACAACTCCCAATCATCTTCTCCAGAAGCTCCACCTGAACTTGGACCTTCGCTCCTGGCTCTTTTCACTTCGGCTTGGATCTTCAGCTGTTCCATATCTGCCATGGTTTCCTTGACCTTTTCCTCAACTGCTCTCCTCTCAAAGATCCCTGATAAAATCTCCTTATCCTTTTTCCGAAGCTCTGTCTTTAAACCTTCAATCTGTTCCAGATACTTGTCCTCTTTCAACCTATTGGCGGTAATTGCTGTATTCCGACGATCACTGAACCTGTGAATTCTTGACATAGCATAAGCTAACTCTTTCTTTTTGGACGAAAGGACCTTGCTAACACTTTTCAACGCTTGGGCCACTTTCTCTCTGGCTGTGGCTTCTTTAGACAATTCTTTCTCCTTCACAGCCAAAAGTTCTGATTTCAACCTGGCAGCATGGATAGCTTCACCTTTTTCGTGCTTTAACTGACCAACCTCTCTGCCCAGCTCACGATTCTCCTCTCGGATTTTCTCCTTCTCAGCCCATAACTTATCATACTTCTCTGCATCAACAGTCGTGGGAGCCTCGATCATCAAAGGATACAAAGGTGGTTCCACCGGGAAGGGAAGAAGCTCCTCTTCTGCTCTTTTCTTAATCCACTCTTCATAGGAAGGAAAGGCCCGGTTGTTACATTTCCCGAATGAAGTTTTTCCCTTCTTGGTCACCTGCTTCCAAGCATTCACAATCTTCCTTATCATCTCTTGATCTCCAGTACCATTGAATAATAAGGACTCTCTGATATCTCGCACTTCAGGTGGACCTCTCAAAGGATAACCAAACTGCCTGATAACAAGGGAAGAATTATAGTTAATTCCACCTCTTCTCCCTATCAAGGGTACATTAGGGAATTCTCCGCACTTGCAAATAATCTCCACTCCTAGCAAGTCATGGTTGAACCAAATAATGTTGTCAGCAGTCAAGCCCATTAACCTCTTTGACCACTTCAGAGAATCTCTCGTATCAACGAAAGCGCCAGCTTCGGGGAGATGACTCAGAAACCAAGTAGATAAAATTGGTGCACAAAAACTCACAGTTTTTCCACGCCTATTTTCATTCTTGTAGTGGACTGAGTGATACACATCACCTAGCAAGGTAGGTATAGGATTCTTTGAAATAAAGATTCTGACAGCATGTATATCCACCAGATCAGGAACATTGGGAAACAGGACAATCCCATAGATGCACATAGCCAGAATAGCTTGGAAAGCAGTCTAATTCTTCTCTTTAACATGTATGCAAGCTTGATCAAACAAGAACTTCAATAAGAAACCCTTAGCTCCTTGTTTCTCCACAATATTACTGCTCATAGCGGATTCACCAATATGAAGAGCAGTGGCCATTTCTTTTATCCCAGGGTGTTCTTCAGAAAGAATACTATGTCATGCCTGATGGGGATTCCCAAAGTAAATGAGAACTCCTCCAATGTTGGAGCCAAGATATAGTCTGGGAAAGTAAAGCAACGCAAAGACGGATCATAGAACTGAAGAAGTGTATAAATGGCATCCTTCTCATACTTGGAGATACTGTAGACAAACTTCAGAAGTCTCCCATACTCTTCACCAAACTCGGTACGAACTCCGGGACCAGCCATACTAATCAGCTTGTGAATCAACGTCAAGGTCGGGTCTGGGAACGAATAAGCAACAGTCTTCTTTCTCTGGACGTCCATGTTAAGGCAACCTCAGAAAACCAGAATCAAGAGTAAGATGCAAGCCCTGAAAAATGTCAAACATGTTAGAATGCAAGAAAAATGATATGCACATGCAAGCATGGGATCAAGGCACCACTGCTGGATGTGTTGTGCTGTTAACTGAACAAAACCACAACCCAGAAAACCAGAATTTTAGAATACCGAACCACTGAGATAACCAGAAACCCAGATAATCAAACACTGATGAGAAATCCAGAAAACCAGGTAAGTTGAAGGTTACGGTTACCTGTAAACCTGCAAACACCCATCCCATCTCACATGAGGGTTCTAGAAAGGCGAGGATCCTCAATATCACGGGCTCTCAGGTCGAGAAATGATGATACGTTCACCATTTCTGGTTTGGCATCATCATCAATTGAGGAGGCCTCAACTGATTCCCCTTAAAAATAAGGTCATCCTATGCGAGTCCCTCAGCATTGGGTCCTCGGATCGAGAATGTGCAATGGGTTTGCCACAGAACGTGGTCTGCCACTGTCACATCTCGGGAGGAGAGGCGCAACTGAGGTATCGGAGAAACGGTCACCAGAGTCGACAGCTCTCTAGATCAACACCCTAACATACACAAGATACACACGTCAGAATGCGTCCCAAGATAGCCTCGTCTGGTTGTGAATTTCGTGAACACACAAACGTACCAAGCGGGCACGTAGGTCCCACTACTCTCCACTCTAGTCCTAGGGTGTACTCAAGCCTGGGTATTGGGCTTATCTCTCAGAACAACCCAACCTGCCAAACAGAAACCAGCCAGCACAGCACAACAATATCTAGTATGACAGTAATAAAATGAAATGCAATGCAGTAAAAGCTGTAAAACAGTAATATACAACATAATAAAGCACAACAAATAAACACCCAACGAAAACAAACAAACAAGCGCTAGGATCGACTCGCTAAAGGGGATGGACCAGTAAGAGGTTAACCAGAGTCCCCAGCAGAGTCGCCAGCTATCGCTCCCAAAAGATTTACATCCAACGGTACAAATGCGAGAGTGGCGCAGAAAACACAGAGTCGCCAGCAATGTGTATTTATCCCGAGAGAGGGAAAGGAAACACTACATAAACCTGAAGAGAAAGGGGGAAAGACATGGTCATCGCAACCATAGTCCGGGTTCGGGAGTCGGTTATGCGAGGGGAAGGTGTTAGCACCTCACGCATCCATCGTAGTCGATGGGATCCACGCTTGTTGTCTAAACGGAGGGTAAGCTGTCCTACTATCTATGGCTGAACAATAGAAAATGGGGATGGGGGTGAATAAGACGGACTCGGTAGGACATATTCGATGCCCTAGGCCTACGTACTCCCTCAATGCAATGGGAAAGTCAGAGTCAACGTAGTTCGGACGGGAACTGTGGGGGAAGGTTGCTCGCCAAGACAACCGATGTCTTGTGCCTACATATCCTCAATCAGACGAGAGAAAGGAATCAGAGCTAATGTAGTTCGTAGGTACGACCACGGATGGGTAAGTGTTATTTATGAGCGACGTTAGATTCGCGTCCGGCAGTTAGGGTCGATGTCTGTTTGCGACTTAGACGGAAGGTAACGTGCTCTTTTCTGAAAATGGTCTGGAACCAAACAATCCCGAAGGATAAAAAGATTTGAATTTGTTTTTGTGTTTTTTAGACAGAAGCATTTTTTAAGTTAGTTCATAACTTGCATTGCACCAAAGTCTGGGGCACAGGGACGAATACTTAACGAATCGTCCCAAGACAGGACACCCGCTAAGCACTCTATAAAGATGAGAGGAAGCCCCTCATTTCTCATTCCCCACGCTTAAGGCTCATGCGCAATACACTTTATCTTTATTAAGTGTTTTCAAGAAGTTTTGAGATGAGAAGAGAGAAGACCCAAAGGAAACTCTCAAGGGAAACTAAGAGTCCTAATGTTATCATGCATAGGTAACCTATGGTTAGTGAGGCTTAGGAGAGACAACTACCTAAAGCCTAATGTTAATCCTACTCCAAGCTTAGTCAAAGATTAAGTTGGACTAGGTAGCTCTAAATGGAGAGAATCCAAGACTTAAACAAGTCTTGAGATCCATGGGAGGAAGAGAGTGAAAGATAAGGATGAGAAAGAGAAGGAGAATATGAGATACAATAAATGGCAGCAAGCACATCACATCATAAATGTCCAACTCAAATCATCAAAAATGTTTCAAAGATCAATGCAAAACAATTCAAGTAAGCATGCAAAGATAAACATGAAAAAAGGCAAGCATACTGGTATGGAATGCACAATTAAGCATACATGGACTTTATATCAAGATGAAATGAGAAAGATATATGAAGATGAGTGCAATTCAGAACCAAAATCATATTATCATCAATGATTCACATGTACAAAAGGAAATCAAAGCATGAAACATTATGCACCAAAGAAAGCTACAAAAAGAGGACAAAGTTCCAACACTTAAGCATACTCAAACATGATCCATAAATGGAAAAACTTGGTCACAAGGGACCTCAACCAGGGGTAAACATCATATCAAATGAACATACAAAGAATCAAGAAGAAATTCAAGCAAATAGGCATGGCAAGTCAACTTGTGTAAAGAGGTGTCAAGATATAGTCATGCATAAGTCATTTAAGCACAAATAAACAAACATATATCAAATGACATTCAAAAATTGTGAAATTAAAACCCAAATAACCTAAGTCAAAGACTAACAACATGTAAAAAGATCTCACAAGAATTCACAAGTTAAGCACCTCAAACAAATAAGCAAAGATCACATAAGAAACATGACATCAATATGCAAAAGAGAGGGACTAAAATGCAATATGAAATGATTTTAAAAATATGAGAAAAAATGTTTTTAAGGACCTCAAGATGTCCTCTGAAAAATGCAAAAAGGATGAGATGCAAATCATGTATAGATGATGAGAACAAAAATCAACAAGGCAGGGTGTGCATATATGAAACAATCCAAAAACAAAATTAATTAAACAATTAATTCAGATGCCCAAAATAGAATAAAAATGAAAAAATAAAATTTGAAAATTTTTTATAAAAACCTAAACATGCTTCATGAATTTTTTTGGGGTTTTTGGATGCATTTAACTAATTTTAAAAATTAAAAATGGAAATGCAACAATTAAGGAAATAACAAGAAAGAAATAAACATGGGGGTTCAGATAGTAGCCCAAACACGTTCAAAACCAAACTGGGCTCAAGGGGGAGGTGTGGATATCAAGCCCAGGTCAAAAGACCCATCAGCGAAGTCAACACACCCCCACATAGAACTCAGTCAACAAATATGACTCACACGAGCCATCTGATTGATCCAACGTACGAAAACAAGTCAACGGATCAGCAAGGTAATTCAAACAAACACTCAAGACTAAGAGGCCCATGATAAGGAGAGTACACACGCGCACACATTGTTCAAACTGAATTAAAATAAACACGTGACCTGCACGCCTGATTTTAATGTGTTGTCACGTCACCGACCGTTGGATTGAAAAAAAGGAGGGTGGAGATTACGTCTTCCACCTCCAAACCCTCGCCGGACTGAACATGAACCAGGTGCCGGAGCCTTAGCTCCGGTCACCTTCTCCGGTGAGCCTCAACCAAAAATTTTCCAGGAATCACATATGACTACATCATTCAAACCAGAATTTCACAAGGATGCTAAATGTCAAATCCATTTCATCAAATAACAAACACACAGTGCAAATCGAAGGAAAACATAAATGGATCTAAAACTTCAACTCCAAAATACACACATGTTACACGTCCAAACTCACAAAAAAATACATCAGCATCATCGGTGAAGCATGAGGATCATTTTGCACACCAAAAAAATGAGTTTTATGATGGTGAAAATCACACTAACCTGAAACTTGTAGAGCTCGAAATACACCAAGAACTCCTTCCAAAAGCTGCAGATCTTCCTCTTTTGAGCTCTATTTGCAAAATAAATGCAAATAGAGACCTGAATTAGGCTGGATCTAAGACTTTGAACTTGAACCAACTTGAAATGCACTTATGGAAAACCTCACTCTCAGCTCAAAACAGTGGTAGATTCTTATTCTACCAAGTGTGTAGGTCACAAATATGAAAAAATTCTTCAGAAACCCTTGTAATGAATGAGTTTCGAAGAGAGAAAGTTTGGGTGAGAAGAATGAGATTCTGAACAAAATAGAGTGCATGAGGAGTGAATGAACGTGTGATCCTTCTTAAATAGACTTGGTTAACATTCTCAGCATGATTAGGGTTTCATTAATCCCTTGATTAAGGCTAATGGAAGTGTTGTGCAAAAATGCAAGTGGTGATGCACCTCTTAATCCACACGTGCCAAGGTCATGAAATCAACATGATTCACTCACATTTCACTTGCTGATCACAATGGAATTGAAATTGGGCCTTGTGGTTGATTGGTTTATGAGTTTTGATCCATCTTGCAAATTTGCATTATGTGAAATAAGTGAGGAACATGGCACGTATCCACTTGGTTCAAGGGTAAAAAATGATCCTCATAGAGTGTACTTGGATGTTGTAATGTGACTTGAAGCATTAGAGGTTATTACAAGTCATTTTGAACCAAAATCCAAAAGGTGGAAAAATGGAACCATGAGAAAACTTTAAAAAGCACCTTGCCTTCTTTTGATCATAACTTGAGAACCACAAATGATATAGAGACAATCTAGTACTTTTTGGAAATGGGAGAGAAATATCTTCAACTTTCTTGTTTTAGGAAAATTAATTTGAAGCTTCTTTGATGATGAAAAGTCAAGTTGAATGTGGTGGAAAAACTGCCAAAAATGGAAAGTTTCAAATTATAGGTCATTTTCCAAAAATAGTAACTTTTGCACAAACTCTTGATTCTTGATGAATGGTAGGAATCCTAGCCTTTGAGGACCATATGAGGGCATAAGACCTTAAAATTCATGAAGAGGACCTTAAAATTCCATGGTTGACTTTCTTCCTTACAGTTGACTTTTGCTTACTTCACAAGTAACTGATCCACTGAACATCTTCCACAATGAACCACTAGCCAAGCCTTCCTCTATGAGCACTTGTGAGCATATGAAACCCATGAGAGCATGCTTGAATCCACAAAGCCCTTCAAGAAGTCCTTTGTGTCAAAAACCCTAATTTGGTCCCTCTGGTTAGGAGGGAAAGATTCACTTGAAATCCTTTGCCATTCTTGACCTTATGAAGATATGATGAACTCCTCAAACCACCTTGAGGCTTGAGACTCCTTTGAGATGAACCAAGTACCTTGATCCCGTGCTAAGAACCAATGCTATGCACAAATGCTAATGTAAGAAATGCAAAGAAACATAAGCCAGTTAGCTAAAAGTAAGACGGCAAATTTTGGGGTGTTACAGAGTTCTTCTCTCAACTCTCTGTTCTCTTTCTCGAGATTATCCATTTTCTTTTGTTGACTGGCCCGAGTATTGTACGAATGAGACAGTTTAACTCTAGAATCGAGACACAAACGTGAGATTCGTAGGTCAGAAGAATGCGTTATGCGAGAATGATGAATGATATGCAATGATTTTATTAATTAATAATGTTAATCAAAAGAAACTTCGACAATTTTGGTTGCAAATATCATGCAGTGGGGAAACCCCTTTTTATTGAATTTGAAAGATTGCTGAAATGGAAATACAGTAATTTACATAGTGCTGTAAAAGGAAATGTCTAAGCTAATGGATCCTGAGTCCTCTCTGAGGAGGGCTCAGGTGCTGGATCTGGTACTTTCCTTTTCTTTGACCGGGGCTCTTGAGCCGTTGTCGGGTTGTCATTCCTTTGCCAAGTGAAAGGAACAAGCAAATTCCTTTGATCATCCTGATTCTCTACAGCATGTTGCTCTAAAATCTCAATCAGAGCATCTTTATCTTTCAAAAGCTGTTGTATTTTCTTACACTCCACATTGAGAATGCGGTACTTATTCCTCCAAGACCTCATATCTTGTTTAACTTTGGTGAGAGTCACTTGAAGTTTTTCCGTATCAGACATAAAGTAAAGGGCAGAGTCCTTTAATGGAAGAACTTCCTGACGAGGGTAAGGTATCCTTAGCTTAAGAGCTCTAGTTTGTACCCAATGGAGATAAGGCTCCACCGAGACACAGTCTTGTTTTCCTAGAGGCTCTCTTCCTTTCCTGTGAACATGTTTCCAAGCGTGCACTATTTCTGTCTTTAGTGCCCTGTCACTTTCCCCTTCCTTGAAGAAAAGACCTTCCAGATGAGCATTCCGCGGGACATGCCTCATTGGGTATCCGAATTGACGACGAACGAGAATTGGATTATAGATGATTCCTCCCTTAGTTCCTATAAGGGGTACATTTGGGAAATTTCCACAACGGTCAATGATTCTGATCCCATCATAGATTCGATTGTACCAATCGATTTCAGAGTTGGTAAGAGCCATGATTCTCTGCGACCAACGTAAAGTATTCTTTTGATCCCAAAATGCAGCAGACTTGGGCAAATGGGAAATGAACCATTTATATAGCAAGGGTACACAGCATGTGATCATTCCTTCGCCGTATAAATTACTTAAGTGTACCGAATGATACGCATCTGCGAGTAAGGTTGGTACGGGATTTCCAATCAGACACATCTTAATGGCATTGATATCTAAAAAGTTATCGATGTTGGGAAACAAAAATAACCCGTATGTGAGCAAAACAAAGATGCTCTCGAAAGCGGCCACATTCCCTATACTAGCAAAGTACAGGGCTTTCTTTATCAAGAACTGGGCTGGTAAACCTTGGATTCCACCCTTAGTGGTCATGTGAGTCCTAACTTCCGACTCGTCCAAATAAATTTCTCTTGCAATGGTTTGATCTTTTGGAATTTTTTCCAGTACAGAAAAGGGAGACTGATCAGTGATATGCAGATCAGTCAGGTGAGAATACTCCTCCAGTGTTGGTGCTAGCTGATAATCCGGGAATGTGAAATAATGATAGACCGGATCATAGAATTGAATGAGCGTAGCAAGTAATCCCTCAATTACATGGATCCTTAATAGAGACAGCAGTCCTCCATACTTAGCTCTGAAAGCCTCAAGATTGGTGATCATCCTCGCCAAACCTCTTAAATCCTCTAATTTTGGAACCTTGAAGGTATACTTATGAGTCTTTCTTCTACCGAAATCCATAATGCAATCTTTTTCTCTGATATTTGCAAACATTGTCTTAGTTTAATTTGAAAAAGAGAGACTACAAGAGAAGAATTTTTTCTTTTTTTTAATGTTTTTTTAAATGAATGTATGAATGCAGCACACAAAAACATAGAAAAAACATGGGGTCAAAGGGTCGGTGTCATGAGGTCAAGGCTCTACCCCCCCCCAAGGTTTATACTGGTGATTTTTTGCACCTGTCCTCAAGATCACTGATCCCTCTTAGGATAACAACAACAAGCGGATCGCCAGCGAGCTGATGTATCCTAGAGTGATCTCAAATGAGGGTAGTATCGCGTGACAACTATTTCCGATAGCTTCTGCACTACAAAATGGTTGCAGTCTACTAAAAACCTCAGCTTCTCAGATAACCCAGTCGACCACACTACTTTCAACAACCGAAGTCGTATAAGCAATGTATCTGCAAAGGGAGTCTCCATTGAGTTTGATGGTCGACCGGGGACTCTTAGATGGAATTCACTCCCAGTAAGATTACCTGTATTGCCATCACCTATCTTAGGTGTATACTAAATCTTTCCACATCCGGCATCACATGCATTCCCATTAGCAGAAAAATAACACAGATATCAATTAGGAAAAGCAGTATATATATATTTGTCTTAATCATCCTAGACCTCTAGTCTTATGATCCAATACAGACAATGACTCCCCAGCAGAGTTGCCATTTCTGTGACACTTTGTGAACTCAGGATTTTTTTTACCTAAGATTATGAACTTAAGGTTTCCACCTAAACTTGTAAGAAAGAAAAACAAGGCTCCACGGTGGGCGCCATTTTTTCTATAGCGCGATTTTTGTGGTCTTGAAGCACTATCGCACGAGTACTACAGTTCGATTCATTTTTTATCCTATTAAGGTGATTAAGGAAGGGAAATAGATGTCTCTAATTAACCCTGCTCGCATACTGAGGTTAAACAGTCAAAACTGTTGGTTTACAGATGCTATGTGGAAGTGGGGCCCAATTTCGGTTTATTTTGTTAAGAACATAGTATCTGGATTATTTGTGAGGTTTTAGGTAATGCTTTTGGGACTGATTGATGGGGATATTGGATTTTGCCTTTTTATTTAGTGTGATCGCTAAGATTTTTCAATCTTATGCCTACGTATTCCCGTTTGATGAAACAGGGAAATCAGAGCGATTGTAGTTCCTCCTATTCTACGGGAGGAAAAAAGTTGTTTTGTTGTCTTGTTCAAAGCCCAAGACGTGAAGCTAAAGGTGATTTGTATCTTGTTCAAAGCCCAAGATGTGAAGCTGAAAGGCTTGACTGAGAGAGAATTTGGCATCTCTAAAGAGGAGTTGTTGATGTTTGTATGTTGTGAGCAAGGCACAAATTGATGCTAAAAGGTTAATTGACTCAACCGAGGATTTATTTATACAAAGCCTAAGAAGAGGCTATTGACCCAACAAGAGGGTGTTTTTTATTTGTCTCGTAAGAAGCCCGAGATAGAGGCTAAAAGGGTTGACTCAACAAGAGAGTCTTTTATACTCAACAAGAGAGTGTTTTGGTATCTCGTACGAAGCCCGAGATGGAGGCTAAAGAGGAAGTGACTCAACAAGAGAGTCTTTTATACTCAACAAGAGAGTGTTTTTTCTGTCTTATACGAAGCCTAAGACGGAGGCTAAAAAATAAGGTTTAACTCAACAAGAGAGTCTTTTATACTCAACAAGAGAGTTATTTAGTATCTCGTACGAAGCCCGAGATAGAGGCTAAAAGGGAAGTGACTCAACAAGAGAGTCTTTTATACTCAACAAGAGAGTGTGAAAAGATTGACTCTGCTGGGGAGAATCATTGTACAAAGCCCAAGAGGAGGCAGACTTTCCGGAGGAAAGGATCATTATACAAAGCCTAAGAGGAGGCTATCTTTTGCCGAGGATTCTTGAGATCCCGAGACAGGTCCAAATGGGAGAGCCCTCATGAGAGAGGCCAAGTTTCTGCTGGAGATTTATCCCGAGTGATCAGGGTTTCTTCCTCTGTTTATAAGGAGCTTGAGAATGTCTTTGAGACTCAAGGGATTTTAGACTGTCCAAGTCTAGAGTTTTATCTTTTGTACAATGCCTAAGACGAGGCACGGGGGTTAAGGGATGCGTATCAACCCTAAAGTGGCCAGAATTTTGACACTGGAAAGACTGTTCTAACAAAGGATGACAAAGTTCTGTCTTATACCTTTAAGAGGTCGTCAGGGTCCTTTTATTAAGCCCAAGAGAAGGCATGAGAACTTCTAAGAAGCCGATGGGTCCTTGTACAATGCCCAAGAGGAGGCGGGGATGCTTTTAGGAAGCCCGTGGGTCTCCAAACCCCGAGAAGTTCAAGACATGCTATTCACAGAGAATAGATCAAGCCAGGAAAGTTCAAGAATTTGGAAGAAACTCAAGAGATGTTATTCACGGAGAATAGATCAACTCTGGGGAGTAGAGTTTCTTTGAAAATTTCTAAGAGTGACAGTCTGAGAAAGGGTTCACCGAGAATGCTGCCTTTCTCTTTGTTCCATTTTGTTTAACCCCAAGAGAAGGGAAGACTGTGTCTGGTATCCTACGGGGGATCTAGTTTTGACTGTATTTAAGAGTGACCAACAGGCTTTACCTAGTGCTAGACGTAGTTGTCGGGGAAAACTCTAAATAACTATACTAGTATATATACAGTTTATATATGACAAGTATGAGAAAGTTTATGAAAGGAGACTTACAGTGAGCAGCCCCACAATACAGTTATATGTATGAAAGTAGTAAAGAAAGCGGGTAAACACTTACTCGGTTGTAGAGCTTTCATGCTGTTTGGTTAGTTGTTCAACAAAGAAAACTTTGATAACAATATTATATTCAAAATCAAAGGAGAAAGTGCTTTGAAATAATTGTTGGGGCTTACAGCTCAAGGAGAGGCTCAAGGTTTTGACGATGATCGCACCGCTGTTTTGAACACTATACAGAGGGACTTATACAATATGTGAGGCCCCAAAAGTTTTTATGTACAAGGGGATTGGGTCTTACACTCTATTAGAGGCCCAAAAGTGTTTAAGAAAAAATATGGGGCTTATAACACGAGGGTAGGCCCAGGGTTTTGATTTTTGAACTGGCGATCGCGCCGAGATTTTTCTTTTAACGCAGAGGGACTTATACAATATCTGAAACCCAAAAAGGTTTTGGTTAAAAGGGGATTGATTCTTACACTCTATTAGAGGCCCAAGTGTTTTTGTACAAGTGATGGGGCTTACAGTTCAAGGAGAGGCCCAGATGGTTTATTTGAAAACGGCGATCGCGCCGAGGTTTTTTGAAAACACAATGGGTCTTATACAATGACTGAGGCCCAAAAAGGTTTTGGTTTTCAAAGGGGTTGGGTCTTACACTATACTAAAGGCCCAAGTGTTTTAAAATATTTGTGAGGGTGAAAATCAAAGAAACCCTAATTTTATTTTCCTTTAAAAGTAAATATTTAAAGAAAATCAATAAAATGATAAAAATACCAAATAAGTTTGAATAAACTACTTGTGATTTTTGTTTAAGGTTTGAAAAATGAGGTTTTAATCACAAGATAATTTAGAGCTCATTTAGTTTTGATTTTCAAGATAAATATTCACTTTTAAAATGTTTAAAAATGATTAAAAATGAATTTATTCACAAAAATACCAACTATATTAAATAAATAATATAAATTTGATTTTTTTGTGGAATAAAATATTTCAACATTTTGGTGATTTTTTGCAAAAAGAACCAATAAAAAATGATAAAAATTGAGTGAAAAATTAAATTTTCAAATCATTAATAAAATAATATGAAAAACCAAAAAATAGGAAAAAGTGATAAAAAAGAGGTCTGGGGCGAGGGGGATTCGAACCCCAGACCTCTCGCTTGCCAATACTCACAAACATACTAGTGTTTCCACTAAGGCGCAATGCCAATTCATTAATAACATGACAAATGAAAAACATAAGGCAAACTTGGTTGGTTTCTGAATCATGGCGCCATGGCCATCTTCAACCTCAAGCTCAGATCCGTGAAGCCCTCTAACTCACTCGTTTCTCAACCATTTGTCATGATCCAAACACCAATTTCATGCGTTTTTTCACAAGGATCATGATGGCAATACTTGATTTCATTTATTTTTAGTGTGCAGCAAGTTATATCAACATGAACGTATGAACCCTAATTTTGCAAAAGCAATCGTGCAGACATGTTGGTGAGTGCTATGATCAATTTTTTTGAGGGGAAACACTCAACATATGATGACAAGCAATTGGCAAAAGTATCATGCGAGGAAATATGCATGGATCATGAAGATGTAGTTTTAGGCTTACCTTGATGCAAGTTGAAATGTGATCTCTGCACAAACTGTGTTCCAGATGTGATTTGATGATCCCTACAACTTCAATGGATGTTGTGGAGTGGATTGCAAGCCTTGGAACACTTTGAAAATCTTTGGATCAAGTTGGAGGAATCCAACTGCAGATTTGAGGCATAATGACTTGGTTGAATAGTGATTTTGAGCTAAAGGTGTTACAGTTGGGGTTTAAGTGTTTGGACACCTCAAATACATCATATGTGATGTGTTTGAGCAATTGGAATGGATTGCTTAAGGCTGCAACTCAAAACCCGATGGTGGTTGCTAAAAAACAAAGATATTTGGTACTTAAGAGAGAATGAGAGAAAGCAATGCTGTAAGTTACTTTGGTGTGATTTGAATGTTCAATTGGAACCTCTATTTATAGGTGATCAACTCTTTTCTTGGAGGAATAGTGAATGGATGCTGGATCAGATCACACTCAATGGCTTTGGCTTGGTGGCATTTCTTCTCATGCAAGGCAACCTAGCCCCTCCCAAGAGAAGGGCTATGTCTTGACCAAATCCACATTCTTCAGATGTTTTTATTGTTGTTTAATCAGAGAACTTGACTGAATATAGTGGCTTTGTTGAAAGTGCCATATTTCACATAAATGCCTTTGAATTCAAGGCATATATGCCAAAATGCATTAAACTCAAGTTGGAAGATCCCTTGGCTTTTGGACACAGCCTTAGCAGTTGGATCAGTTGGATTAAGATCAGATTAGATGAATGTAGCATAGGGATCATTGGCTTTGACTCAGAAATCATGTAAAGCAAGAAATCCTTCAAACTGATTTTTCATGACAGCCTTGACATGGTGTGTTGTAGCAGCCACAATTCTTGGCTCAAGTGGATTTGTTTCATGCCAATAAGTGCTTTGGATTCTTAGCAACATTTGCAATAACATTGATGTTTACATCTTGAATTGATTCAGCTTGGAACTGTGTGAAAAAATCCCACAAGTTTTGGTGTTTTCAACAAAATCTGTCTTGGACAGAATTTTGTCTAAGTGTTGGAAAAGTTGTACTTTCATGTTTTTGGTGATTTTGATCCAACCATAACTTGAAATCCATGAGGAATTGGAATGAGCTGTGTTTGAAGCTTTTGTAGAGTGTCGTGAGAGCTACAAATCCATCTTTGGCTCAGCCAAAATGGTTGCTTGGATCTCAAGTTATGATCCTTGGAAGTTGGTACCCTAGTCACTTTATTTCATAACTTAGAAAAATTCTAAGTTTTTATGTGATCGTGAAGGCTGGATCTGATCCTGTAGAATCAGGCCGCCAAATGTGTCAGGGATGCTGGTCGTATGGAGAGGAGGGGGGTGTACCTGCAAGGTACTCCGACGCTCAAGTAAGAAAGGGTCAGAGAAAAGGGGCAAGTACAAAGTATGAATTCTTAGGGTCAATATTGGATACCTGACCCTCTCAAGCGAGAGGGTTTATATAGAGCCCCCAGCGCGTGGCCAACGGTCCTATTTTCGGGGCGAAATAACCGTTTTCCCCAAAGAATAGGTAACTACCCAAACTAGCCGTTATGTCGGGCAAGGTGCCCAAAACTAGCCGTTATGTCGGGCATAGGCGTGGTTTCGGGCACTTGCCCATAGGTGTTCGGAGAGCAGTGAAGCCGTTCATAACGGGCAGTGATTCTAAGGAGGAACGTTGTATTCCTTGCCCGGTAGGAGGGGCAGAAAGGTAACTTTTGCCCCTCTGTGGATTGGACTTAGGCAATTTGGGCCGCTCTGGAGCAGAGGTGGATTGGGCCATGTCTAGCCAGTGGTCCAGTCCAGAACAGGAGCCCCCCAACTCGTTGCTCCCGAGCTTGGGAGTGATGACTTAAGGACTGCTCGTTGCTCCGTGGAGCTAGCATGAAATCGTCGTTTGAAGACAAGGAGGATTGTCTCAATGTGCTCGTGGCCCCCTGTGTCCGTGAGATTCGTGGTCGTGACCTCGTTGCCCAGTGTTCGGGGAGACGAATGGTCAGACAAAATTGGAAACGTTGGGACGCCACATGTACCTAGAGCTCCGTGTAGCAGATAATAGGCAATGATGGCTAGTGGGTAGTCATCATGGTCTACGGGCGCATGTTCGCACGTGCCCCTTTGTATAAAAGGGGGAAAATCGTTCCATTTGGAACTTTTCAGCCTAATTTCTCTTTTCTCCCTTCAGTTCACTTGCCCGTAACCGCCTTCCGTCTACTCCGACCACCGCGTCAAGCTTCGAGCAACTTCTTTCTTCTACTTAAATCAAGTAAGTGCTTCGATCCTTTGCTTGTTCTACTTATGTTAGTTGTTAATGGTAGATTGCATGCAGTTAGGGTTAGCTTTAGAGGATAAAATGAGTGAGTTTCCGGCGGTTGTTGGTGGTGGACGGTGGCTGTGCCATTTTTCTACCTCTAACATGTCGCCGGAGTTAGTAGTACGTTACAGCGAGGAGGGTGGTTCACGGTGATGTCGCGGTAACTATGTATGCGTGACCGCTGTGTCTGTTCATCGTCTGAGTGGGTGATGAGTTTTCCGGTAGAACATTCCTAGATTTCGGTGAAGCTTTGCGATTTCTGGTGAAGCTTCAAACGGAAACTGGGTGTGGGTGCGGGGAAGCTCCTCGCCCTGGGATGATTAGTTTCGAGCGTCTCCTCGCGGGGAGGTTTCAGCTTTCCTTATGATGTTAGGGTTTAGGCCGGGGACGTTGTCCTTGGCCCTTTGCGCGCCCTTTCACTTGACTTGGCAGTGGAAGGGTGGATTTGATTTGCTGTCGAATTCACTTTCTTCTCTGCTTTTCAGGTGACTGTAATGGCGATGGGGCCAGAGAGAGAAGTTATTCTAGATACGTCCGAGGAAGAGACGGGTTTCGAAGATAACAGCAGCTCGACGGCCTCGAGTTCGGCGACTTCGAGTTCTTCTAGCAATGTCGGGGAGGAGGAATAGTTGGACGACATGGAGGAGGACGTCGACGGGTTCTCCGGGGAGGAGTGGGAGGTGGCCGAACCTTTCGAGCATGTGTCCACGTTCGCAAAGTCCTTGGTGGACGTTTTCACAGAGATAGGACCGAAGGGAGAGTGGAAGGTGCACTTCCCTTCCTTGGACGAGCGGGTCTGCACGAGCTTCGGGGACTGCTTCACGATGTACGAGTATGCCTTCAAAGAGCTGGGCCTGAGGCTGCCTTTTACTGATTTTCAACAGTCCGTGTTCGAGCATTTGAAGTTAGCCCCTACACAACTGCATCCTAATTTGTTGGCCTTCATCCGGGCCTTCGAGTTGGTATGCGAGCATCTCTCCTTGGGGGCTACTCTCCCTCTGTTCTTCATTGTTTTCCATCTCCAAAGGCAGCTGATGGGGAGGAAGTATAGTTGGGTTTCTTTGAAGCAGCCCCGTAAGCTGTTCAAGCCGTTTTCGGAGTCAATCCGGAAATTTAAGGAACGGTATTACGTCGTTGAGCCCGTGTCCGAGGCTGCCCAGGACAGTACGTATGTCTGGGAGATTGAAGTTGACGAGGACGGGAACGAGCTGAACGACGAGGAGGGGAGGTATATTGGGTGGAGACTTTACAAGTTCCCCATCCACTGGGCACCCGACCATTTTGCCAAGAAGCCCAGCGACTATGTCTTCCAACCGAGCGATCTACGCGGGCAGGATGCTGTGGCGTACGAGGCGTTGGTGAAGTGGGTCAACTCCTTCAGACTTTCTGAGTGCTGGACGAGCAAGGGCAACCCGATCTTCAAGGAAGATGGTAGTCAGAGGGTCGAGCGTCGATTCATCAATGTTAACGCACTGCTGGAGTGCAAGACTCCCGCGGACGCTGAGAAGCTGCTCGGTAGTCTTAGTTGTTTAGATTTTGTTCATGTTATTTCTTTTCCTCGCATCTAACATGTTCGTGTTTTGTTTGTGCAGGTGAGATGCCTCAGGCGCATGACAGGGTTGTAAGGAACGCTCTCACGAGGAATAAGGCCGGGGCGGCTCCTCCGAAATCCTGGTTTACTGGTGCTCGTGCTCCTCCTCCTGTATAAACTACTGTTGGGACTTCTTCTCCTACTTCTGCTCCTCGGGGATCTCCTCTGTCCTTGACCGGGCGAGCGAAGCGGCCAAGGGTAGCTGACGTCGTGGACCTTACTCGGGTGCCGGAGAAAGGGAAGTTCGAACTTCCTCCCTGTATTCTTGATAGGAGGTTTTTTGAAGGCAACTCTTTGGTCATTCCCCGGGCGGAATCTCTTTGCTTGGAAGGTATGGATCGCCCGAGCAAGAGGGCGCTGGTGGCCCAAGACACTTCTGCTTTGGTCAGGATGCTAGAGATGGCGGCTGTTTATGCTGAAGGGGACTCTGCAACTGAGTCCGAACTCAATGCTGCCCGGGCTTCTGTGGCATCCCTCAAGGAAGAAGTCAAGAGTGTCGGCGAGGCTCGGAAGAAGGCTGAAGAGGAGGCGGTTAGGCTGAAGGAGGAGAACTCTAAGCTGGCGGCGGAGAAGAAAGCTGTCGAGGAGATGATCAGGGAGCTGAGGGCGGTCAATGCCCCAGGTGTCGACGAGCCAGACGATGTGAAAGAATTGAAGACTAGATCCGAGCTGGTTGCTCGCATGCTGCTGGCCGAAGACGATGGTATTGCCATCGCGGAGGAGTCTTTCAAAAATGTCGTGGCTCAGTTACGGGTGGTAAACCCTGAGCTCGATTTTTCTGTTAAGGGGACTCACTACCGGGCGCATGTAGAGGATGGCCGTATTGTCGTGCCCGACGATCTCCTAGAAGGTACCCCCGAGGATCAGCCCGCAGAGGACCAGGGACCCCAGCCAGAGCCTGTCGAGCATGCGGATGAGTGAGGAATTTTTATTTTTTGATGTTGTTGTAATTTGTCCGGCCTGCGTGCTGTGGAATTGATTGTAATTTATTTATGGGGGCCTTGGCCCCCATTTCTTGTAACAAAGTACAATTGTGGCCCTTGCGGCCACTTATTATGTTAAGTATCGTATTCATGCTCGTTGCAAGTGTATATCTGCCCTTGATTGGGGGTATTTGACTTGCGTAAATATTTTAGGGGAATTGCTCGTTGCAGATGTGTTCGACATTGAGGGGAACTGGTCGAACTGCCGGGGAATGTCCTGGCGGGGTGCGGAGCTCAAGTCGCGTTTGAGGCCTGAGTTCACGGCATGAATGTCCCATCGCGAGCTGGGATTCTGCCAATTATGGTACTTTGGTGACAGCGATGTTCGATCGAGGACCGCCGTCGAGCAGTGGCCCGACTCGTTACTGAGCGTGGTTCTGCTTTATTCGTATGCAACGTTTGTACCTAGACGCGCATAGTGGTCAGTAGCTGACATTCATCGTTGCGACGGGTCGAACCGAGGATTTAGCTAT
This sequence comes from Lathyrus tuberosus, assembly GCA_022829125.1. Classification (NCBI taxonomy): domain Eukaryota; kingdom Viridiplantae; phylum Streptophyta; class Magnoliopsida; order Fabales; family Fabaceae; genus Lathyrus; species Lathyrus tuberosus. The sequence goes on along the minus strand of JALAZF010000068.1, from coordinate 8,314,603 downwards.
AGTATTGCTTTAGCTTTTCAGCGTTCCATGGTCGAGCAAGTTCTTCCCCAGAGAGATATTCTAGGCAGTAGGCCCCATTTTCCGTTTTTGCTCGGACGCGATAGGGTCCTTCCCAGCTGGTTGCTAGTTTGCCTTCGCGAGAGTCTTTGTGGTTTCTTCTTAGAACAAGGCTTCCCACATCGAACTCTTGCCGTATCACCTTGGCGTTGTGCCTGATGGTAATTTTCTATTTTAGTGAGGCTTCTCGAAGGGCTGCCTCGGTTCGGATTTCCTCGACGAGGTCTAGCTCTTCTCTCAATGATTCGTCGTTCATCTCCTCGTCTAGGGACGACTCTATCCGCCTAGAGGGCACGTGAACCTCGACGGGTATTACAGCTTCGGTCCCGTACGCTAAATGGAAAGGTGTTTCCCCAGTCGTTGAGTGCGGAGTTGTGCGGTATGCCCACAGTACGCTATGCAGTTCCTCGACCCATGCCTTCACTTGAGGCCTCGAAGGATGACTTGGTTGGCTGCTTCAGCCTGCCCGTTTATTTGAGGGTGCTCCACGGATGCGAAGTGTTGCTTCGTGCCCAGTTGGGCGACGAAGTCTTGGAACTTCCTGTCCGTGAATTGCGTCCCGTTGTCCGTTACTATCGCTTGGGGAATACTGAAATGTTCAAGGATGTTTTGTTTATAGAAATGCAGGATGTTGAGGGCATTTATTTTGGCTAGAGCTTCTGCCTCTATCCATTTTGGGAAATAGTCCACGCCCACTATGAGATATTTGTTCTGACTTGATCCTACCACGAAGGGTCCCAGGATGTCTAGGCCCCACCAGGCGAATGGCCACGGGGAGGACAAAGCCTTGAGCTCGTTAGGCGGAGCCATGTGCATGTCCCCGTGTCGTTGGAATTTGTCGCATCTCTTCACGTGTTTTTTCGCGTCGTTTTGCATGGTCGGCCAGTAGTACCCTGCCCGGAGAGCCTTTCGAGCAAGGGACCTTCCACCGAGGTGTTGCGCATTGATTCCCTCGTGGATTTCGCGCAGGATGTGTGCGACCATTTCCTCCTCGACACATTTGAGCAGCGGAATGGAGAATCCTTGTCTGTAGAGTTTATCTTCGACCAAGACGTAAAAGCAGGCTCTTCGCCTGACTACGCTGGCCTCCTTTGGGTCGGACGGGAGTTCGTCTTTGGCGAGATAATTGTAGACCAGGGTCATCCAGCAGTTGTTGTCGTCGAGCACCTGTACGTCGAGTGTCGGGGAGGCCTTCTCTATACTGGGTCGAGGAAGTACCTCCTGTATGACGGATTTGTTTCTGCCTTTCTTCTTCGTGCTGGCTAACTTAGACAGCACATCTGCTCGTACGTTATGTTCGCGGGGAACGTGTTTCACTTTCACTGTTGTGAACTTTGCCATTTCCTTCCTTACCAGGGCCAAGTATTCGGTCAGGTTGTCGTTTTTGGCTTGGTATTCTCCCCGGACCTGGAGGGCCACGAGTTGTGAATCTATGCAAATGACGACTTCCTCTGCGCCTAGGTCCTCGGCAAGGCGTAGCCCAGCGAGGAAGGCTTCGTATTCAGCCTGGTTATTGGAGGTTGGGAAAGACAGTGTGAGTGATACCTCGACTATAATTCCTTCGTCGCTCTCCAGTATGATGCTCGCGCCACTTTCTGCAGAGCTTGAGGCTCCGTCGACAAAGATGGTCCATTTGCGTGCTTCGCTCGCGGGGGAGTCTGCGAACGTCATCTCTGTGACGAAGTCGGCCAGAGCTTGGGCCTTGAGGGCTTTTCTGCCTTCGTATTGGATGTCGAATTCAGATAGTTCCAGCGACCATTTGAGCATTCGGCCGGCCATATCTGGTCGTCCGAGCAGCTGCTTTATGGGCTGATCTGTTCGAACCACGATCGTGTGGGCCAGGAAGTAGTGTCTTAATCTTCTGGCTGCGTTGATGAGGGCCAGTGCCACCTTCTCTATCTGTTGGTATCTTAACTCTGGTCCTTGCAGCGCTTTGCTCGTGAAATAAATGGGCTTCTGCCCGTCAGGTGTCTCGTGGATGAGAGCGGCACTCACTGCTTCGGTTGCTACAGCCAGGTATAGGTACAACGTTTCGCCATTGTCCGGACGAAAGAGGACCGGTGGCTCTGAGAGTGCCCGTTTAAGATGGAGAAGGGCTTTATCGCACTCCTCAGTCCATTCGTACGCTGCCTCTTTGCGGAGGAGTTTGAAGAATGGTAGGGCGTGCTGGGCGGACTTGGCCACGAAACGAGATAGTGATGCGAGCATCCCGTTGAGGGACTAGATGGATTTTTTGGACATGGGCGTAGGAAACTCGGAGAATGCCCGACATTTTTCGGGGTTGGCTTCGATTCCTCATTCTGTCAAGTAAAAGCCGAGGAATTTGCCTGCCCGGACACCGAACGTGCACTTCTCTGGATTAAAACGCATTTTGTATTTCCTGGCCTGTTCGAAGACCTTTCTCAAATGGGCAGTGTGATCGGTTTCCTCGTGGGATTTTACGATCATGTAGTCCATGTAGACTTCGAGCATGTCGCCTATTTCTCCCCGAAACACTTTGTTCATCATTCGTTGGTACGTTGCTCAGGCGTTCTTCAGGCCGAAGGGCATTACGTTGAAGTAATAGTTGCCCGATTTGGTCATGAAGGTTGTATATTTTTTGTCGGGCATTGCCATTGGGATTTGATTGTAGCCTGAGTAGGCGTCCATGAACGATAGAAGTTTAAAACCAGCAGAATTATCAACAAGTTTATCAATATTGGGGAGGGGGTAGGCATCCTTCGGGCATGCCTTATTGAGATCGGTATAATCAATGCACATGCACCATTTTCCATTAGATTTTTTAACTAATACAACGTTGGACAACCAAGTTGTGTACTTGGCTTCCAAAATAAATTTGGCCTCGAGGAGGTCCTTTACAGCTTTTTCAGCAGCCTCCGTTTTCTCGGAGACTGCTTCCGCCTACGTTGTGCTACGGCCTTGACGGCCGGGTCGATGGTCAGCTGGTGACAAGCGACGGATGGATCTAACCCGGGCATTTCCGCGGTGCTCCATGCGAAGGGTCGGCATTCTCCCGGAGGCATGCCTTGAGCTGTTTCCTCGCAATGTCAGGCAGGTCTTCTCCGATCTTCACTCCCCATTGGGGGTCTTCGCCGAACAGAACTATCTCCAAGTTGCCATCCGGGATTGGGCGCATCGGATGGGAGCTGCTGTTGGATGACGCGGACGGGCTGGCTGAAGCTGCTCGTTCCTCTTGTTGGTCCCCGGGGAAGCGACTGTCGAGGTCTATAGAGTCGACCTGGGGTAGAGGCTTGGCCTCCTCGGATCTGCTTGGCAGTGCTGGCTTGCTCGACACCTTTGGCTTGGGCGCAATGGTGTTGAGTCCCTTTGTAGCTGCTTCGAAACACCGTCGGGCAGCTTCTATATCGCCGTGGAGGGTGGCGACCATCCCTTTCAAAGTGTAATACTGCATCTTCAGGTGGACGATTGAGGGTACTGCTACCAACTCGGCCAGAGTTGGCCTTCCAAAAATGCATTGGTAAAGTGACGGGCAGTCGATTACCAGAAATTGCACCTTGATGGATATGGCCGTTTCAGCTGATCCGAAGGTCGCGATCAGCTCGACGTATCCCCACGGCTTGGTTACGGGCCCGTTGAATCCCTGTAAATCGGACCCTACGTAGGGGGTAAGGTGCGATTCATCCAGCTGAAGTGTTGAAAACAGCTGGGAGTACATGATGTCGACCGAGCTGCCCTGGTCGACGAGTATTCTGCGAACGTCGAAGTTCGTCATCCTTGCTCTAACGACCAAAGGTATGCTTGAGTTCGGGGAGCCGCTGAGGAGCTTCTCCCAGAAGAAGGAGATGGGGATGAAGCCCTTCTGTGCCCGATCAAGCGTGGTCACTTTGCTGGAGCTTGTGTTGATCAGGTGTTCGAACTTCCGTTTCACGGAGCCCACAGTGACTTTGTTGAAACCCCCGCCAGAGATGACCATGGCGGAGGGAAAAGTCTCCCACGCGCTGTGGGCCGCGAAATATGCAGGGACGCTGAGCCCGTCCGGGATGTTGAAGTCCTCGGGTCACAATATGGACATAGCGACCTGTACATTGGCATCTTCTGAGGAGGGTACCTCCTCCTCGACCTTCTTGGACTCCTGGGCGTCCTGCCGAGGAGTGTCCTTCTTCTTCGCGAACTGCTTCAGATGGCCGTCCCTGATCAGTATCTCAATGGCATCCTTCAAATGGATGCAGTCCTCCGTAGTATGGTCGTGTCTTTTGTGGAAACGGCAGTATTTTGATTTGTCCATGTTTGGTCTGTTCGGCAGTTGTTTGGGGAAGTGGACCCCAGCATGTTTGAAATCCGAATTGGCGCATTTGGACAAAATATTTTCCCTGGAAACGGTCAGGGGAGTGTAGTCATGTAAGCGCCCGGAGGGTCCCTTATCGCGGGAGTCCCGTGGACGGTCCTCGTGCCTCCGTTCACCCCGACGAGATGTCGAGGCTTCATCTCCTTTGGAGGCCCGAGTGTTCTCCTAGCAGAGTGATGGTTGGACATTGCAGGCCGCAATCTTCTCTTTGTACTGAATATGAGATTGGCTTTAAGGAGAAGGGCATCTAAGTTCCTCGGTGGCGCGAGGCCAATGGCTTTAGAGAACTCGGAGTCCGGGCGGACCCCTTGTTCGAGCAGAAACTTCTTCATTTTATCTGTCGTTGGGACCTGCATTGCTTCCTTGTTGAACCTCTCGATATATACACAGAGAGGTTCGTCTTTACCCTGGATTATGGCTCCAAGAGAGGCCTCAGTTTTGGGGTGGCGGCGAGATACTGTAAAGTGCCGCGAGAACATCCTGCCTAGCTGTTTCCATGAGGTAATGGACTCCTCGGGCAGTTGCTTATACTCTGTCATCGCTCTCTTTCAGAGCGTGGTCGGGAACAAACTACCTTTGATGGTGCCCTGTATGCCGCGGTAGTCTAACAGCGCATCGATGTACTCGTCGGGGTCGGTGGTCCTGTCGTACGTGCCAAGTGACGGGGGTTTCTCCAAGCCTTTTGGGAGATGGGTAGCCAAGATCTCCTGGGACAACGGGCCACGAGGCTCGTCGTCGTCGCTGGAACTGGTGTATGATGGGGACCGAACGGGATGCTCGCGACGTCGGTTCCTTCGCGGAGAACGTGAGCGGTTCCTTCGAGGAGAAGGTGAGCGGTTCCTTCGAGGAGAAGGTGAGCGGTTCCTTCGCGGGGAAGGTGAGCGGTCCCGTCCTTTAGACTTGATCGGGGGAGATTGCTCGTTCCTCCGAGTCCTCTTGTGGTCATGAGCGTGCTGGTCACGCGGGGAGATCTGGTCGCGCTTTCGGGCTACGTGAGGATCAAGCTCTTGGCGCAGCCTTCGGTCGATTTCTCTCCGGGGCTGCGGGCTTCTTGATCGTCGATGGTTCCTCCGTGTAGGAGGGGATCTCGGACGGTGGGACTCTTTCAGTGCCCCGATTCTCTCGTTCTGTTGCAGGATCAGGGTGTTGGTTTTGTTGATCGCCTCCAGGAGGGCTGCCACGACCGGGCCGGCGTTGGGCGGAACAGGAATGGGCTAGATGTCAAGTGATGGTTGATCATTGTGGTGACCAGCAGGGGTAGGGGAAGGAGAAGTAGTGGCTCCATCCCTGAGGAAACGGGCATCTCGGAGGAGAGATGACTGGCCGTCAACGTCAGATTTGTTGACGGGGAGGATAGTGGTTTGGAGAGCATCCTTGGTTCGATCATGGGAGGCCATGATCGTGATGATGTTTGAGAATTGTTTTGATCTTCAGTTTTTTAGGAAAGAAAGATGGGGAGAACAAAGATTCCCACAGACGACGCCACTGATCGTGAAGGCTGGATCAGATCTTGTAGAATCAGGCTGCCAAGTGCGTCAGGGATACTGGTCGTATGGAGAGGAGGGGGTATACCTGCAAGGTACTCCGACACTCAAGTAAGAAAGGGTCAGAGAAAAGGGACAAGTAAAAAGTATGAATTCTTAGGGTCAATATTGGATACCTGACCCTCTCAAGCGAGAGGGTTTATATAGAGCCCCCAGCGCGTGGCCAACGGTCCTATTTTCGGGGCGAAATAACCGTTTTCCCCCAAAGAATAGGTAACTACCCAAACTAGCCGTTATGTCGGGCAGGGTGCCCAAAACTAGCCATTATGTCGGGCATAGGCGTGGTTCCGGGCACCTGCCCATAGCTGTTCGGGGAGCAGTGAAGCCGTGCGTAACGGGCAGTGATTCCGGGGAGGAACGTTGTATTCCTTGCCCGGTAGGAGGGGCAGAAAGGTAACTTTTGCCCCTCTGTAGATTGGACTTAGGCAATTTGGGCTGCTCTGGAGCAGAGGCGGATTGGGCCATGTCTAGCCAGTGGTCAAGTCCAGAACATTATGGTTATACCTTTTTCAAGTTATCCCACTTTCTTTGGTTTTTCTTGATGAATGTTGATTCAAATCACACATTAACATCATTTTAGGGTTAAGGAACCATAATTGAAAAAAAATAAAAAAAGTCAAACTTTGACTTTTTGGCGCAGTTGACTTTTTATCAGATGAATTCTAAACTGTGCGACCCTCTATGAAATCAAGTCCTTGACCTAAATCAAACTTGATGGATTGATTTCATAGGTGTTATAGGGTATATTGAATCATGTCCTAGGGTTTGGGAGCATGTCCTGGTCAAAAGTCAAAGGCATAGTTGACTTTTTTCATCAAAACCCTAATTGTGGTTCAGATGAAATTGAAACTTGTTGATCAAGCTTCTGGGATCAATCCATTGTTGCAAATGGATCAATATAGTGTATTAGAGACCCTCAAATCATGTCTTGAGGTTTTGGCTCATGATTTGTCCCAAAAGTCAACTTAGGGGTGAATTAGGTCAAGAAACCCTAATTCCTGGTTTTTTATGTATGAATCCCCTGAGGCTAAATTGACTTGATGATTGGGTCCATGAGGTTCTTTAGAGTATCTTAGGTTATGTTTTGAAGCTTTGGCTCATGCCCAGAGGAAAATTTCCATTTGGAGGCCCTGGTCGACCAAACCCTAATTTAGTGACACTGGAGATCTTGAGGCTTGATCCACCTGGAAGGGAGCAGCCTTGTGCTTAATCCCTTGATGTGGGAGTCCTCTTGATCATTTGTGGATGTTTGAGAGGTTAGACAAGTTGAAGATCATGTCATTTCTTGATTGATCCTTTGTCTAAAGCTCAGAGAGGGCTTGAAACCCTAAGTATTGTTTGTAGTGAATACTCGCCCATCTTTGGGGAGATTGGTGAAGTATAATGGTACCTCTATATTGTGCTGATGATTCACACAATGGTGGGAGTTTTAGTGGTCAAAATTTGGGGTATGACAAACATAAACACAACTTTTTGACTACACTATATCTAGTTTCCGCATCGTTCAAGACCCTACTGAGGTAATAAATGGCTCTTTCGACACCATTCTCATCCTCTTGAGCCAATATGTTCCCTAATGTCTTGTCCGACACAGATATATATTGCCTCATACTCCTACTTCTACAAGGTGACATCAAAATTGGAGGATGCGTCAGATACTCCTTGATCTTGTCGAAGGCATCCTGTTGCGCTTGCCCCCATTCGAAGTCTTCTTTTTACAGTCGAAGTAGAGGGGAAAAGGCTTGCGTCTTCCCACTAAGGTTGGAGATGAACCTTCTAAGAAAGTTGATCTTGCCATGTAGAGACTGCAATTCCTTCTTCGTAGATGGCGCTTTCTCTTCCATTATTGCCTTGGCCTTATTTTGAATGTTTTCGATCCCTTTCTTTTGGACCACAAATCCTAGGAAGTCTCCCGCCTACACATAAAACGCACATTTGAGAGGGTTTATCTTTAAGCCAAACTTCCTCATCCTTTTAAAGGACTGTCGAAGATGGTCTAGGTGACTTTTTTCCTGAAATAGACTTAACAACAATATCGTCAATATAAATCTACATGAATGTCTCAATGAAATCGTGAAAAATCGAATTCATTGCTCGCTGGTATGTTGCCCCAACATTCTTTAAGCCAAAAGGCATCACCACCCATTCGTAGGTGCCTAAGGCTCCAGGGCATCGAAATGCTGTTTTAGGAACATCTTCCTCAGCAATAAAAATTTGACTGTAACCATTGTATTCATTGAGCATACTAAGGTACTCGTGGCCTGCGGCAGAATCGACAAGCATTTCCGCCACTAGCATAGGATATTCATCCTTTGGGGTAGCAGAATTCAAGTCTCGAAAATCTATGCATACCCTTAGTTTGCCATTTTTCTTTATTACTGGAACTATATTGGAAATCCATTCGACATACCTGGTCGGGCAGATGAACTTGCAACTGAGGAGCCTTTCGACTTCTTCTTTAATCTTTGAGAGGATCTTTGGTGAGAATCTCCTTGGAGTTTGCTTAACAGGTTTTCTCCCAGGCTTTATTGGTAGCTTTAGTTCGACCAGATTCCTATCCAGACTGGGCATTTCGTCATACTCCCATGCAAAACAATCCTTGAATTCCTTTAGCAACTGGACTATTTCGACCTTGAGTTGGGGATTAACTTTTGCACTGATGTAAATTGGTCTTATTTCTACCCCGACCCCAAGTCGATTTCTTCGAGTGGATCCTGTGCCATCATCTTGATGTCTGCTGCTAATGGATCCTTCTCAAATCCTAACGACTCATCATCATAAATCGCGTCGAGCCTCTGATTTTGCAATTCTCCTAGATCTTTGTCAGGTGGATCTGGATTAAAGTCCTTTTCAGGACCTTGTTGATATGCTTTGATCTCATTGGCTTCGACAACCATGTACTTTACTTCGGCCTCTAAGGCCGCTTTGATTTTATTCTCGGGTATATAAGCCGCGATCTTCTTCAGAACTAGTGACTCACTCATTGTCACTAGATTCGCTGCCCCAGCCAATTGGCTGGATGTGTGAGGTTCCAAAAATATAATTTTCTTCGCAAACTACCTCTCTATCCCACTGAAACCCATGGGTGGGATATAGGTATAGTGAGCAGAAGGCGTTGTCAGTTGGCGTCATGTCGAAGGTTGCAGGACTACAAGGAGCAATATGGGCTAGATTTCCGTCGAAGCTTCGCCTGTCAACCTGGTTTACTTTAGCCAGAAAGTAACTCTGGTCAGCCTCTATATTCTCGACAATCCCGTCAGCAGGCAATATCATTATTCATTGGTGCATCGATGAAGGGACGGAATCGATGCCATGTATCCATTCCCTGCCTAACAGCAGGTTGTAATTTACCTTTGAGGCAAATACCATAAACATTGTCGGCCTTGTAATGGTTCCGACTGTTAGATCTACTTGTATCACACCCATGGTGGTTCCCACTTTACCCTCGTAATTCGACAACACCATGTTATGAGGTTTGGTGTCGGAATCATCCTTTCCAATCCTCTTGAGCATATAATGTTGCATCGAATTGACTGCCACACCTCCATCAACTAAAATATTGTTTACCCCTATATTACCCACCTTTCCTTTAATGAACACGAGTTTTAAGTGACTCCTCATCGAATCATCTGGCCTTTCAAAAAAAGCGTTTTGTTCTTCCACGCATCCATTATTCATAATATAATAACAAACAGGCCTGTGTTTAGCCGTTTCGACTTCCATAGCCTCTTCCTCATCTTCGACTTCCATTATCTGGTCGTACTCCCTAGGGAGTACTAAGACAACGTTACTGTTCTGGACTGGACCAATGGCCAGGCATGGCCCAATCCACTTCTGCTCCCAGAACGGCCCAATTGCCTAAATCCAATCCACAAAGGGGAAAAAGTTACCTTTCTGCCCCTCCAACCGGGCATGGAGCGCATCTCTCCTCCCCGGAACAGCTGCCCGTTACGCACGACCCCTTCACTCCCCGAACAGCTAAGGGCATGTGCCCAAAACTATGCATATGTCCGACGTAACAGCTAGTTTTGGGAACCCTTCCCGACATAACGGCTAGTTTGGGCAGTTACCTATTCTTTGGGAGAATGGTTATTTCGCCCCGAAATTAGGAGCGTTGGCCACGCACTGGGGGCACTATATAAACCCTATCACTTGAGAGGGTCAGGTATCCAATAATCATCCTAAGAACACACTTTGTACTTGCCCCTTTTCTCTGATCCTTTCTTAATTGAGCGTTGGAGTGCCTTGCAGGTACACCCCCTCCTCCTCTTCATACGCCTAGCATCTCAGACGTACTTGGTGGCCTACTTCAACAGGATCTGATCCAGCCTTCACGATCAGTGGCGCCGTCTGTGGAAAGTTATTCTCCCCGTCTTAATATCCACCTCCCATACTAAGACCAAAACACTCTTGTCCAAGATTATAATCATGGCCTCTCAAGATCACGTCAAAGGTGTTCTCCAGTCAGCTATCCTCCCCATCAACAAAACTGACGTTGACGGTCCTTTATCCCTCCTCGGAGACCCCAGTTTTCTGAGAGACGGGGCCACAACCTCTCCTTCCCCTACTCCTGCTGACCGCGACAACAGTCAGCCCTCGCTGGCCATTCAGCCCGTTCCTGCTCCACCCAACACCGATCCGGCCGTGGTGGCCCTTCTTGAGGCGATCAACAAAACCAACCTCCCGATCCTTCAGCAGAATGAAAGGATCGGGGCACTAGAGCAATCTGCCTGTCCAAGGTCCCCCCTCTGAGTAAAAGTCATCGACGATCCTAGAGCCCGTAACCCCGACGAGTAATCGACCAAAGGCTGCTCCAAGAACCATAATCTTATGCCGTTCGGAAATGCGACCAAGTTTCCCCGCGAAGCCAGCACTCTCCCGGTCACAAAAGAACCCGGAGGGAAAAACAATCACTGCTGGCCAGGTCAAAAGCTCGTGCCCGTACACCTTCTCCCCGAACAAGTCACCGACACGAGCGAGTCGTCCGATCTCCATAAGTTCCAGCAGGGACGATGAGCCTCACGGCCTATTGTCCCAAGAAATCTTGGCAACGCATCTCCCCAAGGGTCTGGAAAAGCCCCCAGCACTGGGCACGTACGACGGCACAACTGACCCCGACGAGCACATCGAGAACATCGATGCGCTACTGGACTACTGTGGCATCCAGGGCACCATCAAGTGCTGATTATTCCCAACCACGCTCCGAAAGGGAGCAATGACGTGGTACAAGCAGTTTCCCAAAGAGTCCATTACGTCATGGAATCAACTGGGCAGAATGTTCTCCTGGAATTTCACTGCGTCGCGCCATCACCCCAAGACTGAAGCCTCCCTTGGGGCCATAATCCAAGTAAAGAACGAACCTCTCCAGGCATACATCGAGAGGTTCAACAAAGAAGCTGTACAGGTCCCTAAAACGGACGAGATGAAAAAATTTCTGCTCGAGCAAGGACTCCGCCTGGGCTCAAAATTTTCTAAAGTTGTCGGCCTCGCACCTTCGAGGAACTTGGATGCCCTCCTCCTCAAGGCACAGTCGCACATTCAGTGCGAGGAAAAGGACGCGGCCAACTCCGTCCGAGCCTCCCGCCACCAGGAGAACGTTCGGGCCTCCAGAGGCGAAGAAGCCTCGACATCTCTTCGAGGAGAAAGGAAGCGCGAAGACCATCCTTGGGACTCCCGCGACAGCAAGGCACCCTCCGAACAATTCTACGACTACACCCCCTGACCGTCTCGAGAGAGAAGATACTATCCAAATGTGAAAATTCGGAATTCAAACAAGCAGGGGTCTGCTTCCCCAAACAAGTACCGACCAAACCCAACGCCGACAAATCAAAGTACTGCCGTTTCCATAAGAGTCACGACCACACCACCGAAGACTGCATCCATTTGAAGGATGTTATCGAGATACTAATCAGGGATGGCCACCTGAAACAGTTCACGAAAAAGAAATACACTCCCCGACAGGACGCCCAGGAGTCCAAGAAGATAGAGGAAGAAGTGCCTTCCTCGAAAGAGACCAACATCCAGGTCGCCATGTCCGTATCGCGACCAGTTCTACGTCCTGGACGAACTCAACGCTCCTGCCTATTTCGTGGCCCACAGTCCGTGGGAATCATTCCCCTCCACCATGGTCATCTCAGGAGGAGGCTTCAATAAAGTCACGGTGGGCTCCGTGAAAAGAAAATTTGAGCACCTAATCAGCACGAGCTCCAATAAGGTGACCACGCTCGACCAAGCCCAGAAGGAATATGTCCCCATCTCCTTCTACCGGGAAGAACTCCTCGGAGGATCTCCAAACTCGAGCATACCCTTGCTCATCAGAGCTCGAATGGCAAACTTCAACGTCCGTAGAATCCTCGTCGACCAAGGCAGCTCGGTCGACATTATGTACTCCCAGCTGTTTTCAACACTCCAGCTGGACGAATCACACCTCACCCCCTATGTGGGGTCTGATTTGCAAGGATTCAACGGATCAGTGATCAAACCCTGGTGATACGTCGAACTGATCGTCACCTTTGGATCAGCAGAGACAGCCAGGTCCGTCAAAGTGCAGTTTCTGGTAATTGATTGCCCGTCACTGTACCAGTGTATCTTCGGAAGACCAACGTTGGCCGAGTTGATAGTTGTGCCTTCAACCGTCCACCTCAAGATGAAGTATTACACTTCAAATGGGATGGTCGCCACCCTCCACGGCGACATCAAAGCTACACGACGATGTTTCGAAATAGCCACGAAGGGACTCAACGCCATCGCGTCCAAGCCAAAAGTGTCAAACAAGCCAGCCTTGCCCAGCAGCTCTGAGGAAGCCAAGCCTCTGCCTTAGGTCGACTCCATTCACCTCGACAACCACTTCCCCGAAGAAGACAGCAGGAGGACCAAGCAGATTCAACTAGCTCGTCTACTCCATCCAGCAGCAGCTCCCATCCGATGCGCCCAATCTCGGATGGCAACTTCGAACTCGTTTTGTTCGGCGACGACCCCCAGCGGGGAGTGAAGATTGGAGCAGACCTCCCTGACATCGCAAGGAAGCAACTCAAATCCTGCCTCCGTGAGAACACTGATCTGTTCGCCTGGAGCGCCGCCGAGATGCCCGTCTTGGACCCGTCCGTCACCTGCCATCAACTTATGATTGACCCAGCCGTCAAAGAAGTAGCACAACGTAGGAGAAAGCAGTCTCCGAAGAAAATAGAGGCTGCAGAAAAAGCTGTAAAAGACCTCCTAGAGGCAAAATTTATCTTGGAAGCCAAGTACACACCTTGGCTGTCCAACGTTGTACTTGTGAAAACATCTAATGGCAAATGGTGAATGTGCATTGACTACACCGATCTTAATAAGGCATGCCCGAAGGATGCCTACCCCCTCCCCAATGTAGATAAACTTGTTGATAACTCTGCCGGTTTTAAACTTCTATTATTCATGGATGCCTACTTGGGCTATAATCAAATACCAATGGCAATGAGCGATAAAAAATACATAACCTTCATGACCGAATCGGGCAACTATTACTACAACGTAATGCCCTTCAGCCTGAAGAACACCGACGCGACCTATCAAAGAATGATGAACAAGGTCTTCCGGGGAGAGATAGGCGACATGCTCGAAGTCTATATGGACGACATGATCGTTAAATCCCACGAAGAAACCGATCATACTGCCCACTTGAGGAAGGTCTTCGAACAGGCCAGGAAATACCAGTTGCATTTCAACCCGAAGAAGTGCACGTTCAGTGTCCGGGCCGGAAAATTCCTCAGTTTCTACCTAACAGAGCGGGGAATCGAAGCCAACCCCGACAAGTGTCAGGCATTCTCCGAGTTTCCAACGCCCAAGTCGAAGAAATCCATCCGGTTCCTCAACGAGATGCTCGCATCATTATCCTATTTCAAGGCCAAATCTGCCAAGCACGCCCTACCATTCTTCAAACTCCTCCGCAAGGAGGCGGCGTTTGAATAGACCGAGGAATGTGACCAGGATCTCCTCCACCTGAAACGGTCACTTTCGGAGCCACCAATCCTTTCACGCCCAGACAACGGTGAGACTCTATACCTGTATCTCACTGTAGCAACCAAGGCAGTGAGTGCCGCTCGTATCCGCGAGACACCTAACGGGCAGAAGCCCATATATTTCACGAGCAAAGCACTGTAGGGACTAGAGCTGAGGTACCAGCAGATAGAAAAAGTGGCACGGGCCCTCATCAACGTAGCCAGAAGACGGAGACACTACTTTCTAGCCCACACAATCGTGGTTGGAACAGATCAACCCGTGAAGCAGCTGTTAGGACGACCAGACATGGCTGGTAGAATGCTCAAATGGTCGCTAGAGCTGCCCGAATTTAACATCCAGTATGAAAGCAAGAAAGCCCTCAAAGCCCAGGCTTTGGCTGACTTCATCGCGGAAATGACGTTCGCAGATTCCCCTACCTGCGGGACGCGCAAATGGACCATTTTCGTAGACGGGGCATCTAGCAAGGCTGGGAGCGGGGCAGGATTCATATTGGAGAATGACGAGGGAATCATCGTTGAAGTATCGCTGACCCTATCCTTCCCCACCTCTAATAACCAGGCGGAGTACGAAGCCTTCCTCACCGGCTTACGCCTAGCCGAATATCTCGGCGCGGAAAGAAATCGTCATCTGCACAGATTCGCAACTCGTGGCCCTCCAAGTTTGAGGAGAATATCAAGCCAAAAATGACAACCTATCAGAATACTTAGCTTTGGTCAAGGAGAAGATGGCGAAGTTCACAGTGGTAGAGGTAAAGCATGTTCCCCGCGAACACAACGTCCGGGTAGACATTTTATCTAAACTGGCAAGCACGAAGAAGAAGGGCGGAAACAAGTCCGTCATCCAGGAGGTGCTTCCTCGACCAAGCATCGAAAAAACTTCCCCGACACTTGACGTACAAATGATCAGCGACAACAACTACTGGATGACCCCCGTTTACAACTATCTCGCTAAGGACGAACACCTGTCTGACCCAAAAGAAGCCAGCATAGTCAGGCGAAGAGCCTGCTCATACGTCCTGTCGAAGATAAACTCTACAGGCGAGGGTTCTCCATCCCGCTGCTCAAGTGCGTCTAGGAAGAAATGGTCGCCCATATCTTGCACGAAATTCATGAAGGAATCAATGCCCAACATCTCGTGGGAAGGTCTCTTGCCCGGAAGGCCCTTCGAGCGGGATACTACTGGCCAACTATGCAGCAAGACGCTACGGAACACGTAAAGAAATGCGATAAATGCAACGGCACGGGGACATGCACCTAGCTCCACCTAACGAGCTCAAGGTCATGTCCTCCCCGTGGCCATTTGCCTGGTGGGGCCTGGACATCCTGGGGCCATTCGTGGTAGGATCAAACAAAAACAAATACTTAATAGTAGGCGTAGATTACTTCACAAAATGGATAAAAGCGGAGGCTCTGGCCAAGATAACTGCCCTTAACATATTGCGTTTCTACAAACGAAACATCCTCGCACGGTTTGGCATCCCCCAGGCGATAGTCACGGACAATGGGACACAATTCACGGACAGAAAGTTCCAGGACTTCGTCGCCTAGCTGGGCACGAAGCAACACTTCGCATCCGTCGAACATCCTCAGACAAACGGGCAAGCTGAAGCAGCGAACCGAGTCATCCTTCGAGGCCTCAAGTGAAGGCTGGACGAAACAAAGAATGGTTGGGTCGAGGAGCTACACAGCGCCTTGTGGGCATACCGTACAACTCCACACTCTTCAACCGGGGAGACACCATTTCGCCTGGCTTACGGGACCAAAGCTGTGATCCCCATCGAAGTTCACGTACCCTCCAGGCGAACAGAATTGCCCTTAGACGAGGAAATGAACAACGAATCATCAAGGGAGGAACTCGACCTCGTCGAGGAAGTCCGATCAGGGGCAGCCCTCCGCGAAGCCTCGCTAAAATAGAAAATTACCATCAGGCACAACGCCAAGGTGATACGACGAGAGTTCGACGTAGGCAGCTTTGTCCTAAGAAGAAACCATAAGGACTCTCGCGAAGGCAAACTAGCCGCTAACTGGGAAAGACCCTATCATTTCAGGGCAAAAACGGAGAACGGGGCCTATTACCTAGAACATCTCAACAGGGAAGAACTTGCTCGACCATAGAACTCCAAAAAGCTAAAGCAATACTACAGCTAAGGCCTTAACTGTCGGTTTGATCTGTCACAACGAGGAGCATCACCCACCGACCACGATGTGCGCCTAGGTACAAGTGTCACATGCCAGTAAAGCAGAACCCCGCTTAGGAATGAACCAAGTCTCTGCTCGACAGTGGTCACTCAATCGAGAACCGCCGTCGTCAAAGTACCACGACAGGAAGAACACCCAGCTCGCGATGGGAGGTTCACGCCGCAAACTCAGGCCTCAAACGCGACCTAAGCTCCACTCTCTCTCCCGGACATTCCCTGGCCGTTCGACCAGTACCCCTCACTGCCGAACACGTCTACAACGAGCAATTACCCAAAACCTAAAGCAAAACAAATAATCCCTATTACGGGCATACATGCACGACGAACATATATACAAACACTTAGCAGAATTCAAAGTAGATAAAACCATGCAAATAACAAAACCGGCCACGAGGACCGGACACATACATAATCAAAAATAATAAGTGGCCACAAGGATCACAATTGTGCTTGTTACATAAACCGGGGGCCACACCCCCATTCAAAATAAGTTACAAAGTTACACGGCACGCATGCCGGAAAAATTACAACAAGAGTAAAAATCCCATCACTCCTCCTCCATCCGCTCAGGCTGCTCGACGTTGGACTCAGGCCCCTGGGTCTCCTCGTTCAGAACTTCAACATGCTCGTCACCACCAAGGAGCGAGTTCGGACTAACTATCCTGCCATCCTCGACATGAGCCAGGTATTGGATGCCTTCAGTGGAGAACTCAACCCCGGGGTTGACAACCCGCAGTTAGGCCATGACATTCTGAAAAGAATCATCCCCAATGACAATGTTATCATCCTCGGCCTTCAGCAGACGAGCAACCAGCTCGGCCCTAGTCTTCATTTCCCGGACATCCTCGGGTTCATCCTCGCCCAGAGCGCTTGCCAACCTCAGCTGCTCAACCAGCTCCTCAGCTGCCTTCTTCTCCCTGGCCAGCGTAGAGTTCTCCCCCTTTAGCCTGGTCACCTCCTCGTCAGCCTTCTTTCGGGCATCATCAACACTCTTAGCCTCTTCCTTGGCTTTCCCCGCCGTCTCTTCAAGAGATGCCATGTTAGCCCGGGCAGCTCTAAGTTCAGATTTAGTTGCAGAATCCCCTTCAACACAGATGGCCACCATCTCCAAAACTCTGACCAATGCAGAGGCATCTTGGGCCACCAGCGCCTTCTTGCTCGGGCGATACATGCCCTCCAGTTAGAGAGACTCTGCCCACGGCATGACCAATGACATCCCTTCAATGAATCTTCTGTCAAGAATACATGGAGGAAGTTCGAACTTCCACTTTTCTGGCGCTCGGGTGAGATCTACCCCTTCAGTGGCCCTGAACCGCTTGGACTGTGAGGTCAAATGCAACGGAGACCCCTGGGGAGTAGGCGAGGAGGTCCCCGCAGCAGGCTGAGGAGAAGTAGGAGCACGCTGGGCAAATTGTGACTTTGGAGCAGCCGCCCCGAGCTTGTTCTTCGCGAGAGCATTTTTTACCATCCTTTCGTGAGCAAGAGGCATTTCACCTGCACAAACAAAATAAGAGCGTTAGACGAAGAAGAAAAAATATGTCGGACAAGTCAAATAAATAAGACTACTGAGCAATTTATAAGTATCTACAGGAGTCTTGCACTCCAAAAGCGCCTTGGTGTTGATAAAATGTTGCTCCACGCGCCGGCTACCGTCATCCTCGTAAACTGGGGCCTCCTTCTTCGTACAACACTCAACAAGACGAAAAGAGCTAACGTACTTCACCACCATATCATAAGCAACGACATCCTGCCCGTCTAGATTGTGTGGCTGGAGAACATACTCGCTGGGCTCCTTGGTAAAGTGGCCAGGTCCCCAGTGAAAAGGGAACTTGAATTCTCTCTCCCCGATAAACCTCCCAGCCTCATCGCGCACGTCGTTACCCTCCACGTCAACTTCAATCGCCCAGACAAACGTGCTATCCTGGGTCGCCTCCGACACAGGCTCTATAATGTAGAACCTTTCGTTGAACGTCCAAATCGACTCTGAAAAGGGCTTGAACAGCTTGCGGGGTTGTTTCAACGAAACCCAGCCATACTTCCTCCCCGTAAAATGCCATTGAAGATGAAAGATAGTGAAAAACAAAGGGAGAGTAGCCCCTATCCTCAAATACTCGCACGTTAACTCAATTTCCCAGATGAACGCTAGCGAGTTAGGGTGCAGGTGCGTTGGAGCCAGATCCAGATGCACGAGTACTGATTGTTGGAAATCGGTGAACGGCAGCCTCAGTCCCAGCTCTTTGAACGCGTATTCGTACATGGAAAAATGCTCCCCTTAGTTGTTGCATACCCTATCATCCTCGGAGGGGAAGTGCACCTTCCACTCCCCCTCTGGCCCAACGACCGTGAAGACATCCCCCAGATATGTCGCAAAAATAGATGCGTGCTCGGCGGGCTCAGCCACCGACCACTCCTCTGTTGAATCCTCAACAACCTCCTACCTGACTTCACTGGGGATGGTTGAAGCTTCAGTACTGCTGCTCTCCGAGGAGCTCTCCTCGGACGAGTCTATTAAGATCTCCTCGTCAGGTCTTGCCTCCATATCGATCACCTGAAAAGCAGAGAAAAAAGTGAATTCGACGAAGAATCTAATCCACCCTTCCACCACTAGTCAAGTGAAAGGGCGCTCAAAAAGCTATGGACGACGTCCCCGACCAAAGCCCTAACATCAAACAAAAAACTCAAGTGTCTCCCACAGGGAGACGCTCGGGGCAAACCAATCCCGTACGACGAACCTCCTCGAGAAACTTCCTAGTTTTCGTTTGGAGCTTCACCAGAAACTGCGAAGCTTCACCGGAAACTGCAAACACTCAACTAGAAACTTAATTGCAACGCCGAAATCTGAGCAACCGCGACGGTAACACATGCATCATCGTCGCGATGATGTCGGGAACTGCCATACTCGCAAAATATCTAAAGGGCCTCCAGCAGCCTCGTCGGCTGCAGGAGATGGCTTAGCCACCGTCCACCACCAACAACCACCGGGAAAAATAGCAATTCGTCTACTAACCCTAAACCTATCCAAATGAAATCTACAAACAACCATAAAAAGAGACAAAGGAGCACGAGATCAGTAGACTTACTTGGCTGAAAAGATGAAAAATGGTTGCTCGGAACTGGGTACGGCGGCCAGAACAGCGAACGGCGGTGACAGACAGATGCTCGGAGGAAGACGAAGAGAAGAGAGAAGCGAAAAGTTCCAAATAAACTGAGTTTCCCCCTTTTATACTGAGGGGCACGTGCGATGGTACGCCCTCGTAGGTCATAATAGCTATCAACTAGCCATCATTGCCTATTAACTACGGCGCAGGGCTCGAGGTACACGTTGCGCCCTAACGTTTCATTTCCTCCTAACTGTTAGTCTCCCCGTACGACGAGCACTCCGGACACGGACAAGAAGAGAAGGAACACCAGGGGTCACGGGCACCACGAGAAAACTTTCTCCGTCACCAAACGACGACTTCACGCTAGCTCCCCGGAGCCACGAGTTGTCCTTAAGTCATCACTCCCATGCTCGGGAACAACGACTTGGGGGCTGCTATTCTGAACTGGACCAATGGCCAAGCATGGCCCAATCCACTTCTACTCCCAGAACGGCCCAATTACCCAAGTCCAATCCACAAAGGGGTAAAAGTTACCTTTCTTCCCCTCCAACCGGGCATGGAGCGCATCGCTCCTCCCTGGAACAGCTGCCCGTTCCGCACGGCCCCTTCACTCCCCGAACAGCTAAGGGCATGTGCCCAAAACTATGCCTATGCCCAATGTAACGGCTAGTTTTGGGCACCCTGCCCGACACAACGGCTAGTTTGGGCAGTTACCTATTCTTCGGGAGAACGCTTATTTCGCCCCGAAAATAGGACCGTTGGCCACGCGCTGGGGGTACTATATAAACCCTCTCACTTGAGAGGGTTAGGTATCCAATAATCATCCTAAGAGCACACTTTGTACTTGCCCCTTTTCTATGACCTTTTTTACTTGAGCGTCGGAGTGCCTTGCAGGTTCACCTCCTCCTCCTCTTCATACGCCCAGCATCTCAGACGTAATCGGTGGCCTACTTCAATGGGATCTAATCCACCCTTCACGATCAGTTACACATCACGTTGAAAGATGCTTCCGACTCTGAGTTAAAAGCGTCCGTCATTTCATCATCCCTAGTTACGTCCTCCTTCGACGACACTTGTTCTGGAGCCGTGAGTGGATTTTTGTCCTTCGATTCCTCTTTCTGATTCGAAGTTTGAATATTACTACTGGTTTCTAGCTTGGCCTTTCCCGCAGCCTCCTTCTCTGCTTTCTTTCGATGTTGATGCCTCCTCTATTGTGACTTTGTCATAGGGTTCTTGCCCTTGTAGTTTTCAGATGGGTAAGTCATCTTCTTAGACTTTTGGAATTCTTTCCTATATGATATGGAAGATCCTCGTTGTACTTCGAAATCCTTCCACTTCCCTTGTCCTTGAGCTTGTAGGATTGGATTAACCCATTTGTCATTTGGAGCCTTGTTCGTAGGCTTGAATGTGTTTGGGTACCTTCCTCCTAACTTCTGCCTATTTTAGTCTCCTCTCTTGAGGTCGAATCTTTCTCCTCCTACTGTTTGAGAAGGCTTCCAATTTCCCATTCTTTTTGCTCTTACCACTCCTTCTAGGTTTTATGCTGCCTTTTTGTCAAAGACAGCACTACAACGAGGATAGAGCATTACTTCAGACCTCTTTCTTTGGCATCTGTGGATAAAATCTGCCAAGTTTTACTCTTCTTTGGGGTATGCTAATTTGTGGTACTCCTCACGTCGACGTTCTTCATCGACTTGCATCGAAACATTCTGAGATACCTCCACCATGTTCACATTGGCAGCTGTCTCCTTGTCAATGCTTAATTTGTCCAACTTCAAACTGAGGCCTTCATTGACCTCGTGATCCTTCTTGGTACGGTTGAAACCCTCAGTGGTTTCCTTTGTTGGTATCTTTAGAGGCAAACCCTTAGTAACCTGTGTCATACCCCAAATTTTGACCACTAAGATTCCCATCATTGTGCAAATCATCACCACAATATGGATGTATCATTATGCCTTATCAGTCTCCCCAAAGATGGGTGAGCATTCACTACAAACAAGAATTAGGGTTTCAAGCCCTCTCAGAGCACTTAGACAAAGGATCAGTCAAGAATTGACATGATCTTCAACTTGTCTAGACTCTCCAACATCCATAAAGGATCAAGAGGACTCCCACATCAAGAATCAAGTACAAAGTTGCAACATTCCAAGTGGATCAGGCCCCAAGATCGCCAGTATCACCAAATTAGGGTTTTGGTCGACCAGGGCCTCCAGATGGAAATTTTCCTCTATGCATGAGCCAATGCTTCAAGGCATAACCTAAGATACTCTAAGGGACCTCATGAACCCAATCATCAAGTCAATTTAGCCTCAGGGGATGCATTCACAAAAAATCAGGAATTAGGGTTTCTTGACCTAATTCACCCCTAAGTTGACTTTTGGGACAAAACATGAGCCAAGACCTCAAGACATGATTTGAGGTTCTCCAATACACCATATTGATCCATTTTCAACAATGGATTGATCCAAGAAGCTTGATTCACAAGTTTCAATTTCATCTGAACCACAATTAGGATTTTAAAGAAAAAGTCAACTGTATCTCTGACTTTTGACCCAGACATGCTCCCAAACCTTGGGACATAATTCAATACATCCTATATCACCTATGGAATCCATCTATTAAGTTTGATTTAGGTCAAGGACTTGATTTCATAGAGGATCACACAGTTTAGATTTCATCTGCTGAAAAAGGCAACTGTACAAAAAGTCAAAGTTTGACTTTTTGAACTTTTTTTGTCAACCAAGGTTCCTTAACCCTAAAATGATGTTAATGTGTGATTGGAATCATCATTCATCAAGAAAACCCAAAGAAAGTGAGATAACTTGTAAAAGGGGGTAACCATAAAAAACTTAGAATTTTTCTAAGTTATGAAACAAAGTGGCTAGGGTACCAACTTCCAAGGATCATAACTTGAGATCCAAGCAACCATTTTGGATGATCCAAATATGGATTTGTAGCTCTCATAGCATACTTTAAAAGTGTCAACTACATCTCATTCCAATTATTCATGGATTTTTAGTTATGGAGTGATCAAAATGCCTGAAAACATGAAAATCACATTTTTCCAACACTTAGTGAAATTTTCACCAAGTCAAAATCTGCCTTACTTTTTCCAAAATGTAGGGACATTTTTCACCTTGATTCAAGTCAAACCAGGTCTTGGGTTGGACATCAAAGTTGAAGTATGCCATGAGGGCTTTATAACAAGTACCATATCATCTCCAAATTCCATTTGAGAAAGGAGATACAATCCTTGAAACATGGCCTCATGAATTGATTTTTCCAAGACAGATTTGGCAGATTTTGTGTATTTTGTTCGATTTGATTAAATCTGACAAATCTAAGCCTTGTCATCATTTTGGACACATCTGAGGATCAAATCCAAGGGGGATGATCTGATCTCCAAGCCTCCAAAGTCCATGAATCTACAAATAGCATGCCAAACCTAAAAAGGCTAAAGATACTTCAAGACTCTAATTTTATTTTCAAGCATTCAATGGATGCACCAAGGTGGCATGAACTGGGCCTATTCCAACTGAATTCAGTCAAGACTTATCTCTGAACCAAAGCTACAAAGCCTGTGCTCTAACCTCTAGTTATTGACTAGAGGAGACTTAAGATTCCAAAGTGATCCAATTGGCCAAAGGCCTGCTGTCGTTGCCACACACTATTGCTTACAAAACAAACTTGCTCTACTATAAATAGAGCTCATTTATGCTCAGTTTGAGTACACCAAAGCACTACAACACTTGCTTTCCTCAAAATCCCTTTCTCTAGGCCAAAATGCCTTCTTTTGCAAGGTAACTCTGAGTTTTTGATTTAGAGAGCAATTTCATCACAGCTCATGATCCAAACACATCCAATATGTCATATCTAAGCTGTCCAAACTCTCACATGTGACCTGTAACACCAAAATCTCAAAGTCCCCTCTCAAAACCTCAAAATTGGACTTTTTTGCATTTTTCAAGCCATGTCTTGATTTAGTCACTTTCAAAACCAGATAAAACCTCAAACACACTCCAAATATCATCCTTGAACTGTCCCAAATGGTTCCCCACATCTGGAACACCATTTGAGAGAGTTGCCATATTGGTTACTTTTGCCCGTTTTGCAAGAAAGAGCTCAAACTTGTTCCTGAGGATTCAGCTGGTTCCAACCATTCTATAAGCTTCTAAGTGATCAATTGAGAGTGTCTAAAGCATCAAATTACTTATGGCACAAGAAACTTGGCAGATAGCCCAAAAAGCTCCTAAAGAGGTAAGCATCACAACTTGAACTCATCACAACTTGAACTCTTTGAAATATGCATTGCTTTGAAGTCCACTGATCATGCACATCTCATACATGTTATATATGTTGTGTTTGAACCAATTCATCATGTAATTCATGCCTGAAACAAGAGGTAGCATAGAAAATGCAATAATAGGCCTATTTCAAGAACACTATCGGGTTTTGAAATAGGAGCCTCATCTGAAAAAACCACCACCACCATTGGATTACTTGTGAAATTCTAGGCAAGATAGACCTAAACTTTGTCCCAATCCATGGAGAAATGAG
Source organism: Lathyrus tuberosus (assembly GCA_022829125.1). Lineage (NCBI taxonomy): Eukaryota > Viridiplantae > Streptophyta > Magnoliopsida > Fabales > Fabaceae > Lathyrus > Lathyrus tuberosus. Next base: position 8,290,843 of record JALAZF010000068.1, on the reverse strand, counting down.
AAAGTTACAAGCTTCACGTTTTTGGCCAAAACCTTGCCTTGCCTTGCCTTGGCCAGGCCAAAAACAAGGCATGCCTCATGTATTCATGGGGTGGTTTTGATACACGGATGTATCACCACCCCAGTGGTAGAAGGCGCACGCTGCACACAAGAGGTCTGGGGTTTGAATCCCCCTCACCCCAGATCCTCTTTTTTTTACCATTTTTTCCATTTTTTTTAATATGTTATATTATTTTAAATGATTTGGAAAATTAATTTCTCCTTCAATTTTAATGATTTTTTATTGGTTCTTTTTGCGAAAAAATCACAAAAATGTTAAAATATTTTATTCCACAAAAAAATAAGATTTATATTAATTATTTAATATAGTTGGTATTTTTGTAAATAAATTCATTTTTAATTGTTTTAAACACTTTTAAAAGTGGATTTTTATCTTGAAAATCAAAACCAAATGAGTTTTAATTCATCTTGTGATTAAAACATCATTTTTCAAATCTTAACCTAAAATCACAAGTTGTTTATTCAAACTTATTTGGTATTTTATCATTATTTATTGATTTTCTTTAAGAATTTACCTTTAAAAATGATGAAATTAGGGTTTCTTTGATTTTCACCTTCACAAATCTTTTTCAAACACTTTTGGGCCTCTAGTAGAGTGTAAGACCCAATCCCCTTTAACCAAAACCATTTTGGGCCTCAGATATTGTATAAGTCCCGACACGATAAAAAATCTCGGCACGATCGCCAATTTAAAATAACTCTTTGGGCCTCTCCTTGAGTTGTAAGCCCCACCACTTGTACAAAAACACTTTTGGGTCTCTAATAGAGTGTAAGACCCATTCCTTGTAAATAAGATACCTTGTTGGGCCTCAGACATTGTATAAGACCCGCGGGGTTGTCAAAAACCTCGGCGCGATTGTCGCCTTTTAAAAAAATCATACGGGCTTCTCCTTGAGCTATAAGACATATCTTTATTCATTTTCAAACTCTTTAGGCCTCTCCTTGAGTTGTAAGACCCATACCTTTGTACAGAAAACCTCTTTGGACCTCAGTCGTTGTATAAGTCCCGATACGATATTCAAAACAACGGTGCGATCACTGTTAAACCTTGGGCCTCTCTATGAGTATAAGCCCCAACAATCTTTTCAAAACAAATCCCCTGTTGATTTAGATTCAATATATAGTTGTTATCAAAACTTTCTTTAATTTCTTTGAACAACTAACAATACAGCATGGAAGCTTGCTCGCCTGTAAGTTTTTATCTGCTTTCATTTACTCGCTTTAGTATATATAACTGTATTGTGGGAAGCTGTACATGGTTAGTCTTCTTTCATCCTTTTAAATACATGTAAAATATATATAACTGTATTGTGGGAAGCTGCGCATGGTTAGTCTTCTTTCATACCATTTTACATACTTGTCATATATCAACTGTATATATACTAGTATAGATATTTAGAGTTTTCCCCGACAACTAGGTTTAGAACTAGGTAAAGCCCATTTGGTCACTCTTAAATACAAACAAAACTAGATCCCCATAGGATTTCCAGATACAGTCTTCCCTTATCTTGGGGTTAAACAATATGGAACAAAGAGAAAGGCAGTATTCTCGGTGAACCTTTTCTCAGACTGTCACCCCTAGAAATTGTCAAAGAAACTCTACTCCCCAGAGCTGATCTATTCTCTGTGAATAGTGTCTCCTGAGTTTCTTCATATCACATAACTTTCACTAAATGATCTATTTTGTGTGAATAGCATTTCTTGAACTTTTCTTGGTTTGGGACCCACAGACTTCCTAAAAGCATCCCCTCCTCCTCTTGGGCTTTGTACAAGGACCCGTCAGCTTCTTAAAAGTTCTCATGCCTTCTCTTGGGCTTCATACAAGGACCCTTACGACCTCTTAGAGGTATAGGATAGAAATTATTCATCCTTTGCTAGAGTTGTCTTTCTAAAAAGAGTCACAAAAGCCCTCAGACCAATTTTAGGGTTGATACTCATCCCTTAAACGAGTCGGCCTCCTCTTGGGCATTGTACAAAGATAGACCTTTCTAATAGACTTGGGCAGTCTAAATCCCCTTGAGTCTCAAAGACATTCTGAAGTTCCCTACAAACATAGGGAGAAACCCCGAATTCTGGATTAATCTCCAGAAAGAGTTAAAACTTATGGGTACTAAAACCCAGCCTCTCTCCTAAAATCCCCCAGCCAGGGTCAGTTTATCATCATATAACCCTATCTCAAATTAGAACCTCAAGGTATCTGATCCATCAATTCTTCTGTATTCCCCTGCAAGAGTTTATTCCCCACTTGGACCTGCCTCGAGATCTCAATAATTCCCAGCAGAAGCTAGTCTTCTCTCAGGCTTTGTATAATGATCCTTTCCTCAGGAAAGTCTGCCTTCTCTTGGGCTTTGTACAATGATTCTCCCCGGCGGACCTAACATTTTCAGACTCTCTTGTTGAGTCAATCACCTTTTCAGACTCTCTTGTTGAGTCAACCACTTTTCAGACTCTCTTGTTGAGTCAATTACTTTTCAGACTCTCTTGTTGAGTCAATTACTTTTCAGACTCTCTTGTTGAGTCGATTACTTTTCAGATTCTCTTGTTGAGTCAACCACTCTCATAGACTCTCTTGTTGACTCGACCCTTTTTAGCCTCAATCTAGGGCTTCGTACGAGATAGATAAAAAAGCACTCTCTTGTTGACTCGACCCTTTTTAGCCTCAATCTCGGGCTTCGTACGAGACAGATAAAAAAGAACTCTCTTGTTGAGTTGACCTTTTTTAGCCTCAATCTCGGGCTTCGTACGAGACAGATAAAAGCATTCTCTTATTGAGTCAAACCCTTTTCTCCTTAATCTTGGGCTTTATACAAGACAAATATATTCCCCAACGGAGTCAATTCCTCTCAGCCTACTTTTAGGCCTTGAGAAATATTATCCTCAGTCGAGTCAGTCTCCTTTTAGCCTCAATCTTGAGCTTTGTACAAGACATATAGAACACTTTCCCCAGAAAAGTCAAACTGACAGCCTCCTCTTAGGCTTCATATAAGGATATCCCCAAAGAGACAGTCTCTTTTAGCCTCCGTCTTGGGCTTTGTACAAGACACCAATATATCCACTCTCTTGTTGAGTCGGTCTCATACAGCCTCCTCTTAGGCTTTGTATAACGACTTCCCAGTAGAGTCAATCAACCTCTTAGCTTCAACCTTGGGCTTTGATCAAGGCACACAAAAATCAACAATCCCTCTTTAGAGATAACAAATTCTCTCTTAGTCAAACCTTTTAGCTTCAATCTTGGGCTTTGAACAAGACACAAATAAACCCTTTTAGCCTCTGTCTTGGGCTTTGAACAAGTCACCAAAACATCTTTTTCCTCCTTTAGAATAGGAGGAACTACGATTGCTCTGATTTCCCTATTTCGTTTAAACGGGAATACGTAGGCATAAGATTGCGAAATCTTAGCGAGCATACTAATCAAAAACCCTAGGTCCAGTACCTTTATACCAATCAAACTTAGGTCCAGCACCTCACCAAAAACATCAACAAAAAACTCACTCTCCCTGTCACATTTCCTAAGAAACTTTCCCAACCCATTAACAGATAAACACCATCAAGTACAAAGTAAAACCTAAAGCTAATATCCTGTGGATAACCACATATAGGATGGGTAATTGATAACTACCTATTGTATAACCTGACCCCGAACCCCCAATCTCTTTAAACATTTGTCCTGTTAGACATTCACGTGCAAGGTTAGTTTTAGATACCTTCCCTTTCCCTTCCAGCTTCATGGGATAAATAGGAAATCAGAAAGTAGCACCCCTCCTACCATTACGGTGAGGAAAAACCCAGCGATAAGGTGGTCGCGTCATCGACAAAAATCGCTCGCTACAGAAAAATGGCGACTCTGCTGGGGAATATAATTGATCATACGTTTTACCTTAGTCATCATCGTCCCCATTTTCCAACAGTAAAATGGTGACTCTGCTGGGGAGTCATTTTATTGTTTAGGATTAGGATTATTATAGCTCCTAAGAGGTCTAGGATGTTAGTTCTAGGAATGAATATATATATATATATATATATATATATATATATATATTGCTTTTCCTACTTGATATCCATGTTTATTTTTCTGCTAATGGGACTGCGGGTGATGCCGCATCTGGAAGGATTGAGTATACACCTAAGATAGGTGATGGCACGAGACGGGTAATCTTACAGGGAGTGACTCCCAAATAAGAGGTCCCGGTAGACCATCGAATCAGTGGAGATACCCTTTGCGGATTCAATGCCTATACGACTTCGGTTATTGAAAGCAGATTGTTCGATTGGGCTGTCCGTGAAATTGAGGATTTTAGTAGACTAAGACCGTGTTACTATTTTGTAGTGCGGAAGTTATCGAAAATAGTTGTCACACGATACTACCCTCATTTGAGATTACTCTAAGATACATCAGCTCGCTCGGGTGAACCAGCCTGCTGTTGTTATCCCAAGAGGGGTCAATGATTTTGCGGATAGGTACAAAAAATCACCAGTATAACCTTTGGGGATGGGTAGAGCCTTGACTTCATGACACCGAACCTTTGACCCCATGTTTTTTCTATGTTTTTGTGTGCTGCATTCATGCATTCGTTTCATTAAAAAACTTAAAACAAAGAAAATTTTCTCTTCTAGTCTCTCTTTTTTCAAATTAAACTGAGACAATGATTGCAAATGTCAGAGAGAAAGATTGCGTTATGGATTTCGGTAGAAGTAAGACTCACAAGTATACCTTCAAGGTTCCAAAATTAGAGGATTTAAGAGGATTGGCGAGGATGATCACCAACCCTGATGCTTTCAGAGCTAAGTATGGAGGATTGTTGTCTCTGTTAAGGGTCCATGTAATTGAAGAAATCGTGTCTACACTCATCCAATACTACGATCCGGTCTATCATTGTTTCACATTCCCGTATTATCAGCTAGCACCAACACTGGAGGAGTACTCTCACCTAACTGATTTACCCATTACTGACTAAGCTCCTTTTCTGGACTGGAAGAAATTCCAAAAGATCAGACCATTGCAAGAGCAATTTATTTGGACGAGTCAGAAGTCAGGACTCACATGACCACTAAGGGTGGAATCCAGGGTTTGCCAGCCCAGTTTTTGATAAAGAAAGCCATGTACTGTGCTAGTATAGGGAATGTGCCTACGTTCGAGAGCATCTTTGTACTGCTCACTTACGGGTTATTTTTGTTTCCTAACATTGATAGTTTCATTGATATCAATGCCATTAAGATTTTTCTGATTGGAAACCCCGTACCAACCTTGCTCGCAGATGCTTATCATTCTGTACACTTAAGGAATTTGTACAGCAGAGGAAAGATCACATGCTATGTACCCTTGCTATACAAGTGGTTCACTTCTCATTTACCCAAGTCTGCTGCTTTTGGGGATCAAAAGAGCATTTTACGTTGGTCACAGAGAATTATGTCTCTTACCAACTCTGACATCGATTGGTACAATCGGATCTATGACGGGATCAGGATCATTGACCGTTGTGGAAACTTCCCTAATGTACCCCTCATAGGAATTAAAGGAGGAATCAATTATAATCCAGTTTTAGTTCGTCATCAATTCGGATACCCGATGAGACATGTCCCGCGTAATGTTCATCTGGAAGTTATTTTCTTCAAGAAAGGAGAAAATGACAGGGCACTAAAGACAGAAATAGTGCATGCTTGGAAACATGTTCACAGGAAAGGAAGAAAGTCTCTAGGAAAACCAGAATGTATCTCTGTAGAGCCTTATCTCCGCTGGGTACAAACTAGAACTCTCAAACTGAGGATGCCTTACCCTCGTCACGAAGTTCTTCCATTAAGGGAATATGTCCTTTATTTTATGTCTGATACGGAAAAACTTCAGGTTACTCTCAATAAAGTTCAACAGGAGAAGAGGTCTTGGAGGAACAAGTACCGCATTCTCAACGTGGAGTGTAACAAAATATAGCAACTGTTAAAAGATAAAGATGCTCTGATATAGATTTTATAGCAACATGCTATAGAAAATCAAGAAGACCAAAGGAATTTGCTCGCTCCTTTCACTTGGCAAAGGAATGACAACCCGACAACAGCTCAAGAGCCCCGGTCAAAGAAAAGGAAAATACCAGAACCAGCACCTGAGCTCCCCTCAGAGAGAACTCAGGATCCATTAGTTTAGACATTTCCTTTTACAGCACTTTGTAAATTACTGTATTTCCATTTCTGCAATCTTTGAATTCAATATAACGGGGTTTCCCCACTGTATGATATTTACAATCCAATTGTCAAAGTTTATTTTGAAAAAAAAAGTAATTAAATTAATCATTGCATATCATTTATCATTCTCACCTAACGCATTCTTCTTCCCTGCGAATCTCACGTTTATGTCTCGATTCTAGAGTCAAACTGTCTCATTCGTACAATACTCGGGCCAACCGACAAAAGAAAATGGATGATCTCGAGGAAGAGAACAAAGAGTTGAGAGAAGAAATCGACACTCTGAAAGAAGATCTGAGGAAACTTCACAATGACATGCAAACTTTGGCAGCAGCCCAGATGCAACAACAATGGATAGTGATCTCAGAGATCACATCTACACCCATAGTGGAAAAGTATGATCCTCGGTACAACATGCCTAAAGATCGTCCCTGGGGCATGCCACTCAAGTATATCCCGGAAGGATATATCCCACCGATCATGGAAGATCCGGAAACTGCAGCTGGAGCCGCTGGGCCTGAAGGTTACAAACTTTGGGGAAAGGAAGATGCAAGGGGCATGACAGCAACTCCTGAAGGTTACAGACTTCGGGATAGAGAAGCACCAAGAGTCACTGTTGTAATGACTGTACCACCACCCGTGGTACACACTGTCCTGGAAGGACAAATTCCACAGATACCTTCTGGTGGAAATGAAAGTATGAACGATAAAATGAAGGAATTCCAGGAACAGTTCTTGGAGATGCAGAAAGAACTGCAAGCCATTCGCGGTCAGGATCTGTTTGGAAAGGACGCCGTAGACCATTGTTTGGTCCCTAATGTGAAAGTTCCGCACAAATTCAAGGTGCCCGAATTTTAAAAATACATGGGTAACTCTTGCCCTCAAAGTCATTTAGTGATGTACGCTCGGCGGATGTCAACTCAGACAGAGAACCAACAGTTACTGATCCATTATTTCCAGGATAGTTTAACCGGTGCCGCACTCAAATGGTACATGGGTTTAAACTGCACTAAGATCGTCACTTTCAGGGATCTTGGCGCCGCCTTTGTTCAACAATATAAGTATAATCTGTACATGGCACCGGACAGAGATTAACTCATAGCCATGTCGCAGAAGGATAAGGAAACCTTTAAGGAATATGCTCAGAGATGGCGTGAAATTTCCCCTCAGATTTGTCCACCTCTTGAGGAAAAAAAGATGACAAAGATCTTCTTGAAAACCTTAAGCTCATTTTACTGCGACAGAATGGTCGCCAGTGCGCCCAGTGATTTCACCGAGATGGCGGGCATGGGAGTTCGTCTTGAGGAAGCTGTCCGAGAAGGACGATTGATCAAAGGTACAGAACCATCAAGCAATACCAAAAGATACGGTAGTGTTTTCCCTAAGAAAAAAGAGCAAGATATTGGTAATATCTCTCTCAGAAAGCAAAGGCGACGGTACCAACCAGTAGCAGCTGTAACTCCTGCTATCAACCCTGCGCCTGTTCCGACGTATCAACCTCAGGTTACTCAAAGCCAACCGAATCAACAACAATATCAGTAAAGGACACAACAGCCTCTTCAGCAAGCTCATCCTCAGTACAACAACAACCGTACAACGCGACCACCAGGGTTTGACCCTATACCAATGTTGTACGCAGAACTGTTTCCACTATTACTGGTCAAGGGGCACGTCCAAACTAGGTCACGTCTTACAGTACCGAAAAATCCGCCTTTTTGGTTCAAAGCAGATCAGACATGCCCTTATCATCAAGGAGGACCAAGGCATAATATAGAAAACTGCCTCAGTTTCAAATCCGATGTGCAAAAACTTGTCAGGAGCGGGGTCTTATCCTTCAAAAATACAAATCCAAATTTTCAGACGAACCCGTTGTCGCAACACGAGAAAGCTGCAGTCAATTTGATAGAGGGAGAGTCTAACCACAGCTATCAAATTCATGATGTACTCTTATTAAGGGCCAATCTGGTCAAGATGCATCACAGAGAGAGTGGATATGGGCATGTACCACCTCATAACTATCACCAGTGTGATATCTGCTCGATGGACAATCAAGGATGTTCTGTGGTGCAATCAGCTCTACAGGAACAGTTGGATCTCGGATGGATCCAGGATCACAGAATTCGTGGGGTCAACATGACTTATACGGATTCCAACATCATTCAGAACCACGACATCCGTGCGATGAATGTCAACTTGGTAGCAATGCACTTGAGGCAAAGCCAACATCATGATCTGCCACGACATGATTATGATTCATGTCTGATTTGCTTGATATACCATCAGGGATGCTCTTTTATACAAGAGGCCCTCCAGCGTCAGATGGATATTGGATGGATCCAGGATTACCGTGATAGAAATCCCTATCAGGTCAATATGATTCAAATCTTCGATGTTCGCTTGATGAATACCCGCTTAGTGGAGTTACACGCTAAGCAAGTCCAGCTTGGTTTTCTGACTTCGCATGAGTATCAGAACTGTAAAGTGTGTCGTGAGAGTGACCAAGGTTGTGAACTCATTCAAAGGACACTACAACATTTGTTATACCACTGGTGGCTTCCAATCTATCTAGATGAAGACACGTAACAAGTCAGTATGATCGACGGGAACCCTACTAGGCATCAAAGTCAAGATGTTCGATCAATGGAAACCGATCTAGTGAAGTTACACTCCATACAAAGCAGACGTGGTCGGGTGCCACCACACAACTACGAGCGCTGTAGAGTATGCTCGGAGAATAATCAAGGGTGCTACCTCGTGCGAGCAGCCCTTCAAAGTCAGTTGGACCACAAGGAGATTCAACCCTGGTCAAGTTCTGGTTCAATGTCAAACTATCATCCTGATCAAAGCAGGGATGTTGTCTTAATCCCTAAGCGAGAAGTGGCTAAAGATGTGTGCGCCATAATCCCTTTCCTCCGTGAATCAAGAGTCCCTCTTGATAGTGGAAGGGTTCTTAATCTTGAATCAATTGAGGCCGGATATGATGGTCAGAAAAATCAAAAGGCTCCTGTAGTTATCTATCTGCCGGGACCAGTACCATACAAATCTGATAAGGCGATCCCTTACAAGTACGGTGCAATAACAATTGAGAATGGAAAAGAAGTTCCATTACCCTCCGTCGTGAATATTGTAGACATCAGTCGAGTAACACGGAGTGGTCGAATCTTTAACCGAGTTGGAGAACCTACCAGAGAAAAGAAACCTCAAACAGAAGTTCCCAATCGACCAGTTGGTTAGTCCATTAATCCCGACCTTTCACAGAACCACGATGAGATGCTGAACCTCATCCAGAATAGTGAGTACAACATTGTTGATCAGCTGTTGCAAATTCCTTCAAAAATCTCTGTGCTATCTCTTTTACTCAGTTCTGAAGCTCATAGGGAAGCTCTATAAAAAGTCTTAGAGAAAGCCTTTGTGGAACAAGCCGTAACAATAAGACAATTCGATAGCATCATCTCCAACATCACTTCCTGCAACAACTTGGGGTTTAGTGACGAAGAACTGCCAGAAGAAGGGAAAAGTCATAACATGGCACTCAATATTATAGTCAACTACCAGGACGATGCTTTAGCCAGCGTACTGGTAGATACCGGATCGGCCTTGAACGTTATGCCGAAGTCCACTTTAATGCAACTATCATTCAAAGGATCCCCGATGAGAGGCAGTGAGGTCGTCGTCAAAGCATTTGACAGATCCCGGAAGGCAGTTATCGGCGAAATCGATCTTCCCATAACTATCGGTCCTCACACTTTCCTGGTAACTTTCCAGGTCATGGACGTCCGGGCAGCATACAACTGTTTATTAGGAAGACCTTGGATACACGAGGCTTGGGCAGTCACTTCGACACTTCACCAGAAACTGAAGTTCATCAAGAACGACTAACTAGTCACAGTCTGGGGAGAAATAGCATTGATCGTGAGTAACTTATCATCGTCCACTTGTGTAGAACCAAAAGAGGTTGTTGGAACTCAGTTCCAAGCACTTTCGGTGAGCAATGACAAATCAGAAAAAGGAATGTCGATTTCCTTGTACAGAGATGCTCTCGAAGTGATCAAAAGTAACAATGCCAAGGGATGGGGACAACTTGTCATTCCTACTGATAACAAAACAAAGAAAGGTCTTGGTTTTTCCTCAACCTATACCCAGATTGTTACTAACGATGAAGGTCTTCATCCCATTCAGGATTTCTTCCACAATAGAGGTTTCCTTCTCCCAGTGCCTCAAGAAGTGCATACCATCAACGAGGGTGATTCCTCTGATACAGATGAAGAATGGAAGTCCTATCTTAACGAGGACAGTTATATGTCTCAGGAAGAGGTGCCTACGCCATTTTGCTATCCCGTACAGAATCCGAAATTTATACCAAGGTCAGATGTCAAAATGATATACGGGGATTGTGATCCGAAAGGATGTCGTGCCCCACCAAACTCATTAGAGGAGGACACTCTGATGAAAGACAACTTTGACCACGACTATTATGGCCCAACGGATGACCTGTCTATCTGGCAGCCGTACCCAGGAGACTTGGGGCAAAAGAGTCAGTCGAACGATGCTTATCAGCTGAGCATTATTGAAAAGAATACGTGCGTCCCCACCATGTCATGGGATCATTACTCAGGGCATTTAGAAAATATCCAGCACGATGATGAATTTGTAAATCTTGCAGGACTAGAATTCATCAATTATGCTTTTCTTGAGGTCAACGTCATCGAAAGGGATGACTCCTCCAGTTCCAAAGAAGTGTGGGACACCTTAGGACAACCGAGTGGCAAGTTCGACTACTTGGTCAAATACACCGCTCCTGAAAGCTCTCGTATTAGGCTCGAAGACATCCAGCCAACTGGATGGGGAGATCCACCTGAGAGTACAAATACTGTGCAAGATACAACAAAAGAGTTTGTCTATGACAGCTCTGCCTGGGAAACAGATTCCAACGATCCTGGTCCGCCAGGAATCAACGTCATTTATGAGGATAAACCAAGAAAGAAGATGCCAGACTTTGTGATTCACCGAGGAGTTCGCCGCCAATGGGTTGCTGTCGATGTCCCGAAAGTCGTTCATAAGTCTAAGTAATTGTCGTCTTTATCTTAACCTTTCACCCTGCCCAGGTGAAACGACTATTTTGATAGAGCTCACTTTCTGTAAATTTCTCTCTTCGCTTCGCCCATAGCGATTGAGTTTTGTTTTATAGGGCTGTAGTTTCAAGAATCGGCCGAATCATAAATAAAATAACGTCGTTCTATAATTTCCGCATTTATTGCTGTTTTCTCTTTTAGCTTTTTCAGAAAATGCTAATCCTAAAAAATAACTCAATAATAAAAACAAGCAGTTATCAAAAAATACACTGCACACACTCTTGCATTCTTTCTATCTCTTCTAAAACAAATCATCACATTATGCAGATTGCTTGTTTTAAACCCCATTGAAACATACGGTCCGATGCCTTTTCCCAACTTTGAATTCCCAGTATTTGAGGCTGAAGAAGAAAATGACAAAGAAATTCCAGAAGAGATCTCCCGACTACTCAGGCAAGAGGAAAGGTTCATTGGACCTCACAAAGAGCCATTGGAAACGGTCAACTTGGGTTCAGAAGAAGAGAGAAAAGAAATCAAGATTGAGGCACTGCTCAGTCCAACTGTCAAAGAAAGTTTGATAAAGCTTATCAAAGAGTTTCCCGATGTATTCGCTTGGTCCTATCAAGATATGCCAGGGTTGGATACCAGCATCGTGGAACATCATCTACCGTTAAGATCGGAATATCTGCCAGTAAAATAGAGGTTGAGAAGAACTCACCCAGACATGGCCATCAAAATCAAAGAGGAAGTACAGAAACAGATTGACGCGGGTTTACTCGCCACATCAGAATATCCTCAATGGTTAGACAACATCGTACCAGTTCCAAAAAAGGACGGAAATATCAGAATGTGTGTGGATTACAGAGATCTAAACAAGGCCAGTCCAAAGGAAGACTTTCCTTTACCACACATTGACATGCTGGTAGACAGTACAATAAAGTTCAAAGTATTCTCCTTCATGGATGGATTCTCGGGCTATAATCAGATAAAAATGGCGCCGAAAGACATGGAGAAAACTTCGTTCATTACCCCATGGGGTACCTTTTGTTACAAGGTAATGTCGTTCGGTTTGAAGAATGCCGAGGCAACCTATCAAAGGGCCATGACTACTCTCTTTCATGACATGATACACGAAGAAATCGAGGTATATGTCGATGATATGATTGCCAAATCTAAGACAGAAGGGGAGCATGTGACCCATCTGTCAAAGTTATTCTAGTGGTTGAGAAAGTACAAACTCCGCTTGAATCCCAATAAGTGCACATTCGGTGTCCGTTCAGGGAAACTTTTAGGGTTCATCGTCAGCCAGAAAGGAATTGAGGTTGATCCTGACAAGGTCAAGGCCATTCAAGAAATGCCTTCTCCTAGGACTAAAAAATAAGTCAGAGGATTTCTGGGCGTCTGAATTACATTTCCAGATTTATATTCCTCATTACCCGGACATGTGCGTCAATCTTCAAATTACTTAAAAAGAATCAGGACTGCGTTTGGACAGAAGATTACCAAACCGCATTCGACAGTATTAAGGAATACCTGTTGAATCCACCGATTTTGTCACCTCTAGTGGAAGGAAGACCACTGATCATCTATTTAACAGACTTGGAAGACTCAATGGGTTGTGTACTTGGTCAACAAGACGAAACAAAAAGGAAAGAGTCTGCCATTTACTATTTGAGCAAGAAATTCACCGACTGCGAGACTCGGTACAACATGCTTGAGAAAACTTGTTGTGCTTTGGCTTGGGCAGCCAAACGTCTTCGCCAGTATAAGATTTATCATGCTACTTGGTTAATCTCAAAAATGGATCCAATCAAGTATGTCTTTGAAAAACCTGCTCTCATGGGAAGGATTGCCCGTTGGCAGATGTTGTTATCAGAATATGACATAGAGTACCACTCTCAAAAAGCCGTTAAAGGGAGTATTTTAGCCGATCATTTGGCTCATCAATCGATTGACGATCAGGAATCAATCGGGTTCGATTTTCCCAGACGAAGATGTCATGTACTTGAAAATGAAAGATTGTGATGAACTGCTACCTAGTGAAGGGCCAGAACCAGATTCCCGATGGGGTCTTATCTTTGACGGAGCTGTCAATCATTATGGAAATGGAATTGGGGCAATCATCATAACACCTCAGGATACCCATATTCCTTTCACCGCCCGACTAACATTCAAGTGTACGAACAACGAGGCCGAATACGAAGCTTGTATCATGGGTCTCGAAGAAGCGATCGACTTAAGAATTAAGAACTTGGATGTGTATGGCGACTCAACCCTGGTTATCAATCAGACCAAAGGAGATTGGAACACATACCAATCAGGACTGATTCCTTACAAAGACTACGCAAGAAGGCTGTTACCTTTCTTCAACAGAATCAAGTTTCATCACATCCCTCGTGAAGAGAATCACATGGCTAATGCATTAGCCACTCTCTCTTCCATGATTAGTGTAGGTCAATGGAGCGACATACCTAAGATTGACATAATGCGCCTAGAACGGCCCGCTTACATCTTCACGATCGAAGCAGTCATAGACGATAGACCTTGGTATCAGGATATCAAATGCTTCCTTCAGACACAAGAGTACCCACCTGGGGCATCCAAAAAAGACAGAAAGACCCTCAGAAGGCTAGCTGGCAGCTTTTTTCTGAGCGGTGATACACTCTATAAGAGAATTTTTGACATGGTCTTGCTCCGATACGTAGACAGACCAGAAGCAAACATGGTGATGAAAGAAATTCATGAAGGATCCTTTGGCACTCATGCCAACAGACACACAATGGCGAGAAAAATTCTAAGAGTAGGGTACTATTGGCTGACCATGGAATCCGATTGCTACAAGTACATGAGGAGTTGTCACAAGTGTCAGATATACTAAGACAAAATCCATGTACCGCCAACACATCTCAAAGTTCTCTCTTCCCCATGGCCTTTTTCCATATAGGGAATCGACATGATTGACATGGTCGAACCCAAGGCTTCGAACTGACATCGGTTCATCCTGGTAGCCATTGATTACTTCACCAAGTGGGTCGAAGCAGTGTCATACGCCAATGTAACCCGACAAGTCGTGGTCCGCTTTATCAAAAATAATCCTATCCGTCGTTATGGTGTTCCGAGCCAGATCATTACAGATAATGGATCTAACTTGAACAATAAGATGATGAAAGAGTTGTGTGCTGAGTTCAAGATCGAACACCACAACTCATCTCCCTACCGACCTAAGATGAACGGAGCGAAAGAAGAAGCTAGCAAGAACATCAAGAAGATTGTTCAAAAGATGGTTGTAACCTACAAAGACTGGCACGAGATGATACCCTTTGCTCTTCACGGTTATCGCACATCTGTCTGCACTTCAATAGGGGCAACCCCTTTCTCTCTAGTATATGGCATAGAAGCAGTTCTCCCCATAGAAGTAGAGATCCCATCAATCCAGATATTGATGGAAGCTAAGCTAACAGAAGCTGAATGGTGTCAAAGTCGACACGATGAACTAAATCTGATCGAAGAAAAGAGAATAATGACACTATGCCACGGTCAGTTATATCAGCAAAGGATGAAGAAGGCATTTGACAAAAAGGTCCGATCTCGTGTCTTCAGGAACAGAGACCTTGTGCTCAAGAAGATACAATCATTTCTCCCCGATTCTTCGGGCAAATGGACTTCGAATTATGATGGCCCCTATGTGGTCAAGAAAGCTTTCTCAGGCGGCGCCTTGAGACTCGCAACCATGGACGGAGAGAAATTTCCCTACCCCACAAATATTGACGTAGTCAAGAAATACTTCGCCTAAATAAAAAAAATGAGAAAAAAAACATCTCGGTGGATTGAAAACCCGTAAGGGCGGTCCAGGCAAAAATTAGAGACATAATCAAACATCATCCCGATGGATTGGAAATCTCAAAGTATAATCCAGGAAAAAGTTAGGGATAATGGCAAGTAACTACGTCCAACAAGGGAAATCCCCCAGTAGCAGTCATGCCATCCATTAGAAAACTCCAATCAAGGTCATCTTCGATAGAAGCTCAGGATGCCCAGAATTCAAATTTGGTAGAAGGATACGGTCGTTATGTTTCAATGTAGCCCTTTTCCCTTAAATTACCATTTTTCTAACTTTGTAAATACTCTATGGAATCACGTGTTTGGCTGATTTCCATCCTATCAATAAAATTTGAGCCCTTGTGCTTTTGTCTACAATTCTTATTTGTTTTAGCTTTACAGAACGACATTTTAACGTGATTAACAATTCTTGAAATAAAACAAAAATGAATTTACTTGTCAAACTTTTTCTGCTTTTAAAATAAAGATGGCAATTTCTTTTAACTGTTGAACGTCAAAAGAACATCGATCACTTCTCCAGAAGTAATCGAGCTTCAAAGTGCAGAATCAAAGTACTCCTTCTAAGCCAGTGCGCCTTAATGAAGGATAAGCTGTGTCAGATACGAATATTCCGTCTGACATCCCCGACAGAGTTCTTGTCTCCTAAGCCCGACCAACGGTTGTCCCCCACTGTCATACCCCAAATTTTGACCACTAAGATTCCCATCATTGTGCAAATTATCATCACAATATGGATGAACCATTTCACACTCATTAGTCTCCCCAAAGATGGGTGAGCATTTACTACAATAAAAAACTGGGGTTTCAGGCCCTCTCTGAGCCTTAGAGAAAGGATCAATCAAGGAATGACATGATCTTCAACTTGTCTAACCTCTAAAACACCCATGGTGGATCAAGAGGACTCCCACAACAAGAATCAAGCACAATGTTGCAACATTCCAAGTTGATCAAGCCTCAAGATCGCCAGTGTCACCAAATTAGGGTTTTGGTCGACCAGGGCCTCTAGATGGAAATTTTCCTCTGGGCATGAGCCAATGCTTCAAAGCATAATCTAAAATACTCCAAGGGACATCATGAACCCAATCATCAAGTCAATTTTGCTTCAGGGGATGTATTCATAAAAAAATCATGAATTAGGGTTTCTTGACCTAATTCACCCCTAAGTTGACTATTGGGACAAAACATGAGCCAAGACATCAAGGGAGAATTTGAGGGTCTCTAACATACTACATTGATCCATTTGCAACAATGGATTGATCCAAGAAGCTTGAGCAACAAGTTTCAATTTCATCAGAACCAAAATTAGGGTTTCGCGGGAAAAGTCAACTGTGCCTTTGACTTTTGACCCAGGCATGCTCCCAAACCTTGGGACATGATTCAATACACCCTATAACACCTATGAAATTAATCCATCAAGTTTGATTTAGGTCAAGGACTTGATTTCATAGAGGATCGCACAGTTTGGAGTTCATCTAACAAAAAGCCAACTGTGCACAAAAGTCAACTTTGACTTTTTGAGATTTTTCACAATTATGGTTCTTTGACCCTAAAATGATGTTAATGTGTGATTGGAATCATCATTCATCAAGAAAAATCAAGTAAAGTGGGATAACTTGTAAAAGGGGTAACCATAAAAACTTAGAAATTTTTCTAAGTTATGGAACAAAGTGGCTAGGGTACCAACTTTGGAGGATCATAACTCCTAAACCACAAGGCCATTTTCCCCCATCCAAAGCTGGATTTGTAGATCTCATGGCCCTCTACAAAAGCTTCAAACACACCTCATTCCAATTCATCATGGATTTTGAGTTATGGAATGATCAAAATAGCTGAAAACATGAAATGCCACTTTTTCCAAAACTTAGTGAAATTTTCACTACGTCAGAATCTGTCTTCACTTTTTTCCAAATGTAGGGGCGTTTTTCACTTGGACCCAAAAAGTATCAAAACCAATTATGATTAAACAGTTGTTGTATCATATGAGGGCTTTCCAAAATGGCCAAGAACTCCATCAAAGTCCACTTGAGACATGAGATATGACCATGCCAATATGCCTTGCTGAAAAATGTCATGGCAAGGCAGATTTGGGAGTTTTGCTCGATTTGCTCAAATTTTACAAAGGGCAATCAACTCTATCCATCTGAACACCTCAAGGGGGGCCAAGGGGGAACCAACTCTGATCCCAAGCCTCCCAAGTCTTTGGAACCAAAAATAGCATGCCAAACCTAGAAATGCCTAAAAGAGGGACAAGACTCCAATTTTGGATTGGAGCATTTAATGGATGCACCAAGGTGGCATGGACTGAGCCATTTCCAACTGAAGTCAGTCAAGACTTATCCAAGACCAAGGGAACCAGCAGTCTGTGCCCTAACCTCTAGTCAATGGCTAGAGGAGACTTGGATTCTCATTGCTCAACATTGGCCAAACCTATGCAGCAGTTGCCATTCACTATTCCTTGCAAAACAAACTTGCTCTACTATAAATAAAGCTCATTTGTGATCAGTTTGAGTACACCAAAGCCATCAAATAGATGCTTTCCTGAAAATCTCTTCTTTCACTCCAAATTTTCCTTCCAAAGCAAGTCACTATCGGGTTTTGAGTTTGAGAGTTATTCCAACCAAACTAATCACACACACACACACCTCATAAACATCATATAGAAGTGATCTAAACACTTAAACAACATCAGGAACACTGATTTCTCAGAATCACCAGCCAGCTGCTCAAGGTTTTAACCAAGTTGCAGTTGAGATACCATCTTCAGTTCCAGATAATTTCCATTTATTCCAAGCACCCAGACACACTCCATAGCACCTAGGGAAGCTGTCCATGTTCTTGGAACCAAGTTGTAACACCTCTAACACAAAACACGATCACCAGCTGTAAGAGGTAAGCATGAGCTCTTCTAACTCTATGATCCATGCATTTTTTACTGCACAATAATTTGGCCATATGTTCATAATCATGCATAGAGTGTTTTCCCTCAATCAATTGCTTTGTTTGAATCGTGTATGGAATTTCTGAACCTTCATGCAAATTTTAGGGTTCTTGAGGTTTCTCTTTGATTTCTTATTTCATGATTAAAATAAATGAAATTAAAGACCATAGACATGATCGTGAGGTTAAAACGAGTATATTGATATGTAGATTGCATGATATCATCAAGTATTCAGTGAGATTGGATAGAAAACGCAAATTTTCAGAAATAGAGGGTGGCGCGTGTTCTTGCCCTTGTTCTTGGCGCCCTTTTTGAAAATTCAAATATTTGAATTTTGTGATTTTATTTAATTGATTCAAAAATTAATTTCTCTCTGAGTTTTAATGATTTTGAGTTGATTCTTTTTTTAATAATTCACAAAAATGTTAAAATATTTTATTTTCCCAAAGAATCCCAAAAATATTATTTATTTCATATACTTGATATTTTTGTAAAGAATTAATATTTTATTGGTTTTTGACATTTAAAATATTTTTTCCTTCTTGATTTTTCAAATTTTAGTGATTTCCAAACATTTTGTAAATCAAAACCTGATTTTTGAAACATTAATCCAAGATCACAATTTGTTTTCCACATGCTTAACAATTTTGATCATTTTAATTGAATTTTTTATTCAATTAAAATACCTTTTGAAAACAAATTAGGGTTTTGATTAATTCAGCCCTCATCAAACTTTTTTCAAACTCTTTGGGCCTCTATTAGAGTGTAAGACTCAACCCCTTTGAAAACCAAACCTTTTTGGGCCTCAGTCATTGTATAAGATCCACTGCGTTTTCAAATATCTCGGCGCGATCGCCATTTCAAACAAAAATCATCTGGGCCTACCCACGTGTTATAAGCCCCATTTCTTTTCTTCAAATAAACTTTGGGCCTCTTGTTAGAGTGTAAGACCCAACCCTTTGTAGAAGCCAAAATAATTTGGGCCTCAGTGTATTGTATAAGTCCCGATACCGTTAAAAAGTTTGGCGCGATCGTCGCCTTTTTAACAAAAACCCATGGGCCTCTCCTTGAGCTGTAAGCCCCATCACTTATACAAAAATAAATCATTGGACCTCTAATAGAGTGTAAGACCCGATCCCCTTTTAACCAAAACAATTTTTGGGCCTCAGACATTGTATAAGTCCCCCTGCGTTAAAAGAAAAATCTCGGCGATCGCCAATTCAAAAACAAAATCATATGGGCCTACTCTCGTGTTATAAGCCCCATTCTTTTCTTTAAACACTTGGGCCTCTTGAGAGAGTGTAAGAGCCATCCCTTTATATAGAAAACCTTTTTGGGCCTCAGTCACTTGTATAAGTCCCTGTACAAATACAAAACAACAGTGCAATCACTGGTAAAACCTTGGGTTTATCCTTTAGCTGTAAGCCCCAATAATCTTTTCAAAGCACTTTCTCCTTTGATTTTGAATATAATATTGTTATCAAAGCTTTCTTTGTTGAACAACTAACCAAACACCATGGAAGCTCTACAACCGAGTAAGTGTTTACCTGCTTTCTTTACTGCTTTCATATATATATAACTGTATTATGGGGCTGCTCATTGTAAGTCTTCTTTCAAAAACTCTTATATACTCGTCAAATATCAACTATGTAATACTAGTATAGTTATCTTAGAGTTTTCCTCGGCAACTACGTCTAGCACTAGGTAAAGCCTGTTGGTCACTCTTAAAATACTGTCAAAACTAGATCCCCCATAGGATTACCAGACACAGTCTTCCCTTCTCTTGGGGTTAATCAATATGGAACAAAGTGAAAGGCAGATTCTCGGTGAACCCTTTCTCAGACTGTCACTTTTTAGAAATTGTCAAAGAAACTCTACTCCCCAGAGATGATATTTTCTCCGTGAATGACATCTCTTGAGTTTCTTCCAAATTCTCGTACTTTTCAGGCTTGATCTATTCTCGATGAATGGCATGTCTTGAACTTCTCAGGGTTTGGGGACCCACAGGCTTCTTAAAAGCATCCCCGCCTCCTCTTGGGCGTTGTACAAGGACCCTTCGGCTTCTTAAAAGCTCTCGTGCCTTCTCTTGGGTTTAGTACAAGGACCCAGATACCTCTACAGGTATAGGAACATAACCTAGTCATCAATTTGCTAGAGCTGTCTTTCTGAGTCAAGTGTCAAACCAGTTAATGGGTTGACCTTCATCCCTTAACAAACCAGCCTTCTCTTGGGCATCATACAAAGATCGTTGACTATCTGAGAATCGATTTCTCAAAACACCAGTAGACTTGGACCGTCTCAATACCCTTTGGATTTCCCGCTTCCTTAAAGAACAGGAAATAACCCTGATCCTCTGATCAATACCAAAGCATAACAATACCTTTAATCATTCCCTTTGTAAGAACTGATTTTCTCTTTTATCCAACATACAGGACCTGTCACTAAACTGAAACAGTCACCAGCATAATAGCCTCCTCTTAGTCTTTGTATAATGATCCTTCCCCAATGGAGATAAGCCTTTTAGCCTCTATCTCGGCCTTCATATGAGATACAAAAACACTATCTTGTTGAGTATAAAAGACTCTTTTGTTGAGTCAAACCATTTTAGCCTCCATCTCGAGCTTCGTATGAGATAGAAAACACTCTCTTGTTGAGTATAAAAGACTCTCTTGTTGAGTCACACCTTTTAGCCTTTATCTCGGGCTTTGTACGAGATACCAAATCACTCTCTTATTGAGTATAAAAGACTCTCTTGTTGAGTCAAACCCTTAGCCTTCGTCTTGGGCTTCGTACAAGACACATAAAAACACCCTCTTGTTGGGCCAATAGCCTCCTCTTAGGCTTTGTATAAGGAAACCCCGGTTGAGTCAATCATCCTTTTAGCATCAATCTGTGCCTCGCTCACAGTATACAAACATCAACAACTCCTTCATCTAATTGCTGTAAGCGGCAAGCCTCTGGATTATTTACATCCACACCACTGTCCCTCTTTTAGCATGAGAAATTTCTAAGGAAAGATAGCATTGCTCTACACTGAGTTAAAGTCTTCTCCTTTAGGTTAAAAATCCCCTATAAAAGAAATTATGGCATTGCTGGATTCACATATCCCAGTTAAAGTAATTCTCCTTTATAACCAGTCACGCAACAGTTGTGACAAACAGACCAAAAATCCCCTTTAGAGATGACAAATTCTCTCTAAAGTTAAAACCCTTTAACTTCACATCTTGGGCTTCGAACAAGATACCAATAGACCCTTCAGATTCATATCTTGGGCTTTGAACAAGATACAAATCACCTTTAGATTCACGTCTTGGGCTTCGAACAAGACACCAAAACGACCTTTTCCTCCCATAGAATAGGAGGAACTACGATCGCTCTGATTTCCCTGTTTCGTCAAACGGGAATACGTAGGCATAAGATTGAAAAATCTTAGCGAACACACTAATCAAAAACCCAAAATCTCGTCCCTTCATACATCAATCGAAAAGCATCAGTCCCAACATCCTACCAATAGTCCAAACACTGTGTTCTTAACAAAATAACCTAAGAGAGACCCACAATCTTTGTAGCATCTGTAAACCAACAGTCATCTGTTTAAACTCAGTTTGCAAGCAGGGTTAATTGGAGACATCTATTTCCCTTCCTTAATCAGCTTCAATAGGATAAAAAATTAATCGAACTGTAGTACCCCAAAGCAATAGTGCTTCGCAACCACACAAAAAACTCGCGCTACAGAAAAATGGCGACTCTGCTGGGGAATTTGAATCATCTCTTCCCATCTCTTAGGTGGAAACCTTGAGTTTACAGTCATGTCACAGAAATGACAGCTCAGCTGGGGAGTCATTGTCTGTATAGGATCATAAGACTAGAGGTCTAGGATGATTAAGACAAATATATATACTGCTTTTCCTAATTGATATATGTGTTTATTTTTCTGCTAATGTGAATGCGTGTGATGCCGCATGTGGAAAGATTGAGTATACACCTAAGATAGGTGATGGCAATGCGGGTAATCTTACTGGGAGTGAATTCCAGTTAAGAGCCCCCCATCGACCATCAAACTCAGTGGAGACTCCCTTTGCAGATACATTGCCTATACGACTTCGGTTGTTGAAAGTAGTGTGGTTGACTGGGTTATCTGAGAAGCTAAGGTTTTTAGTAGACTGCAACCATTTTGTAGTGCGGAAGATATCGGAAATAGTTGTCACGCGATACTACCCTCATCTGAGATCACTCCAGGACACATCAGCTCACTGGCGATCCACTTGTTATTGTTATCCCAGAGGGGTCAAAGATTTTGCGGACATGTACAAAAAATCACCAGTATAAACCTTTGGGGGTGGGAGGGGGGGGTAGAGCCTTGACTTCATGACACCGACCCTTTGACCCCATGTTTTTTCTATATTTTTGTGTGCTGCATTCATACATTCATTTAAAAAACATTAAAACAAAGAAAATCTTCTCTTCTAGTCTCTCTCTTTTTCAAATTAAACTAAGACAATGATTGCAAATGTCAGAGAGAAAGGAGATTGCGCTAATGGATTTCGGTAGAAGGAAAACTCATAAGTACACCTTCAAGATTCCAAAGTTAGAGGATTTGAGAGGTTTGGTGAGAATGATCACCAACCACGAGGCTTTCAAAGCCAAGTATGGAGGACTGTTGTCCTTATTAAGGGTCCATGTAATCGAAGGAATCCTGTCCATGCTAATCCAGTTCTACGATCCAGTTTATCACTATTTCACATTCCCAGATTATCAGCTAGCACCAATGCTGGAGGAGTACTCTCACTTGACTGATCTGCATATCACTGATCAAGCTCCTTTTTCTGGACTGGAAGAAATTCCAAAGGATCAGACCATTGCACGAGCAATTTATTTGGACGAGTCAGAAGTCAGGACTCACATGACCACTATGGGTGGCATCCAAGGTTTGCCAGCCCAATTCTTGATAAAGAAGGCCCTGTACTTTGCTAGTATAGGGAACGTCGCCGCTTTCGAGAGTATCTTTGTTTTACTCACCTACGGGTTATTTTTGTTTCCCAACATTGATAACTTTGTAGATATCAACGCCATTAAGATTTTCCTGATCGGAAACCCTGTACCAACTTTACTCGCAGATGCGTATCATTCGGTACACTTAAGGAATTTATACAGCGGAGGAATGATCACATGCTGTATACCCTTGCTTTACAAATGGTTCACTTCCCATTTGCCCAAGTTTGCTACATTTTGGGATCAAAAGAATACTTTACGTTGGTCGCAGAGAATCATGTCTCTTACCAACTCAGACATCGATTGGTACAATCGAATCTATGACGGGATTAGAATCATTGACCGTTGTGGAAATTCCACAAATGTACCCCTTATAGGAACCAAGGGAGGAATCAACTATCATCCAGTGTTAGTTCGTCGTCAATTTGGATACCCAATGAGGCATGTCCCACGGAATGCTCATCTGGAAGGTCTTTTCTTCAAGGACGGAGAAAATGACAGGGCACTAAAGATAGAAATAGTGCATGCCTGGAAACACGTTCATAGGAAAGGACGAGAGTCTCTAGGGAAACCAGATTGTGTCTCGGTGGAGCCTTATCTCCACTGGGTACAAACTAGAGCTCTCAAGCTGAGGATGCCTTACCCTCGTCAGGAAGTTCTTCCATTAAGGGACTCTGCCCTTTATTTTATGTCTTAGACGGAAAAACTTCAAGTTACTCTCAGCAAAGTTCAGCAGGAGAAAAGGTATTGGAGGAACAAGTACCGTATTCTCAATGTGGAATGCAAGAAAATACAACAATTGTTAAGAGAAAAGGATGATCTGATTGAAATTTTAGAGCAACATGCTGTAGAAAATCAGGATGACCAAAGGAATTCGCTCGCTCCTTTCACTTGGCAAAGGAATGACAACTCGACAACGGCTCAAGGGCCCCAGTCAAAGAAGAGGAAAGCACCAGAACCAGCACCTGAGCTCTCTTCAGAGAGGACTCAGGAACCGTTAGTTTAGATTTCCTTTTTCAGCGCTTTGTAATCTACTGTATTTCCATTTCCACAATCCTTTGAATTCAATAAAACAGGGTTTCCCCACTATTTGATATTTGCAATCTAATTGTCAAAGTTTACTTTGGATAAACAAAAATAATTAACAATCATTGCATTCATCATTCTCGCATAAACGTATTCTTCTTACCTACGAATCTCACGTTTGCGTCTCGATTCTAGATTCAAACTGTCTCATTCGTACAATACTCGGGCCAATCGTCAAAAAAAGATGGATGATCTCGAGGAAGAGAACAGAGAGTTGAGAGAAGAGATCGACACTCTGAAAGAGGATATGAGAAAGCTTCATGACAGCATGCAAGCTCTAGCAGAAGCTCATATGCAACAACAATGGACTGTGATCTCAGAGATCACATCTACACCCATAGTGGAGAAGTCTGATCCTAGGTACAAAATGCCGAAAGATCGTCCCTGGGGCATGCCACTTAACTATATCCCGGAAGGATATGTTCCGCTGATCAATGAGGATTAAGGAACCGCAGCAGGAACCGCTGGGCCTGAAGGTTACAAACTTCGGGAAAGCGAAGATGCCAGGGGCATGACAACAACTCCTGAAGGTTACAAACTTCGGGAGGCACCAAGAGTCTCTACCATAATGACTATACCACCACCCGTGGTACACACTGTCCCGGAAGGACAGATTCCACAGATACCTTCTGGTGAAAACGACATCATGTTTGACAGAATGAATGAATTCCAGGAACAATTCCTGAAAACGACATCTTTTTGGAAAGGACGCCGCGGACCTCTATTTGGTCCCCAATGTGAAAGTCCCGCACAAGTTTCAAGTGCCCGACTTTGAAAAGTACAAGGGTAAATCTTTCCCTCAAAGCCATTTAGTGATGTACGCTCGGCGAATGTCAGCTCAGACAAAGAACCAGGAGCTACTAATTCACTACTTTCAGGATAGTTTAACCGGTGCCGCATTAAAATGGTACATGGGGTTAAACCGCACTACGATCGACACCTTCAGAGATCTGGGCGCTGATTTCGTTCGACAATATAAATACAATTTGGACATGGCACCAGACAGAGATCAGCTTAGATCGATGTCGCAGAAGGACAATGAAGCCTTTAAAGAATACGCTCAAAGATGGCGTGAAATTGCCGCTCAGATTTGTCCACCTCTTGAGGAAAAGGAGTTGACAAAGATCTTTTTGAAAACCTTGAGCTCATTTTACTACGATAGAATGGTCGCCAGTGCGCCCAGTGATTTCACCAAAATGGTGGGCATAGGAGTTCTTCTTGAGGAAGCCGTCCAAGAAGGACGTCTAATTAAGGACGTTGGATCATCAAGTAGTACAAAACGATACGGTAGTGCTCTCCCTAAGAAAAAAGAGCAAGATATTGGGAATATCTCTCTCGGAAAGTAAATGCGACGTTATGAACCAGTAGCAGCTGTAACTCCTGCTATCAATCCTGTGCATGTTCCTACGTATCAACCCCAGGTTGCGCAGAGCCAACCTACTCAACAACAATATCAGCCAAAGACACAACAGCCTCTTCAGCAGGCTCGTCCTCCATATAACAACAACCATACAAAGCGACCACCCGGGTTTGACCCTATACCAATGTTGTATGCAGAATTGTTTCCGTTACTACTGGTTAAGGGGCACGTCCAAACCAAGTCTCCTCTTACAGTACCAGAAAATCTGCCTTTTTGGTTCAAAACAGATCAGACTTGTCCTTACCATCAAGGAGGACCAGGGCATAACATAGAGAACTGTCTCAGTTTCAAATCCGATGTGCAAAAGCTTGTTAGGAGCGGGGTCTTATCTTTCAAAGATACGAATCCGAATGTTCTCACGAACCCGCTGCCTCAACACGAGAAAGCTACAGTTAATTTGATAGAGGAAGAGTCTAACAACAGCTATCAAATTCACGATGTACTCTTGTTAAGGGCCAACTTGGTCAAGATGCATTGTAGACAGAGTGGATATGGCCACGTGCCACCTCATAACTATCACCAGTGTGATATCTGCTCTAAGAACAATCAGGGATGTTCTGTGGTGCAAGCGGCTCTACAAGAACAGTTGGATCTCGGATGGATCCAAGAGCATCGAGTTCGTGGGGCCAACATGACTTATACGAATTCCAACATCATTCAGAACCACGACATCTGTGCAATGAATGTCAACTTGGTGGCAATGCACTCAAGGCAAAGCCAGTATCATAATCTGTCGCGACACGATTATAATTCCTGTCTGACTTGCTCGATAAATAAACAGGGATGCTCTTTTGTACAAGAAGCCCTCCAGCGTCAGATGGATCTTGGATGGATCCAGGACTATCATGATAGAAATCCTTATTAGATCAAAATGATTCAAATCTTTGATATTCGTCTGATGAATACCAGCTTGGTGGAGTTACATGCCAGGCAGGTCCAACTCAGTTTTCTCACTTCACATAATTATCAGAACTGTAAAGGATGTTGTGAGAGTGACCAAGGGTGCGCTCTCATTCAGAGAACTTTACAACACTTGTTAAACCACTGGTGGCTTCCAATCTATCTGGATAAAGACACACAACAAATTAGTGTGCTTAATGGAAACCCTACTCGGCGTCAAAGTCAGGATGTCCGATCTATGGAAACAAACCTGGTAAGGTTGCACTGCATTCAAAGCGGGCGTGGCCAGGTGCCACCACACAACTATGAATGTTGTAGAGTCTGCTCGGAGAATAACCAAGGATGCTACCTCGTGCGAGCAGCTCTCCAAGGTCAGTTGGATCGCAAAGAGATTCATTCATACCTACCTTCGGGGTCCGTTGACTGGACGCCGGACTACTTCGTTGATCAAATCAGAGACGTGGTCGTAATCTATGACCCTGAGAGGAACAAGGATGTTTGTACCATCACCCCCCTACTGGACAAATTAAAGGTTCTTAGCCAGAAACTGATTGAAGTTACTTACGACAGTCAAAAAAATCAGAAGGCTCCTGTAGTTATCTATCTGCCAGGACCATTACCGTATAAATCAGCTAAGGCAATCCCTTACAAATACGGTGCAACAACAATTGAGAATGGAAAGGAAATTCCATTACCCTCCGTCGTGAATATCACAGACATCAGTCGAGTAACACGGAGCGGTCGAATCTTCAACCGAGGAGTTGCAGAACCTAACAAAGAAAAGGAACCTCAAACGGAAGTTCCCAATCCACTAGTCGGTCAATCCAGTGATCCCGACCTTTCAAACAACAATGATGAGATGCTGAAGCTCATCCAAAGGAGTGAATACAACATTGTTGATTAGCTGTTACAAACTCCTTCAAAGATCTCTGTGCTATCACTTTTACTCAGTTCTGAAGCCCGCAGAGAGGCCCTACAGAAAGTCTTAGAGAAGGCCTTTGTGGAACAGGATGTGTCAATACGAAAATTCGATAGCATCATCTCTAACATCACTTCCTGCAACAACTTAGGATTCAGTGATGAGGATTTGCCAGAGGGAGGAAAAAGCCAAAACTTGGCTCTCAATATTGCAGTCAACTGCCAGGACGATGCTTTAGCCAGCGTACTGGTAGACACATGATCGACCATCAATGTTATGCCGAAGTCCACTTTAATGCGACTATCATTCAAAGGATCCCCGATGAGGGGCAGTGAGATTATCGTCAAAGCCTTTGACGGATCTCAGAAGGCAGTTATCGACGAAGTCGACCTTCCCATAACCATCGGTCCTCACACTTTCCTAATCACTTTCCAGGTCATGGACGTCCGGGCAGCGTATAGCTATTATTAGGAAGATCTTGGATACACCAGGCTGGGGCAGTCACTTTGACGCTGCACCAAAAGCTGAAGTTCGTCAAGAACGATCAACTCGTCACGATCTGTGGAGAGCAGGCCTTGCTCGTGAGTAACTTGTCATTATCTACTTGTGTAGAACCCGATGAGGTTGTTGGAACTCAGTTCCAAGCACTATCGGTGAGCAATGAGAATCAATCAGAGAAGAGAACCTCGATTTCCTCGTGCAGAAATGCTCTCGAAGTGATAAAAAATAACGATACAAAAGGGTGGGGACAGCTTGTCATTCCTACGATAACAAAACAAATAAGGGTCTTGGTTTTTCTGCAACCTGTACCCAGACTGCTATTAACGATGAAAGTCTTAATCCCATTCAGGACTTCTTCCACATTGGAGGTTTCCTTCGCCCAGTGCCTTAAGCAGTCCATACTAGCAACGAGGAAGATTCCTCTGACACGGATGAGGAATGGAATTCCTATCTTAACAAGGACGGTTATATGTCTCAGGAAGAGGTGCCTACGCCATTTTGCCATCCTGCACAGAGTCTGAGATTTATACCTAGGTCAGACGTCGAAATGATATATGGAGATTGTGATCCGGAAGGATGTCGTGCTCCACCCAACTCATTAGAGGAAGATACTCTAATGAAGGATGTTGAATGCAGAATAGGGCAAGCAAGCAAAAATACTTATTTTCGGAAGAATTCCCTCCGGGATTTATGTCGTGTCCACAGAGATCGGTTCGAGGGAAAGAATGTTGTTCGACAATCTCTCCCGTTTATGAGTTTGGGTTTAAATGGTTTAAAACAAGAAAACAGAAAAGTAAATATTAAAACAAAAAGAAAACATTCTTCAGAGAGAAAAACTCGTCCGACAATGCATATAAATCACTCGTCACAAACTTAAACTTACCGACCAGTTATACTCGACCTACAATACTCCTCAATATCACCCAGCATCGCTCACAACAAAGGTTATGTGTAACACAAAGTTGAGATAACAACCGTGTCACTCTCTTCGTCACTCTCGCGAGCAAAGCCTCAAAACACGGAAGGCATTAAGCTTTGACGCCTATTGAAGATTGTTAGCTCCTAAATATATCTCTAGAGTCCAGAAACTAACAGATAACCATCCCTAATCGAAGTTCGTGAGGGTTATGTCTAACGCAACCCAAACCCCGCGCATAAAGCAAAAATCAGAGACAATCACCAATAAAGATTTGTAAAGCAGATATCATATAACGCCATGGGCGACAAATATACATGAGTTCAGAATAAATACATATACACAACCCAACCATAAAGAAAAACACAAAGAAGAAAAGAAATAAACCAAACATCTTGTGGTTTGTCAATGCCGATCGATGATCAATCCACCCCCGTTCATCCGTATGCATGCTTCCATGTTGTTTTCTAAGCTAATCTATCAAAGAATGAGGTTGATGAAGTTGGAAGATCAAAAATCACCTCCAAACAACATAACTTCCAAAAATGAAGTAAAATGAACAAAATACAAAATTCTGGTTACAGACCCACCGCCCGGCGCTAGAAATCACCGCCCAGCGGCGCCCACTTTTCCTCTCACATCAGCTGCGTACATAAACCGCCTAGTAACAAATATCTAGTACCGCCCGGCGCTGGAAATACCGCCCGACGCTAGCCCAAAAATATGGCACGCTCCTGAAAGTCCCACTTGAACTCACTTATTTCCTCCACCGCAGCACCGCCCGGCGCTCAAAACACACCGCCCGGGGCAGCAAAATGTACCGCCCGGCGCAGCAGAGGCGCAGCTGACAGCAACAGCAAAAATCCTGCATTGTTTTATTCGTAACTTCTGCACCGTAACTTCGTTTGACGCACGGTTTGAAGCGCTGTAAAGCTTATTCAATGCTCTTTATGAATATGGCCAGACATCCTTGATTAGATACCTGCAAGAATGAGATAAAATCAATTAAACTTAATGATATTAACAATATATGCAATATATACACTAAAACGTATCGTAAACGTATTTATAAACAAATCGGGTTTTATTCGCACGATATTTACCACAAAGCATTGATAACTGAAACAAAACATATATACAAAAATAGGTACATTTTGCACCTATCAACTCTCCCCAACTTACATACTTGTTTGTCCACAAACAAGAATCAAACAAACTTGAAAATGCACAAGCAGTATCCAAAGAAAGACGAATCAACAGGTTTTGAAAAACGGAAACGAATGCATGGTTCAATTGCAAACGGTACACACAAAAAGCAAATACTTACCACTGGCTACGACGACAACATAGTCATGAAACAAATGCAAAATACAAAAATCATGCCAAACGTTCTAAAACAACACAAGTTCCAAAGTGAATGACACCTAGTAAAAACAATCATCGATAGATGAAAAACATACAATAAGGCACTTTACACTCACACAACACTCACGAAAACAAAAGACTAAATTATGCATAAATCCACAAATTCACATTGAAAATACAAAGGCAAGAATCACAAGGACTTTCAAGGTTGTAACGTGGTCGGGTAAACAACAAGGGGCAATTTCTAAAGGTAATTGAAACAAAAACTTGCCTAAACCTAAGGGAGTGATCAACTCACAAAGATTCACACACCAAAATTCCAATCAACTTCTTCCAAATTCCCAAGTGGTACACAACACACAATACTTATTTAGCACAATTATTGAAACTCTTTTTGTTTCCTTTTTCAAGGATTTTCTTTTTCTTCTTTTTTCTTTCTTTTTCTCTTTCACAAATTTTTCTCTTTTTTCTTTTCTTTTTCAATCCTCATAGAATCCAACCAATGAGTATACAATCATCCTCTCCCCAATTTGAATTCAACCGCACCATCATATGAATACTCCCTACTTTCTAAGGCAAGGAAAAAATCCATACAATAACACAAAATTGAGGTCCAAGAAAAAACAAAATCCATTAAAAAATAAGTGAATTAAATACTCATAGACAAGCATTAAGTTCAAATAAAAACATGGATCAAAAAGCTCAAAGGGGTTACAAATTATCACACACTCACAAGGTGAATTGACTATTTGGCTAAGGTGGTTGTGCTCAAAATGAAACAATTGCCTTGATCCTTTTCATGCATTCATATAAATAACACAAACAACAGATTCAACATAATAAAATCCAGTTAGAAGAAGAATGTTGGTACTCCGCGCGTATATGAACAAATGGAAAGCCACCTCACAAAAAGGTTGAGAACTAAAGTGATTCACAATAGAACAAGTATACAAAAGAATGGATGGCATGGAAGTTTGTAAAATGCCTAAGTATCATGAATATGCTAAAGTCAAGAAAGTGATAAATACATACCTCGGACGTGTGCAAAACTTAACAATATCATTACCAAACATCCGCAAGTTGAAACGAAACAACTTGGAAAATCACCAAAGCATCCTCAAATAAGTCAATCAAAATTTGCGAGCAAACAACAACCAAAAACATTAGAAATGAAAAACAATAAAAACATGCTTGTTTTACGTCGTAAGCTCGACGCCTTTATGGTGCTTAATTAGTAACTTCCTTCATTCATGCCATGGTGATGTCTGTAACACCCCCAATCTATACCCCCAAGCTATTAAAACAATAAATAAAAATTCAAAATTTCATCAGAGTATATTTAAAACATTCACGACATAGACCGAGGGGTCACATCAATTTGAAACAAAATACACATAAACCTGCCCATAAAGATATGCAACAATCAGGTAGCAATTAACAGAGGAACTTAGCTCCTACTACCCACAATTCAGGTACAGAATAAAAGCGGAAAATCTGTACTGAAATCTCATATATATATATATATATATCATGAAAAGTTTGTCTGCCAAGTACAATCATACATGTACAATCTCAAAAGAACATATACATATACACATAAATCACCAACGGTCTCCCTAACTACCCGGTGTCACATATCAGAGCCGACCGACAAAAGAATGAAGACCTAAGCTTCACGAAAAGACCTCCAGCAATCTAATCTGCAATGCCTCATAGAGCATTATAAAACAGCAGAAGGGTGAGAAACACAATCATAATATAATTGCATATAATTATATAATAACACAACATTACACACATAAAATATTCTCACCACAACATACAACAGAATTCAAATACAACACAACACAATACATATCTCAACTCATCAATTCCAATCACGGTTCTACACGAAATCAATTCATTCATGAATTATGCAAATGCACAGAGACTGACACAACGACTCTATGCAATGCATATGCGGTACCATCCATCCATCAATCTCAACACTAGTTCACTCAGGAACTATTGGAACCATCGCTAGTTACTTAATGTAACTCCCCGTCGGGCATACGATGTTCCCCGTCGCTTTCGGTCCTCTTTGTATAAGGCTCACGACGTTTATGGATCGCTTTCGGTCCTCTTTGTATAAGGCTCACGATCCGATCGCTCACACCCCACACGGGCACACGATCGTCTATAATCATCGCTCACACCCCACATGGGCACACGACGTTATAGCGGATTCCCTCTGGAATCGATATGTTGCTCACACACACTAGGGCACACGACATCACAAGAATGCATATCATGATGCTTGGCATACAATGACTCATGACATTCAAATGCACATATATATGCAATCATCTCACTCAACTTTAATCATGCTTTGCAATTAAAGCCCAAAACAATGCATTTATTTGCCATACGGTCACAAACCATCATCACACCATCTAAACACATACATTTACACCATACAACAACACACAAGTCATACCATATCCATATCAATAGCACATTGCATGATACACATCAATTACACACAATTATAATGACAAAAGTTGACAAAACGACACTATTCCAAATTCCCGACATAATTAAATCGGCTAACAATCTCAAAAGTATTATAATAAGAAAGTACAGTTCAATAGCTCAACGATACCAAGAATGTTAAAAACGGATAAACGGAACACAAGTTACGGACTAAACAAGAAAAGACATCGGGAAAAACCACATTTTGCAATTCTCCTGGCCATACGCGTATTGCCCTGCTCCCTCGCCCATTCCATACACGTATTGTCCAAGGTCGTACGCGTATGGGCAGAGACCCATTTTTCCCAAAATTCCCATTGAAAATCCAAAACGCGTAGTGCCCTATTTCATACGCGTATTGCCCTAAAGTCTTACGTGTACCATTAAGCAAATGGGCAGATGGCCGAGAAAATGAAGCTCCATACGCGTATTTCCCACATTTCTTTAATGCCTTACGCGTATTGCCTTGACCAATACGCGTATTGCGTTGAGTGATACGCGTATGGGCAGTGGAAAAACCAGAATTTTCTGCAGAATTTTGTTCTGTGTTTTCAAACCAAATCCACCCAATTTTCACCTATGCACCAGAAAAATTACCAATACAATGCCTAACAACATGTATCTATCAGGTACCAACAATAAGGAACACTAAAACATGATTTACGACACAATTTAATCGAATTGTAACAATTTCCACATATTATAGTTTTTCATTCTATATACAATTTCAATCCAATATCAACCAAAAACATACATACATAATCATACACAAGTATATAATAATCAAGTTTCGCACCCTTACCCGATTTAATCGTGTTTAGAAAGTCGGTTGTTTCGATTTATTCTTTTCCAAGTTTTTCTCTCTTTCTCCTTTCTTCCTATTTTCTTCTCCTTTTCCTTCTTCTCTTTTTCTTTCTCTCTATTTTTCTCTCTTTCTATTTTCTATTTTCTTAACTTAAGAAAAATAAAGTGAAATGCCCAAAATACCCCTACACTCAAATATCTAGCAAACGTTCCCAAAACGCGATAAAATATCACAACATTCAAAAATAACATATTTCCAAATAAAAGTCGAAAATAAAATAAAATAATAATAAAATAATCAAAACGACTCGATTAAATAAAAACTGACACAACTGGGGTGTTACAATGTCTCACCGTGCAACCAAAAGCAAGCGTCCTAACCAAACACTTGAACAAACGTCAAAAATGTACAAGTATCATAATAAACAAGTGAAAATATACAAAATGTAAAATATTTACAAAACTCAAAAACAAAGAAACTATGGCAATGCGATTCAATATCAAAACCGATCCCCGGCAACGACGCCATTTTGTTGGTTGCGGTAAAGGGCAAGCAAGCAAAAATATTTATTTTCGGAAGAATTCCCTCCGGGATTTATGTTGTGTCCACAGAGATCAGTTCGAGGGAAAGAATGTCGTTCGACAATCTCTCGCGTTTATGAGTTTGGGTTTAAATGGTTTAAAACAAGAAAACAGAAAAGTAAACATTAAAACAAAAAGAAATCATTCTTCAGAGAGAAAAACTCGTCCGGCAATGCATATAAATCACTCCTCACAAACTTAAACTTACCGACCAGTTATACTCGACCTACAATACTCCTCAATATCACCTAGCATCGCTCACAACAAAGGTTATGTCTAACGCAAAGTTGAGATAACAACCGTGTCACTCTCTTCGTCACTCTCGCGAGCGAAGCCTCGAAACACGGAAGGCATTAAGCTTTGATGCCTATTGAAGATTATTAGCTCCTAAATCTATCTCTAGAGTCCAGAAACTAACAGATAACCATCCCTAATCGAAGTTCGTGAGGGTTATGTCTAATGCAACCCAAACCCCGCGCATAAAGCAAAAATCAGAGACAATCAATAAAGATTTGTAAAGCAGATATCATATAACGCCATGGGCGACAAATATACATGAGTTCAGAATAAATACATATACAAAACCCAACCATAAAGAAAACACAAAGAAGAAAAGAAATGAACCAAACATCTCGAGGTTTGTCAATGCCGATCGACGATCAATCCACCCCGGTTCATCCGTATGCATGCTTCCATGTTGTTTTCTAAGCTAATCTATCAAAGAATGAGGTTGATGAAGTTGGAAGATCAAAAATCACCTCCAAACAACATAACTTCCAAAAATGAAGTAAAATGAACTAAATACAAAATTCTGGTTTCAGACCCACCGGCCGGCGCTAGAAATCACCGCCCAGCGGCGCCCACTTTTCCTCTCACATCAGCTGCGTACATAAACCGCCTAGTAACAAATATCTAGTACCGCCCGACGCTGGAAATACCGCCCGGCGCTAGCCCAAAAATATGGCACGCTCCTGTAAGTCCCACTTCAACTCACTTATTTCCTCCTCCGCAGCACCGCCCGACGCTCAAACACACCGCCCGGGGCAGCAAAATGTACCGCCCGGCGCAGCATAGGCGCAGTTGACAGCAACAGCAAAAATCCTGCACTGTTTTATTCATAACTTCCGCACCGTAACTCCATTTGACGTACGGTTTGAAGCGCTGTAAAGCTTATTCAATGCTCTTTATGAATATGGCCAGACATCCTTGATTGGATACCTGCAAGAATGAGATAAAATCAATTAAACTCAATGATATTTACAATATACGCAATATATACACTAAAACGTATCGTAATCGTATTTATAAACAAATCGGGTTTTATTCGCACGATATTTACCACAAAGCATTGATAAGTGCAACAAAACATATATACAAAAATAGGTACATTTTACACTTATCAACTCTCCCCAATTTACATACTTGTTTGTCCACAAACAAGAATCAAACAAACTTGAAAATGCACAAGCAATATCCAAAGAAAGACGAATCAACAGGTTTTGAAAAACGGAAACGAATGCATGGTTCAAATGCAAACAGTACACACAAAAAGCAAATACTTACCACTGGCTACGACGAAAACATAGTCACGAAACAAATGCAAAATACACAAATCATGCCAAATGTTCTAAAACAACACAAGTTCCAAAGTGAATGACACCTAGTAAAAACAATCATCGGTAGATGAAAAACACACAATAAGGTACTTTACACTCACACAACACTCATGCAAACAAAAGACTAAATTATGCATACATCCACATATTCACATTGAAAATACAAAGGCAAGAATCACAAGGACTTTCAAGGTTGTAACGTGGTCGGGTAAACAAACAAGGGGCAATTTCTAAAGGTAATTGAAACAAAAACTTGCCTAAACCTAAGGGAGTGATTAACTCACAAAGATTCATACACCAAAATTCCAATCAACTTCTTCCAAAATCCCAAGTGGTACACAACACACAATACTTATTTAGCACAATTATTGAAACTCTTTTTGTTTCCTTTTTCAAGGATTTTCTTTTTCTTCTTTTTTCTTTCTTTTTCTCTTTCACAAATTTTTCTCTTTTTTCTTTTCTTTTTCAATCCTCATAGAATCCAACCAATGAGTATACAGTCATCCTCTCCCCAATTTGAATTCAACCGCACCATCATATGAATACTCCCTACTTTCTAAGGCAAGGAAAAAATCCATACAACAACACAAAATTGAGTTCCAAGAAAAACAAAATCCATTCAAAAATAAGTGAACTAAATACTCATAGACAAGCATTAAGTTCAAATAAAAACATAGATCAAAAAGCTCAAAGGGGTTATAAATTCTCACACACTCACAAGGTGAATTGACTATTTGGCTAAGGTGGTTGTGCTCAAAATGAAACAATTGCCTTGATCCTTTTCATGCATTCATATAAACAACACAAACAACAGATTCAACATAATAAAATCCAGTTAGAACAAGAATGTTGGTACTCCGCGCGTATATGAACAAATGGAAAGCCACCTCACAAAAAGGTTGGGAACTAAAGTGATTCACAATAGAACAAGTATACAAAAGAATGGATGGCATGGAAATTTGTAAAATGCCTAAGTATCATGAATATGTTAAAGTCAAGAAAGTGATAAATACATACCTCGGACGTGTACGAAACTTAACAATATCATTACCAAACATCCGCAAGTTGAAACGAACCAACTTGGAAAATCACCAAAGCATCCTCAAATAAGTCAATCAAAATTTTCCAGCAAACAACAACCAAAAACATTAGAAATGAAAAATAATAAAAACATGTTTGTTTTACATCGTAAGCTCGACGCCTTTACGGTGCTTAATTAGTAACTTCCTTCATTCATGCCATGGTGATGTCTCACCGCGCAACTAAAAGCAAGCGTCCTAACCAAACACTTGAAAAAAAGTAAAAAATGTACAAGTATCATAATAAACAAGTGAAAATATACAAAATGTACGATACTTACAAAACTCAAAAACAAAGAAACTATAGCAATGAGATTCAATATCAAAACCGATCCCCGACAACGGCGCCATTTTGTTGGTTGCAGTAAAGCGGCAAGCAAGCAAAAATATTTGTTTTCGGAAGAATTCCCTCCCGGATTTATGTCGTGTCCGCAGAGATCGGTTCGAGGGAAAGAATGGCGTTCAACAATCTCTCGCGTTTATGAGTTTGGGTTTAAATGGTTTATAACAAGAAAACAGAAAAGTAAACATTAAAACAAAAAGAAATCATTCTTCAGAGAGAAAAACTCGTCCGGCAATGCATATAAATCACTCCTCACAAACTTAAACTTACCGACCAGTTATACTCGACCTACAATACTCCTCAATATCACCCAGCATCGCTCACAACAATGGTTATGTCTAATGCAAAGTTGAGATAACAGCCGTGTCACTCTCTTCGTCACTCTCGCGAGCGAAGCCTCGAAACACGGAAGGCATTAAGCTTCGACACCTATTGAAGATTGTTAGCTCCTAAATCTATCTCTAGAGTCCAAAAACTAACAGATAACCATCCCTAATCGAAGTTCGTGAGGGTTATGTCTAACGCAACCCAAACCCCGCGCATAAAGCAATAATCAGAGACAATCACCAATAAAGATTTGTAAAGCAGATATCATATAACGCCATGGGCGACAAATATACATGAGTTCAGAATAAATACATATACACAACCCAACCATAAAGAAAAACACAAAGAAGAAAAGAAATGAACCAAACATCTCGCGGTTTGTCAACGTCGATCGACGATCAATCCACCCCGGTTCATCCGTATGCATGCTTCCATGTTGTTTTCTAAGCTAATCTATCAAAGAATGAGGTTGATGAAGTTGGAAGATCAAAAATCACCTCCAAACAACATAACTTCCAAAAATGAAGTAAAATGAACTAAATACAAAATTCTGGTTTCAGACCCACTGCCCGGCGCTAGAAATCACCGCCGGACGGTGCCCACTTTTCCTCTCACATCAGCTGCGTACATAAACCGCCTAGTAACAAATATCTAGTACCGCTCGGCGCTCAAAACACACCGTCCGGCGCAGCAAAATGTACCGCCCAGCGCAGCTAACAGCAACAGCAAAAATCCTGCACTGTTTTATTGATAACTTTCGATCCGTAACTCCGTTTGACGCACAGTTTGAAGCACTGTAAAGCTTATTCAATGCTTTTTATGAATATGGCCCGACATCCTTGATTGGATACCTGCAATAATGAGATAAAATCAATTAAAGTCAATGATATTTACAATATACGCAATATATACACTAAAACGTATATTTATAAACAAATCGGGTTTTATTCGCACGATATTTACCATAAAGCATTGATAAGTGCAACAAAACATATATACAAAAATAGGTACATTTTGTACTTATCAAAGGACAACTTTGACCACGACTATTATGGCCCAATGGATGGTCTGCCTATCTGGAAGCCGTACCCAGGAGACTTGGGACAAGAAAATCAGCCGAACAATCAGCTGAGCATTATTGAAAAGAATACCTGCATCCCCACCATGTCATGGGATCAACACTCAAGTCATTCCGAAAATATCCAGTACGACGATGAATTGGCAAAGCTTACCGGACTTGAATTCATCAACTATGCTTTTCTTGAGGTCTACTTCATCGAAAGGGATGACTTCTCCAGTTCCACGGTGTGGGACACCTTAGGACAACCAAGTGGAAAATACGACTATATGGTCAAGTACACTGCTCCTGAGAGCTCTCGTATTAGGTTCGAAGAGATCCAGCCAACTGGATGGGGAGATTTACCTGAGAGCACAAATACTATTCAAAATACAACAGAAGAGTTCGTCTACGACAACTCTGCCTGGAAGACAGATTCCAATGATCCTGCTTCACCAGAAATTAGCGTTATTTCTGAAGAAAATCAAGGAAGGTACCAGACTTTGTGATTCACTGAGGAGTTCACCGCCAATGGGTTGTTGTTGATGTTCCGAAGATTGTTCATAAGTCAAAGTAATTGCCGTCTTTAACCTTTCACCCTGCCCCGGTGAAACAGATGTTTTGATAGGGCTCACTTTCTGTAAATTTCCCTCTTCGCTTCGCCCAAAGCGACAGAGTCTTATTTTATAGGGCTGTAGTTTCAAGAATCGACTTGTTCATTAATAAAATAACATCGTTCTGTAATTTCCGCATTGATTGTTGTTTTCTCTTTTCGCTTTTTTAGAAAATGGTAATCCTAAAAAACAACTCAATAATAAAAACAAGAAGTTTTCCAAAGAAAATACACTGAACACACTTTTGCATTCTCTCTATCTCTTCTAAACACAAATCATCACGTTATGCAGATTGCTTGTTTTAAACCCCGTTGAAACAAACGATCCAATGCCTTCTCCCAACTTTGAATTCTCGGTATTTGGGGCTGAAGAAGAAGTTGACGATGAAATTCCAGAAGAGATCTCCCGATTACTCAGACAAGAGGAAAGGTCCATTGAACCTCACAAAGAGCCGTTGGAAATGGTAAACTTGGGTTCAGAAAAAGAGAGAAAAGAAATCAGGATTGAGGCGCTGCTTAGACCAACTGCCAGAGAGGGTTTGATAAAGCTTCTCAAAGAATTCCCCGATGTATTTGCTTGGTCCTATCAGGACATGCCAGGGTTAGATACTGTCGCTCCCAGGATTTTCATCCTGGTACAAACGCGAGAGTGGCGCGGAAAAACAGAGTCGACAGCCGTGTAAATTTATCCCAAGAGAGGGAAAGGGAACACTGCATAAACCTTAGGAAAAGGGAAAGGAATGGTCATCGCAACGATAGCCTGGGTTCGGGAGTCGGTTACGCGAGGGGAAGGTGCTAGCACCCCACGAGTCCATCGTACTCGATGGGATCCACACTTGTTGTCTATTCTAAGGGTAAGTTATACTATCATCTAGGGCTGTACTAAAACGGAGAGGGAAAGACAAAGACCGACTCGGTAGGACGTCGACGTCCTAGGCCTACGTACCCCCCTTGTGCAATGGGGAACTCAGAGTCAACGTAGTTCGAACCAAGTTCTTTTTGTTTTTTTTATGAGCGACGTTAAGTTCGCGTCTAGCAGTTAGAGTCGATGCCTGTTTACGACTCAGACGGAAGGTAACGTGCCCTTTTTGAAAATAGCCTTTAAGTTTGGAAATCCCAAAGGACAAAAAGGTTTGAAGTTGGTTTGTATTTTTTAGGACAGAAGTGGCTTAAGTTAGTTCCTAAGTTGCATTGCACCAAAGTCTAAGGCACAAGGGCGAATACTTAACGCATCGTCCCAAGACAGGACGCTCACTAAGCACTCTAGAAAGATGAGAGGAAGCCCCTTATTTCTCATTCGCCACGCTTAAGGCTGGTGCGCAATACCCTTTATACTTATTAAGTATTTTAAAGAAGTTCGAGATGAGAAGAGAGAAGACACAAGGGTAACTCTAAGGGGGACTATGAGCCCTAAGGTTATCATGCATGGGTGAACTACGGTTAGTGAGGTTTGACGACAACCTAAACCCTAAAGGAAGAAGATGAGGGAAGGAAAGAATAAGGGTGACCATGGATAATTATCCATACCCTTAAAGAACTTACCTTAGTCCCTGCATAAAAGATTAGTGAGAAACAAACATAAATAATATCAAGGCAAATGAAAATCAAACAATAGAAAACATTAGTGATTATAATCCAAACATGAACTCAGAAGTTAGAGAAACAACCCCAAAGCAAATGGCAGAAGTGCCTTTTCAAACAGACAATCAGATGTGGTCCGAAATACACATATAAGCAGATCTCAAGTGAAAGCAAACCAAATAATTAGAGAAATAACTCCTAAAATTCCCAAATTGAACATCAATTTATTCAACCAGAGATAAACCAAATACCAAAAATCCCTGCAAAAAATCAAGATATTAGTCATTCGAACAATTGGGCATAGCTCAGGTGAGAAATAGGGTTCACTGTGCAAAAAAAGAGGACCAGAATGCAATATGGAATAAATTAAAAAATGAAAGAAAAATAGTTTTATGCAATTTAGGATGTTAGTGAACAAATGCAAAAAGAATGGATTAAAAATACTTTATGGTTTCAGAGAAATAAAATAAAGAAATTTAAGTATGCATGGTATGGATAATTCAAAAAGAAAATAGATTAAACAATTAATTTAAATGATAAAAATAAAATAAAAATAAAAAATAAAATTTGTAAAATTTTATTAAAATGATGAAAATGATGCATGAATTTTTTTAGTAATTTTTTAATGCAATAAGGTATTTTTAAAATTAAAATATGAAATATGATAATTGAAATCAAATAAAAGAGAAATAAAATGGGCTAGGGGTGCGTTAAGTAAGGAAATCATGTGGAAATTGGACATGGACTGAAGATGGGGGGTGCGAATAGCAGCCCAACCCATCAGCGAAAAAAAAATAAAAAGAGCAGCATACCATGCGCGTGCCATGTGCCAGGCACGTGGTATTTTAATGTGTTGGCATGTTTCTGTTCGTTTGATGCATCAGACGGCCAATGGTTGGTCAACGGAAATAAAAAGTAAATAAAACAAAATAAAATGAATGGGTGGCACATGGTAAGATCATGGGGTAATGTACACGGGATCACTAATTATAATTCAGAAAAAAAATAAAAAGAAATAACATGTGGCACGATTTAGACCGTTGGATGAAGAGAATGAAGGGCCAGGATTTCGTCTTCAACCTTGGAACCCCTCCCTTCGCCGGACCACCGCCAGCCGCCGGAACCCTACCGCCGGCCACCACCTGCAACCACCAAACTGCCCAAAAAATGCAATGGGGTACACTATCCGACCCAGAATTTCGTCAGGAATCCAAATATGGCATCAAAAACCCCAAATTGTTAGTGTATAATAAAAAACGAATGAAAAACCATTAGGGCACAAAACTTTAAACACACATAACAAGCCATACACACATCCAAAATTAAAAATAAATAGATCAGGACAATCACCATTCATCACACGTCAATATTCATGCTTAAAAGGAGATTTTTATGATGGTCAAAAAACCTACCAACCTGAGATGGCTCCACACGTACACTTGCTTTTG
The DNA here is from genome assembly GCA_022829125.1 of Lathyrus tuberosus. Classification (NCBI taxonomy): domain Eukaryota; kingdom Viridiplantae; phylum Streptophyta; class Magnoliopsida; order Fabales; family Fabaceae; genus Lathyrus; species Lathyrus tuberosus. Next base: position 8,248,700 of record JALAZF010000068.1, on the reverse strand, counting down.
GCTGCGAATGGTGGTTGATTTGCACTCTATAGATTACCAAGAGAAGCTTTGTGGAAGAATTTTGAAGAAACTCCTTGTAAATTAAGAGATCCAAGGAATTCAAGAATTAGGGTTCACTTTATTTTTCTCCAAAATATCACGTGTAACTAACCCTAACCAGTGCATGATTGAGCTTATATAGACTAGGGTTTTCTACTGAATATGAATTGGGCTTGGGCAATTCATTGTTTAATGAGTTTTTGAATTATTTTGAAAAATCACCTTATGTTAAGTACACCTCCTCCATGCATATATATTTAAGAGTTTCATGATGGATCACTTGCATTTGAGTTGCTAATCACACCACATTTAAGTTGGGCCTTGAAACTTTTTTGATTCATGACTTTTGAATAATTTGGCATTTTTGAATAATGGAGAATAGATGAAGAATAAACCGTGGAATTACTTCATTCCTTGGCCCAAAATAAACCTCAAGGAATGTCTTTTAATATTGGAATGTGGCATGAAGCAATGGAATTGATTATAGGTTACTATGCCCAAAGTTGTGAAAATGGGATCATGAGAAACCCTAAAAACCACTTTGCCTTCTTTTGATCATAACTAGAGTTTCACAAATGATATGGAGACCCACTAGTACCTGTTGGAAAGAGGAGAAAAAGATCTTCAACTTTCATGTTGGAGAAAAAATCATTTGAAGCTTTCTTGATGATAAAAAGTCAAGTTGAATACAGTGCAGGAACTTGCCAAAAAAGGAAACTTTCATTGTAGGTCACTTTCCAAATTTAGAAACTTTGCACCAACTCCTGATTCCTGACAAATATGTATGAAACTTGACCCTTGAAGATCATATGAGGATGTGAGACCTTGAAAACCTTGGGAGACCCTCAAAGTTCCACAGTTGACTTCTTCTCTTACTGTTGACTTTTACCCAATTCAACTGATTTTCAATCCATTGGCCAATTGAACTTCTCCTGAACCAAACTGATGGGCAACCTCCCATCCCTTGATACTTGGGGACCCAAGGAATACCATAGAATCAAGTCTTGCCCAAAAAAATTAGAAATCAACTGACTTTATAGCAAACCCTAGTTTTGGTACCCTCAGTCTAGGAGGAAATAGCACAGTCTCCAAATCCAAATTCCTCTGAATATGATGTGTATCCTCTCCAACAAAGATAAGATATGCCATTTGATGATGATAAAAACCCAAGGAGCTTGCCCATTGAAGCAATAAACCCAAGAATTTCAAAACCCTAATTCATGCACTGGTTAGGAGAGAGTGATCCCTTGAGATCCCTTGCTACTTGTGAACTCTTGATGATGGGATAGACCAGATAGGACCTTCTTGAACTGCCTCACGCACCTTGACCCCATGCTAATGATATGCATACATGATAATGCAAAAAATGAAATGAAACATAAGCCAGTTAGTACTAAAGTAAGGAGAACAAATTTTGGGGTGCAACAGCTGCCCCTATTCAATCTTCTTGGACCTGAAAGGATGATAGCAATGGCTTTCAGACATTCACGGTAGAAGGTGATTGAATACAAAAAGAACCACGAAATTTGCAAACTGTGGGGAGAAAAGATGATTGGAGCCACGCCACACCTCGTCAAAAAGATTTGACGGAAAGACAACATACCCAAGAAAGAAAAGTGAACCCCAGAACCACATCGTCAAAGAATTGACGGAGAGAAAAATCTGAACGAGGATAACACACTGTCATAGGGATGACAGAAAGAAGATGAACCCCAAGGAACGCATCGTCATAGGGATGACAGAAAGAAGATGAACCCCAAGGAAGCACATTGTCATGGGGATGACAGAAAGAAAATCTGCACGAAGGAAACACATTGTCATGGGGATGACAGAAAGAAGACCTGAACGAATGAGACACATTGTCATAGGGATGACAGAAAGAAAATCTGAACGAAGATAACACATTGTCATAGGGATGACAGAAAGAAGATTCTACCGTAGAAAGCACATTGTCATGGGGATCACAGAAAGGAAACCTGCACGGAGGAAACACATTGTCATGGGGATGACAGAAAGGAGACTCGACCGAAGAAAGCACGTTGTCATGGGGATGACAGAAAGATAACCGAGTGTAACACATTGTCATGGGGATAACAGAAAGAAAACCTGGCCGAGGAAACACATCGTCAAAGGGGTTTGACGGAAAGAAAGCTGAAAAGGGAACACATCGTCAAAAGGGTTTGACGGAAAGAAAACCTGACCAAAATGTCGTCATCAAGGGGTTGATGGACAAAGACTGGTTGAGGGTAAGATCAACGTATGACCTACGACCCAAAAGAAAGGTAAAAAGAGGGGTTAATTGTAATGTCTGCTGGGGATATGTCACCGTCTTGATTGGAAGTTGATTCGGGCTTTTGCGCAAGGTACCAAATCTGGCTTATGCTTCGCATGCATATGTTTGAATGTTTTTTCTATGGCGTAATGCTCCATGCGAAATGGAAATGCTACGCGTTTGAAGATGCAATGCAAATATGCTTATTATATGCAAAAGGACCCCTCCAGCAAAATAAATGCTGAAGAGAAGAGGCCAAATCCACTGGGGATGGCGAACTGAACTGTCTCCGAGGTTAGGAACTCTGCCGAGGGAATCATACTGATCGGCCTTCCTGATATAACCACTGCTGAAGATAAAACCCGAAGAGAAATCCCACTCCATTGGAGATTACGAATAAACCTTGAAAATGGACCCCAAATATCTGTTACGGAAGAGGTGCCAATAACCATTGGACTTTGAATCTGGTGGGGATGTCAACCACTGTTGATCAAACCATTGAGATGACTATCACCTGCTTGGGGAATGAAGTCAATAACAGCGAACTTGCTGGAGAATATCATTGAACTTAGCCTGTAGTCGGGGAAACACCCTTAACCTGCTGGGGAATACCAGCCATCACCAACAACTCTGCTCGGGGAACGACGGTTGATGATATCCACTCTGCTAGGGGACAACATTGAGCTTACTCCTCTGCTGGAGACTTACTTTCTACCCTTACTCTGTTGGGGAGAGAAACTCTACTGGGGACGTCACGTGTTGACCATCAACATGAACCCTGCAGATGTGATATGACCAAAAGATGCCCTGATACAGCATAGCCCATAAAGGAACCTGTCTTCGAGAGGTCTCATGAAGATCTTATATATCTTGCCCCATGATCTTGATTAACCGTTCACCTGAGAAAAACCCATTTTGCGTTTGGGGTGACCTGCCCCAGCCTTGCAGTAATTTTGCCCTCGACTGGCTGATCTATGAAGGAGTACCTCAGACTGACTGACCTTCGAGAGATTTGTCGAATCTCGACCTGATTTCCCCAGATTGGCTGAATCTTGGAATGAATTGCCTATTCGATATGACCATTTGATGGATTGCCCCTGCTCAACGGAGTACTTAGGAACTCTGCACTTATATCGATCAATCTTTTCATTGCAGAAACTTCCCTGATCAAGCACTTACTCGCAAGTAAACAATTTGCTATGAAAATGACAATTTTAATGCAATGCATATGACAGTTTTGAAATCCAAGTCTGTTCACTGGAAAAAAGAAAAAAGTTGTGACATATAGTGAATGAATCACTAATCAAAGTGTCGCTGATACCAACATGAATGGTAAGAAGATCCTTTTAGGAGTCAGGTTCGACGCGATCTTTACCGAAGTATGCTTTCGAAACAACCTTGCTTCAATTAGGTCTTTTAAAGGTTGTAACGTGGCTTGGTTCACGATTTGAGAAAGAAAGGATATAAGGCTCAAAGTTTTGTTTTAACCCACCCATTCTCCTTGATGTTCTCCAGTCCTACGTTCAGCTAACTCGACATAAGCGCTCACCTTTCAACAAGGTTAATGAATAGTATGATGATAGAAAGGACCCACATGATTTTCGGAGTGACAGCCACCCCTTTTGCCTTTGGTGTCTGTAAACACACGACTTGTTCTTTATTTGAGGATTTTTCTTTTTCCATTTTTTTTCTCTTTTTGCTTTTCCATGATTTTGCCTGGACTAACTCTTTTGAATTTTTCGATTTCGAAGTCCAGCGGGATGCCCTAACTTTTGCCTAAGTCACTTGTCTTTAAGTTTCGACTTAGCGGGCTTTATTTTTCTTTTGATTATTTTTTTTTGAACAAATCGGGTGACACTGGCTTGTTTGACTCGTTTGAGAGGGATGTGACTGCCTCACTCTTCGGTTAGTGAGGGATAACCATAAACTTGATCCTCGAATTGAACGCTCGGTTAAATTAATTGACACTTACCCTGCCCCAAGTTAAGATTGAGGGTTTTTCATTTTCAGAAAGAAACTCATACTTCTAGGCTCAAAGGGGTTGACAAGGGATTATCTTCCTTATATCTCCGGTGTTTAGGGATTTGAAACAATGCCTGTACATCATCAGCAAGGTTTTGTCCCAAAAGCATACCATCAGAAGTTCTGCGTCTTTGAATTTCATCATCCTCCCTCAGATCCTGCTTAAACAAGGGTTAGGTATCAATAAAGAAAGTATGAGTGAACACAGATGGATTTAATCAAAACATGCATATTCATTTCATTATCGTTATCAACTGAAAACAGACGAGTTTTACAAATGAGTTTGCCCTTTAACAGAAAAGAAACTACAAATGCAAAGAAATGACATGATCTAAAAGATTGTCAGCTCCGGGGAACTGGGCTTTCCAAGCTTGACTTGCTGCTGAACTAGTCATCTTCAGAATTGCTCATCGAAGTCAGTCTGATAAAAACTTGCACCACTGCTCTCGGTGTCTTCTTCCATAACCTGAACTAATGAACCCACATGACTGGATGAAGGAGAATTGTTGATCTGAATACCCTGAGGCGTGAATGAGAACATATTGAAGTCAAGCAGAGTCTGAATCTTGCTCCTAAGCACCTTACAGTCTTCAGTTGAATGCCCATGTGCCCCAGCATGGTAATCGCAATGGACGTTGACATCAAAACCTGGTGGATACGGAAAAGGCACTGGCTTCAGTTCCTTCGGCACTATAAGTCCACCTCTAATTAAAACTGACAACATCTGACTAAACGACATTGGCAACTGAGTGAAATGCCTCTCTGGCTTCCTAGGTCTTTGTCGGGCGTGCTGCCGCGGCTGACAGCGGTATGACCGTTGATTCTCAGGGGATCCCTGATACGAAAACCCAGAAGATTGTTGACTCTGCACTGTTGAAACACCTGAATACTGAGGATGAGATGGGGGATATTCTTGGACAGAATTACCTTCTTCCACCCATTCTTCTTGAGAACTGACAACTGATCCACTTTCACTAGCCGGGAAGTTCGAGGCGCTTTGGATTTTTCCCCTCTTGATATCGAACTCAACGTGTTCTCCAAGTATCACCAAGTCAGAGAATTTTAATACAGTGATCAACTTATCGAAGTACGGTCCTTGCAAAGTATCCTTGAACATATTAACCAGTTCTCTTTCCAAAAGTGGTGGTTGAACACGAGCAGCTAACTCTCTCCATCTCTGAGCATACTCTCTGAATGATTCGTTATCCACTTTAGATAGACCTTGCAACTACAGGCGGCTGGGAGCCATGTCAAGATTATAACTGTACTGCTTTACAAAGGCATTGGCTAGATCTGACCATGATCGGATGCTACCACTTTCCAACTGCATATACCAATTCAATGATGCCCCACTCAGACTGTCCTGGAAACAGTGAATCATAAGCTCGTCATTATAGACATGTGAGGTCATTCTTCGGCTAAACATCACCAAATGTAGCTTCGGACAGCTATCCCTTTTGTATTTCTCAAAATTCGGCATCTCAAATTTCGGAGGTAACACAAGGTCGGGCACCAAACACATGCTCGCAGCATTCAGATCAAGAGTATCACGCTTCACTAGGGCATCCAGCTTCTCTTCCAACACACGACATCTTTCATCAAACTGAGCAGCCCGTGGGTCCTTAGGCTTTGCCTTTGGAATTAGCCCTTGGAAATTTGGCACAGAGAAGGCAAAGCGCTGATAGTCTGTGGCATCAAGAGAAAAAGAATGTCCATCTCGGACGATGGTACGCTCGTGTATAATATGATTCTCAACAGGGACTTGCACAGGCTGAGCTTGAGTAACATTGTTCACTGGAGGTGGAATGCCATTCCCAGTAACTGAAGTCCACTGATCATTGGCCTCTCCCCTATTCATGGCTGTCATAGCTTCCACAAGCTGATCCAACTGACTCTTCATCAATTCAACATCGGCCCTAGTTACAAACTGATTTTGTTCCCCTGAATTCATGATGATCTCCCCTAAAGCTGATTCAAGTCCGATGAGAAAGTCTAGAAATCAACTGCGGTTTAGACAAAGGATTGATGAGCTCTCTGATCCGGCCGGAGACAGATATGCAAAAATGATGCAAGATGCAAATGCAATGCAAAATGATTATGAATATCCAAATGTAAACAAACATGTTTAAAAATTCACAAGGCGATCCATCCCTTGATTCCAGTTTAACAATGAGATAGAATGGAACTTCTGCTCATATATTAAGAAAACCAGAGGAAAACCAAATGTCAACGATCATAATCCAAGGTAACAAGCCTGAACACAATAATCATGGATCCCAACCAACAAGCCTGGTGGTGATCCAGAGAGGACAAGAACTACGTTATGTCATCAAAGCCCACAAGTCCAATTCCCCAGGTTCCGCCGTAGAAACAATCTTGTGAACAGGATCCAGAATAAATGATGGGAACTTGTACGCTGTGATATCCTTCTTCTTCTCGGTACTCATTCTTAATAGTCTTCGGAAACCGGAATCAAAGTTAGGACGCAACCCTGCAAATGAATAAACATGTTAAGATGCAGAATGATGATGCAAATGCACACATGGGGTCAAGGATGCTGCTGGATGTGCTGTCCTGTTAACCGAACGAGAACCACAACCCAGAAAGCCAGAATTCCAAAATACCAAACCACTGAGATAACCAGAAACCCATATAATCAAGCGCTGATGAGAAAACCAGAAAACCGGGTAGGTTGAAGGTCTCGGTTTCCTGCAAACCTGCAAACACCCATCCCCTCTCACGTGTGGGTACTAGGATGTTCAGTATCCCGGGCTCTCAGGTCGAGAAATGATGATACGTACACCATTTCTGGTTTGGCATCATCATCAATCGAGGAGGCCTCAACTGATTCTCCAAAACGGAAGGTCCTCAACTTCTGGCACTGAGGTCGAGAAACAATAGTACATTCATCCCTCGGGGTACAGTACTATTGTCAATCGAGGAGTGCCTCCACTGATTCTCTTCAAAATGTAGGGGTCATCCTATGCGAGTTCCAAAGCGGGTCCTCGGGTGCGAATGGGTTTGCCACAGGATGTGGTCTGCCACTGTCACCACTAAAGAGGGATGTTTCCACTAAGGTCCTCGATGATCGGTCACCAGAGTCGACAACTCTCTAGATCAATGCCCCAACATGCGCAAGACACACACGTTAGAATGCATCCCAAGATAGCCTCGTCTGGTTGTGAATTTCGTGAACACACAAATGTACCAAGCGGGCACGTAGGTCCCACTACTTTCCACTCTATTCCTAGGGTATTCTCAAGCCTTGGTATTGGGCTTATCTCTCAGTCCCACCCAACCTGCTAAACAAAGACAGCCAGCACAGCACAGCAGTATGACAGTAATAAAAAAATGAAATGCAGAAAATGCGGTAAAAATAAAAATAAAATATAACACATAAAGCAAAACAAAAACAAAGCACCCCAAAGAGAACAAAGACAAGCAAGCGCTAGAATTGACTCGCTTAGGGATGGACCAGCATAGGTCAACCAGAGTCCCCAGCAGAGTCGCCAGCTGTCGCTCCCAGGATTTTCATCCTGGTATAAACGCGAGAGTGGCGCGGAAAAACAGAGTCGCCAGCCGTGTAAATTTATCCCAAGAGAGGGAAAGGGAACACCGCATAAACCTTAGGAAAAGGGAAAGGAATGGTCATCGCAACCATAGCCTGGGTTCGGGAGTCGGTTACGCGAGGGGAAGGTGCTAGAACCCCACGCGTCCATCGTACTCGATGGGATCCACGCTTGTTGTCTATTCTAAGGGTAAGTTATACTATCATCTAGGGCTGTACTAAAACGGAGAGGGAAAGACAAAGACCGACTCGGTAGGACGTCGACGTAGTTCGGACCAAGTTCTTTTTGTGTTTTTTATGAGCGACGTTAAGTTCGCGTCCGACAGTTAGGGTCGATGCCTGTTTGCGACTCAGACGGAAGGTAACGTGCCCTTTTTGAAAATAGCCTTTAAGTTTGGAAATCCCGAAGGACAAAAAAGTTTGAAGTTGGTTTGTATTTTTTAGGACAGAAGTTGCTTAAGTTAGTTCCTAAGTTGCATTGCACCAAAGTCTAGGGCACAGGGGCGAATACTTAACGCATCGTCCCAAGACAGGACGCTCGCTAAGCACTCTAGAAAGATGAGAGGAAGCCCCTCATTTCTCATTCCCCACGCTTAAGGCTCGTGCGCAATACCCTTTATACTTATTAAGTATTTTAAAGAAGTTCGAGATGAGAAGAGAGAAGACACAAGGGTAACTCTAAGGGGGACTATGAGCCATAAGGTTATCATGCATGGGTGACCTACGGTTAGAGAGGTTTGACGACAACCTAAACCCTAAAGGAAGAAGATGAGGGAAGGAAAGAATAAGGGTGACCATGGACTGAAGATGGGGGGTGCGAATAGCAGCCCAACCCATCAGCGAAAAAAAAATAAAAAGAGCAGCATACCATGCGCGTGCCATGTGCCAGGCACGTGGTATTTTAATGTGTTGGCATGTTTCTGTTCGTTTGATGCATCAGACGGCCAATGGTTGGTCAACGGAAATAAAAAGTAAATAAAACAAAATAAAATGAATGGGTGGCACATGGTAAGATCATGGGGTAATGTACACGGGATCACTAATTATAATTCAGAAAAAAAATAAAAAGAAATAACATGTGGCACGATTTAGACCGTTGGATGAAGAGAATGAAGGGCCAGGATTTCGTCTTCAACCTTGGAACCCCTCCCTTCGCCGGACCACCGCCAGCCGCCGGAACCCTACCGCCGGCCACCACCTGCAACCACCAAACTGCCCAAAAAATGCAATGGGGTACACTATCCGACCCAGAATTTCGTCAGGAATCCAAATATGGCATCAAAAACCCCAAATTGTTAGTGTATAATAAAAAACGAATGAAAAACCATTAGGGCACAAAACTTTAAACACACATAACAAGCCATACACACATCCAAAATTAAAAATAAATAGATCAGGACAATCACCATTCATCATACGTCAATATTCATGCTTAAAAGGAGATTTTTATGATGGTCAAAAAACCTACCAACCTGAGATGGCTCCACACGTACACTTGCTTTTGGCTGCGAATGGTGGTTGATTTGCACTCTATAGATTACCAAGAGAAGCTTTGTGGAAGAATTTTGAAGAAACTCCTTGTAAATTAAGAGATCCAAGGAATTCAAGAATTAGGGTTCACTTTCTTTTTCTCCAAAATATCACGTGTAACTAACCCTAACCAGTGCATGATTGAGCTTATATAGACTAGGGTTTTCTACTGAATATGAATTGGGCTTGGGCAATTCATTGTTTAATGAGTTTTTGAATTATTTTGAAAAATCACCTTATGTTAAGTACACCTCCTCCATGCATATATATTTAAGAGTTTCATGATGGATCACTTGCATTTGAGTTGCTAATCACACCACATTTAAGTTGGGCCTTGAAACTTTTTTGATTCATGACTTTTGAATAATTTGGCATTTTTGAATAATGGAGAATAGATGAAGAATAAACCGTGGAATTACTTTATTCTTGGGCCCGAAATAAACCTCAAGGAATGTCTTTTAATATTGGAATGTGGCATGAAGCAATGGAATTGATTATAGGTTACTATGCCCAAAGTTGTGAAAATGGGATCATGAGAAACCCTAAAAACCACTTTGCCTTCTTTTGATCATAAATGGAGTTTCACAAATGATATGGAGACCCACTAGTACTTGTTGGAAAGAGGAGAAAAAGATCTTCAACTTTTATGTTGGAGAAAAAATCATTTGAAGCTCTCTTGATATTGAAAAGTTAAGTTGAATGCAGTGCAGGAACTTGCCAAAAAAGGAAACTTTCATTATAGGTCACTTTCCAAATTTAGAAACTTTGCACCAACTCCTGATTCCTGACAAATATGTATGAAACTTGACCCTTGAAAACCATATGAGGATGTGAGACCTTGAAAACCTTGGAGAGACCCTCAAAGTTCCACAGTTGACTTCTCTTCTGACTGTTGACTTTTACCCAATTCAACTGATTTTCAATCCATTGGCCAATTGAACTTCTCCTGAACCAAACTGATGGGCAACCTCCCATCCCTTGATACTTGGGGACCCAAGGAATACCATAGAATCAAGTCTTGCCAAAAAAAAACAGAAATCAACTGACTTTATAGCAAACCCTAGTTTTGGTACCCTCAGTCTAGGAGGAAATAACACAGTCTCCAAATCCAAATTCCTCTGAATATGATGTGTATCCTCTCCAACAAAGATAAGATATGCCATTTGATGATGATAAAAACCCAAGGAGCTTGCCCATTGAAGCAATAAACCCAAGAATTTCAAAACCCTAATTCATGCACTGGTTAGGAGAGAGTGATCCCTTGAGATCCCTTGCCACTTATGAACTCTTGATGATGGGATAGACCAGATAGGACCTTCTTGAACTGCCTCACGCACCTTGACCCCATGCTAATGATACGCATACATGATAATGCAAAAAATGAAATGAAACATAAGCCAGTTAGTACTAAAGTAAGGAGAGCAAATTTTGGGGTGCAACAGATACCAGCATCGTAGAACATCACTTACCGTTAAGGTCAGAATGTCCGCCAGTAAAACAAAGGTTGAGACGAACTCACCCGGACATGGCCATCAAAATCAAAGAGGAAGTACAGAAACAGATTGACGCTGGTTTCCTCGCCACATCAGAATATCCTCAATGGCTAGCCAACATCGTACCCGTTCCAAAAAAGGACGGAAAGTTCAGAATGTGTGTGGATTACTAAGATTTAAATAAGGCTAGTCCAAATGATGACTTTCTTTTACCACACATTGACATGTTGATAGACAGTACAACCAAATTCAAAGTTTTCTCCTTCATGGATGGATTCTCGGGCTATAATCAAATCAAGATGGCGCCGGAAGACATGGAGAAAACTTCGTTCATACCCCATGGGGTACCTTTTGTTACAAGGTAATGTCGTTCGGGTTGAAGAACGCCGGGGCAACCTATCAAAGGGCCATCACTTCTCTGTTTCATGACATGATACACAAAGAAATTGAGGTATATGTCGATGATATGATTGCCAAATCTAAAACAGAAGAGGAACATGTGACCCACCTGACAAAACTATTCGAGCGATTGAGAAAGTACAAACTCCGCTTGAATCCCAACAAGTGCACCTTTGGTGTCCGTTCAAGGAAACTTTTAGGGTTCATCGTCAGCCAGAAAGGAATTGAGGTTGATCCTGACAAGGTCAAGGCCATTCGAGAAATGCCTTCTCCTAAAACTGAAAAACAGGCCAGAGGATTCCTAGGATGTTTGAACTACATTTCCAATTCATATTTCTCATGATCGTGACATGTACGCCGATTTTCAAATTACTTAAAAAGAACCAGGATTGCGTTTGGTCAGATGACTGCCAAACCGCCTTCGACAGTATTAAGGAATACACGTTGAATCCGCCGATTCTATCACCTCCTGTGGAAGGAAGACCACTGACCATCTACCTTACAGTCTTGGAAGACTCAATGGGTTGTGTACTTGGCCAACAAGACGAAACGAAATGGAAAGAGTCTTCCATATACTATTTGAGCAAGAAATTCACCGACTGCGAGAGTCGGTACACTATGCTTGAGAAAACTTACTGCCCTTAGGCTTGGGCAGCCAAACGTCTTCGCCAGTACATGATTTGTCACGCTACTTGGTTGTTCTCCGAAATGGATCCAATCAAGTATGTTTTCGAAAAGCCTGCTCTCACGGGAAGGATTGCTCGTTGGCAGATGTTGTTATCAGAATACGACATCGAATACCACGCTCAAAAAGTCTTTAAAGGAAGTATTTTAGCCGACCATTTGGCTCATCAACCGATTGACGATCAGGAATCAATCGGGTTTGACTTCCTAGACGAAGATGTCATGTATTTAAAAATGAAAAACTGCGATGAACCACTACCCAGTGAAGGGCCAGAACCAGGTTCCCAATGGGGACTTATCTTTGATGGAGCTGTCAATCATTATGGAAATGGAATTGGGGCAAACATTGTTACCCCTCAGGGTACCCACATTCCTTTCACCGCTCGACTGACATTCAAGTGTACAAATAATGAGGCCGAATACGAAGCTTGTATTATGGGTCTCGAAGAAGCGATCGACTTAAGGATCAAGAACTTGGATGTATATGGCGACTCAACTCTGGTTATCAATCAGATCAAAGGAGATTGGAACACATACCAATCAGGACTGATTCCTTACAAAGACTATGCAAGAAGGTTGTTACCCTTCTTCAACAGAATCAAGTTTCATCACATCCCTCGTGATGAGAATCACATGGCTGATGCATTAGCCACTCTCTCTTCCATGATTAGTGTAGGTCAATTGAGCGACCTACCTAAGATCGACATAATGTGCCTTGAACAGCCCGCTTACATCTTCACGATTGAAGCAGTCATAGATGAGAAACCTTGGTATCACGATATCAAATGCTTCCTTCAGAAACAGGAGTACCCACCTGGGGCATCCAGGAAAGACAGAAAAACCCTCAGAAGGCTAGCAAGCAGCTTCTTTTTGAGTGGTGATACTCTCTATAAGAGAAATTTTGACATGGTCTTGCTTCGATGCGTAGACAGACTAGAAGCAGACATGCTGATAAAAGAAATTCACGAAGGATCCTTTGGCACTCATGCCAACGGACACGCAATGGCGAGAAAAATTCTGAGAGCATGGTACTACTGGTTGACCATGGAATCTGACTGCTACAAGTACATGAGGAGGTGTCACAAGTGTCAGATATACTCCGACAAAATCCATGTACCGCCAACACCTCTCAAAGTTCTCTCATCCCCATGGCCTTTTTTCCATATGGGGACTCGAGATGATTGGCTTGATTGAACCCAAAGCTTCGAACGGACATCGGTTCATTCTGGTAGCCATTGACTACTTCACCAAGTGGGTCTAAGCAGCATCATACGCTAATGTAACCCGACAAGTGGTGGTCCGATTTATCAAAAACAATATCATCTGCCATTATGATGTTCTGAGCCAGATCATTACAGATAATGGATCTAACTTGAACAATAAGATGATAAAAGAGTTGTGCGCAGAGTTCAAGATCGAACACCATAACTCAGCTCCCTACCGACCCAAGATGAACGGAGCGGTAGAAGCGACTAACAAGAACATTAAAAAAATTGTTCAGAAAATGGTCGTAACCTATAAAGACTGGCACGAGATGCTGCCTTTTGCTCTTCACGGTTATCGCACATCTGTCCGCACTTCAACAGGGGCAACCCCTTTCTCTCTAGTATATGGCATGGAGGTAGTGCTCCCCATAGAAGTAGAGATCCCATCAATCCGGGTATTGATGAAAGCTAAGCTAACAAAAGCTGAATGGTGTCAAAGTCGACACGACGAACTGAATCTGATTGAAGAAAAGCGAATAACGGCACTATGCCACGTTAGTTGTATCAGCAAAGAATGAAGAAGGCGTTTGACAAAAAGGTTCGACCTCGCATCTTCAGGAAAGGAGACCTTGTGCTCAAAAAGATACAATCATTCCTCACTGATTCTCGGGGCAAATGGACTCCGAATTATGACGGCCCCTATGTGGTCAAGAAAGCTTTCTCAGGCGGTGCCTTGAGACTCGCAACCATGGACGAAGAAGAATTTGCCTACCCCACAAATGTTGACGTAGTCAAGAAATACTTCGCCTAAACTAAAAAAAAACGTCTCGGTGGATTGAAAACCCGAAAGGCAGTCCAGGCAAAAATTAGAGACATAATCAGAAATCATCCCGATGGGTTGGAAATCTCAAAGTACAATCCAGGCAAAAGTTAGGGATAATTGCAAGTAACTACGTCCAACAGGGGCAAGTCCCTCAGCGGCAATTACACCATCCATTGAAAGAAAACTCCAGTCAAAGTCATCTTCGACAGAAGCTCAGGATGTCCCGAATTCAAAGTTGGTAGAAGGATAGTGGTCGTTATGTTTCGATGTAGCCCTTTTCCCTTAAATTACCATTTTCTAAACTTTGTAAATACTCAATGGAATCACACGTTTGGCTGATTTCCATCCTATCAATAAAATTTGAGCCCTTGTGCTTTTGTTTGCAATTCTTATTTGTTTTAGCTTTACAGAACGGCGTTTTAACATGATTAACGATTCTTGAAACGAAACAAAAATGAATTTACTTGTAAAATTTTCTGCTTTTAAAATAAAGATGACAATTTCTTTTGACTGTTGAACATCGAAAGAACATTGATTGGGTCTCCAAAGGTGTTTGAACCTCAAAGTGCAGAATCAAAGTACTCCTTCTAAACCAGTGCGCCCGAATGAAGAATCAGCTATGGCAGATGCGAATACTCCATCTGACATTCTCGGTCGAGTTCTTACCTCCTAAGCCCGACCAACGGTTGTTCCCTACAGGGACTATCTCTCCTAAGCAAGGTAGAATTGCTATTTTGAACCCAGTGGTACCTCTTCGTCCCCCGCAGTGGCCGAGTATCCCGTCGTGTTCATCTACTAGTCTGTATGTCGTGTCAGTTTTGTCAGCATAAACATACATACATCATGCATTGTTAATTTGTATTCGCATTCATATTGCATCACTATCACTCTAGTCGGTCTTGTCCCCTAGTGATAAAAGTCCTCTCAATCGAGTTGTCAGTTCTTTCCTCGTCAGGAAATGTTGTGTCTGAACTACCTCTCTCCTTCAGTTTATTTTTGGATTAAAGTTGGTCCTTGACCACTTTGATAACTTTAACCTCTGTAAAGCAAGGGAACTTTCGACAAACGTCACCCTTCATCATTGAAGATGATATCTTCGCTTTCGCGGATTAAGGAAAATCCCTAGAGAAAGCCTCACAACTAAAGACTCTCAGCAACACATTGACATTTCTCTCCAATAGAGTCAATGTTAATGAAGTCATCAGCACCTCAAAATTGGGGTACATTGTATGGCATTTCTCTGAGAAGATCTCGAAGAGAAGTATGATGTAATATCCCCAAGCGGAAGCAGTCTCTCAAGAGACTCGTTTTCCCCAATATAATCAACAAATGGCGTCTCCAACAGAGAAGTTTGTACACTTCTACAACTCAGATGGATGGGTTTCCCCAGCAAGTCTGACATCAAAATCTTTTCCGTCAAATGGAATCTCCCCAGGAAAATTCGGCGAGAAGTTTGAGGAAAATCGCTACACATAGCGTCCCTTGTCAAGAGAGTTTATTGACAAAAGAAACCGAGACCAGTTCCTTGGTAGGAAACCAGGATCGATGAGAAGTTTATATCAGAATCTGAGACCAGTTCCTTGGTAGGAAACCAGGATCGAGGGGAAGTTTATATCAAAAACTGAGACCAGTTCCTTGGTAGAAAACCAGGATCGAAGGGAAGTTTATATCAGAAACTGAGACCAGTTCCTTGGTAGGAAACCAGGACCGAGGGGAAGTTTATATCAGAAACTGAGACCAGTTCCTTGGTAGGAAACCAGGATTGAGGGGAAGTTTATATCAGAAACTAAGACCAGTTCCTTGGTAGGAAACCAGGATCGACGGGAAGTTTATTTCAAAAGAAACTAAGACCAGTTCCTTGGTAGGTAACCAGGATCGAGGGGAAGTTTTACCTTTTCTAAACATCATTGCTTAGCAAAAGAAGATGGGCTGGAAAACTACCGTCATAACCACCATCAAAATTTTGGGTATTCCGATATTTAATCATCTTGCACCCCGAATGCCCGAATACCTTCGCCATTCACACCTTCGGGTCCAAGAAGATTAAATAGGGGCATTTTTCATACCCCAAATTTTGACCACTAAGATTCCCATCATTGTACAAATCATCATCACAATATGGATGAACCATTTCACACTCATTAGTCTCCCCAAAGATGGGTGAACATTCAGTACAATAAAAAACTGGGGTTTCAGGCCCTCTGTGAGCCTTAGACAAAGGATCAATCAAGGAATGACCTTCAACTTGTCTAACCTCTCAAACACCCATGGTGGATCAAGAGGACTCCCACAGCAAGAATCAAGCACAATGTTGCAGCATTCCAAGTGGATCAAGCCTCAAGATCGCCAGTGTCACCAAATTAGGGTTTTGGTCGACCAGGGCCTCCAGATGGAAATTTTCCTCTAAGCATGAGCCAATGCTTCAAAGCATAACCTAAAATACTCCAATGGACATCATGAACCCAATCATCAAGTCAATTTTGCCTCAGGGGATGCATTCATAAAAAAATCAGGAATTAGGGTTTCTTGACCTAATTCACCCCTAAGTTGACTATTGGGACAAAACATGAGCCAAGACCTCAAGGGGGGATTTGAGGGTCTCTAACATACTACATTGATCCATTTGCAACAATGGATTGATCCAAGAAGCTTGAGCAACAAGTTTCAATTTCATCAGAACCACAATTAGGGTTTCGCGGGAAAAGTCAACTATGCCTTTGCCTTTTGACCAAGACATGCTCCCAAACCTTGGGACATGATTCAATACACCCTATAGCACCTATGAAATCAATCCATCAAGTTTGATTTAGGTCAAGGAATTGATTTCATAGAGGATCGCACAATTTGGAGTTCATCTGACAAAAAGTCAACTGTGCACAAAAGTCAACTTTGACTTTTTGAGATTTTTCACAATTATGGTTCTTTGACCCTAAAATGATGTTAATGTGTGATTGGAATCATCATTCATCAAGAAAAATCAAGAAAAGTGGGATAACTTGTAAAAGGGGTAACCATAAAAACTTAGAAATTTTTCTAAGTTATGGAACAAAGTGGCTAGGGTACCAACTTTGGAGGATCATAACTCCTAAACCACAAGGCCATTTTCCCCCATCCAAAGCTGGATTTGTAGATCTCATGGCCCTCTACAAAAGCTTCAAACACACCTCATTCCAATTCATCATGGATTTTGAGTTATGAAATGATCAAAATGGCTGAAAACATGAAATACCACTTTTTCCAACACTTAGTGAAATTTTCACTAGGTCAGAATCTGCCTTCACTTTTTTCCAAATGTAGGGGCATTTTTCACTTGGATCCAAAAAGTATCATAATCAATTATGATCAAACAGTTGTTGTATCATATGATGGCTTTCCAAAATGGCCAAGAACTCCATCAAAGTCCACTTTAGCCATGAGATATGACCATGCCAATATGCCTTGCTGAAAACTGTCATGGCAAGGCAGATTTGGGAGTTTTACTCCATTTGCTCAAATTTTGCAAAGGGCAAGCAGCTCTATCCATCTGAACACCTCAAAGGGGGACCAAGGGGGAACCAACTCTGATCCCAAGCCTCCCAAGTCTTTGGAACCAAAAATAGCATGCCAATCCTAGAAATGCCTAAAAGAGGGACAAGACTCCAATTTTGGATGGGAGCATTTAATGGATGCACCATGGTGGCATGGACTGAGCCATTTCCAATTGAATTCAGTCAAGACTTATCCAAGACCAAGGGAACCAGCAGCCTGTGCCCTAACCTCTAGTCAATGGCTAGAGGAGACTTGGATTCTCATTGCTCAACATTGGCCAAACCTATGCAGCAGTTGCCATTCACTATTCCTTGCAAGACAAACTTGCTCTACTATAAATAGAGCTCATTTGTGATCTGTTTGAGTACACCAAAGCCATCAAACAGATGCTTTCCTCAAAATCTCTTCTTTCACTATAAATTTTCCTTCCAAAGCAAGTCACTATCGGGTTTTGAGTTTGAGAGCGATTCCAACCAAACCAATCACACACACACCTCATTAACATCATATAGAAGTGATCCAAACACTTAAACAACATCTGGAACACTGATTTCTCAAAATCACCAGCCAGCTGCTCAAGGTTTTAACCAAGTTGCAGTTGAGATACCATCTTCAGTTCCAAATCATTTCCATTCATTCCAAGTACCCAGACACACTCCATAGCACCTAGGGAAGCTGTCCATGTCCTTGGAACCATGTTGTAACACCTCTAACACAAAACACGATCACCAGCTGCAAGAGGTAAGCATGAGCTCTTCTAACTCTATGATCCATGAATTTTTTGCTGCACAATAATTTGGCCATATGTTCATAATCATGCATAGAGTGTTTTCCCTCAATCAATTGCTTTGTTTGAATCGTGTATGGAATTTCTGAACCTTCATGCAAATTTTAGGGTTCTTGAGGTTTCTCTTTGATTTCTTATTCCATGATTAAAATAAATGAAATTAAAGACCATAGACATGATCATGAGGTTAAAATAAGTAGATTGATATGTAGATTGCATGATATCATCAAGTATTCAGTGAGATTGGATAGAAAACGCAAATCTGCAGAAATAGAGGGTGGCGCGTGTTCTTGGCGCCCTTTTTGAAAATTCAAATATTTGAATTTTGTGATTTTATTTAATTGATTCAAAAATTAATTTCTCTCTGAGTTTTAATGATTTTGAGTTGATTCTATTTTTTAATAATTCACAAAAATGTTAAAATATTTTATTTTCCCAAAAAATCCCAAAAATATTATTTATTTCATATACTTAATATTTTTGTAAAGAATTAATATTTTATTTGTTTTTGACATTTAAAATATTTTTTCCTTCTTGATTTTCCAAATTTTAGTGATTTCCAAACATTTTGTAGATCAAAACCTGATTTTTTAAACATTAATCCAAGATCACAATTTGTTTTCCACATGCTTAACAATTTTTATCGTTTTAATTGAATTTTTTATTCAATTAAAATACCTTTTGAAAACAAATTAGGGTTTTGATTAATTCAACCCTCATCAAACTTTTTTCAAACTCTTTGGGCCTCTATTAAAGTGTAAGACCCAACCCCTTTGAAAACCAAACCTTTTTGGGCCTCAGTCATTATATAAGACCCACTACGTTTTCAAAAATCTTGGCGCGATCGCCATTTCAAACAAAAATCATCTGGGCCTAACCTCGTGTTATAATCCCCATTTCTTTTCTTCAAATAAACTTTGGGTCTCTTGGTAGAGTGTAAGACCCAACCCTTTGTAGAAGCCAAAATAATTTGGGCCTCAGTGTATTGTATAAGTCCCGATACCGTGAAAAAGTTCGGCGCGATCGTCGCCTTTTTAACAAAAACCCATGGGTCTCTCCTTGAGCTGTAAGCCCCATCACTTGTACAAAAATAAATCATTGAGCCTCTAATAGAGTGTAAGACCCGATCCCCTTTTAACCAAAACAATTTTTGGGTCTCAGACATTGTATAAGTCCCCCTGCGTTAAAAGAAAAATCTCGGCACGATCGCCAATTCAAAAACAAAATCATCTGGGCCTACTCTCGTGTTATAAACCCCATTCTTTTCTTTAAACACTTGGGCCTCTTGAGAGAGTGTAAGGCCCATCCCTTTGTACAGAAAACCTTTTTGGGCCTCAGTCACTTGTATAAGTCCCTGTACAAATTCAAAACAACAGTGCAATCACTGGTAAAACCTTGGGCTTCTCCTTGAGCTGTAAGCCCCAACAATATTTTCAAAGCACTTTCTCCTTTGATTTTGAATATAATATTGTTATCAAAGCTTTCTTTGTTGAACAACTAACCAAACAACATGGAAGCTCTACAACCGAGTAAGTGTTTACCTATTTTCTTTACTGCTTTCATATATATATATATATATATATATATATATATATATATATATATATATATATATATATATATATATATATATATATATATATATAACTGTATTGTGGG
Source organism: Lathyrus tuberosus (assembly GCA_022829125.1). Lineage (NCBI taxonomy): Eukaryota > Viridiplantae > Streptophyta > Magnoliopsida > Fabales > Fabaceae > Lathyrus > Lathyrus tuberosus. The sequence continues at coordinate 8,228,691 of JALAZF010000068.1, read as the reverse complement.
GCTGCTCACTGTAAGTCTTCTTTCACAAACTCGTATATACTCGTCAAATATCAACTGTGTAATACTAGTATAGTTATCTTAGAGTTTTCCCCGACAACTACGTCTAGCACTAGGTAAAGCCTGTTGGTCACTCTTAAAATACTGTCAAAACTAGATCCCCCATAGGATTACCAGACACAATCTTCCCTTCTCTTGGGGTTAATCAATATGGAACAAAGTGAAAGGCAGCATTCTCGGTGAACCCTTTCTCAGACTGTCACTTTTTAGAAATTGTCAAAGAAACTCTACTCCCCAGAGATGATCTTTTCTCCGAGAATGGCATCTCTTAAGCTTCTTCCAAATTCTCAGATTTTCCTGGCTTGATCTATTCTCGATGAATGGCATGTCTTGAACTTCTCGGGGTTTGGGAACCCACAGGCTTCTTAAAAGTATCCCCGCCTCCTCTTGGGCGTTGTACAAGGACCCTTCGGCTTCTTAAAAGCTCTCGTGCCTTCTTTTGGGCTTAGTACAAGGACCTAGAGACCTCTGCAGGTATAGGAACATAACCTAGTCATCAATTTGCTAGAGATGTCTTTCTGAGTTAAGTGTCAGACCAGTTAATGGGTTGACCTTCATCCCTTAACAGACCAGCCTTCTCTTGGGCATCATACAAATATCGTTGACTATCTGAGAATCGATTTCTTAAAACACCAGTAAACTTGGACAGTCTCAATACCTTTTGGATTTCCCGCTTCCTTAAAGAACATGAAATAACCCTGATCCTCTGATCAATACCAAAGTATAACAATACCTTTAATCAGTCCCTTTGTAAGAACTGATTTTCTCTTTTATCCAACATACTGGACCTGTCACTAAACTGAAAGAGTCACCAGCACAATAGCCTCCTCTTAGGCTTTGTATAATGATCCTTCCCCGAGGGAGATAACCCATTTAGCCTCTATCTCGGGCTTCATACGAGATACAAAAACACTCTCTTGTTGAGCAGAAAAGACTCTTTTGTTGAGTCAAACCATTTTAGTCCCTATCTCGGGCTTCGTACGACATAGAAAACACTCTCTTGTTGAGTATAAAAGACTCTCTTGTTGAGTCACGCCTTTTAGCCTCTATCTCGGGCTCTATACGAAATACCAAATCACTCTCTTGTTAAGTATAAAAGACTCTCTTGTTGAGTCAAACCCTTAGCCTCCGTCTTGGGCTTCATACAAGACATATAAAAACACCCTCTTGTTGGGCCAATAGCCTCCTGTTAGGCTTTGTATAAGGAAACCCCGGTTGAGTCAATTAACCTTTTAGCATCAATCTGTGCCTCGCTCACAGTATATAAACATTAACAACTCCTTCATCTAATTGCTGTAAGCAGCAAGCCTCTGGATTATTTACATCCAGGCCACTGTCCCTTTTTTAGCATGAGAAATTCCTAAGGAAAGATAGCATTGCTCTACACTGAGTTAAATTCTTCTCCTTCAGGTTAAAAATCCCCTATAAAGGAAATTATGGCATTGCTGGATTCACATATCCCAGTTAAAGTAATTCTCCTTTATAACCAGTCACGCAACAGTTGTGACAAACAGATCAAAAATCCCCTTTAGAGATGACAAATTCTCTCTAAAGTCAAAACCCTTTAGCTTCACATCTTGGGCTTCGAACAAGATACCAATAGACCCTTCAGCTTCATATCTTGGGATTTGAACAAGATACAAATCACCTTTAGCTTCACGTCTTGGGCTTCGAACAAGACACCAAAACGACCTTTTTCCTCCCATAGAATAGGAGGAGCTACGGTCGCTCTGATTTCCCTGTTTCGTCAAACGGGAATACGTAGGCATAAGATTGAAAAATCTTAGCGAGCACACTAATCAAAAACCCAAAATCCCGTACCTTCATACATCAATCGAAAAGCATCAGTCCTAACATCCTACCAATAGTCCAAACACTTGTTCTTAACAAAATAACCTAAGAGAGACCCATAATCTTTGTATCATCTGTAAACCAACAGTCATCTGTTTAAACTCAGTTTGCAACCAGGGTTAATTGGAGACATCTATTTCCCTTCCTTAATCAGCTTCAATAGGATAAAAAATGAATCGAACTGTAGTACCCCAAAGCGATAGTGCTTCGCAACCACACAAAAAACTCGCGCTACACCCACAAGGACTATCTCTCCTAAGCAAGGCAGAATTGCTATCATGAACTAATGGTACTTCCTCGTCCCCCGCAGTGGCCGAGTATCTAAACGTGTTCACCTATTAGTCTGTATGTCGCGTCAGTTTTGTCAGCATAAACATACATACATCATGCATTATTAATTTGCATTCACATTCATATTGCATCATTATCACTCTAGTCGGTCTTATCCCCTAGTGATAAAAGTCCTATTGTCAATCGAGTAGTCAGTTCTTTCCTCGTCAGGAAGCGAATCAGCTAAGCAATCTCTCCCCAGTTTATTTCTGGGATGGAGACGGTCCTTGACCGCTTTGATAACTTAAACCTCTGAAAAAACAAGAAAACCTTCGACAAACGTCACTCTTCATCATGGAAGATGTTGTCTTCGCTTTCCCGGATTAAGGAAAATCCTCAGAGAAAGCCTCTTAATCAAAGATTCAGCAGTATAGCAGTTTTTCTCCAAAAACATTCATTGACAATAAGGTCATCAGCACCTCAAAATTTGATCACATCACATGGCATTTCTCCGAGAAGAACTCGAGGAAAAGTATGATGTAATATCCCCAGGCGGAAAGCAATCTCTCAAGAGACTCGTTTTCCCCAGTAGAGTCGACAAATGGCGTCTCCAAACAGAGAAGTTTGAACACCTCTACAGCTCAGACGGATGGGTTCCCCAGCAAGTCTGACATCAAAAGTTTTTTTCCATCAAATGGCATCTCCCTAGGAAAATTCGGCGAGAAGTTTGAGGAAAACCGCTACGAATAGCGTTCCTTGGCAAGAAAGTTTATTGACAAAAGAAACTGAGACCAGTTCCTTGGTAGGAAACCAGGGTCGAGGGAAAGTTTATATCAGAAACTGAGACCAGTTCCTTGGTAGGAAACCAGGATCGAGGAGAAGTTTATTTCAGAAACTGAGACCAGTTCCTTGGTAGGAAACCAGGATCGAGGGGAAGTTTATTTCAGAAACTGAGACCAGTTCCTTGGTAGGAAACCAGGATCGAGGGGAAGTTTATATCAGAAACTGAGACCAGTTCCTTGGTAGGAAACCAGGACCGAGGGAAAGTTTATTTCAGAAACTGAGACCAGTTCCTTGGTAGGAAACCAGGATCGAGGGGAAGTTTATATCAGAAACTAAGACTAGTTCCTTGGTAGGAAACCAGGATTAAGGGGAAGTTTATTTCAAAAGATAACTGAGACCAGTCCTTGGCTAAAGACCAGAATCGAGGGGAAGTTTACCTTTTCTAAGCAACATTGCTTAGCGAAAGAAGATGGAAGGGCAATATTCCATTCATAACCACCGTCAAAATTTCGCGTATTCCGATATTTAATCATCTTGCACCCCGAATGCCCGAATGCCCGAATACCTTCGCCATTCACACCTTCGGGTCTAAGAAGATTAAATAGGGGCATCTGCCATACCCCAAATTTTGACCACTAAGATTTCCATCATTGTGCAAATCATCACCACAATATGGATGTATCATTATGCCTCATCATTCTCCCCCAAGATAGGTGAGCATTCACTACAAACAAGAATTAGGGTTTCAAGCCCTCTCAGAGCACTTAGACAAAGGATCAGTCAAGAATTGACATGATCTTCAACTTTTCTAGACTCTCCAACATCCATAAAGGATCAAAAGGACTCTCACATCAAGAATCAAGTACAAAGTTGCAACATTCCAAGTGGATCAGGCCTCAAGATCGCCAGTGTCACCAAATTAGGGTTTTGGTCGACCAGGGCCTCCAGATGGGAATTTTCCTCTAGGCATGAGCCAATGCTTCAAGGCATAACCTAAGATACTCTAAGGGACCTCATGAATCCAATCATCAAGTCAATTTAGCCGCAGGGGATGCATTCACAAAAAATCAAGAATTAGGGTTTCTTGACCTAATTCACCCCTAAGTTGACTTTTGGGACAAAATATGAGCCAAGACCTCAAGACATGATTTGAGGGTCTCCAATACACCATTTTGATCCATTTGCAACAATGGATTGATCCAAGAAGCTTGATTCACAAGTTTCAATTTCATCTGAACCACAATTAGGGTTTTAAAGAAAAAGTCAACTGTATCTCTGACTTTTGACCAAGACATGCTCCCAAACCTTGGGACATGATTCAATACACCCTATATCACCTATGGAATCCATCTATTAAGTTTGATTTAGGTCAAGGACTTGATTTCATATAGGATCGCACAGTTTAGATTTCATCTGCTGAAAAAGGCAATTGTACAAAAAGTCAAAGTTTGACTTTTTGAATTTTTTTTGGTCAACCAAGGTTCCTTAACCCTAAAATGATGTTAATGTGTGATTGGAATCATCATTCATCAAGAAAAACCAAAGAAAGTGAGATAACTTGTAAAAGGGGTAACCATAAAAAACTTAAAATTTTTCTAAGTTATGAAACAAAGTGGCTAGGGTACCAACTTCCAAGGATCATAACTTGAGATCCAAGCAACCATTTTAGATGATCCAAATATGGATTTGTAGCTCTCATGGCATACTTTAAAAGTGTCAACTACATCTCATTCAAATTCTTCATGGATTTTTAGTTATGGAGTGATCAAAATGGCTGAAAACCTGAAAATCACATTTTCCAACACTTAGTGGAATTTTCACTAAGTCAAAATCTGCCTTACTTTTTCCAAAATGTAGGGACATTTTTCACCTTGATCCAAGTCAAACCAAGTCTTGGGTTGGACAGCAAAGTTTAAGTATGCCATGAGAGCTTTCTAACAAGTACCAGATCATCTCCAAATTCCATTTGAGTAAGGAGATACAATCCTTGAAACATGGCCTCATGAACTGATTTTTCCAAGACAGATTTGGCAGATTTTGTGCATTTTACTCGATTTGATCAAATCTGACAAATCCAAGCCTTGTCATCATTTTGGACACATCTGAGGATCAAATCCAAGGGGGATGATTTGATATTCAAGCCTCCAAAGTCCATGAATCTACAAATAGCATGCCAAACCTAAAAAGGCTAAAGATGCTTCAAGACTCCAATTTTGCTTTCAAGCATTCAATGGATGCACCAAGTGGCATGAACTGAGCCTATTCCAACTGAATTCAGCCAAGACTTATCTATGAACCAAAGCTACAAAGCCTGTGCTCTAAACTCTAGTCAATGGCTAGAGGAGACTTAAGATTCCAAAGTGATCCAATTGGCCAAAGGCCAGCTGTAGTTGTCACACACTATTGCTTGCAAAACAAACTTGCTCTACTATAAATAGAGCTCATTTGTGCTCAGTTTGAGTACACCAAAGCACTACAACACTTGCTTTCCTCAAAATCCCTTTCTCTAGGACAAAATGCCTTCTTTTACAAGGTAACTCTGAGTTTTTGAGTTAGAGAGCAATTCCATCACAACTCATGATCCAAACACTTCCAATATGTCATATATAAGATGTCCAAACTCTCACATGTGACCTGTAACACCACAATCTCAAAGTCCCCTATCAAAACCTCAAAATTAGACTTTTTTGCATTTTTCAAGCCATGTCTTGATTCAGTCACTTTCAAAACCAGATAAAACCTCAAACAAACTCCATATATCATCCTTGAACTATCCCAAATGGTTCCCCACATCTGGAACACCATTTGAGAGAGTTGCCATATTGGTCACTTTTTCCCTTTTTGCAAGAAAGAGCTCAAACTTGTTCCTGAGGATTCCAGCTGGTTCCAACCATTTTAAAAGCTTCTAAGGGATCAATTGAGAGTGTCTAAAGCATCAAATTACTTCTGGCACAAGAAACTTGGCAGATAGCCCAAAAAGCTCCTAAAGAGGTAAGCATCACAACTTGAACTCTTTGAAATATGCATTGCTTTGAAGTCCATTGATCATGCACATCTCATACATGTTATATATGTTGTGTTTGAACCAATTCATCATGTGATTCATGCCTGTAACAAGAGGTAGCATAGAAAATGCAATAATAGGCCTATTTTAAGAACACTATCGGGTTTTGAAATAGGAGCCTCATCTGAAAAAACCACCACCACCGTTGGATTCCTTGTGAAATTCTAGGCAAGATAGACCTAAATTTTGTCCCAATCCATGGAGAAATGAGAAAGTTACAAGTTTCACGTTTTGGGCAAAACCTTGCCTTGCCTTGCCTTGCCTTTGCCAGGCCAAAAACAAGGCATGCCTCATGTATTCATGGGGTGGTTTTGATACACGGATGTATCACCACCCTAGTGGTAGAAGGCGCATGCTGCACACAAGAGGTCTGGGGTTCGAATCCCCCTCGCCCCAGATCCTTTTTTTTACCACTTTTTTCATTTTTTTGATATTTGTTATATTATATTAAATGATTTGGAAAATTAATTTCTCCTTCAATTTTAATGGTTTTTGATTGGTTCTTTTTGCAAAAAAATCACAAAAATGTTAAAATATTTTATTCCACAAAAAAATCATATTTATATTAATTATTTAATATAGTTGGTATTTTTGTAAATAAATTCATTTTTAATTGTTTTAAACACTTTTAAAAGTGGATTTTTATCTTGAAAATCAAAACCAAATGAGTTTTAATTCATCTTGTGATTAAAACATCATTTTTCAAATCATAACCAAAAATCAAAAGTTGTTTATTCAAGCTTATTTGGTATTTTATCATTATTTATTGATTTTCTTTAAGAATTTACTTTTAAAAATGATGAAATTAGGGTTTCTTTGATTTTCACCCTCACAAATCTTTTTCAAACACTTTTGGGCCTCTAATAGAGTGTAAGACCCAACCCCTTTAACCAAAACCATTTTGGGCCTCAAATATTGTATAAGCCCCGACACGATAAAAAATCTCGGTGCAATCGTCAGTTTAAAATAACTCTTTGGGCCTCTCCTTGAGTTGTAAGCCCCATCACTTGTACAAAAACACTTTTGGGCCTCTAATAGAGTATAAGACCCATTCCTTGTAAATAAGATACCTTGCTGGGCCTCAGACATTGTATAAGACCCGTGGTGTTTTCAAAAACCTCGGCGCGATCGTCGCCTTTTTAAAAAATCATCTGGGCTTCTCCTTGAGCTATAAGACCCATCTTTATTCATTTTCAAACTCTTTGGGCCTCTCCTTGAGTTATAAGATCCATACCTTTGTACAGAAAACCTCTTTGGACCTCAGTCGTTGTATAAGTCCCGATACGATATTCAAAACAACGGTGCGATCACTGTTAAACCTTGGGCCTCGCTTTGAGTATAAGCCTCAACAATCTTTTCAAAACAAATCCCCTGTTGATTTAGATTCAATATACAGTTGTTGTCAAAACTTTCTTTAATTTCTTTAAACAACTAACAATACAGCATGGAAGCTTGTTCGCCTATAAGTTTTTATCCGCTTTCATTTACTCACTTTAATATATATAACTGTATTGTGGGAAGCTGCGCATGGTTAGTCTTCTTTCATCCTTTTAAATACATGTCAAATATATATAACTGTATTGTGGGAAGCTGCGCATGGTTAGTCTTCTTTCATACCCTTTTACATACTTGTCATATATCAACTGTATATATACTAGTATAGTTATTTAGAGTTTTCCCTGGCAACTAGGTCTAGAACTAGGTAAAGCCCGTTTGGTCGCTCCTAAATACAAACAAAACTAGATCCCCATAGGATTTCCAGATACAGTCTTCCCATCTCTTGGGGTTAAACAATATGGAACAAAGAGAAAGACAGTATTCTCGATGAACCTTTTCTCAGACTGTCACCCTAGAAATTGTCAAAGAAACTCTACTCCTCGGAGTTGATCTATTCTCTGTGAATAGCATCTCCTGAGTTTCTTCAAATCACAGAACTTTCACTAAATGATCTATTATCTGTGAATAGCATTTCTTGAACTTTTCTTGGTTTGAGACCCACAGGCTTCCTAAAAGCATCCCCACCTCCTCCTGGGCTTTCTACAAGGAACCGTCGGCTTCTTAAAAGTTCTCATGCCTTCTCTTGGGCTTCATACAAGGACCCTCATGATCTCTTAGAGGTATAGGACAGAACTTAGTCATCCTTTGCTAGAGTTGTCTTTATAAAAAGAGTCACAAAAGCCCTCAGACCAATTTTAGGGTTGATACTCATCCCTTAAACGAGTTGGCCTCCTCTTGGGCATTGTACAAAGATAGACCTTTCCAATAGACATAGACAGTCTAAATCCCCTTGAGTCTCAAAGAAATTCTCAAGTTCCCTACAAACATAGGGAGAAACCCCGGGTTCTGGATTAATCTCCAGCAAGAGTTAAAACTTGTGGGTTCTAAAACCCAGTCTCTCTCCTAAAATCCCTCATACAGGGTCAGTTTATCATCATATAACCCTATCTCAAATTAGAACCTCAAGGTATCTGATCCATCAATTCTTCTGTATTCTCCTGCAAGAGTTAATTCCCCACTTGGACCTGCATCGGGATCTCAATAATTCCCAGCAGAAGCTAGCCTCCTCTTAGGCTTTGTATAATGATCCTTTCCTCAGGAAAGTCAGCCTCCTCTTGGGCTTTGTACAATGATTCTCCCTGGCGGAGCTAACCTTTTCCGACTCTCTTGTTGAGTCAATCACCTTTTCAGACTCTCTTGTTGAGTCAACCACTTTTCAGACTCTCTTGTTGAGTCAATTACTTTTCAGACTCTCTTGTTGAGTCAATTACTTTTCAGACTCTCTTGTTGAGGCAATTACTTTTCAGACTCTCTTGTTGAGTCGATTACTTTTCAGACTCTCTTGTTGAGTCAACCACTCTCATAGACTCTCTTGTTGAGTCGACCCTTTTTAGCCTCAATCTCGGGCTTCGTACGAGACAGGTAAAAAAGCACTCCCTTGTTGACTCGACCCTTTTTAGCCTCAATCTCGGGCTTCGTACGAGACAGATAAAAATGCACTCTCTTGTTGAGTCGACCCTTTTTAGCCTCAATCTCGGGCTTCGTACGAGACAGATAAAAGGACTCTCTTGTTGAGTCAAACCCTTTTCGCCTCAATCTTGGGCTTTATACAAGACAAATATATTCCCCAACGGAGTCAATTCCTCTCAGCTACTTTTAGGCTTTGAGAAATATTATCCTCAGTCGAGTCACTCTCCTTTTAGCCTCAATCTTGGGCTTTGTACAAGACCGATAGAACACTTTCCCCGGAAAAGTCAAACTGACAGCCTCCTCTTAGGCTTCATATAAGGATATCCCCAAAGAGTCTGTCTCTTTTAGCCTCCGTCTTGGGCTTTGTATAAGACACCAATATATCCACTCTCTTGTTGAGTCGGTCTCATACAGCCTCCTCTTAGGCTTTGTATAAGGACTTCCCCAGTAGAGTCAATCAACCTCTTAGCTTCAACCTTGGGCTTTGATCAAGGCACACAAAAATCAACAATCCCTCTTTAGAGATAACAAATTCTCTCTTAGTCAAACCTTTTAGCTTCAATCTTGGGCTTTGAACAAGACATAAATAAACCCTTTTAGCCTCTGTCTTGGGCTTTGAACAAGACACCAAACATCTTTTTCCTCCTTTAGAATAGGAGGAACTATGATTTCTCTGATTTCCCTATTTCGTTTAAACGGCAATGCGTAGGCATAAGATTGCGGAATCTTAGCGAGCATACTAATCAAAAACCCTAGGTCCAGTACATTCATACCAATCAAACTTAGGTCCATCACCTCACCAAAAACATCAACAAAAAACTCACTCTCCCTGTGACATTTCCAAGAAACTTTCCCAACCCATTAACAGATAAACACCATCAAGTACAAAGCAAAACCTAAAGCTAATATCATGTGGATAACCACATATAGGATGGGTAATTGACAACTACCCATTGTATAACCTGACCCCGGACCCCCCAATCTCTTTAAGCGTTTGTCCTGTTAGACATTCGCGTGAAAAGTTAGTTTTAGATACCTTCCCTTTCCCTTCCATCTTCATGGGTCTCCTACCATTGCGGTGAGGAAAAACCCAACGATAAGGTGGTCGCGTCACCGACAAAAATCGCTCGCTACAACTTGTTGGCTGACGAATCCGATAACCTTCTCCTTTGGATCCTCCATGATTCTCCGGAGGAGGCCAACAACATCCTATTTGTAGGAACCCTCAGTAGTCCCTTTGTTAACCTGGGCGAAACCATCAGTGATCTCGTTATTGATTTGGACGAAACCATCAGTAGTTTCGTTATTGATTCCGGCGAAACCTTCAGTAGTTTCGTTGTTGATGCCATCAGTGGCCTCAGCAATGTAGTTCTCTATGATCTTTCCGTCAATGTCTTCAGTAACCTTAACCATCACAACCTAGTTCACGAAGTCATTAATAACTTCGACCATGTCACATTTGTCGGTGGGATCCTCAGCAACCTCCACCATATTCACATTGTTGTCGAAGCCATCAGCAGCCTCGATCATATCCACGTTGTCGTCGAAGCCTTCAGCAACTTTGACCGTGTTCACCACGGATGGCTCAGCGTAGTGGGCTTCTACCACTTGCAAAGGGTTTAAATCCCCCTTCATCTGGGGCTTCGACTTGTCGCCGAATTTGAGCCTTCCATCTCTGTTTGCATTTTGCCATAGATCCCTGAAAAGGAAACATTGAGACGTTTTATGACCCAAAAAATTATGGTATTTGCAAAAACCTCTCTTTTTTCTGCTGTTCTAAAGGAGGTACTTTAGTACCAGGTGGAACTATCATTTGGCCATCCTTGACTAACAAATCAAATATTTCGTCACACTTTGTGACGCCGAACGTATAAGTTCTTTTGGGGAACTTGTAGTTCTTTTCCGAATTGATTGGGTTTTTCCCATTCGACGGAGCCAAGACTTTACAAGCATATGGCGGACCCTGTTTTAATTCTGCCAGATCGATCTCATGTTCGTCGAAGTTCAATGATTCATCTTCGTCGTTGTCTTCGCAAACTTCAACATAGGATACTCTTTCTTTTTTATTCTTGTTAGCCTTAGCTTTTCGGCTTTTAGTCTTTCGACCTGCCTAACCCTATCAGCAAATTGGGCCATGTCTCTTAAGTACTGGGTATCTAATTTCTTTCCAATTGAGTAGTCGAGGCCTCCTACAGCCATTTCGACTAACTCGTGTTCAGGCACCTGTGTACAACACCTTGCCTTGAGCAACCTAAACCTATTCAGGTAGTCATCAATTGGCTCTGAGAACTTTCTCTTGACGTTAGCCAATTCCTTCAAAGTTATCTTTGTTTGTCCCACGTAGAATTATTCATGGAATAATCTCTCCAATTGGGTCCAGGTATGTATCGAATTTGCAGGCAGAGTAGTAAACCAAGTAAAAGCATTTTTTGTTAGCGAACTTGGGAAATATTTTATCTTTAAATTTTCATTATTTTCTATTTCGCCTGCTTCTATCAAATATCGGGCCACGTGTTCGACCGTCGATTCACTAGTATCTCCTGAAAATTTCGTAAACTTGGGAACCTTCCACCTTGGGGGTAAATCTTGCTGCAAGATATATTCAGATAAAGGGGAAGTATAACTGGGCCTCTGGAGGCCCACATTCAGGCCGTTTCGTACCATAATCCTTTCCACCATGGCTGCCAAATTATTTTCTGCAGGCATTTCGTTATGTCGCATTTGTTGTATAATATTATCAGCATTTTGGTTTCTATTAACTAATACTACCCTTGGTTCTTATGGGATAGGAATTTCGACTCCTGGCTGTTCGACTGCCTCTCCTTGGTTCAACACATTCTCCTGAGGGATATTTGGTTGTCTTTGATTTATAGTAGGTTCCTCTTCGACGGCTACTCCTGGATTCTGAATTACACGTTCCCTTTAGGGAGGTTGAGGGACACCAAAGAAATCGGCAATGCGCGTCATCTGCGCTGCCAATTGTTGATTTGTTTGTGTAGTGTTTTGGATCAAAGGGTTAAATATAACCCCCATATGTTGGCTAGCATCTGAACCATATCATGGTTGCTCTCGTTCATTTGTTGCCTAATTACTTGTGCAGAATTATTAGTAATGTTTGGCATATATGTTTGATATCCCGTTCCTAAAGGCTGACTAATCCTACCCATATGGTTTACACCAGACCCCGATCCTTGTAAAGGCGAAGTCACGTTAACTGTTGGATCTGTAAATGCTGATGACGCATTATGTAAACTTGCCATCACTGATGTTGGCATTCCATACGGCTGTTCTCGATTTAGTGGAGGCATGGAAAAACCAGATATAAAAGACCTGTACATACTCCCTGAAGGGGGAGGGGTCATTTGAGGAATTTGGGGTCCCATAGTAGAAAAACTAGGTGCACTCTGAGGGATTAAATGTGCTGGTGTCGAACCCGCTGTTGATGGTATAGTCTCTGATACTGGTATCGAGGCCGTATTGCCCCCAGTCGAAGGAATAGGGGGTGACACTCCATCGTTTATGGAATTCTGATTGTTTGGCGGATTTGGATTCGCCGTTCTCCTTACTCGTCTTCTTCTGGGTCTTTCTTCGTTATTTATGGCTATCTTACCACTTCTTAGTCTCATGCAACGAAGTGAAAAAAGTTTCGTACGAGTAAATGTAAAATAAAGGTTTTAAATTGTCAATAACACAAGGTCCCACTGGGCGTGCCAATTTGTTTGCCTTGAAAAATAGCAAACAACCGCTGGTCTCCTAATTTGTGAAAATTATTTACTTACAGGATCGACCATACAAATCCTAGGACAATGTGCTTTAAGAGTTTTGACAATTTGTATGAAAATCAAACCTTTTGTTCATTAAGTTCATCATTGTTTTCATAAACTGGTGTAATTCGAATGAAAATGATAAAGTTTTGTTCTTAAGAGGAATAACGAAAACGTAATAAAAGTGCAAGAATGAAATTGTAGAAAAATAGAATAAATTGCATGTAAATAACTTAAAACTTCATTGAAATGTAAAGAATAAACTGGTGTTTTTCAAGCGTACATTTTCTCAATGCTAACTCTTTTCTCTCACACTGGTACTTTGAGTATTTTTGAGTAACTTGTACAAATTTTGAATACACATACGGAAATCTAACACTATGACTCCCTATTTATATACAGTCGAAATAACCGCCAACAGCGGCCATTTCTCCTAATGGCGACAAATGACATCCTGCATGCCTTCACCTCTTAGATGCATTCCACACGTCTTGTTTTCAAAACAAATTTCCCTCCCGGATTTAAATTTTAAAATATCCGTCGAAGCAAGGTCTTCATAGAATTATGTCGAAATAATTTTAACACTTAGAAAAATCTCCAGCTCTTCCATTCCAACTTAACCCTTATTTTCGATTGACCTTCTTCACAAGAAATACATTGCTGTCGAAATGCTCTGGCAAATCTTAAATTTTTACCTTCTGAATAAAATCCAGGCGTCGAAATTAGGAGCCTACAGTCACATACTACAAAGACTCTATACTTACTCTTGTTTGCTTCAATTAATAGAGAAGAAAGATACAACTTTTCTTTCTTATATACTTCTTATATATTTTTTGTGTATAAATTTGAACATTCCTGCTAAACATCAAAACTATAAAAAGATGGGAGAAGAAAGAGGCTCTTCTAAATTGGTTGAAAAATTGCAACCTTTACTACATTTTTCAACAAATTTCATAAAAAATATTCGTTCTATCATCTTCCTCTTTCTCTCCCCATCTTTATTATTTTGAAGGTCTGAGAAAATTTTGTGTTAAAATCTAGACCCGACACAAATCACCCATAAAAACCGTAACCAACAAAACCGTCATTCGTAATAACCAAAGATAGAAACAGACAAAAATGGACTAAGATTGTCCAACCGTGGTTTTGAACGGATTCTCATTTCTGATCCGCCACTGACCGGAACCGACCGTTTGTCCATCCCTTACCACCCATTACTTACCGATAAGATTTTTTTTCGTAAATACGGATCTGAAAGCATGTTTTTCAATTGAAAATTTTCGTGTCCACTATGGTGACTAATATGTCTTCATCACATAAATGACCATAAATTGGTGCCCATAAATCAAATAAATTTCATAATAATCAAGTAAACAAATGTCTAGATTGTTTTACAAATAGTTTAGATGATGTGGTTCACTTGCATCCTCTTACAACTACTAGTAAAAAGTGCATGTCGCGAAATAATAGTGCACTAAGAGCTGCAAAGTTCAGCTCTATACTAGATTCAAGTTTGAATTAAATTCAAAATCGACGTATCTCCAACCTAATTCCACTATGAACCAAATTCTAGCACCGATCTAAAGAATGCAAAGTTACAATTTATGAATTATAGAAATTCAATTCAGACATTTTTTTAACTCATTATAAAAATTTGAAACTTTTAATCAATGATATATATTTTCAAGGTTCAAACTCAAAAATCAACACTTGCTAATCAACAACATCATCTGCTTATCACAATTTAGAACTTATCGATCACAAAATATCAACTCATATAACATTCATATCAATAGAGAATTTCTTGGCAACAATAATAATATTTTAACAATGCCATTTGGTTTATTGTGTGCTGGAGTCTATGGAAAACAAGAAATGGTATATTTTTTAATGAAGAGTTTTGGGATGAAGAGGCCATCTTCCAAACCATTATGGGAGGTGGATTGCAGTATTGTCATCTAGTCGAAAGTTGTGTAGTTTCTATGTCTGGTCTAAATTTTCCCTAGATTTCCTTTAATGTAGCTAGGGAGGGATGATTTTGTTGTATCTTAGGAAGGTTGTTGTTGTATAATTGTATAGTAGGATTGGAGTTATTATTTGTTATTAATACAATGTTGCTTATCAAAAATAATATCAACAAAGAACTCTATTACAACAATCATAACATTTTAACTAATATCACATAATTTTAACCATTGAACGGGCACAAAAGTTAGGATTAATAACAAAAATCTAAAGAGGTTTTGCACAAACCTCCTCAAGGTTCAATTCATTTGTTAATGGGAAAATATAACAGAGAAAAAGAAAAGGGGTTTGGGTTTTGCTATAACTTTTATCTTTTACTCTACTATCTCGTTAAAACTTTCTCTCATTATTTTATGTCTTTACCTTATTTCATTTATTTACACTAATTCCCCTATTTATTTCTAATCCCAATTGTTTAGGCTTTTAATTTTAAATAATTATCAAATCTCATATTCTATTATATATATACTAGTAGAAGACTCGTGCATCCGCACGAGTAAATTCATTCATATCTTAGATCATTCGATAAGATTTTATTGTTGCTGATATATAATTGTTATTATAAAAATACTAATAACTAAAAATATTCAAATATAAATATGTAGTAAATCACCAACATGATAAATCCAATATATCTAATAACTATAAATATTTACAAATAATTTATTGATTAAAATAAAAATGGTATTGTGGTGATGGTGATCTGTGAAAATAATGAGTTTCAATGATAACAACCTGTAAAATCTCCATGTACTTAAGAGAGGATATGGTTTTTTGTTATAAAGTAATAAGCCAGGACAATCCATATGAAGTGCCAAATATTGACATTGCAAGAAGATGAAAGGGATAGTGTAAACTTGTTTTCATTATTTACTCAAGTAAGAAGTATTACAATAACAATGGTAACTTATATACAGTTACAGTGGTAACTAACTAATTACAATGGTAACTAACTAATTAGTATACGTCATACATGTATATTACACATCATACATACATGTATAATAGCTAAAGTAGTCTACCACCTAATACTTCGTATTATATTGTTGAGACCTCCCCACAAGTTGGAATGTGGATATTGCACAATCCCAACTTGGACAAAAGAGAAGAAAATAAAGGAGAATGTAGAGGTTTGGTTAAAACATCAGCCAGTTGAGAGTTTGATGGAACAGGTAAGAGATGAATGAGCTTTGAGACTAATTTTTCCCGAATAACGTGACAATCCAACTCAATATGCTTGCTGCGTTCGTGAAAGGTAGGATTATGGGCAAGATAGATAGCAGATTTGCTATCACAATAAACCGAGGCAGGTTCAGAAAAGGTAATGCGAAAATCCTGAAATAAGTAGCATAACCACTGAATTTCACAAGTAAGAGATGCAAGGGCCCTGTACTCAGCTTCAGTTGACGATCTGGAAACGATATTTTGTTTCTTTGACCTCCATGACAAAAGAGATGTGCCAAGGAGCACACATAACCCAGTGACGGATCGTCTAGAATCAGGACAACGTGCCCAATCGGAGTCTGCAAAACCAGAAAGTTTGATGGCACTAGTACTTGAAAAAAAAACACCTTGGGTAGGGAAGGCTTTCAAGTAGCGGAGAACACGAGTGGCAGCTTGATAATGAAAGACAAAGGGATTAGCAACATATTGGCTAAGATGTTGAACCGCATATGAGATGTCTGATCGAGTATTAGTGAGATATAAGAGCCTGCCAATCAACTTTCTGTAAGATGAAGGGTCTTCTAAGGGGATCCCATCAGTACAGGACAACTTGGTACTTGGGTCAATAGGTGTAGTTACAGGTTTAGAACCAAGGAACCCTGTGTCTTCAAGCAATTCAAGAACATACTTCCTTTGGTTCAGAAAAATACCTGATGTGGATCTAGCAATCTCCAAGCCAAGAAAGTATCTAAGCTGACCAAGGTCTTTAATGTGAAATTTTTGATCCAAAAACGATTTCACTTGATTAATCTCTACAATAGAATCTCCAATCAGAACAATGTCATCAACATAGACAAGGAGTGCAGTGAAGTGATGTGCAGTGCTTTTGGTGTAGAGGGAGTGGTCAGCTTGAGATTGCTTGTATCCTAAAGAAAATAATGCAGAGGAAAATTTGACATGCCATTGTCGACTTGCCTGTTTTAAACCATACAAGGATTTTGTTAACTTACATACCTTGTTAGAGCCAGGGGTAGCATAGCCAGGAGGAGGGGACATATACACTTCTTCATTGAGATCTCCATGTAGAAAGGCATTGTTGACATCAAGTTGCTCCAAATGCCAATGTTTGATGGCAGCAATGGATAATAACAATCTGACAGTGGTAATCTTTGCAACTGGAGAAAAGGTGTCAAAGTAATCCACACCTTCAAGTTGAGTGTAACCCTTTGCTACTAACCTAGCCTTGTATCTTTCTATAGTCCCATCTGCATGATATTTAACTTTGTAGACCCATTTGCATCCAACTGGAACTTTACCTGCAGGGAGATCTACAAGAATCCAAGTTTGATTATCCTTAAGGGCAGAAATCTCAGCATCCATGGCTTGTCTCCAACAATCAAGTTTGGAGGCCTGAAGGTATGTTTTAGGTTCAGGTATAGAGGAAATTGTACAGCAGAAGTGTTTATAGGTGGGGGAGCAGTTTTGATATGACAAAGTGTTAGAAATAGGATGTGTAATATTGGAAGAAGGTTGAGATGGAAACTGAGAATCTGTGGAGAGAAGATTGCAATGAAAATCTTTGAGATAGGTGGGGGTTGTCTAGGTCTGGAGGATTTTCTTGTGGGTTGAGTAATTGTAGCAGGTTGGGAAATTGTAGCAGGTGGAGAATTGATAGGGTCAGGTGGGGGACTTGTGTTTTGAGTATCACCAGAATGTATAATTGTATCAGGTAATTGATTTGGGTCAGAATCAATTACATGAGGGCTAGGGGGGCTAAATTGTACTGATGTGGGCCAAGGCTAGAGGACAGTTGTGGACTTAAAGTGTCAACAGGAGTATTGGCAGTGGAGGAATCACAATGACTAGCAGGTTGAGTGACCTCTATGTCAGGAAGATTATTATTATCCAATAGGCCAGGCTGATTAGTGTTAGGCACAGAGTTATTGACTTGTTTAAAGGGGAAAACAGTCTCATAAAAAACAACATTTCTTGAAACAAATAACTCATGAGAGGACAAGTCATATAGTAAATACCCTTTAATGCCATCTTTAAACCCTAGAAAAACAGCTTTCCTAGCTCTAGGTTGAAATTTTGTCCTATGGTTTTGTAATGTACTAGCAAAACAAAGACAACCAAAGATCTTTAGATGAATTAAAACAGGGAATGAATTGAAAATCATTTCATATGGGCATTTGTTTTTAAGTAAAGGACTAGGAATTCTATTAATCAAATGCACAGCATGCTTGATGCAAAAATGCCAAAGTGTAAGAGGAACATTAGATTGAAAAGTAAGGGCTCTAGCAACATTTAGGATATGTTGGTGTTTTCTCTCAACCACCCCATTTTGTTGGGGTGTTTTAACACATGACTTCTGATGAGATATGCCTTTAGACATAAAAAATGAATTCAAAGCAAAAAATTCAGAACCATTGTCTGATCTAAAACACTTTAGAGTTGTGTTGAATTGGTTTTCTAAAGAAGCAATGAAGTGTATAATACTTTGTTTAACTTCAGTTTTAGTTTTGAGAAAAATAACCCATGTGAAATGTGAAAAATCATCTACTAGTGTTAGGAAATATTTATGACCTTGAATGGATTCAATGGCAAATGGACCCCATAGTTCAGCATGTAATATATCAAAGGGAGCATGAGTAACTGTTATACTAGTATGAAAAGGTAGCCGTTTCTGTTTGGCAAAATGACAAGATTCACAAGGTGCCATATTACTTTTATTACATGAAATAAGAGGAAAACTTTTTGCTAGAGTAAGAAGGCAAGAATCAGAGGCATGTCCTAGTCTAAAATGCCAAGTTTCAAAAGAATTTGAATTAACAACATTACATTGAGAAGAATTACTTATTGAGTCAATGACATAAAGACCTCTTTGCAGCTTAGCTGTACCAATCGTTTGCCTCGAATGGTTCTGCAAAATGTGGCAGGTATTGGAAGAGAAATTTAGATAACAATCCATATTTTCAGTGAGTTTTGTGACAAATATCAAATTGACATGAAATGAAGGTATATAAAGGACATTATAGAGAGTCAATGTGGAATTAATAATGACAGTGCCACTAATGGATGTATCTACATGTGAACCATCTAGTAAAGACACAAAAATAGGTACAATGGTGTGATGGGAAGAGAAATTATCAAGGGTAAAGGTGATGTGATCCGTGGCTCCTGTATCTAAGATCCAAAGATTAGAGTTCTTACCAATTCCTGTGGGAGTGTGTGAGTTCATGACCAATGGTGAAGTGGTGATAGAGTTGGCAGCAGGGGTAGGCTTGGATTGTTGAAGAAGAGCCCGGATACTTTGAAATTCTTCCTGAGTAAAACCAAATGAGGAACCTGAAGAACTATCTGCAGATGCTGAACTAGTGGATGTATTGTTGGCTTGAGCTGATGGAGAAACCTGAGTATTACTCTGACCTTTCCCTTTCTGGCGAAAACCTGGTGGATAGCCATGTTTCAGAAAACATGTATCCACAATGTGGTTAGTTCTTCCACAGTGTGTGCATACTCTGCTTGTACCCTTAGCAGAGGAATTGCCTTTGCCTTTTCCTTTTGCATACTGAGTATTGACATTCAAGGCAGTGGCAGAAGAATCGGTAGAGTCAGTAGAATCACCAGGTGAAACATAATTCAGCTTACGTTCTTGTTGAATAACAAGAGAGAAAGCTCGATCAATGGAAGGCAGTGGTGACATCATCATGATTTGGGATTTTGAGTGAGCAAATCGTTCATTCAAACCCTTCAAGAACCTGATAACGTAATCTTGCTCACGGTATGTTTTAGCAGAATCAACAGCACCACAAGTACAAGCAAAAGAACAAGTACAATGAGGAAGAGGGCGATAATTCTCAAGTTCGTCCCAAAGCAATTTCAATTGAGTAAAGTATTCAGATACATCAAGAGTACCTTGGCGGAAGCGATATAATTCTTCTTGAATGTCTGAGATGCGAAAAACATCACTCTGCGAAAACCTAATGCGAAGATTCTTCCAAATGCCGGCAGCAGTGTCAATCCACAACACTGATTTCGCAATGGATTCAGAGATTGAACGTTGAATCCAAGAAAGTACCATAGTGTTGCAGCGAACCCATTGAGCGTACAAAGCATCAGAATTGGGAGGTTTTGGGAACGAGCCATCAACAAACTTCTCTTTGTTCTTCGAAATCAATGCAATGTGCATTGATCGAGACCATGTGTGATAGTTCTTGTTGTCTAACGGAGGAGCAACAAGAATCAAGGCTGGGCTTTCGTTTGGATGAAGATAATAAGGGTTTGCGGAGTTCGTCACAAAATCGGCATAGCTCTAGTGATCCATAGCAGAAAAGGAAGAAGCAAACAACTTCAGAGAAAATCAATCGATTGAGATGAGAAGCAAAGAAAGCTATGGCAATCGATGAAGAAAAAAAAAAGAGATGGTCACCAGAGCTCATATGAGCTTCTGATACCATATTGACATTGCAAGAAGATGAAAGGGATAGTGTAAACTTGTTTTCATTATTTACTCAAGTAAGAAGTATTACAATAACAGTGGTAACTTATATACAGTTACAGTGGTAACTAACTAATTACAATGGTAACTAACTAATTAGCATACATCATACATGTATATTACACATCATACATACATGTATAATAGCTAAAGTAGTCTACAACCTAATACTTCGTATTATATTGTTGAGACCAAAGCATCAACAATTGTCACTAAAAAATTTCACTGAAAATATCATGACCAATAAAACCATTGTAAATAATCCATATAACGGGTAAGTTGATTTTTATCTTAAATTATTCGATAAAAAATCTAAATAGTTGTGGCTCTTTTTTAATAAATCTTTAGATGTATTAACAATAATCGTCTGCACGGGTATGAGAAAAAGTATAAAATATAGTATTATATATATTGATAGCTGAATTATATTCAAATGTGCATTAATAATAATATTTATGCATGCCTTTTTGGAGAATCTTACGGGTTGTGTCTCGTCCGTCTTTATGAACTATTCTAATCACATATTAATACATATTGCAATACAATTAAAAACATTCAAATTTCATCGTTTTATATCAATCAAGTTTTTTAGCCAAAAACATATCTTTTCATTTTACTCATTTTTATTAAATTTTAGGCTAAAATACAGTTTTGGTCCCCCTGTTTTTCAAAATTCACGGTTTTGGTCCCCACATTTTGTTTTTTAACAGTTTTGGTCCCCCACTCCAATTTTGGCCCAAAAAAGTGATGAATAGTACTTTGTCCGTACGTGAACGGTGCATGTCCGTACATGAGCAGTACATGAATAGTGAGGGGTGGGGGACCAAAACTGTTAAAAAACAAAATGGGGGGACCAAAACCGTGAATTTTAAAAAACAGGGGGACCAAAACTGTATTTTAGCCTAAATTTTAATATACATATCTCATAATCTTTGGAAATGTGACAACCATTATAAATTCTTCTCCACACAATTTGTGAAGTCATTGGACCCATTTGTATTTATTCTAAAATAGTTATTGTTTAAAAAATACTATAATACTAATAAAGTTTTCATGATATACATTCTCTTCAATTTTAAAATAAATGACGTGTAATAATTTTATACGAATTTCAGAAGTTGAGTATGTAAGATTAAGAATTATATATATTTTTTGCATTATTACAAAATCAAAACCTTTTAAAAGTTTAAGATAACGTAAAAATTTATAGCTAAAAAAAGTTAAATTTTGAACTACATTTTTTAGAGAGATGTTTTACATATATCTGTAAAAGAACTGAAAAAATTAATTAATCAAAAGATAAAACTTAAAAGGCTATTATTTTATAAGGGTGAAATACATACTTAACTATAATATTAAGTATAGTTATACACATAAAAATCCTTTTACACCCATTTCAACACCAGTTTACACCCTCCAGAGAAGGTTTATTTAAATAAATCTTAGTCCATCAAATTTTAGAAGTTACTTCTTCACAATTACAAACCATATAATTGACATTAACCTTTATTTGTATACATCTCACAACTATTTGAAAATCTAGTGTATGAGGCAGTTTGACATATAATATAGTTTGGAGAAAAGAAAAGTTAAATGATTTGTATTTTGCATGTAAAACTTTGATCAAACATATTTCCTCATACGCTTGCGCTAGACACCAATTCTGAACTATCAACATTGTTTGTTGTACTTTCCTCAATTACTGGAGGAGATGATGATTTCCTCTCTACAGCCAAATTCAATCGCAACGGCCGATCCTGAACCTACTGAAAATATTGCAAGGAATGTGGTTATATAGTTAGACACTTAGACTGAAATATCATAAGACTAATATGAGATCGCAAAACTAATATCCCGAAATTGTTCTTACCACGTCGTTCATAGCATTCAAAGCAGCCTGTAAATTCTCAGCAATTTCAAAGCTAAGGAATCCAAAACCTCGAGATCTTCCATTGTCTTTCTCATAGACGAGTTTAGCACCCAATAATCCCTGCTGTTCAGCAAAAGCGTCTCTAAGATCTTGAGAGTTCAGTCGCTAGCCAAGGTTTCCAGCATAAATCTTGTGAGGACTATCTACAAAGCCTTGGTAATTGTTGCTATTTATGTGATTAATAATTATTCCCTCCGTTTTTTTTATAAGTCGTTTTCACACATATTAAGAAATATAAAAAATGTAGTATGGAAAAGAGAAATTATGAATGGTTTTACAAAATTGTCCTCTATTAATGAATTGGAAAGACAAATTTACATAATTGAAAGGAGAGAGAATAATAAATATTTAAATGTATAGTAGGAAAAATAACATTAATGATTCATTGGTATTATAAAACGACTTATATTGTGGTACAAAATTTTTTCCCAAAGCGACTTATAAAAAAAAACGGAGGTAGTATGCAATTTGTGACATATAAGCACAAGAACCAAAGGACTCTAAATACTACTCCCTCCGTTTTTTTTTTATAAGTCGTTTTTTACTTTTCACACATATTAAGAAATATAATAAATGTAGTATGGAAAAGAGAAATTATGAATGGTTTTATAAAATTGTCCTCTATTAATGATATTGGAAAGACAAATTTACATAATTGAAAGGAGAGAGAATAATAAATATTTAAGGGTATAGTAGGAAAAATAACATTAATGATTCATTGGTATTATAAAACGACTTATATTGTGGTACAAAATTTTTTTCCAAAGCGACTTATAAAAAAAACGGAGGTAGTAATTTATTAGTGCAAGCTCTATACTTGCACTTAAAGATGAGAGTATATATTGGTAAAAAAAATTATGAATTAAATGAGTTCAAATTATTACAAACACAAGTATTTGTAAGCTATATGTGTGACAACTTGCTTCATGTGTAGCTAACCAACTAACCTTCTAACTGTCCTTACAACCATAAGTTTATTTACCAACGTGATAAATAGATATTATACTCTAAGTAATATCATACAATGATTATTCAAATAACTCATGGTCGAAAGACTTCTTGATTCAAAACCCGAAAATTTATTATAACAAAAATATGCTTTATATGAGAATAGTAATTAAAAAAAGTCAATTTTATTCTCACGTGAAATTATGAAAATATTCAAGAAAACTAAAATTCATTCAAGTTGACTTTTTCAAACATATTTCTTTTTACACACTAAATCAGATAATTAAATATTTATGAGTTATCACTATTATATTGGCAAAAAAAAATTCATTTCTGTAAAACACATTTATATCTTTTAAAACACTTAAGTCACGTATAACAATTACAGTCATATCAACAAGTTGTATATCTGGAATAGATTTGAAAGGTTCAACATCCAACAAGTTAATTATATAAAAAACGCTAGGTTTAACATCCCTTGGACTTACTGATACAATACAAAAGATGTCAGACTCAGTCCAAGCCCAAAATGGACGGCTGCCACATAATAGACTGTATACAATCACTTCAATACTCCAGTCATCAGCCTCAGTACTATAAGCTCTATGAAGAACTTCATGAGCCACGTAATATGCACTACCCACAATATCATCCAGTCTTTCATCTGTCAAAGTATAATGAAAAGTAAAAAACAAAGCACGTCCAAGATGATAAACTACATGGGCATTGGAATTTGATGTGCATAGTTGTTGAGAAAAAGATAGAAATATTTACGTTATGAGAACAATTTGATTTTCAACATTTTTCCATAACTTTTACAAAAACAGACACTTTTTAGTAGGCAGTAACATGTTAGTTTCAAAAAATTATGCAAAATCCATAATCTATAGATACCAATATCAGTAATCAAGATGTGCACAGAAACAAAAGGTGACATGCCAATAGTGATTTTGCATACAGAAAACCAAATTCTATTAAGCATTGTTCTATATTGTGCCACAACAAGCTTTCGAAGATCCGTAAACTTGATAACGCGAATCCCCCAAACAAACTTCCACATATTCCTGCAAATGAGGCCCTGAACAACAAAAGCATGTCATTAGTCATAGAATAAAAAGATCGTTCTGCTATGATCGCATGAAGTGAATGCATGATTCACATTATATGTTACACACAGATACAAGGTTAAAAAATCGGCTACAACCCAACGATGCATATCCATCATAGAAGACTATAAATGATTAGGATTTATTATACCAAACTCCTTAGAGCCAGCTATATTAGTAACCATTGTCTCAATTCTGTGCATATCTATCATAGAAGATTGTAAATGTTACACACAGTTTTAATATTTATATTTGGTGACACTATGATACCAAACTCCTAACCATTGTCTCAATTATGCATACAAACTATGAAACTGAATGTGTTCACAAAAAATATTGTGTAACAATGGACGAAAACACAACAATTTACAAAAGATTGCCCCTAAGACACCATGTATGTGGCTCTTTTTTAATAAATCTTTAGATGTATTAACAATAATTGTCCTTACAATTTCAAGAGTGAAGCAAATTGACATTTTCATGAGTGTCCCTTAATTGTAATCAACATAGTTAGGGTTTAGTATAAAATTAATAAATTGTTTCAAAATTTCATCAATCGATAGAAACATACAACTGAAACAATATGAAAACAGGTTTCAAGGGCCAATATAACAACCTTATGATAGTAATTTCTACCTGTTAGATCTAGCCTCCTCTAAAATAATCTCAAACTCAAGCTTGTTTTGAGGAAGAGAGTCGATAGTAAACACTTTTCTCCCCGTCGTATGCTAATTTCTTGCCATTCAAGTCAGAAGCATCTGTGAGATAAACCATTACAATGCTCAAATAAAATATAAACAACTTTTGAAATAGAAAGGGTAACATCTTAGTGAGAAAAGATTTGTGTTGTGTTACTTACCAAGAAAAAGAATTTAAAATTAGTATGACTTACAATCTTCAGATTAATTTTTTTATCAACTCATATCAACATTTTCATTTGGATTTGAATGCTTTCAGTTTTATCTAGAAGAAAGCCAAGGATTTGGTGCAACATAAGTATAGCCCTGAAAAATGGTCACCTGATGTAGGAGTTGATGCCGGAGAGTCCTCAAGTGGCATTGTCGTCCAACATCAATCAAAATTAGCTGTGCAATCTTTTCCAGACACATCAGATGGTTTAAACTTTGGTTGCAGCTCTTGCCTAAAATTTGTTCCAATTGATTGTCCAGAACCACTTATGATTTTTTATCTGTTCATCTCCATTTGCCCCACTGCCTAGATGGATTCTTTTGCAGCAACTGTAGCAAGTAAATTGAAATTAATTTGCAGTCTCAAATGTGTTAAACTATTCAAATTGAAATTTTGGTATGCAGATCTTAGATGTCCCAAGAAATGTTGAGACATTGATCTCTACTTTACTAAACATGGACAAAACAAGAACATTCTGATATCTCAAAGTCATAACAATGTCATGTCAGATGTTTCAACATCTGTTAAGACATATATTTTAGAGCATAAGAATAGACTGAATTATACATAGCATAATGATAAATAACACCAAGATATGATGATCCAGTTTGGTGTACAACAACACCTACATCTGGAGGCTACCAAGTCAGGAATGAATTCACTATCAGTAGTATTAATTCTAAGTATACAAACTCCAGTAACTTATCACTTAATTCCCTACCCAGTGAAACTTTTACCTAGAAACTCATCTAGATAAGAGAAACTTATCTCAATTCCTAAATCACCTCAGTGATATCTAACAGTCACAATCTCTGACGACTGTATCAAACTGTTCAATTGAAAGACAACCCTTTCAACATAATATTCAGTCAATACTCTTGACTAACACTAATACTTGAATTTGCTTAAAAGCTTCATCCAAGAACAATATACAATTCATTACCTACAGGTTTCTGAATATGAAAAACTATGTATACCACAATGTATCAAACCGATACAAAAGGTGACTTACAATAAAAGAAAAACACACGACTCTCAAAACCCTAAACCCTTATTTTTGCTTCATAAAAGTCTTAACAAGGACTAGTAATTTGCCCTAGGTCTTGGGCTCCCTTTTATAATCTTTAGCCGTCAACGAGCTTCAAAATCTCTGTCCATTCATTCTTTGATCCATGTTCTGATTGCGTCTTAAATCTTGGAACAGATCTACAACAAACCTGTTGTATCAGACCAAGATGTCGAGTCCCCAAGATAGGATATCTTGTCCGACATGTTGTTCTTTACAGATTTCTTCATATTAGAACATCTTGTTCAACATCATGTTTTACCAAAATTTAGTCAAATTTTAGAGCCTTCAATCTCCCCCTTTTGACAAATTTTGGCTAAAACTCCTTTTGTACAATGAACCCAAGAAATCAAGGAGTAGAAAGAGTAGAAAGTCCTGAAGTCATTTCAGCCGGCCTATGACGAGTTTAGCAGAAAATAATGGGACTCCTGGAAGCTTTCATTCTTCCTGCACAGCTGTTCAGATGATTTGCACAGCAGACAGAGACGGAGCCACTTATACCATAATGGGGGCAAGTGCACCCACTAACCATTCAATTGTGTCCATATATATACATCATAAGCGGTGACTTGCATACATATTATTTCTATTTTATGATGCTAATATTTTTCTTACATATACTTTGTAATTTTTGCCTCAACATTAGGCAAAATTGCATCAATTCATACGGCAATATCAATAAATCATTAATATTATTATTTGTATTGTATCCTTTTTATAAATTTATTTATTTTATATTTTTATTAAATTACCGTTTTAGAAAAAAGTTATAATTAATGAAGATATTGAAAAATAAAAAATGACTTATAATAAAAATAATAAAAATAATATAACTTATAATATAAACATAATAGATTGTTTATAATAATATGAATATAATTTATGAGTAAGGTGTAAAAAAATGTACATACATATCCAAAAATTTATAGAGACATTTTATCAATAACATAATTTTTTAAAATAAAATGATATAATATTTAAATATAATTGTATGATGCATATTAATTAAATTGATTATATATATATATATATATATATATATATATATATATATATATATATTTCCCCCACACTAATATATTCCTGGCTCCGTCCCTGACAGTGCACACCACCTGTTGTATGACGCTTACCCTTTGCCCTGGTGTACATGAGGAAGTAGATACAAGACATTCCCCCTCAAAACATGTCCCAATTTACCATCCTCCATTATCCAGATCAAGGCTTAGTGGACCAAACCCCAACTTCGGATAACTCAGAACACAAGACACAACTGTATCCATAACTCAGATCATAAGACACAAAAAGAAGACTCAAAACAAAAAGAACTGAGACATAGACAAGATGTTAGAACATCTTATCCAACATCCTCGCAAAACAACTGCAAGAACGCACTCAAAACACAAATGAAGAGCAATCATGTGTTGCAAGGAACAACACACAACTGAGGTAGACACACAATCTATCTCCCCCTTTTTAGCCAAAAATTGACAAAAGTATTCATCACAATTCCATACCTAAACAATACTCACTCAAACCCGGACAAATGCCATAAAATCACGGCACAACAAAAACACAACCTGAGACAAAAGAAGCAAAAACCCCCTTTAAATACCTGAGCAGTTTCCTTAGGAATTAACGAGCCATTGATGTTATCGAAGATCAATTCAATGAGAACGTAAATTGAGGAAGATAACTTCAGCAAAAATGAATGTGCACCGGCCAACTCAGTTTTGACTGTTTCTTCTTTAATGAAAATCGTCCAAAGAATATGCATGTACCGAAGAAACATGTTTTGCACGCCCTCTTTAAGGCACGTTTTCCACCGTCCAAGGAACACCATCCACATAGAGCCACTTGTAAACAAACACGAGTCCTAAACAATGTCCTGACACCCAATCAGACCTTGTCTACTCTCTCTTATAAACTTTGAAGCATAGTCACAGTGCCATCCAATGAACTCTAAGCATACTTCTTTCAGCCAGAAATAGAAAAACCTGACCATGATGTCAAGACATTATGTGTGACATCTCCCATTTATTATCAAAACCTCCCATGAACCTTATCCCAATATGGAGAGAAAAATAAATTCTCCCAGACAATATCCAATCCTATTTCTCAGGCCTCTCCTAAGAATCATGAACATAGTTGAAATAATTCAATAACCTTAAAAATTCAAACTCAAAATTCTCCCAGACAATATCCAATCCTATTTCTCAGGTTTCTCCTAAGAATTATGAACATAGTTGAAATAATTCAATAGCCTTAACAATTTAAACTTACTAAGCTAAAGGATCAACACACCACGAAGTCAAGACATCTTACCTGACATCACAACCTCACATGAATCACATGAACATCTTCATTCTCATAAGTGAGAAAAATACCAGAATCACAATCATTTTACCATAACCAATAAACTCTTGGATTGAGACCAAATAACACCATTGATCACTCTCCCCCTAAACACATCCATACACTGTACAAATCCATCTTGAATCTTACATCCATAGACAACCTTGTTCTTTGAGAATAAATTTAATCAAACCTGGAATGCTCACATCCCTGAAAGAGGCATACAAATTCTCTTAACTCCTTGGGTTAGCCAAGATGTTATCCACACTTGGAAGACATCAAACCCCTTCTCCATATAAAGAGAGATACATCTTCAACCTGCTTCCTTCTCAAGATTCAGCTTGATACAATCTTTTCTAGAGATACTACCAGCAGAACATACCATCTACTCACAGATAATCAGAATCCACACAGTCTTGACCAGTAGCTCTGCACCATACTCCACAATGAATAGATATAGCTCTAAATATGAAAATTAAACTCAGTCATCCTCCAAGAATAACCAATAGCAGGAATGATGTTTCAACATCATTTAGGACATCAGTCTCAATCAAAGGAGCCATGTAATTTGATTCTTGAAACACCAATCACAAGACTTACCATTTGCATAGTAATTCTTACACCTCGTTAAGGTACCCATGAAGATCTTAATATGATACACACTTGTATCAGCTTAATCTTCACACAAATCAGAAAACCACTGAGGGAAATAAACTCTCATGCATCTCATGAAGCTTCTACCAAAAACAAAATGTGTAAACAATCTATCTGATGTTTTAGAGACATCAATCATCCTTAAGCACCTTGGGACTTCTTCTACCCGCACCAAGGCATTGACGGACACAGCTTCTCCTTTAACTTTCTGTCTACTACCCTTTTGCACAAACCTTCATAAAGTCAAGAACACCATCACTTGCAAGATCAAATGTTCCAAACATGTGATGACACACATTTCTTGGAACCTAAGCAAAAGAAACACCTACCTTGAGCATACAAATAACTATGGTTATTTGACACAACTCTCTACAAGGATGATCAATCAGAGTTCTAGAAGAGTGGTCTGTTGATCCACCAGAGAAACTGGATCTTCCAATTCTAATTCCTCCTTGCTCTAGACATAATTCTTGAAAAGCTCATCCCACCTTGAAGGATTTCTCTACCTCAACAGAACAAGAGTTCCATGTTCTCATATACTTGAAACTTATATTCAAGTTTGAGTAAACAACCTCCATCATGTTTTAACAACTACTAGTCTTCTGAAAAACCATCTTGATCAACTGCTTCTTTATGTTCTCTTCTCCAACATAATCATCCATACCAGAGACTATTCTATTCGAAAAGAGTATCCACAAATAGGTTCACACGAATCTGGCTTCTTATGAGCAGAAGAATCTTCAAGATATCTGAGAAAAAGTCCTAGATATTTAATTTTGACCTCCATATAGTCTAGTTGAGATGCCTTTAACAGTCCTTCACTAGGAATTAGAACACATACTCCTATAGAATATACTGGAACATAGCTTTTACACCCCTATGCACTTAGATAAGAAATAAACTGACCTAAGCAATGTTCATCAAGATGATCATGTGTTAATCTTCACTTTCCCTAGCACACCTATCCATAACAAGTTTCTTGGATAGAAACTTCTTAGACTGTAAACCAAATATCTCTTCAAGTCTAATCTGAAGAAAATTCCCAACACTTTTGATCAACACACATTTTTTAGCATCCAGAGCCTAAGCTACATCACTCCTTTGTCAAATAGGATTCTGCACACCTCATCTGGAATAATGTTTCAACATCTGGTTGAACATCAGTTCCTTTTCCAATGAACAAATCATAGAAATTAATTCTGAAGCCATTACTAGAATTACACACCTTGACTATATTTAAGGAAAAAATAAGGACCATTTGAGAACTTCACAGATGATACTGACTGTGTCCATTCTTCAAGAAACATCCGATACAGAGAATAGGTTCTTGAGTTCTTGCAACTGTCTGAAGCTGCACCTTCTGGTGTGACATTTTGACATCATCTTTCTTGGACACCAAGCAAAAGGATAATAAATTAAATACTTACTAAGGCCACAAATAGCAATTGATTTTAAATCCCAATTATGTATTCTTCATTCACCAAATGTCATTAGACTCCCTTTTAGCTAGAGAATCCTGATGATGATTACAATGTTGAGACATTAGGATTAACATCCATGACTCAACTTGCTTCTTGATACACAACCTCTTGACAGTTCAGTGTTCTCTTTGGTGTTCAGACTTGGAAAATCCTCCTGAATCTTCCAAAAACCTCTTCACTAGATGAGCCCTCTACAATTGTTCAGTCCTTACAAACTCCTATTTCTTTAGGTTGACACCCCTCCTTACTCTAGCTACAATATCAGGAATAAGACATCCAGCACGACCTAGGAAGAAATCTTCAAAGCATAAATCTTCCTTAGGAGACCATCTTCAGACAAACCAGTAATATCCTTGGATAATCAGGATCACTTTCAAAGAGTTAGAAACCTCATGTAGTTGCTTTTAAGATCACTAGGAAAAATTTCTCCACAAAGATCCAATGTCTTCACACTCATAAGAATGCTTTAACATTGATCAGCTTTTACTCCAGTTCTAGCCTCGTTGAATTTCAGTACAATTGTACTGGCATTTGAACAACCATACCATTCCTTCTTTTCTATTCCAGAATAGTCTGCCTTCCAAGAATTCTGATAGGAAATCCTCAAACATAGAAAATCTCTTAAAGGGTTGAAAGCAAAAATAAACTGCTCTTGTCTTTCTTCAATGGAATGCCATTCTCATGTCACACTTCTTAAATAAGTACCCGTGGATCTTCTTCTTGACCATCTTCTCTTCTGAACTCTATTTATCAAACACATTCAGAAGTGCCTTTATGAGTGGACTTGAGAGAAAACTCAAGTATCCATAGATCATGAATTTGATAAACAAGACCTCAACTCAACCTTTTTCCTCCTATTACCCTTCATGGTACCTGGTTAAAACTATCTCCCAAGCAACATAAGAAGATCCTTCAGTGGAAGCCATATCACAATGCTCTCTCCTTTATATTACTCTCAGCTAGTGATGGCTTGAACATCTAGAGAGGCTGACACTATCTTCAACAAGCGCCAAGTAAGATGTCAGAACATCTTATAAGGCACCATGTGTAATAATAACATCATTATCAGCAATAGTGGTAGAATCTTCACAGAAGTATCAGTCAACCATCAGTAGTTGTCAGGTTGTATTCAAAAAGCTATCACCCTAGCTTTCAATCCCCTTGAACACAACAGTAATGGATGGTCTGTTCATACAATCTCCTTCCTTGTTCAAAAGACCAGAAAGTATCTTCCCTGGAACTCATCCAGAAACAGAACAAGACGCCTACTCTGATACCAATTGAAATTCTGGTATGCAGATCTCAGATGTCCCAAGAAATGTTGAGACATTGATCTCTGCGTTACTAAACAAGGATAGAACAAGAACATTCTGATATCTCAAAGTCATAACAGTGTCATGACAGATGTTTCAACATCTGTTAAGACATATATTTTAGAGTATAAGAATTGACTGAATTATACATAACAGAATGATAAATAACACCAAGATATGATGACCCGGTTCAATGTACAACAACACCTATATCTGGAGGCTACCAAGTCAGGAATGATACATAACAGAATGATAAGACATCTTGTCTGACATGTTGTTCTTTACAGATTTCTTCATATTAGAACATCTTGTTCAACATCTTGTTTTACCAAAATTTAGTCAAATCTTAGAGCCTTCACAAATAGAACATATTTAAGGTCCCTTTTTGGAGTAAAGAAGAGCACTGGTATATGGTTACCCCAAAAAGAAAATAATAATTCATAAAAAGAAACATCGACATTCGGCAAAGAGAATAATACCAACTTAAAACGTTAAGCTATGAGTTCAGAAACATCAACATAATACGTAGGAAACAAACACATTGAGCTTGTAAAGTATAATTTAACAGGATAATGTAATGAAATAAAACCAGGAATACTATGGTCTACTCACTCCTTTGAGCAAAGAATGAGCTTCACTAGTAAGGTATGGTAGAAGTTTGATTTTCTCTTTGATAATTTTCTCAAGTAGCTTCTTTATGTTGTTATGTGTAAATAGTGCCTGCCAAATGACACTTAAAAATCAGGGAAAAGAATAAGCTTGTACACCTTGTAGCACATAGAAAAATCCCCTTTGCATTTCAGACATCCACCCGGTGCACTTACACAATTACAAAGCTTCCCAATAGCGAAATAAGCAGATTCATTGAAACAATAATTTCCAAAAGTATAAATTAATTAAAAGATTGATTCTCAATAAGGTTCGTACCCAAAATTCCCATTACCATAAAATTAACTACCTTTTCCCTATAGATTCTAACTGCATTTCATTTTATCATTGTATTCCCACATACAATTTAAGGTGTTTAATAAGGATAACTAATTCACATACATATACACACACGCAACAGACACACAAGTTGTGCTAAACAATTCAAGAGACAATCTTCGCGATTTTCATTCATTCATTACCTTCCTGGTTATCATTTCATACAAGAGAACACCAACATTCCACTAATCCGCGTCCTTGTTATGGCCTTTACCCAGAAGGATTCCTGGAGCCATATATTTAGTAGTCCCACACATAGAGTTTGATCTCTCAGCCTCCTCAATCTCTTTCGACATTCCAAAATCAGTTAACATAATCTACAAATATAAGATCATTTACTGAGTTGACTGCCAACACTAAGTTAATAGAATATATGAACATAACAACAACACATTTGTAGCGCGGTTTTTGTGGTTTCGAATCACTATCGCTTTGGTACAACAGTTCAATTAATTTTTTATCCTGTGAAGCTGATTAAGGAAGGGAAATAGATGTCTCCAATTAACCCTTCTTGCATACTGAGTTTAAACAGATGACTGTTAGTTTACATATGCTATCAAAATCGTGGGTCTGTCTTAGGTTATTTTGCTTAAGAATAGAGTGTTCATGAGATTTTTGGGAAGATATTGTATCTAAAATTTTTCTGACTGATGTATGAAGGTACTGGACCTAGAGTTTTTTATTAGTATGCTCGCTAAGATCTTGTAATCTTAGGCCTACGTATTCCCGTTTAACGAAACACGGAAATCAGAGCAATCGTAGTTCCTCCTATTCTAAGGGAGGAAAAAGATGTTTTGGTGTCTCGTTCAAAGCCCAAGACAGAGGCTAAAAGGGTATTTGTATCTTGTTAAAAGCCAAAGATATGAAGCTAAAAGGTTTGACTGATTGAGAATTTGTCATCTCTAAAGAGAGATTGTTGACTTTTGTGTGTCTTGATCAAGGCACAAGTTTGATGCTAAGAGGTTGATTGACTCGGCTAGGGATTTCTTTATACGAAGCCTAAGAGGAGGCTAGATAAGACCGACTCAACAAGAGAGTGTATATGTCTTGTATAAGGCCCAAGATTGAGGCAAAGAAGAGACTGACTCTTTGGGGGTATCATTATATAAAGCCGGAGAGGAGGCTAACAGTTTAACTTTTTCGGGGAAAATGTTCTTTCTGTCTTGTACAAAGCCCAAGATTGAGGCTAAAAGGGATTTTTGACTCCGTAGGGGAGAATTTGTATGTATCTTGTACAAAGCCCAAGATGAAGGCTGTAATGAGTTTTGTAACGCCCCAGTTTTGCCAGTTTTATTTTTATTGAGTCTTTTTGATTATTTTATTATTATTTTATTTTATTTTCGACTTTTGTGTGAAAATATGTTATTTTTCGTCGTGAATATATTTTATCGCGTTTTGGGAACATTTGCGAGATATTTGAGTGTGGGGGTATTTTGGGCATTTCATAGATATTTTGTTAAGTTAGTAAGAAAAGAAAATAGAAAATAGAAAGGGGAAAGAAAGAAAAATAGAGAGAAAGAAAGAAGAAAGAAGGAAAAAGAGAAGAAAAGAGGAGAAGAGAGAAAATTGGAGAAGTGTGGAAAAATCATCAAGATCAAGTTCTAGAGTCGATTAAATCGGGTAAGGGTGCGAAACTCGATTATTGTATGATTGTATATGATTATGTATGTGTGTTTGTTGTTGTTTTGGATTGAATTGGAGAAAATTTAGTGTAAACCCTATTTGGTAAAAATTGATTAGAAATGGAAATAAATGTGTCTAAATTCTTGTGGACTATGTTATTGATTGTCTATACATGTTTGTGAGGTATTATTACACTTCTATTTGGTGATTTTCTGAGTTTTAGGTGAAAAATTGGTTGGAATTGGGTGGAAAACGCAGAACATTGTTCTGCAGAATTTTTCTGAGATTTCCAGGTCATATGCGTATGGGGCATGTTCATACGCGTATGAACCTTGGCATTACGCGTAAGGTGGGCGAGCCATGAGGGCAATATGCGTATGGGCTGCTTGTTTTCTCGGCCATCTGTCCATTTGCGTACGATACGCGTAGCTTTTTAGGTCAATACGCGTACGGGCTTGGGCATTACGCGTACGGACATTTCAACGTGAACTTTGGAAAAATGAGATCTCTGCTCATACGCGTATGGCTCATGGTGGTACGCGTATGGGCAGGACTTTTGTAAAATGTGACTTTTCAAAATATCGTTTTTTCGTTTTCGTTCGTAACTTTTGTTCCGTTTATCCGATTTTTACATTCTTGGTATCATTGCGTAGCTATTGAGCTGTACTTTCTTGTTATGATGATTTTGAAATTGTTAGCCGATTAAATTATGTCGAAAAGTCGGGAATAGTGTCGGTTGTCAACTTTTGTCGTTATACTTGTACGTAATTGATGTGTATTGGACAAGGTGTTGTTGTATGACGTAAATGTATGTGTTTAGATGATGTTGTGATGATTTATGGCCGTATGGAAATTAAATGCATTGTTTTGGGCATAAGTACAAAGCGTGATTTTATCGATGAAATGAACATGTGTGTGTGCATATTAAATGTCATGGGTCTTTGTATGCCAAGCATCATGATATGCATTGTGGAAACGTCCTGAGTGACGGTTTGGTTCCAGAGGGAATCTGCTATAACATCGTGTGCCTCAAAAATATGAGGCGATGCTTGAGGACTTAAAGCGGTGGTTATAGACGATTGTGTGCCTTGGATAGGACTTAAAGCAATCCATAACGTCGTGTGCCTCGAAAATATGAGGCTATGCCTGAGGACCTAAAGCGACGGGTGAACATCGTAGGCCCGACGGGGAGTTACTTGAGATTCTCAGTAACGAGCGATGGTTCCAATAGTTCCTGAGTGAACTGATGAGACATGTGACATTGGAAGTCGGTACCGCATGGCATGTGCATAGAGTCGTTGTGTCGGTCTCTGTGCATTTGCATAAAGCATGAATTAATTGTGCATGTAATTGTGAATGTGATTGATGGGATGGAATATGTGTGATTGGGTTGGTGATTACGTGCATGTTGTATGTTTGATGTGTATTGGTGTTAATGCGTGAGAATCGTGTTGTATTATGTTATGTTTGATCTATGAGAAATTGTGGTACAACTGTGGTGAGAAATGTGTTTAATTGCGTATGTTTGTGTTACTATATAATTTTATGCAATTATATTATGGTTGTTTTTCTCACCCTTCTGCTGTTTTATAACGCTCTATGAGGCGTTGCAGATTAGAGTTGCTGGAGGTATTCTTTTTGTGAAGCTTTGCGTCTTTATTCTTTTGTCGGTCGGCTCTGATATGTGACACGGGTAGCTAGGGTGGCCGTTGTGATTATTTTGTATATCTGACGATATATTTTGGTTGTACATGTATAACTTGATGTATGACAGACATGTTTATATGTATATATGTATATATGCTATTCAGATTTTAGATTTTCCGCTTTAATTCTATTTTCTGAGAAGTGGGTGTAAGGAACTGAGTTTCCTCTATACGATTGCTACCCCACTGTTGCATATCTTTATGGGCAGGTGTTGTATGTTCTGTATATGTTACTTTGATGTGATTTCCCC
Source organism: Lathyrus tuberosus (assembly GCA_022829125.1). Classification (NCBI taxonomy): domain Eukaryota; kingdom Viridiplantae; phylum Streptophyta; class Magnoliopsida; order Fabales; family Fabaceae; genus Lathyrus; species Lathyrus tuberosus. The sequence continues at coordinate 8,191,919 of JALAZF010000068.1, read as the reverse complement.
GTCTATGCCGTGATTCAATTATACTCTGACCAAATTTTGAATTTTCTTTTACTGCTTTAAATGCATGTTAATTGGGGGTGTAGATTGGGGGCGTCACATTAAGTGGTATCAGAGCCAGTCCGTGTCAGTTGTGGTTGTTGTGTCTGTTGTGTCTGGCATATTGGGCGAGTTGTGTTGAGCGAGTTGTTGTTTAACCATAGTTTCTGTTTTGAATGAACAGAATATGGCTGGTCGTAATGATGCTGCTTTGGCTGCGGCGATGGAGGCTATGGCACGAGCTGTGCAGGGTGCACCGAATGCTGCAGGGAATGATGAGTTTAGAAAGAATAAGCCGCTGGTCTTTAAAGGGAAACATGATCCGGATGGTGCACAGATGTGGTTGAAAGAGATTGAGAGGATTTTCAGGGTAATGGATTGTGACGATGATGATAAGGTGAGGCTGGGCACTCATATGTTACATGAAGAGGCTGACGACTGGTGGATCAGTACTCGTCAGGTGTTGGAAGCTGAGGAGGAAGAAGAAGAGATTACTTGGGAGGTGTTTAGCCGAGAGTTTCTGAGGAAGTATTTTCCTGAGGATGTCCGAGGAAAGAAAGAGATTGAGTTTTTGGAACTAAAATAAGGTAATATGTCTGTAGTCGATTATACTGCTAAGTTTGTGGAACTTGTGCAGTTTTATCCTCATTATGTGGAAGCGACTGCTGAATTTTCTAAGTGTGTGAAGTATGAAAGTGGTTTGCGTCCTGAGATAAAGCAGGCTATTGGTTATCAGAGGATTCGAAGGTTTGCTGATTTGGTGGAATGCTGTAGGATTTATGATGAAGATAGTAAGGCTCGTTCTGCTCACTATAAAAGTGTAAGTGACAGGAAAGGGAAACAACAGTTCCGTGGTGGTCCGTATGTGTCACCGGCTGATAAAGGTAAACAAAGGGGAACTTTTGATCGGAGGTCAGGTGGAGGAGGTATGTCTAATTCTCCAAGGTGTTTTAAATGTGGTGAATTGGGTCATCGCCAACATGAATGTAGGAAGAAGTTGGATAAGTGTTCTAATTGTGGTGGTATTGGACATGTTCTAGCTGATTGTAAAAGGAAGAATGTGGTGAAGTGTTACAATTGTGGGGAACCTGGTCACATTAGTTCGAAGTGTCCTAATCCGAAGAAAGCTCAGACTAGTGGGAAAGTGTTTTCATTGGCGGGAACTCAGACTTCAAGTGCTGATCGTCTGATAAGAGGTACTTGCTTTATTAATAATACGCCTTTAATTGCTATTATTGATACTGGAGCGACTCATTCGTTTATTTCGTCTGAGTGCGCGAAGCGTTTGGATCTTGTGTTGTCTGTGATGGGTTTTGAGATGGTTATTGATACTCCAGCGATGGGGTCAGTAACTACTTCTTTGGTCTGTCTAAGTTGTCCTTTAGCCATTTATGGTAAAGACTTTGTGATGGATTTGGTGTGTTTACCGTTGGAAGCTTTAGATGTGGTGTTGGGAATGAATTAGTTGCAATTCAATCGGGTTCACATTGACTGTTATCATAAGCTTGTAAGGTTTCCTTCTCTTGAGGAAGTTGAAGGCTCGAGTTTCTTATCTACCAAAGAGTTGAAGAAACTTTTGGCGGATGAAGCTCAGTTGTTTGGTTTGTTTGCATCGTTGTCTGTGGATAGTCAAGTTTCTCTTGAAGTGTTTCCTGTTGTGTGTGATTTTCCTGAGGTGTTTCCTGATGATATTTCAGATGTGCCGCCGGTGAGAGAGGTTGAATTTTCTATAGATCTAGTTCCTGGTACTAGACCTGTTTCTATGGCACCTTATCGAATGTCGGCATCTGAGTTGGTAGAGTTGAAAAAGCAGTTGAATGAGTTATTGGAAAAGAGGTTCGTGAGACCAAGTGTTTCTCCTTGGGGTGCTCCAGTTTTGTTGGTGAAAAAGAAAGATGAGAGTATGCGATTATGTATTGATTATCGCCAGTTGAACAAAGTGACGATTAAGAATAAGTATCCGCTTCCAAGGATTGATGATCTGATGGATCAGTTGGCTGGTGCTTGTGTATTTAGTAAGATTGATTTGAGATCGGGGTATCATCAGATAAGAGTGAAAGAAGAGGATATTCAGAAGACGGCCTTTAGAACACGTTACGGTCATTATGAATATTCTGTGATGCCGTTCGGGGTTTCTAATGCGCCAGGTGTGTTTATGGAATACATGAATCGTATTTTCCACGAGCATTTGGATCGTTTTGTCGTGGTGTTTATTGATGATATTTTAATCTATTCTAAGTCTCGTGAAGAACATGCAAAGTATTTGCGTATTGTGTTGCAGGTTTTGAAGGAAAGGAAGCTTTTTGCCAAATTGTCCAAGTGTGAATTCTGGTTGTCTGAGGTGAGTTTTCTTGGGCACGTAATTTCAGGTAATGGTATTGCAGTGGATCCATCTAAAGTAGAAGCAGTTCTACAATGGGAGGCTCCTAGATCCGTTACTGAAATTCGAAGCTTTCTAGGTTTGGCTGGGTATTATCGGAGGTTCATTGAAGGTTTTTCTAAGCTAGCATTACCTTTGACGCAGTTGACTTGTAAGGGAAAAGCGTTCATTTGGGATATTCAATGTGAAGAGAGTTTTTGTGAGCTGAAGAGAAGATTGACGACAGCTTTGATTCTTATTTTACCTAATCCTAATGAGCCATTTGTTGTGTATTGTGATGCTTCTTTAATTGGTTTGGGTGGTGTTTTGATGCAGGAAGGTAAGGTTGTAGCTTATGCTTCAAGGCAATTAAGAGTTCATGAGAAAAACTATCCTACTCATGATCTTGAATTAGCGGCTGTGGTTTTTGTGTTGAAGATTTGGAGGCACTATCTCTATGGTGCGAGGTTCGAAGTATTCAGTGATCATAAAAGTTTGAAATATTTATTTGATCAGAAAGAGTTGAACATGAGGCAGCGGAGATGGTTGGAATTCTTGAAAGACTACGACTTTGGCTTGAATTACCATCCTGGTAAAGCTAATGTGGTAGCCGATGCATTGAGTCGTAAATCGTTGCATATGTCCGCATTGATGGTGAAAGAGTGGGAACTTTTAGAATCGTTCAGAGATTTGAGTTTGGTTTGTGAAGTGACGTCGGTTAGTGTAAGGCTTGGAATGTTGAAAGTTACTAATGAATTTTTTTTGTCGGTTAGTGAGAAACAAAAGTTGGATTTGAAATTCGTTGATTTGATGAGGAATGAGAATGTGGATTTCAAGGTGGATAATTTTGGTGTTTTGAGGTTTCGTGGTCGTATTTGCATTCCTGATGATGCAGAGTTGAAAAGAATGATTTTGGAGGAAGGACACAGGAGTAACTTAAGTATTCATCCGGGAGCAAATAAGCTGTACCAAGATTTGAAGAAGATTTTCTGGTGGTCTGGTTTGAAAAGAGATGTGGCTCAGTTTGTGTATGCATGTTTGACTTGTCAGAAATCGAAGGTGGAACATTTGAGGCCTAGTGGTTTGTTGCAACCGTTGGATATTCCTGAGTGGAAATGGGATAGCATTTCGATGGATTTTGTAACGGGATTACCAAACACTCAGCGAGGGTATAATGCTATTTGGGTGGCTGTGGACAGGCTGACTAAATCGGCGCATTTTATTCCGATTGACATCAGTTTTTCTTTGGAGAGGTTAGCTGAGATCTACATTAGTGTGGTGGTGAAATTGCATGGGGTTCCTTTGAATATTGTTTCTGATCGAGATCCTAGGTTTACATCGAGATTTTGGGAAAGTTTACAGAAGGCTTTAGGTTCTAGATTGAGGTTGAGTTCGGCTTATCATCCGCAGACGGATGGTCAGACCGAAAGAACTATTCAGTCTTTGGAGGATTTGTTGAGAGCGTGTGTTTTGGAACAAGGTGGTGCGTGGGACAGTTATCTTGCTTTGGTTGAGTTTACGTATAATAATAGCTTCCATTCTAGTATTGGAATGGCACCTTTTGAGGCTTTATATGGACGAAGATGTCGAACGCCGTTGTGTTGGCACGAAACTGGTGAGAGTTCGGTGGTTGGACCGGAATTGGTGCAACAGACGATGGAAAAGGTAAAGTTTATTCGTGAGAAAATGAAGGCTTCTCAGAGTAGACAAAAGAGTTATCATGATCGGAGGCAGAAGGATCTTGAGTTTCAAGAGGGTGATCACGTATTTCTGAGAGTTACGCCGATAACGGGTGTTGGTCGTGCTTTGAAATCTAAGAAGCTTACTTCTCAATTTATTGGTCCTTACCAGATATCTGCGAGAGTTGGTGTTGTGGCGTATCGTGTGGCGTTACCGCCGAATCTGTCGAATTTGCATGATGTTTTTCATGTTTCACAGCTTCGGAAGTATGTTCCGGACCCTTCACATGTGATTCCGATGGACGAGGTTGAGGTAAGGGATAACCTTACGGTCGAGGCATTACCGGTTAGTATTTTGGATCGCGAGGTGAAGCGGTTGAGGGGTAAAGATATTGGACTTGTGCAAGTGGCGTGGGGAGGCGCTGCTGAGGGGAATTTGACGTGGGAGTTGGAGAGTAGGATGCGGGAGTCGTATCCAGAGTTGTTTGTATCAGGTAACATTTTCTAGGACGAAAATTTCTAAGTGGTGGAGAGTTGTAACGCCCCAGTTTTGCCAATTTTATTTTTATTGAGTCTTTTTGATTATTTTATTATTATTTTATTTTATTTTTTACTTTTGTGTGAAAATATGTTATTTTTCGTCGTGAATATATTTTATCGCGTTTTGGGAACATTTGCGAGATATTTGAGTGTGGGGGTATTTTGGGCATTTCATAGATATTTTGTTAAGTTAGTAAGAAAAGAAAATAGAAATTAGAAAGGGGAAAGAAAGAAAAATAGAGAGAAAGAAAGAAGAAAGAAGGAAAAAGAGAAGAAAAGAGGAGAAGAGAGAAAATTGGAGAAGTGTGGAAAAATCATCAAGATCAAGTTCTAGAGTCGATTAAATCGGGTAAGGGTGCGAAACTCGATTATTGTATGATTGTATATGATTATGTATGTGTGTTTGTTGTTGTTTTGGATTGAATTGGAGAAAATTTAGTGTAAACCCTATTTGGTAAAAATTGATTAGAAATGGAAATAAATGTGTCTAAATTCTTGTGGACTATGTTATTGATTATCTATACATGTTTGTGAGGTATTATTACACTTCTATTTGGTGATTTTCTGAGTTTTAGGTGAAAAATTGGTTGGAATTGGGTGGAAAACGCAGAACATTGTTCTGCAGAATTTTTCTGAGATTTCCAGGTCAAACGCGTATGGGGCATGTTCATACGCGTATGAACCTTGGCATTACGCGTAAGGTGGGCGAGCCATGAGGGCAATACGCGTATGGGCTGCTTGTTTTCTCGGCCATCTGTCCATTTGCGTACGATACGCGTAGCTTTTTAGGTCAATACGCGTACGAGCTTGGGCATTACGCGTACGGACATTTCAACGTGAACTTTGGAAAAATGAGATCTCTGTTCATACGCGTATGGCTCATGGTGGTACGCGTATGGGCAGGACTTTTGCAAAATGTGACTTTTCAAAATATCATTTTTTCATTTTCGTTCGTAACTTTTGTTCCGTTTATCCGATTTTTACATTCTTGGTATCGTTGCGTAGCTATTGAGCTGTACTTTCTTGTTATGATGATTTTGAAATTGTTAGCCGATTAAATTATGTCGGAAAGTCGGGAATAGTGTCGGTTGTCGACTTTTGTCGTTATACTTGTACGTAATTGATGTTTATTGGACAAGGTGCTGTTGTATGACGTAAATGTATGTGTTTAGATGATGTTGTGATGATTTATGGCCGTATGGAAATTAAATGCATTGTTTTGGGCATAAGTACAAAGGGTGATTTTATCGATGAAATGAACATATGTGTGTGCATATTAAATGTCATGGGTCTTTGTATGCCAAGCATCATGATATGCATTGTGGAAACGTCCTGAGTGACGGTTTGGTTCCAGAGGGAATCTGCTATAACATCATGTGCCTCGAAAATATGAGGCGATGCCTGAGGACTTAAAGTGGTGGTTATAGACGATTGTGTGCCTTGGATAGGACTTAAAGCAATCCATAACGTCGTGTGCCTTGAAAATATGAGGCGATGCCTGAGGACCTAAAGCGACGGGTGAACATCGTAGGCCCGACGGGGAGTTACTTGAGATTCTCAGTAACGAGCGATGGTTCCAATAGTTCCTGAGTGAACTGATGAGACATATGACATTGGAAGTCGGTACCGCATGGCATGTGCATAGAGTCGTTGTGTCGGTCTCTGTGCATTTGCATAAAGCATGAATTAATTGTGCATGTAATTGTGAATGTGATTGATGGGATGGAATATGTATGATTGGGTTGGTGATTACGTGCATGTTGTATGTTTGATGTGTATTGGTGTTAATGCGTGAGAATCGTGCTGTATTATGTTATGTTTGATCTATGATAAATTGTGGTACAACTGTGGTGAGAAATGTGTTTAATTGCGTATGTTTGTGTTACTATATAATTTTATGCAATTATATTATGGTTGTTTTTCTCACCCTTCTGCTGTTTTATAACGCTCTATGAGGCGTTGCAGATTAGAGTTGCTGGAGGTATTCTTTTTGTGAAGCTTTGCGTCTTCATTCTTTTGTCGGTCGGCTCTGATATGTGACACGGGTAGCTAGGGTGGCCGTTGTGATTATTTTGTATATCTGACGATATATTTTGGTTGTACATGTATAACTTGATGTATGACAGACATGTTTATATGTATATATGTATATATGCTATTCAGATTTTAGATTTTCCGCTTTAATTCTATTTTCTGAGAAGTGGGTGTAAGGAACTGAGTTTCCTCTGTACGATTGCTACCCCATTGTTCCATATCTTTATGGGCAGGTGTTGTATGTTCTGTATATGTTACTTTGATGTGATTTCCCCGTCTATGCCGTGATTCAATTATACTCTGACCAAATTTTGAATTTTCTTTTACTGCTTTAAATGCATGTTAATTGGGGGTGTAGATTAGGGGCGTCACAAGTTTGACTCAACAAGAGAGTGCTTTTATGTGTCTTGTACAAAGCCCAAGACGGAGGCTAAAAGGGTTTGACTCAACAAGAGAGTATTTTTATCTGTCTTATACGAAGCCCAAGACGGAGGCTAAAAAGGTTGACTCAACAAGAGAGTCTGAAAAGGTGATTGACTCAACTAGAGAGTCTAAGAAGTGATTGACTTAACAAGAGAGTCTTTTATACTCAAGAAGAGAGTGATTTGTTGTCTCGTACAAAGCCCGAGATTGAGGCTAAAAGGAGATTGATTCAACAAGAGAGTCTTGAAAAGTGAGTGACTCAACAAGAGAGTCTGAAAAGGTTAGCTTCGCTAGGGAGAATCATTGTACAAAGCCGAAGAGAAGGCTGAATATATTAAGGGAGGATCATTATACAAAGCTTAAGAGGAGGCTATCTTACTGCTGAGGTTTATTGAGATCCCTAGGTAGGTCCAAGTGGGGAGTAAACTCTTGCTGAGGATTACAAAAGAGTTGAGGTATCAGATACCTTGTGGTTCTGATTTGGGACAAGCTGACCCTGGTTGGGGAATTTTGGAATAATGATTTGGTGTAAACTTTATCGGAGATTTTTCCAAAATGACCAGGGTTTCTACAGTGCTTGAGAATGTCTTTGAGACTCAAGAGGGTATAGATTGTCCAAGTCTACTGGAGTGGAAGAGTTTCATCTTTTGTAGGATGCCTAAAAGAGGGCAAGGGCCTTAAGGGATGAGAATCAACCCTAAGGTGGCCAGAGGTTTGACACTGGAAAGACTGCTCTAGTAAAGGATGACTAAGTTCTGTCTTATACCTTTAAGACGTCGTTAGGGTCCTTATATTAAGCCCAAGTGAAGGCATGAGACCTTCTAAGAAGCCAGAGGGTCCTTGTACAAAGCGCAAGAGGAGGCGGGGATGCTTTTAGGAAGCCTGCGGGTCCCCAAACCAAGAGAAGTTCAAGAAATGCAATTCACAGAGAAGAGATTATTCCAGGAAAGTTCGAGCATTTGGAAGAAACTCAAGAGATGTTATTCACGGAGAATAGATCAACTCTGGGGAGTAGAATTTCTTTGACAATTTCTAGGAGTGACAGTCTGAGAAAAGGTTCACCGAGAATACTGCCTTTCTCTTTGTTCCATATTGTTTAACCCCAAGAGAAGGGAAGACTGTATCTGGAAATCCTATGGGGATCTAGTTTTGTTTGTATTTAAAGAGTGACCAACAGGGCTTTACCTAGTTCTAGACGTAGTTGCCGGGGAAAACTCTAAATAACTATACTAGTATATATATAGTTGATATATGATGAGTATTTAAAGGAGTATGAAAGAAGACTAACCATGCGCAGCTTCCCGCAATACAGTTATGTATATGAAAGCATTTAAAAGAATGAAAGAAGACTAACCATGTGCAGCTTCCCACAATACAGTTATGTATATGAAAACATATAAAAGAAAGCGGATAAACACTTACCCGTTGTAAAGCTTCCATGTTGTTTTATTAGTTGTTTAACAAAGAAATTAAAGAAAGTTTTGATAGCAACTATACAATTGGGTTCAAAATAAAAGGATAAAGTATTTGAACAAAGATCGGGGCTTACATCTCAGGGAGAGGCCCAAATTTTAACAGTGATGACACTGTTGTTTTGTATCAGGACTTATATAACGACTGAGGCCCAAAAAGTTTTGGTCAAAAGGGGATTGGGTCTTACACCTCAAGGAGAGGCCCAAAGAGTTTGAAAATGAATAGAGATGGGTCTTATAGCTCGAGGAGAAGCCCAGTTGATTTTGTTAAAAAGGCGACGATCTCGCCGAACGTTTGAAAATATACAGAGGGACTTATACAATGTGTGAGGCCCAAAAGGTATTATTTACAAAGGGGTTGGATCTTTACACTCTATTAGAGGCCCAAAAGTGTTTTTGTACAAGTGATGGGGCTTACAACTCAGGGAGTGGCCCAGAGATTATTTGTTTGAAAAATGGCGATCGCGCCGAGGTTTGAAAACACAGTGGGTCTTATACGATGACCGAGGCCCAAATTATTTGGGTTTCAAAAGGGGGTTGGGTTTTACACTCTATTAGAGGCCCAAAGTGTTTTTTAAGAAAAAGGATGGGGCTTACAACTCAAGGAGAGACCCAGTTGAAAAAGCTTGAAAACAACGATTATGTCAGAATTTCTGAAACTGTATTGGGACTTATACAATACACTGAGGCCCAAATTATTTTATTTACAAAGAGGTGGGACTTACACTCTGTCAAGAGGCCTATGAGTGTTTGAAAAAGATTTGTGAGGGTGAAAATCAAAGAAACCCTAATTTTATCATTTTTAAAAATAAATTCTTAAAGAAAATCAATAAATAATGATAAAATACCAAATAAGTTTAAATAAACCATTTGTGATTTTTGGTTAAGGTTTGAAAAAAAAGAGGTTTTAATCACAAGATGATTTAAAACTTATTTGGCTTTGATTTTCAAGATGAATATTCATTTTTAAAATGTTTAAAACAATTAAAATGAATTTATTTACAAAAATACCAAATATATTAAATAAATGATATAAATTTGATTTTTTTTTGTAGAATAAAATATTGTACTATTTTTGTGATTTTTCAGAAAAAGAATCAACCAAAAATATTTAAAATTAAGTGAGAAATTAATTTTTCAAATCATTAATAAAAATAATTTGAAAAATGTTAAAAATAGGAAAAAGTGATAAAAATGAGGTCTGGGGCGAGGGGGATTCGAACCCCAGATCCTCCACTCGCTAGTACACACAAACCAGTTGATCAACCACTGGGGCGCAATGCCAATTCATAATATACATGGCAAATGAAAAACATAAGGCAAACTTGGTTGGTTTCTGAAGCATGGCGCCATGGCCATCTTCAACCTCAAGCTCAGATGCGTAAAACCCTCTAACTCACTCGTTTCTCGACCATTTGACATGATCCAAGCACCAAATTCATGCATTTTTAACAAGGAACATGATGGCAATATTTGATTTCATTTATTTTTAGTGTGCAGCAAGTTATATCAACATGAACGTATAAACCCTAATTTTTCAAAAGCAATCATGCAGACATGTTGGTGAGTGCTGTGATCAATTTTTTTTAGGGGAAATACTCAACATATGATGACAAGCAATTGGCAAAAGTATCATGCGAGGAAATATGCATGGATCATGAAGATGTAGTTTTAGGCTTACCTTGATGCAAGCTGAAATGTGATCTCTGCACAAACTGTGTTCCATAAGTGATTGGATGATCTCTACAGCTCCAATGGATGTTATGGAGTGGATTGCAAGCCTTGGAACTTTTTGAAACTCCTTAGATTAGATCATGGTATCCCAACTGTATAATAGCTAGGTTGAAGAGTGAAATTTTGATGGAGGTGTTTCAGAAGTGGTTTAGGTGTTTGGACAGCTTCTATACATCATATGTGATGTGTTAGAAGTGGTGGTTTGAGTTGCTTGGCTCTGCAACTCAAAACCCGATAGTGGTTTGCACAAAATGTGGAGTATTGGCACTTAAGGAGAGAATGAGAGAAAGCAATGTTATCAGCTGCTGTGGAGTGATTTGAAGAATGAAATGTGCACTCTATTTATAGGCAAAGATGTTGCCCTGAAGTTGCCAGCTCGAGCTTAAGAGATATGCTCTGTGTAACACCCCAATTCCCATCGCGAATAAATAATACATAAATAAATCAAAGTAACTAAAAATTTATTTTTTTCCGACAGAAACAAGGATGCCACATTTTAAAGAAAGAAAACACAAACCCTGCTCAATTATTTGATACATAACACCAACTGGGATAACATCAAAGAGAAACTTTTTCCGTATAAAAGGAAAGTTCAATTATGGAATAAAGCGGAAAGATCCATAACTGACTTGTTTTACAAAATAAATTGTTTTATAACATCAAAATATACATATAAAGGTAATACAAGATAAATCTAACAAAGGTATACATATATAACATAATCGTTCCCCGACTCCCATGCTACGTATCAGAGCAGACACCAAGATCGATAAAAGAATGGAGAACTAATCTTCACAAAAGCCTCCAAGACTACAAATCTGCAATTGCCTCATAGAGCAATAAACCATAGCAGAAGGGTGAGAAATAACAACTAAACCAAGATTGCATAATAATATGCAAACACATATAATTTCACATACATAGTTATTCTCACCACAAACATCACATACTAACACATAGAGCATGTCACAAATACATAACATATATCACTTATACTCACATAATCACCTATTCGCACATAAGGCATACCAACGTTACAACATATGAAAACACGCCACCACATCACATAGCACATGGCTATACATAACACACATCATCCATAACCAATGCATTTATCACATATCAACATCAAATCACCAATGCTATCCCAAGCTCAACACATAAATCAATTAATTCACAATTTACACACATAATCAATCCATTCATGATTTTCTACATATAATGTATCCATTCACAATTCTCACACATAATCAATTCATTCATGATTTATGCAAATGCACAGCGCCGACACAACGACTCTATGCAATGCATATGCGGTACCATCCATCCATCATCTCAACACTAGTTCACTCAGGAACTATTGGAACCATCGCTTGTTACTGAGGACCACTCATGTAACACCCCAAAAACTCATGACAATCAAATGCATCACCATAATTCAACAATATGAATTATCTCATCATCATTATTCATGCATTGAAAACACTTTAAACAATGCATTTCATCACAAATCATAAACCACAACAATCATGCACACACAATTACTTCCACAAGGGATTCACACCACAAAGGTTACCCACAACACATCATAACAACATACATTGATATTCAATTCAACAATGTATTTTACCACACAACAACATCATTAATCATGCCTCAAAGTTTAACCCAAACCAATGCATTTACTTGCCATAAGGCCACAAACCATCATCACATCATTTAATCACATGCATTCATATTACATATCAGCACACAAGTCATACGATGTATATCAAAAGCATATTGCATGATAACACATCAAATACACACAGTTACGTCGCTAAAAGTCGACCAACGACACATTTCCAAACCCCCGACATAATTAAATCGGTCAACCAATATCAAAACTATTTTAATAAGAAAGAACATGTCAAAAGCTTTCCAACGCACCAAACCGCGCCTCAAACTGACTTACGGATCAAAAGTTATAAAGAAAACAAATTGGGAAAACTGTCATGTTCGCAATGCGAAGCTCCTAGCGAGTCCTTCGCTTCCTCATTGGCAGTGCGAATACCCCAGCGAACCATGGAAGAAAGGAAAATAGCCTACAGTTTCGCAGTGCGAACTCCCAGTGAACCTTCGCTGTCCCCTTCGCAGTGCGAATCCCCCAGCGAACCGTGGCAGAAAGAAAAACAACACAACATTCGCAGTGCGAACCTCACACGAATGTTTGCTTTCCCCTTCGCTGGCCATTCGCAGTGCGAACCTGCATAACCAGAAAAACCCAGCAGCGCTAACATAGGTCATTTGGGTCCAAATCCATCATTCTCCCACCCCAAACACTTCCAATTCATGCTATAACAACCAAAACATGATCCAAACCTAATAACAAGTATTCTACTCAGTTTATATCGAATTTCATCCGTGAAAACACCGATTTCTATCAATCGCTCCTAATTCCAATCGATACGAAAAGTCACGAGACAACCAAAACAATTACAACAAACAACACATATACATACACAAGCAAGAAATAATTGAAACTTCTCACCCTTACCCGATTAATCGTGCTCGAAACGGAGTTATGTCGATTTTCCTCTTCTCCTCTTTTCTCTCCTCTTCCTTTCCTTCCCTTCTCTTTCTTTCCTTTTTCTCTATTTCTCTCTAATCTCTATTTATAAAATATCTAAACCCCTAAAAGACTATTTTACCCCTTAGCTCAAATATCTCGCAAACGCGATAAAACATAAACAACGATGAAAAATAATATATTGTCAAATAAAAGTCAAGAATAAAATAATATAAAACAAAAATAATTAAATCAACTCAATTAAATAAATAAGACAAAACTGGGGCGTTACAATTCTCCCCCACTTAGACATTTTCGTCCTCGAAAATATACTGAGACGAACAACTCCGGACACGACTCTCGCATCCGACTAACAAACTAACATGCCAACAAAAGCACATCACGAATAACACAAACTGACAAACCACCTTGCTAACAGCAACCACAACAACGACACGATAATGACGACAACTACCACGACAAGATGCAAAGCCCATACAATGCACTTGACGACTAACTCACGACTCAAAGAATAACCAAGTTACGAACACACACAGGTTTACTCTTGAACCGAAACACAATAAGAACACAAGGTTCCACAACCCAACATCGCTTCAACAACCTCTACATAATCACAATACCAACCTCCTTGTCACACAACAATATTACAACAATGCTACGCTCCAACAATCAAACACATAACCAAAACATCCATCTACATAGTAGCCCATGAATAATATTTAAACCTTTCACTTAACACTGCCATTCTGAAACGTCCAATAGTCTCATTATTCCTACATATTTCCACTGTTCAACTTATGAATTCTTACCAGTCACACACACAAATATAAAATGTACCACATCACGTTTCCGCTGCGCACTCTGATTACTCGTACCCATCAAAACTACCAATCTCTCGTCCAAAGTCTAACTCTTTCTCATATTCTCCAAAAATCACTGTTCACTTTTAATATACCCAACTCCACACTCTACTTTGTTATCTCACACACCAGACACAAGTCTCTGAACTGCTCAAATAATTCTAATTCTCGGACCATCAAAACAGCCATCCATAAAAACTTTCGACTTAACTCATCAGGCACGACATTAACTTCACCAATAGGATAATTCGAGTCAAAGTTATAACTCGTCACGAATTCTAACCGTCCTCATTGTCTCATACTCTATTCCTTCAGGCTAAACAAGCACTCTAAACTCTGGCGATTACCAAACACTTCGAACCTAGAACCATAAAGATAATACCTCCAAATATTCCAACACAATACAAAAGCAACCAAATCCAAATCAAGAATGGTATAGATCCTTTTATGAATCCTCAATGGTCGTAAAGCATAAGCCACGACTTTACCCTCTTGCATTAACACACTGACCAAACTCATCAAAGACACATCCCATTACCCCACAAACGGTTTATCAGGATCACACAGAATCAAAACTGGAGTCGTATACATCTTCCACTTTAGCTCACCAAAACTTACTCACAACAAACATCCAGACAAATGACTCACCCTTTGCAAGTCAACTAAGATAACAGAAGTACTAACTTAGCAAAGTCTTCCATAATCTGCAGTAACAACCAACTAAGTCCAAAAATTTCTAATTTCCTTAACCAACTTCGAAGCCTCTCACTGTAGAATTGTATCTACTTCCGATGGATCTATTAACCATACTCTCATCCGAAATAACATATCCAAGAAAAATAACCTTTTTCAACCCAAATTCTCACTTGAATAACTTAACATAAAACTTCGTCTCTTTTCAACACTGGTAATTCACATCTCAAACACTCTACCTGTTCTTCCTCTGAGTTTATAACAAATCCGAATATAATCAATCAAAACCACTACGAACTTATCTAATTAAATATGGAAGATACGATTCATCCACTCCACAAACATTCCAGGCACCTTACTAACACCAAACAACATCACTGTGCATTGTAATGCCCAACTAAATTCCAAAAGATATAAATTCTTAAAGCTTTTGTAAAACTCCCCACTGGGTAACTGGTTACTCACATACAAGCTTAACCGAGCAAATAATAGCCTAATCCGATGTTAACAAACCCGACCCGTCACATTAAATCGATCAAAGCCTCAACTCACACAATTCACCACTCTTATCAAACGTTCCAAACAATTGTAATTTCAATCAAACTCAACCAAACCATTTCAATCATCTATTCCCGAAAGTGGACACTTATTCTTAATCGTTACCTTATTCCACTGTTAGTACTCCATACACAAGTTCTTCTCTTAACAATCCAAATTCCATAAATCTCAACATGTCGTAACAACCAGCCGAAAAGAACTCTTAAATATTACATCCACACTTAAGGGTTCTCTCAAAATTTACATTAATGCTCTACAATTCCAAAGACTCCAAACCTCACCAGAACTCTAAGTTTTGCTTTCCGTAGTCTCAATACCGTCATACTCATCATGCTTGTTATTCCATTCAATCGTCATTCCCTTTTATTACTATCAATACTGGAGCTCTCTAAGACGACACACTTGGTCTCACAAATCCCTTTTCCAGTAAATCTTCCAACCGTTCTTTCCATTTGAGTTTCACTTCCTAAAAGTTCTTCTACTTACTTAGCAGATCCAAACCTCAAATTTTCACCTTTGCCAAATTTGAGTTCACACTCTACTCTCTGAGAACAACCATTAACGATACCCAATCGTTTTCTCTCCACGACTTCCCGACTGAACCATCATACCAAAACCTCTAATCCGTCTCATCTTCCGATATAAGAATCTTCATCGACTCATCAAAACAATCCGTAATCATTTTTTTAATTCCAAACAATTTATTGCATACACTATCTAAGCCAGAAAGACACGTCTATTCCATCCAACACAATTCCCTTTTGCTATCAACAAGATATTAAGGGTGATCAGTTCCTCAATTTGTCAATACACAGCTGACAATCATGATGGGGCATAAACCGTCCTTACCAAACTATAATATCCTTTCATGCATCTCGTGCACACCACTACCTAAGGCACAATTCCTTAGTCGACATAAAACTTACCTCCGCATTCCCTCCTGAACCGGGAACAACATTGTCCAAAGAGCACTTAAAATCTTGCAATTCACAACACACTGAACCAACGCTCCACACCTGAAGCAACTTGGAGAAGTACAAGCTCCTCCCCCACTTATCTCATTCTAACTCCTGCAGACAACGGAATAGAAAAACCAGAAAGTACTGACAGTGTTTCACACACCTATCACGTATTAAGGGACAACCAACAACGATAGTATTCAACTGTCACACCAACTGACTCAACAACTTGGCCGGACGGACCGACCTGCTCTGATACCACTTATGTAACACCCCAATTCCCATCGCGAATAAATAATACATAAATAAATCAGAGTAACTAAAAATTTATTTTTTCAGACAGAAACAAGGATGCCACATTTTAAAGAAAGAAAACACAAACCCTGCTCAATTATTTGATACATAACACCAACTGGGATAACATCAAAGAGAAACTTTTTCCGTATAAAAGGAAATTTCAATTATGGAATAAAGCGGAAAGATCCATAACTGACTTGTTTTACGAAATAAATTGTTTTATAACATCAAAATATACATACAAAGGTAATACAAGATAAATCTAACAAAGGTATACATATATAACATAATCGTTCCCCGACTCCCGTGCTACGTATCAGAGAAGACACCAATACCGACAAAAGAATGGAGAACTAATCTTCACAAAAGCCTCCAAGACTACAAATCTGCAATTGCCTCATAGAGCAACAAACCACAGCAAAAGGGTGAGAAATAACAACTAAATCAAGATTGCATAATAATATGCAAACACATATAATTTCACATACATAGTTATTCTCACCACAAACATCACATACTAACACATAGAGCATGTCACAAATACATAACATATATCACTTATACTCACATAATCACCTATTTGCACATAAGGCATACCAACGTTACAACATATGAAAACACGCCACCACATCGCATAGCACATGGCTATACATAACACACATCATCCATAACCAATGCATTTATCACATATGCACATCAAATCACCAATGCTATCCCAAGCTCAACACATAAATCAATTAATTCACAATTTCCACACATAATCAATCCATTCATGATTTTCTACATATAATGCATCCATTCACAATTCTCACACATAATCAATCCATTCATGATTTATGCAAATGCACAGAGACCGACACAACGACTCTATGCAATGCATATGCGGTACCATCCATCCATCATCTCAACACTAGTTCACTCAGGAACTATTGTAACCATCGCTTGTTACTGAGGACCACTCATGTAACACCCCGTCGGGCAAACGATGTTCCCCGTCGCTTTAGGTCCTCTTGGTATAAGGCGCACGACGTTTATGGATTGCTTTAGGTCCTCTTTGTATAAAGCGCACAATCCGATCGCTTTAGGTCCTCTTTGTATAAGGCGCACGATCGTCTATAATCATCGCTTTAGGTCCTCTTTGTATAAGGCGCACGATGTTATAGCGGATTCCCTCTGGAATCGTTTCGTCGCTCACACCCACTAGGGCACACGACATCACAAGATGCATATCATGATGCTTGACACACAAGAACTCATGACAATCAAATGCATCACCACAATTCAACAATATGAATTATCTCATCATCATTATTCATGCATTGAAAATACTTCAAACAATGCATTTCATCACAAACCACAAACCACAACAATCATGCACACACAATTACTTCCACAAGGGATTCACACCACAAAGGTTACCCACAACACATCATAACAACATACATTGATATTCAATTCAACAATGTATTTTACCACACAACAACATCATTAATCATGCCTCGAAGTTTAACCCAAACCAATGCATTTACTTGCCATAAGGCCACAAACCATCATCACATCATTTAATCACATGTATTCATATTACATATTAGCACACAAGTCATACGATGTATATCAAAAGCATATTGCATGATAACACATTAAATACACACAGTTACGACGGTAAAAGTCGACAAACGAAACATTTCCAAACCCCCAACATAATTAAATCGGTCAACCAATATCAAAACCATTTTAATAAGAAAGAACATGTCAAAAGCTTTCCAACGCACCAAACCGCGCCTCAAACCGACTTACGGATCAAAAGTTATAAAGAAAACAAATTGGGAAAACTGTCATGTTCGCAATGTGAAGCTCCTAGCGAGTCCTTCGCTTCCTCATTCGCAGTGCGAATACCCCAGCGAACCTTGGAAGAAAGGAAAATAGCCTACAGTTTCGCAGTACGAACTCCCAGCGAACCTTCGCTGTCCCCTTCGCATTGCGAATCCCCTAGCGAACCGTGGCAGAAAGAAAAACAACACAACGTTCGCAGTGCGAACCTCACGCGAACGTTCGCTTTCCCCTTCGCTGGCCATTCGCAGTGGGAACCTGCGAATTGGTTCCAAATCCATCATTCTCCCACCCTAAACACTTCCAATTCATGCTATAACAACCAAAACATGATCCAAACCTAATAACAAGTATTCTACTCAGTTTATATCGAATTTCATCCGTGAAAACATCGATTTCTATCAATCGCTCCTAATTCCAATCGATACGAAAAGTCGCGAAACAACCAAAACAATTACAACAAACAACACATATACATACACAAGCAAGATATAATTGAAACTTCTCACCCTTACCCGATTAATCGCGCTCGAAACGGAGTTATGTCTATTTTCCTCTTCTCCTCTTTTCTCTCCTCTTCCTTTCCTTCCCTTCTATTTCTTTCCTTTTTCTTTATTTCTCTCTAATCTCTATTTATAAAATATCTAAACCCCTAAAAGACTATTTTACCCCTCGGCTCAAATATCTCGCAAACGCTATCAAAACGCGATAAAACATAAACAACGATGAAAAATAATATATCGTCAAATAAAAGTCAAGAATAAAATAATATAAAACAAAAAATAATTAAATCAACTCAATTAAATAAATAAGACAAAACCGGGGCGTTACACTCTGAGTTTTCTTGGTCAATGCTTGGAAAATATCTTCACTCACAAGGAATATAGGAGTCTCCAAATAGCTCAGCTATGGTCTGACAAATTCCACATTCTGGAGTCTTCTTATTGGTGGATTATGAAGGCAGCTTGACTGATCATAGAGGGAATGTTGAATATTCACTATTTGCTCATAAATGCACATTGGGTTCCAAGTATATTCTCTTATGTTCATGCTCCCATTGGTTGACCTTGAACTGAATTGGCAGGTGGTGCTGAGCTTGTAGTCATTAAAGTGAGTGTAGCAGGTCTTGTGATTAATGCTCTTTGGATAAGAATCGAGTTCATCAAGTTATGCAACAAAATCTGTTGCAAAACAGTTGCAACAAGGCATGTTTGATCATGGATTTCTCTTGGCTCAAGTTGAATCAATTCATGCTAATAAGTCCTTTGAATTCTTTGCAACATTTGCAATAACATTGATGTTTACAGTTGGAGTTGATTTCCCTTGCAAATATGTGAAAAAACCTCACAAGTTTTGGTGTTTTCAACAAAATCTGTCTTGGACAGAAATTTGTCTAAGTGTTGAAAAATGCCATTTTCATATTTTTAGCCATTTTGATCACTCCATAGTTTAAAATCCATGATGAATTGGAATGAGGTGTAGTTGATACTTTTAATGTATGCCATGAGAGATAAAAATGCATCTTTGGACCATCCAAAATGGTTGCTTGGATCTCAAGTTATGATCCTTGGAAGTTGGTACCCTTGCCACTTTGTTCCATAACTTAGAAAAATTCTAAGTTTTTTATGGTTACCCCTTTTACAAGTTATCCCACTTTCTTTGATTTTTCTTGATGAATGATGATTCCAATCACACATTAACATCATTTTAGGGCTAAGAAACCATAATTGTGAAAAATCTCAAAAAGTCAAACTTTGACTTTTGTGCACATTTGACTTTTTATCAGATGAATTCCAAACTGTGTGATCCTCTATGAAATCAAGTCCTTGACCTAAATCAAACTTGATGGATATGTTCCATAGGTGATATAGGGTGTATTGAATCATGTCCCAAGGTTTGGGAGCATGTCTTGGTCAAAAGTCAAAGGCACAATTGACTTTTTCTTCAAAACCCTAATTGTGGTTCAGATGAAATTGAAACTTGTTGATCAAGCTTCTTGGATCAATCCATTGTTGCAAATGGATCAATGTGGTTTATTAGAGACCCTCAAATCATGTCTTGAGGTCTTGGCTCATATTTTGTCCCAAAAGTTAAATTAGGGGTGAATTAGGTCAAGAAACCCTAATTCCTAATTTTTGTTAAATGCATCCCCTGAGGTTAAATTGACTTGATGATTGGGTTCATGAGGTCCCTTGGAGTATCTTAGGTTATGATTTGAAGCATTGGCTCATGCCCAGAGGAAAATTTCCACCTGGAGGCCTTGGTCGACCAAAACCCTAATTTGGTGACACTGGCGATCTTGAGGCTTAATCCACTTGGAAGGTAGCAACTTTGTGCTTAATCCTTGATGTGGGAGTCCACTTGATCCTTTATGGGTGTTTGAGAGGTTAGATAAGTTGAATATCATTTCATTCCTTGATTGATCCTTTGTCTAAGAGCTCTAAGAGGGCTTGAAACCCTAATCTTTGATAGTAGTGAATGCTCAAACATCTATGAGGAGATTGATTGAGGTATGATGGTTCATCCATATTGTGATGATGATTTGCAATATGATGGGAAATCTTAGTGGTCAAAATTTGGGGTATGACAACATTATCTGGACACCTTTTCTATCTGGACACCTAAAACATGTGTATTCAAAGAACTCTAGCACGTTATCTCGTGGACCTTGGTAGATAATCTGACCTTCTTAAAGTAGAACAATATCTTCAAATAGTTCAAATGTCTCTGGTGCTGGCTGTAAAAGAGAAATGACAACAGTTACATCCAATACATGGACCATTTATCTCATGAAGTTGCATATATGAAAAGTAGCTAAACTATCTAATCCTGTTGAAATTTCATCCATAAGTGCTTTTGCTGGTCCTACCAACATTTCCCCTACAAGTTACATCAAAAGCAATCGTTACAGATTCATAAATAACTACAAATGCTAATAAAAAAGAATAGAACCTGTTATTACTCGCTTCTTTTGTCCTCCAGAGATACCCCTTCTCATTTCATCACCAACCATAATGTCAGCATAAATATTCAATCCAAGCATCCGTTAACATGATTAAATTCTGCTTTTACAAAAGTGGATAAGTTTGGATGAACAACCTAATTAATCTTTCATAGCATAATTTCCTATAGATAAGGGCTTATCTATAAGCTATTTTTAAAAGATGATAAAAAAAGTAAAACTGTTTTAATAAGCTACCCTATAAATAAGCTTAAAATAACTTATAAACATGTAATCTTTTATTTCGAGAAGGGTTTTCAATCAGTTTCATAAGTGTTTATGCTAATATACTCAAATAAATCAATTCAACCATGTCCAAAATAGAATCAGAGGCACAAACCTTGAGAACATAATCAATTACAAAACTATTTTCTTGGCTTGATAATGCCATAAATCTCATGAAAGCATCAATCGTAGGGTCTGGTTTGATTCCAGCTTCTGTTTCTCTTCTCGAGAGCTCCATCAACATTTCATACCTATTGCCAACACCTAAACAACGTGATGAAAAATTCAATGTCTCTCTCACTACGACTTCTCCATAGTGAATGTCATGTTGACTAATATAAGCATTGTAGAAAACAGGAAGCCTAGAAACTGTCATGGCTAGTTCTGCCATCCCATTAAACATCACATTTATCAGTGTAAAGAAAAGTGCACCGTGGAATTTTTGTCCATCTTGAACCGTTCCAACCGGCATTTTTGTTCTAAAGAACATAGTAAAAGTAATAGTAGCCATGATTGTTATCTGTATTTTTTTGAACACATAAACAAAAGTATTCCTCTTCATCAGAAGCCATTCTTTGGAAAAGCACGCCATAAATAGATCCCAGTTTGAAATACCATACTTTTCTTTCACTAATGCGACTGGATGAGCTTTTCTTTTATTATAAGGAACCATAAGCTCTGTCAGAAGTTGCTCTCCAATATGAAATAAACTAAAAGAATCAAAAAATTGAGGAACTGAAACATATCTATAAGGTTCATCTCTTCTCAACCAGTATTGTTGTTGATCTTTTTTGGATGTTACTTCTTGTAAGAAATCAGCAACACCTTTTCTATCTGGACACCTAAAACCTGTGTATTCAAAGAACTCTAGCACGTTATCTCGTGTACCTTGGTAGACAATTTGACCTTCTGAAAGTAGAATAATATTGTTAAACAGTTCAAATGTCTCTGGTGCTGGTTGTAAAAGAGAAATGACAATAGTTACATCCATTACATGGACCATTTGTCTCATGAAGTTGCATATATGAAAATTAGCGGAACTATCTAATCCTGTTGAAATTAAACTCATAATGAAAGGTCAAACACTAAGAAACTTACTTTGGCTGCACTTTTCATTGGTTTCCTTGGCCTATGGCCCTTGACCTGCCTGAACCGGGAGCCAATAGTCCTCAGACGGTGAGCCACAAAGTTTTAAAATATGATGCAATTAAAAGAACAAATTGAGAAATGAAACATGTGAATTGAATAGTTGATTATGAAAGATCGATGAAATCAAAACCGTAGAATAATAAATGAGAGTACAGAAGAGATTACCTCGTTACCTCGTATCTACTATTTCTTTTTCTTCGCTGAAAATCAAATCAGTCTCATGTTAATTTTGTCTAAACAATAAGATATAAGATATATAAACAATTATAAGATTTATAGCAATACTCTATGAGTACCTATTTGGTATAATAATGTCTAAAACAAATATGTGACTAAACAGTAGTAACCAATTAAACAGGTTTTTGTCAGGAAACACGACGGCAATAAATGATAATACAATTAGAAACAACTGTCTTCGTGCATCAGATGCACATCAATCTCTTCATACCAAATAGAGTTGAGATTGTTTACTTTACTCTCTCGAGAAGACTTGGATCCTTGTCTTACTACACAGATCCACTTTATCCAACCTTCCATGTAGGGTTCGTTTCATCTGTCGATGCTCTTACCTAGTTTCTTCCTTCCGCGAGATTCACAGTTCTACACGGATTTATAATCAAAATATAACTGTGAAAACGATAACGAAAACAAAAATGAAAAGGAATATGAGAAGAAATATGCTTATGATGAACAAAACCGATTTCACATATCGATTTGCAAAAATAAGTTTATGATGGTGAAAACCATTTTATAGATGAGAGGAAGAAATAAGCATCCATTTTACAATTCCATTTGTAGAAACCCGAAAATGAGAGGAAGAAATAAGTTTATGATGATGAAAACCTAAGCTTATTATTGTTACCTTATTTTCGGTGCAACCATTTTACAGATCTATTTTTGTTGTGTTCATCACTCGTAAGCTTCAAATCCAAATCCTAACTCAATGCTGCCTTTGAGTTCATCAACATCTTCCTCTGTCACGCTGTTGCTTCTCCGATTCTTCCAGTTTACTTTGCTACGAAGCCACGCCTCTCCGCGATAAAGATCTGGGGACTACGATTTCTGCTTAAGAAAGAGGAAAGAACGGAGAGAGAAATCTGAGAGACAAGAAAGAGAGAGAAAGAGGGAGAAAGAGGGTAGGCGAGAAAGAGAGAGAAGGTGAGGGAAAGAGGGAAGACAAGTGTGAGAGGGAAATGTTTAGAATTTTTTGATAAACTTCTGCCACTTGGAAAAATTGGACAATGCTATTGGTCAATGATTTTATATTTAGTAAATTACCATTAAGGGCATTTTAAGGTGTAAATTAATTTTGATTAAAGGGTAAATGAGGGTGTTACTATGAATCTTCCATTATTAGTTAGGTATATATATATATATATATATATATATATATATATATATATATATATATATATATATATATTGTGTGTGTGTGTGTGTGTGTGTGTGTGTGTGTGTGTGTTTGTGTGTGTATGTGTGTGTGGGTGTGTGTGTGTTAAAGGGACAGAGAGAGATAATGTCATTTTTATATGAGAACATGAGAATGAATATGAACCATTAGATTTTAAAATAAATGGTGGAGATTATGTGGGGTTTTTGTTCTCTCTCCTCCATTATTAAAATAAATGATGGAGGAGAGAGAAAAAATGATTCATAATCTCCACCATTTATTTTAAAATCTAATGGTTCAGGTTTATTCTTATGTTCTCACATAAAAATGACATTCTCATATGATACTGTAGCTCGGTTTTTGTGACCTGGCCACTACCTCTTTTGGTGCTACTTTCTAATTTCTGTATTTATCCTATGAAGCTTAAAAGGAAGGGGAAGATATCTCAAACTAACCCTGCGCGCAAGTGTTTTCCCTTACAAATGCGAAGAGATCTAGAATCGGGGGTTGGTTATATAAAGGGAAGTTGTTAACACCCAGTGTATCTATAGTAATCTATAGGAGCCTTTTATTTGCATATGTTCTACTATTGTTTTGCTTAGTTATTTGAATTCATTTACTATTAAATAGTGAAAGTTTCTATCTTGTGAAGGCTGAGGGATTGATTTTTGTTGTTTTGGCTTTTCTATTGTTTTTGGGAAGGTATTGGACCTAAAGTTTTTGATTAATTTGCTCACTAAGATTTCGCAATCTTATGCCTACGTATTCACGTAAATAGATTCTGGGAAATCAGAGCAATCGTAGTTACTCATATTCTATGGAAGGAGGGAAAAAGTTCGATATCTTGTTTAAAGCCCAAGATTGAAGCTAAAGTTTGTGTGTATCTTGTTCAAAGCTCAAGATTAAAGCTAAAGTTTGACTGAGAGAGAATTTGTCATCTCTAAAGGGAGATATCTCACCTATTCATCACAAACATTGAGTAATTGGTTATAAGGGAAGTTCCTTTAACTGAGATACGTAGAATCCACCAATGCCACATCTTCCTTTATAAGTCTGTGCATGCTAAGAGAGGGACATTGACATGGATGTATATAATCCAGAGGCTTGCCACTTACATCACTTAGATGAAAAAGAAAATTTAACCAGGATAAAGGAGGGACTCCAGCTTGGATTTTGAATCAACAAGTGTGTCACTTACAACAATTTATCTGGTAAAAGGTTTTTCAGTCGTCTATTTTGAGATGTGATGCACAGAAGGGATATCTTCCTACAGAGAGGACTCAATGGTCTCATCTGTGGAGATGAAAGTTTTATACCTTGATCAAAGCCCAAGGTAGAAGCTAAAAAAGTTGAAAAATGACTCAACTGGGGAGTGTTATGTCTATCTTGTACAAAGCCCAAGATTGAGGCTGAGTGGGGAAATCATTATATGAAGCCTAAGAGGAGGCTGGCCATTGCAGGGGATATCTTCCTACAGAGGTATGGGGCTTACAACTCAAGGATAGGCCCATAGAGGTTGTTTATTTTTTAAAACAAAGTTTATGTACAAAAGATTAGGGCTTATACTCAAGGATAGGCCCTGATGTATTATTTGAAAACAAAGATCGCACTGCGATACTAACATACGTTGTGGAACTTATACTATAGTAGAGGCCTAAAATTATTTATGTAAATAGGGGGTTAGGTCTTATACTCTAATAGAGACCCAAGTGATTATTAAAATGAAGAAAAGTGGGGCTTATACTCAAGGAGAGGCCCAGATTAAAACAGTGGATGCACCGTTATTTTGAAAATCGCACTGGGACTTATACTATAATAGAGGCCCTTGCTGAGGATTTGTTTAAATCCAAAAGTGGATCTATACTATTTTGAGGAATCCAAAGGGGGGCCAACTCTTATTGGGGATTGAATAAGAGTTTATTTATTTGGTGCCATGAAGTTCTGATACTTTTAGGGATTTGTTGGTGATAAACTGACCCTGGCTGGGGATTTTAAAGATGAAAGCTACACCTTGTTTGAGGATCAGTAGAGACTTAGAAGGGTAAGTCTGTATGTCCTATAGACTTTGACTTCTCCTGGGGATTTAAGTATTGATAAAATGACTAGAATCTATCTTATGCTTTTAGGAAGCCTGAGGGTCCCTTGTATGAAGCCCAAGAGGAGGCTATGGATGCTTCTAGGAAGCCTGTGGGTCCTTGTATAAAGCCTAAGAGGAGGCTAGGGATGCTTCTAGGAAGCATGTGGGTCCTTGTATGAAGCCCAAGAGGAGGCTAGGGATGCTTCTAGGAAGCCTGTGGGTCCAAACCTGAGAAAAATTCAAGAAAGGTTTCACCGGGAAACAACCCTTTCTTTGTTGAACAGTTCTAAGGTTTGAAGAAGTTCAAAAGAGGTTTCACCTAGAATTAATCCTCTTTGGGGAAATGAATTTCTTTGATATATTTCTAAGTTTTGACAGTCTTAAGAAAAGTTTCACTGGGAATAATTCTTTTCTTTGTTCCATATTGAATAAAGCCCAAGAGGAGGTTGACTGTATTAGGGAAGTTTCATATGAGGGAACTAGTTATTGAAATAAGTTGTATTGAAAAGGATCCTTACTGTTTGACCTAAAGGGTGAATTGAGGATGACCTAACTGCTTAGGGAAACTTAAACAGATATGCACAAGTATATACAGATATGTGATCAACAGGTATATAAATAAGGATGCGTTGAATTGAAAAAGATATTGGGTCTTATACTCTGAAAAGAGGTCCAAATGTATTGTGATTAGTTGTATTGATTACCAATGTATGATTAGGATTTTGAGAAATTGAAGAAAGTTTTGAGAAAACTTTGAATTTGAATTTGAATTAAAAGAAAGTTGTTGTAAAGAAAAGAATGTTTGGGGCTTATAACTCAAAAAGAGGCCCAAGTGGTCCAAGAGCAGTTTCATCGGGAATAATGCTCCTCTTAGTACCAGTTTAAAACAGACAGATGACTTTGAAAACAGAGGTATGAGGCTTACAACTCAAGGAGAGGCCCATAGAGGTTATTTATTGTTTAAAACAAAGTTTATGTACAAAATATTGGGGCTTATACTCAAGGATAGTGTTGCAGTGAGAATCGGATAACAAGTTATTTATTAACTTGCACCACAGTTTTTTGAATTCACCATTGACTTTGATTTATCCAAAGGAAAGGTTAAAGATCGAGAAAACCTAAAGGGGGGAGATCTAAGGTTCGGGGGTTGGTTATACTAAGGGAAGGTATCAGCACCCTAAGTATCTGTAGTACTCTACAGGAACCTCTTGTTTAGTTTGTGTTATGTTATGTTTGCTTGCTAAGGATATTTATGCTACAGGTGAAGGTAAAGACCTAAGGGGTATGTACACTAAGTATGCTCGCCAAGACGTCGCATCTTGTGCCTACGTATCTGACTAAAGAATCAGAGCAACCGTAGCTCACCTAACTAAGGGTGAATTTGAGGAACTATTGGCTATGGCCAAAGTTCCAAGGGGAAATGAGTATGAGCTCATTTAGAGTTTAAGGAAACTCTCTAAGTCTAAGTTGTAGGAGAAAGTGAGTACTCATGATGATGAGAATCACATAGAGTTTAGGAACTCTAATCCTATTTCTAAGTTTATATTACATGGCTATGAGGCCAAGAGGAAAAAGATGGCTCTTAGGAGGCCAAGGAAGGGTCCTAATGACTATGATGTCAAAGGTAAGAAGTGGCTCTTAGGAGGCCAAAAAGGGATCCTATGACTATGAGGTCAAGGGAAAAGAAGATGAGCTATCTATGACAATGAAGTCAACAGAGAGTCTTTCCTTTGGAAGGAGGGGGACAAAGAGGGTTAAGGAGGAGAGCTAAAGAGCTAGCCTCACTTGGGGAGAATTTAATAAAGTTACAAACATCATAAACAAAATGAAGACATGAGCTTTATGATAACCAAATAATTTCATGGGGAAACATACCAATCAAAGATGTTACAACACCTAAGCAAACAAGTATGGTTTTAATCAAAAGGAGGTGATAACAACCTAAGGTTCATGCATATCTAAGATGACAATCCAAGACATATGAACACTCGAGGATAGCTTAAACATGGTATTCAAAGATTCAAGACATACATGTCACATACTTGACCAACAAAACTCATGCTAAGAGAGGCAAATGATCTAAAGAAATCTCATGGCATTTCTCAAGAAAGTTCACAAAGATATTCACATGTAACAACCCATTAAACATCAAGAAATAAAGTGAAACCAAGTTACACAATATCAAAACATCATGCAAGATTCAAATATCATGTATTGGTATTCAAATTATCAAGATAGAATAAGAAACATAGCAAAATAACTAAGAGAAATCAAGAGGTTTTCATAAAAAATCCTAAAAATATCCTTTCTTTTCAACATTAATAAAGGTTTCCAAAATGATTATTTTCACCAATTTCTTTTCACAATTAGAAAATATACATGTTAACGAGCAATTTGCAAAAAGAATGGATTAAAAAGGATTAAAATTGAGCAAGTTATGAGCATTTGAAAACAAGGTATAAACCATAAAAAAAAACAAGAACAAGTGATAAAAAATAGGAAATGTCCCACATGGGGCTTGAACTCGTGACCTAGGGGCTCAAGGCCCAAAACCATGACAAGCTGTGCTACGCACGCAGTGTGAAAATATAAGGCAAGCATTCAATAATATGCCAAAACAAGGTGAAACAGATGGAAAAAATAAAATGCAAAAGGTCTGGGGCGAGGGGGATTCGAACCCCAGACCCTTTGCTTTCCAATACATACAAACCCCTCCATGGACCAGCGGCGCTACGCTCTCATTCAAATATAACATGTCTTCAGTTTGTTTTATTTTAAAACAACAACAAACGGCCACCTCAACGCCACATGGGACAGACTGGGGGCCACCATCCTCTTCTTCGTTCTCACCTCTCTCTCTCTCACGAACCCTAAACATTCAATCATGGCCAGATTTTCCAGCCATCGGCTCTCTCTCATTTATCCACCAAATTAAGTAAAATAAATATCAAAGTTGGAGTAAAAACTCCCAGGGTTCTAAATATGTTCTTAGTTTTCATTAACAAACAACACACGATTCAGAAATCAGCACAAAGTTGTGCAACAACATGAAACTCCAACATGTTATATCATGAAATATTTGGATCAAACAAAACCAGCAAGTATTCAGAAATACAAAAAATACAACACACCACATTTTTAACAATCAAACAGTAACAATGCTATGCATTAATATGTGAGTTTCAGAGCTCAAGAACCCTACCCCTTGGAGAAAGTCCAAGGCCTCTTTTAACACTTGCAGATGAGAAAGAATCACTTCTGGGAACTTGTTGATCCTAGTAGAACAGGTCCAGATGCTTAGAAGCTTTGGAAACCAACTGGATGATACAACCGGATCCTTTATGCAAGCTGAAGTTCAAACATGGCAGATGATGATGGAATGGTTACAGTTAGTGTTTAGGGGTTTGGAGCTTCTCTATTTAATGTTTAGAGAAAGTTTGTGAAGTTTATAGAGGAAACACACGAGCCAAAACTCCTGCAACAAAGTTCTTACAAATAGGAGTGTGGAAATGGAAGTGGTGGTTTTATGTATTACAGTGGTATTTCAGGTGTTTAGTGGTTCTCTTTGAAGTGTTTAGAGGTGGTTTATGGAGTTTGGAAGTGAATGCTCGAGTGAAACGAGCTGGAGCAAGGGTTTTGCAATGTTGCAAGAATTTTGAGTGAGAGAAAGAAGGAGTATTCAGCCTCTCTTTGGGGTGAATCTGGTGTTTTTTGGACTGAGGATCAAGCCTCTATTTATAGGAAATGCTGAGGGTTTAAGGTATGGGCAGAAAATGGAAATGGCCAATTTTTCCCTTTGGAGAAGCTTCCATCGTGTGAGCTGCTTTGCCGAACCAAAAAGTCTTCAAAGCTAAGCCATAGGTTTTGTTTGTAATGTGGGCTGATTGGATTGGTTTAGGCTCCAAGTTTCAATGAGAAATAGAAGCTGCCATGCCATGAAAAGTTTCTATCACCACTTGTGTCCACTTACACATACTTGAATAAACTATCATTGTTTAATGTTGCAACTTGAAAAAAATGTGGCAGAGGTTTAAAACATGTTAATCCTACCTCTAAACATCAGAAGAGTGGAGGTTTTGGGTGATTAAGAGAGTAATGCATCATTATGCATAAGTTGGTCACATAAAACTCAAGAAATGGACCTCTAACTTCAATAATTCGAATCTCTCAGCTCCCTCAATGGATGGAGGAGTTTTAGTACTTTTTGGAAAGCCCTCAATACCCTCTACAACTTTCATGTTCAAATATTTTTGGTTTGAGGCTTGGAACTACATGAAAAATCGGGTTAAAGTTGTGTGCAAATTAGGGGAAAAAGCTGACATTTCAGCAAGTCCTCAAGGGTGATTTATCTCCCAAGTCTTGTAACTCAAAAACCAAGCATTTTTAGGAGAAAAGTCATATTTAACACTTTGAAGATCTTGGAAAGAGCTTCCAATTGGGCTTTGAGTCACTCAATCTGGATGTGTGGTTTGGAAGTTATGACCATTTCAAATTTGGCACAAGAGAGGGAAATTTCACATATGAAAAGTTTTATGATAAAAAACTTACTTCCTTTGCAAGAAACTCCTTGAAACTTGATCTTGATACCTTGAACCATCAATAAGACACGTTATGATGAGTTGAGGCATTGGAGGTTTCATGTGGTTCAAAATCCCAAAGATCAGGGTTTTAGACAAAACCCTAATTTTGACTGTGAATGCATTGGGACAGACCTTGGTGATCTTGCTTCTTCCTTCACATATACAACTCATAGATGGCCTTTAGGGATGTCTTCTATCATATGGAGTCAAGTCTTAAGGCTTGAGAGCACCTCTTCATCAAAATCAAAGGCAATGATCCACTTGTCTTAACAGAAACCCTAATTTGGAGACAGGGTGAAACTATGGCTCAAACTAATCATGATGAGAGCCAGATGACCTTGAATTCTTGTTGAGTGAGACCTCTTGGATGTAGGTAACTCAAATGGTTGATGAACCAAGCAAAACTTGACCTAACATTCTTTTTGTTACCAATCAAATGGTTCCACAACTTGGGTCTGGTGATCTTTTTGTTGACTTGACTTGATTCAAAGTCTTGAGATCTTGGTACCAATCAAATGGTGAATCTTCATGGTGATTGTATCCAACCATATAATGCCTTAGGAGGCCTTGAATCTCTCTGTGTAAACCCTAATTTCAAACATAAAAGAAACAAACTGCAAGATATGGGTTAGTTAAACAATGCATATATGATTGATCCTAAAATGTTTATGCAAGATGTTATGACATCTAAGAGGTAAAATTTGGGGTACAACAGTTGCCCCTATTTAAATAACTTTATGGGATGGCATGAGGGAAGGAAATCCTCGGGACATCAAGGTGGAAAGGTATTTAAATATAGCAAACCGAAAATGTTTCCCTTAGATAGAATGCAGATGCTAAGGACAAGCGACGAACATGCAAAAAATGTTGACATGCCATGAACTTCTAACATGATGACATGATGTCATGATAGTGCAAAGATGTAGATAGATGAGACACCGAAGATAAGGAGCAAACAACCACAGGTGAGTAACACCGGGGAAGGATGAAGGTTAGTATCCATGAGGAAAACTCACTGGGGTACAGGCTGACCAACAAAAGAGACTCACTGGGGAGACTCTGAAGAAATACTGGGGATAGAAAAATAAAACTGAGGGGAAACCCTACAGATCCTCACTGGAGATGAGAGCCAGAGAGGTATTCTCCACTGAGGAAAGATCCTTGGAGATGGACGACATGTTCATATGTGACCGGACGACACTAGGGAAGTAAGACACATCTCACCGGGCGTGAAACCGGAGAGAAGGCATGATCTCCACTAGGGATCAGTTTGAAACAAAAGGATAAGCATCCAACAAAAGATTTTATGGGGATTTCTTATACTGAAGAGTTCAAATGGGATCTTCAAGAAAAGCCAGAAAAGATAGAGACGAACTCTGCGTGCGCCAGATGATGAAAGATGACTGGACTTTTTAGCTGGGGATAAGGTTAATGAACCAAAATGAGTTGGATAAGAATCGAGGTTCACAGTTGACCTGAGATTTTTGTTCATAGGTGACCTGAAATAAACGGCGCCAGGGATTACTAGATTTTAGGTTCATATGTGACCTGGGTTCAAACAGTGGGTTCATATGTGACTCGAAGTTTTAGGTTCATATGTGACCTGGGTTCAAACGAAGGGTTCATATGTGACTCGAAGTTTTAGGTTCATACGTGACCTAGGTTCAAACGACGGGTTCATATATGACCTGAGGTTTTGGTTCATATTTGACCAGAGTTTAGGTTCACATTTGACCTGGGTTTAGGTTCATATTTGATAAGAGTTCAAACAACGGGTTCATATTTGACCTAAGGTTTTGGTTCATATTTGACCAAGGTTTAGTTCACATTTGACCTGAGGTTTAGGTTCATATTTGACCAGAGTTTAGGTTCACATTTGACCTGCGGTTTAGGTTTAAATTTGATCGGAGTTCAAACAACGGGTTCATATTTGACCTGAGGTTTTAGTTCATATTTGACAAGAGTTTCAAATAACGGGTTCATATGTGACTCGAAGTTTAGGTTCATATGTGACCTGGGTTCAAACGACGGGTTCATATGTGACTCGAAGTTTTAGGTTCATATGTGACCTGGGTTCAAACGACGGGTTCATATTTGACCTGAAGTTTAGGTTCATATTTGACCTTAAATAGACAATGCCAGCAATTACTGGACTTTAAGTTCCATATGCAGAGATTGAGTATCACATGGGTCTATACCGGAGTTTCCTAAATGAAGATTAGACTTCCTGGGGAATAACTGCATAAAGGGTCGGAATCTGGCGCACAAAGGAGAAGACTGGACGCGAGCAAGACACAGACAAAGGTTCAAAGCCCAATAAACGGAGATAAAAAGAGAGATAAAGACCCCACAAGCAAAACACCAAAATGCAAAGATTCACAATTCCAGAAAATGATGTGAATGCTTAATGATGTGCAAGAACGACTCTAACGAGAGATGACAGATTGGAAATAGCGAAAGGAAATATGACACATCCATCATACTGAAATATGACGGCCAAGGGTTATGGAGTTAATCCTTGGATGTCTCCACTTCACTGGGGAAATAAAATTCACATTTTCAACAAACATCTGTGGAGATACTGGGGAGAAGTCCTTTGTATCAGTGGTCAGTCATTACTGAAACGTTTAATTCAGGGAAATAGTGCCAATCTCTTTTTAACAAGTTCACACCAGATGATTTATCAGTGTTTTCGTCGCGGCCAGAGCTTTTGAGGGAGGCTAATGATTTCACTAAATCGTCCCTAATACCAAAGAAAAAATGTATATTTCCTTGTGTTTTCTTAAGAGATTTTTTTAAAACATTTTCCGCTTTCAAAACCGTTATTAATGAATAAATGAAGTTTTGCATAACAAGGAAAATATTAGAGTAAGTGATAAATATCAAACAAAGAATGGCTCAAAATCTGATTTCATTAGAATGGTAACTTGCCAATAACAAAGTTCCATGGAACATTACAATTGAAAAAAGGCAATTTGGGAAAAGGTTACATCATATTCAATGACCCCTACCATCCTTAAAGACTAAGAGTCCTAAAGATCTTCGCTGCTGATGAGGCGACTGAAACTTGAATTTCTTCATGAATTTTTGGATGTATGTGACAACCCTATCTGACACAGTGAAACGCCTCTGTCCCTAACTTTTGCCTAGACTGCCCTTTCGGGTTTTCAGCCCACCGGGACGCTCTTTTTTGCTAGGCCGCCCTTTCGGGTTTTCAACCTAGCGAGCTCTTTTTTTTTTAATCCCTAACTTTTGCCTGAGTGTCCTTCATAGGTTATGACCCACCGGGATACCCTTTTCTTGCATAAGTCTCCATTTCTGGTTTTCGACTTAGCGGGTTTTTTAGGCGTAATATTTTCGTACTGAGTCAGCATTCACAGGGTGTGCGAGTTGTTCACCATCCATCGTCGTGAGGAATAAGGAACCTCCTGAAAATACAGTTTTTACCACGAATGGACCCTCATAGTTTGGCGCCCACTTTCCACGAACATCCCTTTGAGATGGCA
Organism: Lathyrus tuberosus; assembly: GCA_022829125.1. Taxonomy (NCBI): domain Eukaryota; kingdom Viridiplantae; phylum Streptophyta; class Magnoliopsida; order Fabales; family Fabaceae; genus Lathyrus; species Lathyrus tuberosus. Next base: position 8,157,948 of record JALAZF010000068.1, on the reverse strand, counting down.
AATCTTCTTGAGTACAAGCTCTCCCTCACGAAATTCTCGAACACATACCTTCTTGTCAAATGCCCTTTTCATTCTCTTTTGATACAGATGACCATGACACATAGCAGTCAGACGTTTCTCCTCAATGAGGTTTAGCTGGTCATATCTCTCTCTGACCCATTCTGCTTCGTCAAACTGGGTTTCCATCTGGATTCTCAAAGATGGTATTTCAACCTCAATGGGGAGAATAACATCCATTCCGTAAACCAAAGAAAAAGGGGTTGCCCCTGTCAAAGTTCGAATGGAAGTTCTGTATCCGTGCAAAGCATATAGCAACATTTCATGCCAATCCTTATAAGTCTTAACCATCTTCTGCAGGATTTTCTTGATGATTTTATTAGCAGCTTCGACAGCTCCATTCATCTTGGGACGATAGGGCAAAGAATTGTGATGCTCAATCTTAAAATTGTCACACAACTCCTTCATTGTCTTGTTGTTCAGATTTGTTCCATTGTCAGTTATGATTCTGTTAAGGATTCCATAACTACAGATGATGTTATTCTTGATGAAATGGGCAACCACTTGCTTGGTCACATTGGCATAAAAAGCAGCCTCAACCCACTTGGTAAAATAGTCAATGGCCACTAGGATGAAATGATGACCATTAGAAGCTTTCGGTCCAATAGCCCCAATCATATCAATCCCCCACATAGAGAAAATCCAAGGAGATGATAACACATTCAGCAAGGTCGGAGGAACATGCATCTTATCAGCATAGATTTGGCACTTGTGACACTTTCTAGCATATTGGATACAGTCAGCCTCCATAGTCAACCAATAATAACCGGCTCTCAGGATCTTCTTAACCATAACATGCCCACTGGCATGAGTACCAAAGGCTCCTTCATGAATATCTTGAATCAATAGGTCTGCTTCTCGTTTATCAACACATCTCAGCAGGACCATGTCGTGATTCCTTTTGTAAAGTACATCATTGCTGAGGAAGAACTTGGATGACAACCTTCGCAGAGTTTTCTTATCAAGACTAGAAGCATTAGCCGGATACTCTTGAGTCTTCAGATAATTCATAATATCGTGAAACCATGGTTTACCGTCTACCTCTTCTTCAACTAACTGACAGTAAGCTGGTTCGGTCTTGCGCTCAATACTGATGAGCAGTGCTTCATTAACAAAGTTAACCCTCCACATTGAAGCTAACATGGCTAAAGAGTCAGCTATGTGATTCTCTGAGCGGGGAACATGACGGAAGGTAATCTCATCAAAGTATTTGATCATTTCCACAATGTAAGCATAGTATAGGATTAATTTCTCATCTTTAGTCTCCCATTCGCCTTGACTTGGTAGATAACCAAGGCAGAATCACCCATGACTTCTAGAATCTTGATTCTAAGATCAATTGCAGCTTCAAAACCCAAGATACACGCTTCATATTCAGCAACATTATTTGTGCATCCAAAGTCTAGTCTTGTTGTGAAAGGAGTGTAACCGCCATCAGGGTTTATCAATACAACACCTACATCATGCCCTTTGTAATTAGAAGAACCATCAAACATCATCTTCCATATAGAACCAGGTTCAGGACCTTCATCAGGGCCTGGCTTTTCACAATATTTTACTACCATGATATCTTCATCGGGAAAATCAAACTTAAGAGGTTCTTAATTTTCAGCGGGCTGATCTGCAAGGTACTCTGATAAAACACTTCCCTTGATAGCCTTCTGAGCGACATATTGGATATCATATTCTGACAAGAGCATGTGCCAACGAGCAAGTCTTCCTGTTTGAGCAGGCTTTTCAAAGATGTACTTCATTGGATCCATTTTCGAGATCAACAAAGTAGTGTGACAAATCAAATACTGCCTCAAACGTTTGGCGGCCCATGCTAAAGCACAATAGGTCTTCTCAAGCAGTGAATAACGGCTTTCACTATCAGCGAACTTTTTACTCAAGTAATAGATGGCATGTTCTTTGCGACCAATTTCGTCATGTTGGCCCAAGACACAGCCCATGGATACTTCTAACACATTCATGTACATGAAGAGAGGCCTTCCAGGAACAGGAGGAATCAGAATAGACGGTTCTTGCAAATAGTTCTTGAGTTTTTCAAAGGCTTGCTGGCAATCAGAATTCCACTCTATGGTCTGATCTTTGCGGAGCAACTTGAAGATTGGTTCACAAATAGGAGTCATGTTAGAGATGAATCTGGATATATAATTCAAACGACCCAAGAAACCTCTCACTTGAGACTCTATCTGTGGAGCTGGCATCTCTTGAATAGCTCGTACCTTATCAGGATCTACTTCAATTCCTCTTTGACTGACGATAAAACCAAGTAACTTTCCTGATCTGACACCGAAAATACATTTAGCAGGATTCAACTTCAGCTGTTATTTCCGGAGTCTCTTGAATAACTTTAGAAGATGGTCCAAATGTTCCTCCTCACTCTGGGATTTAGCAATCATATCATCCACATACACTTCAATTTCTTTATGGATCATGTCATGAAATAAAGTCACCATGGCTCTTTGATAAGTTTCCCCTGCGTTTTTCAAACCGAAGGGCATGACCTTGTAGCAATAGGTTCCCCATGGGGTGATGAATGTAGTTTTATCCATATCGGCTGGGTCCATTATGATCTGATTGTAACCTGAGAAACCATCCATAAATGAGAACACTGCAAATCGAGCAGTATTGTCCACAAGAGTGTTGATATGCGGTAGAGGGAAATCGTCCTTAGGACTGGCTTTGTTGAGATCTCTGTAATCCACGCACATTCGCACCTTACCATTCTTCTTCATTACTGGCACGATGTTGGCTACCCATTCGGGGTACTTTGATACTACCAAGAAACCTGCATCCAGTTGTCGTTTAACCTCATCTCTGATCTTAAGAGCCATGTCAGGTCGACTCCTTCGAAGCTTCTGTTTTACTGGAGGACATTCAGGTTTGAGCGGTAGCTTATGGACTACTATGCCTGTATCCAAGCCTGGCATATCTTGATAAGACCATGCGAACACATCCATATATTCTTCAAGAAGCAGTACTAGCCGTTGTCTGATTTCTGCCCCAAGTGATGCCCCAACCTTGACCTCTTTCTTCTCTTCTTGGATACCAAGATTAATGGTGTCAACTTGTTCCTCATGCGGTTGAAGATACGTGTACTGATACTCGCACATTTCTACCAAATCATCGGGAACCTCATAATCCTCCTCATCCTCAGCTTGATAGATAGGTGAATCAAAGTCCATAGTGAGAGCAGGGTCATTGAATACAATGGGTTTGAGATTCATTCTGCATGATGGAGGGATTTATTTTATTAAAATGCATAAACATTGAATGCAAGAAAAGAAAGAAGGTTTTTGTAGTTTTTGAAAAGATTGTCATTTTTCTTAAAAAGCAAAAATAGTAAAGTAAAGACAGAGAATTTAACAAAACATCATTTTCATTGATAAATAGGAAATGAAAGTGGTGGACTATACAAAATAATCCGCTAGCCTTGGGCAAGGCTAGGGAATTGAAAACAACAACAAAGCAAACAAATTACTCTGGCATAGGGTACAGGATAGGGATCTCAATAGACTCTCAATTGCTCAAAGCGGCGTCACACTGAAAAACCAAATGGTTGATGTCCTCGTCTTCAGCATCTTCGATAATGGCATGGACTTGAGGTCCTCCGCTGACAAACATCTCTTTAATTGTCTTCGTTCTTCCCATTGTTGGAGCACCTTTTCCCTCAAGAGTTGGTTTGTAACCCAACCCTTGGTACTTCTCTCTTTCTTGGACTTTGACGACTTTACCCCAGCCTTCAGGTATACCTTTTTGCAGATCAAGTTGAATGCTTTTGAAATAAGCAAAGGATGGACAATCGGAGGCCACTGGTTCTTTATCATCGAGCATAACAACATTTGCTATCTCAAGGGCTTGGAAGGAGGTTTCCAGAGCGTCCTTATTAGCTTTAATATAACGGAAGGAGGACAAGTTACTGACCATTAGATCTTCCTCCCCATGGATAATAACCAATTTTTCACCAGCTACGAATTTCATCTTTTGATGCAAAGTTGATGTCACGACACCAGCTCCATGGATCCAGGGTCTACCTAACAGGCAACTGTAAGCAGAGTTGATGTCCGGGATTTGGAAAAGGATGTTGAATACTTGAGGACCAATCAAAATAGGCAACTCAATTTCACCCATCACTGATCTTCTCGAGCCATCGAAGGCTTTAACAATAAGTGAAGTGGGTCTCATCACAGCTCCTTGGTAAGACAACTTTTCAAGGGTTCTTTTCGGTAGAACGTTCAAAGATGAACCAGTATCCACAAGAACTCTGGCCAATGTATCTTTTTGACATTTTATTGACACGTGTAGGGCAAGGTTATAGTTCCTACCTGCTCAGGGCAACTCTTCGTCACTGAAACTGAGAGTGTTACAAGTTGTAATGTGGGCAACGACATGGTCGAATTGTCCAGCGGTTATATCTTGGGCCACATGTGCTTGGGCCAATACCTTCTGTAAGGCTGATCTGTGAATGGGTGAATTGACTAGTAAAAATAAGATTGAAATCTTTGATGGGGTCTGATGGAGTTGATCTACCACTTTGTAATCACTTCTTTTTATAATCCTCAAGAACTCTTCATCTTCCTCTTTGGAAATTACCTCTTTTCCTTTATCTTTAGGGGGTATGGAAACAACGGTCTCTTTGGGTGGAGTTTCTTTGAAAAAAGGAGTGTAAACTCTTCCGCTTCGGGTTATCTTTCTTGTTCCAACTATGTTTATCACATCTTTAACAGTGGTTCCCACCTCATTCCTTGGAACCACGTCTTCAATAATGATTCCCACCTCATTCCTTGGAATCACGTCTTCTCGTCTTTTGTTACCCATAACATTCTCATAAACCCATGGTACGACCTTGGTCCCTCTAAACCTGAATAGAATAGGTTGTCAGACGTCATATTGCTTGGGATGATTGACAGTGGAAACAGCAACAGACTCAGAATTGTTGAAAATCGGTACGGGTTTGTTGAATACAAGAATCACAGAACCTGACTTAGGTATGTTGGACACAGGCACCTGCTCTCTTGGCTTTGGTAGATTAAACACAAGTTCAATTACTGCAATCTTACTCTCCTTTTCTTTGTTGAATATTTGTAGAAAAACTTCGTTAATCAAACACTGAACATCGTCTTGAACCAAACTAAAGCCCTTGACACTAGTATTACATTCTTCACATTCGTCATGACAAACTTTGACCAAACCAGCTTTGAACAACTTAGCATGAAAGGCTTTGATAGGAGTTTTGATCTTTGCTGCGTCCAAAACTAACACTTCATCATTCTCATCTTCAATGGCATTGGTATTTCCATGTGTAGGCAGTGGATTACTTTTCACGTTCGGCTGATTATCTGCGAAAGACACAATCTTCTTTTCCATTGAATTCTTTACCGCATGCTTCAATGCAAGGCACCCTTCAAGGTCGTGACCGGCTCCCTCTTGGTGAAACGCACACTTAACATTAGGATTAAAGAATGGCAAGGATTTCTCAGTGGGCGGACCCAGAGGTCTGGTAACAATCAGTCCTTGTTGCACTAACGAAGGATAGAGCTCAGTGTAAGACATTGGTATGGGCGGAAATATGGTCATTGCCCCCTGTCTTGAGGAGCATTCTGCTGTGGAGCTTGTTGTCTCTGTTGTTGGTAATTCTAGTTTTTTGGCAATTGTTGTTAAGCTGGATGCTGATAGGTCGGCGCCTACTGCACTGCTTGGTGATTAAAAGTAGGTGTCACAGCTGCTATATAAGGTACTGAGCATACTGCATATGGTAGATCGGTTGTTGAGTAAAGTTTGGAACTGACTGTTATTGGTACATAGGCAGTTTCCACCTGGGATTGTTTTTCTTACCTGCCATGATGGCATTAGTCTCTCCCTCTTTCTTCTTGTGGAAGTGGCTAGGAGCTTTCTTGGTACTGGTATGGGTTGAACTGCTTGAGGAACTGACTACTCTTCCACTCTTCAATCTAGCCTCCACTTTTACGTCAACTGCGACAATATCATCGAAATTAGCACTAACACTGCTGATCATTCTCTCATAAAATTCTGGCTTTACCGTATCTACAAACCAATCATCCAACTCTTTCTCAGTCAAGGGCGGTTCAACTTGAGATGCCTTTTCTCTCCACCTTTGTGCATATTCTTTGAAAGATTCAGTATTGTTCTGGGTCATATTTAACAACTGCCTGCGGTCAGGGGCTAAATCCATGTTGTACTTGTAGTGTTTCAAAAAAGCATCAGTCACATCCTGGAAACAACGGACCTGAGACTGGTCCAGAATTAAATACCACTTAGCAGCAGCCCCTTTTAAACTGTCTTGAAAATAGTGGATCATCAATTTGTCATTACGTACATGTGCAGCCATTCTTCGATAGTACCTGATTAGATGAGACCTGGGACATGTGGCACCTGAGTACAACTCAAAATTTGGCAGTTTGAATTTGGACGGAATCACCAAGTCTGAAACCAAGCACATATCCCTAACATCAGTGCTAAATGTATTACTTGCCTCTATCGCTTTTATCTTTCTCTGCATCGTCTCGATACTTTCTTTTAATTTTTCATTCTGATCATCCCCCTCTTCGGACATATCAATGTAATCATATGAAGGAGGGTTCTGGAAAACTGGGTGTACCTGTGTTTGTACCGCTGCTGGAGTGAAAGTGGGAACAACTTGCAAAGTTTCATTAATCAAAGGAATCGTCTGTGGAGTAGACAAAGGACCCGTGTCACGGATAAAATCAAAGGGCATGCCCAAAGTGGGGTTCACAGTAGGGATGTCAGTAGTGATGATTTCAGAAACCACAGTAGCCTGGGTGTCCATTTTTGCTCTCATGATATTAGCAGCCTCTAGGATCTGTCTCATCCCTCCTCGTATCTCGTTTAATTTGTTGTTGACCCTATCTATTTCTCCATACTCTTCTGACATCCTTAGTCGGGCTTGGGCTCTAGTGTTGTAGTTGTGTCTAGGATTCAGTGTGACGATTCTCTTGGAGAAATCAATGGTGACATAAGATAAGGACAAAGAGGAAAATGCATATGTTCTGACATAATGCAAATAAGGGTGTTGATGCAAATACAAGCTAAACTATCAGGCAACCAAAAGTTTTGGCAAATAATGTAGACAATGGAGTCTTCAACAAAACAAACTTCTTCACTTAAGAAATCTGGGGAACATTACATTAGGAGCAGGGCATCTTCATACTCTGAGTACATAAGTGGGGATCACACCCACAACAAAACAATAACAGGAAATAACAATAGAATAAAAAGGGAAATAGCAGCAACACCAAGGAAACTAAAAGTTTGACCCACTAGTTGATGTCCCCTCTTCTTCATTGATCTTCTTCCTCAATTCACCAATGCGATCTTTGATCCTCTCTTTCTCAAGAAACAAATATGTTAAATCGTCCATCATCTTCTGTTTGGTCTTGGGGGTGATTCGTAGCGAGGGAATGGCTTCCTCATTATACGAGCTATGTCACGAGACCATTGTAGGTGAGCCTCGGTGACAGGGCATTCAACCCTCCACAATTATTTGTTGATTTGGCGCCAAGCGCGCTTGAATCGCAGCTTTATTTCAAATCCTTCTTCTTCCTCATAATACATCATTTGCATGTCATCATTATCTGGAATTCCCTCTTTCAGATGGCCCAGCTGGCGACGGGCTAGGACAGGGTTGTAATTGATACAACCGTTCCTTCCCATAAGGGGTACATTGGGGCAATCCCCGCAGCTATGGATTACAACAATTCCTTCATCGGTTGAATCATACCATTCAATGTCGGTATGCTTCAATTCAAGATTTGTTGTGTCCACTAATGTGACTAATATGTCTTCATCACTTAAATGACCATAAATTGGGGCCCATAAATCAAATAAATTTCATAATAATCAAGTAAACAAATGTCTAGATTGTTTTACAAACAGTTTGGGTAAGGTGGTTCAATTACATCCTCTTACAACCACTAGTAAAAAGTGCATGTTGCAAAATAATAGTGCACTAAGTGCTGCAAAGTTAAGCTCTATACCAAATTCAAGTTTGAATTAAATTCAAAATTGACGTATCTCCAACCTAATTCCACTATGAACCAAATTCTAGCACGGAACTAGAGAATGCAAAGCTACAATTTATGAATTATAGAAATTCAATTCAGACATTTTTTTATAAAAAATTTCATTATCATGTTACCAAATTTAAATCATTATAAAAATTTGAAACTTTTAATCAATGCTCCATATCTTTAAGGTTCAACTTAGAAATTAACACTTGCTCATCGATAATATCATCTGCTCATCACAACTTAGAACTTATGAATCACAAATCAACTTATATAGCATTCATATCAACATAAAATTTTATGGCAACAATAATAATATTTCAATTAATAACATCCATATCAATAATCAACAAAGAACTTTGTGGCAACAATCATAGCATTTTAATTGATATCATATCATTTTAGCCATTGAAAGGCAACAAAAATTAGAATTAATAACAAAAACATAAAGAGGTTTTTTTACAAATCTCCTCAAGGATCAATTCATTCATCAATGGGGAAATATAAAAGAGAAAAAGAAAAGGGTTAAAGACTCTCCACTACCCCTCATGCTTAACACCTATATGTTGACTAATCTCTCCTCTTACCTGATTAAGTCGAATCTTCAACTCTTTGGTGATGGAAGTTTTTTCTCTTCTAGGATTTTGCTCAAACTCTTTTCTTTTTATTCTACTGACACGTTAAAAATCTCCCTCACTCTTTTATCAAATTAGGTCTTTACCTTATTTCCTTTATTTACACTAATTCTCCTATTTATTCCTAATCTTAGTTGATTAGCCATTTATTTTTAAATAATTACCAAATCTCATATTCTATTTTATATATATATATATATATATATATATATATATATATATATATATATATATATATAATATTAATAATTTCTATTTTTATTTAATAAAACCTCAATAATAATACCAGTCAAATCACACAATACCCCAAAAAATTCAAATAAAAATATAATAAAATTTTACTACTTCTAATAGAATTCTGATGTGTTACATCGGACATTGAGATTTTTGTTATCCCTGATAGAACACCCCTTTAATATTATGACCAAACTACCCTCAAAATAAATATTTGTCCCACACCTCTGGATGAATTGTTTTCGGAGTTTGAGATTGAGGATGTTGCCAGATTGAACTGTCTTACTGAAGGTTGTGCATCTAATGCAAACTTCTCTGAAGTTCATGCTCTATGCAATAATTTCAGAAAATGGATTGACTATAGTTATGAAGAGTTGGAAGTTATGTGCTTCGCGAAGACTCAAAGGAACTTCCATGCCAGACTCTCTAGTATAGTTGAACATTTGCTTCAGAAGGTTCCTCCAACTCTTTTGCTCCCTGCACCGATTGTGGAACTCCCTCCTACTTCTTCGTCAGTTACTGAATTAGAATTAATATTTTTCAAGAATTACGGTTCTTCTTTGCTGCCGAAGACTAAACTTACGGTTCTTAATAGTCTTCTAAAGTCTTTTGCCGCTGAAAAACTTACGGTTCTCAACACACCGATTGTGATAGCTAAAGACTCAAGCTCTGCTCCTTCTTTGCTGCTGAAGACTTTAGAAGAGCTCAAGGATGAGAATCCGGGTGTCAGAGAAAGGCTGGACAAGAAGGATGAGATGTTCAAGGCTCAAGCCGGAACCGACAACAAGATCGAAGGGATGCTTCAGGCCATTATACCCAGACTGCCACCCCCTTAGAAACCTCTTTTTTTAAAACTTATTGCTTTCCTAGTTTCGAAGTTTTTATTTTCATTTCTGCTTCTGTACCATTGCAATCATGAATAAAATGAAATCTTGTTTGGTGTTACTTTATCTATTTTATCTTTTTTTATTGATGACAAAGGGGGGGAAGAGTGATATGATTTTGATATATCTATTTCTATTCTGAAACCCAAACATTTGCCAATTCTTAATCTTATTTCTGACTCTAATTAACTATTCTGATAATTTTGAATACGTTCATCATGTTAACCAAGTTTTTCAAGAATTTAGATTTCTTTAGAAGACATTAACCAGGCTGTGTGTTTAGAACCAGACCATGTGTTAAGAATTATTTAGAAGAGTTTAACCTGGATGATATACAAACTCTGATGACAACCAGACATATAACCAGACATATTTAAGTTCTAACAGATCATGCTCTTATACGAGGTTGATAAAACAGAACTTTTGATACTAAAGGAAAAGTCTATTCTGAAATATTTCTGCAACCAATCCTCTACTTCTGTAACCAGTCATTCTGGGAAGTTATTTCTTTCATCCTGATTGAGATTTTTAATATGTTAAGATTATTTTAAAGTCTTGAATTCAGGGGGAGCTTACAAACCTAACTCTGAAATTCTAAGAAGAAAAATAATTTTAATAGTATAAAATTCAGGGGGAGCTTATAAACCTCACTCTGATGTTTTTATATGATTTAACCAAGTAAAAATTGTTCATAAAAAAACACAGTTTTGTCATCATAAAAAAGGGGGAGATTGTAAGAACAAGATTTGGTTCTGCATCTGGCCTTTAGTTTTGATGATAACAATACATTGTTTCTTAGAGAATAATTTTGTACCCTAATGGTTTTGTCTAGTGTGTAACTTTTGCTAACAGGTTCTGACTCTGAAGAACTGGCGTGTGACATCATCAGATTCTGAACTCAACACACTCTGCCTCTAAAGATACCAATGTGTGCTTTACAAGGTTACGTCAAGTTCTATAATGCCCTTAGACAACGGTTCTGATGAACGTTTGTTCTAAAGATTCTGACTGCGACACTAACAAAAGAGCCTTTGAACGTTTATCAAGCTCTTAAGACTCTAAAGAACAAGTTCTGATGACTCTGAAGACCAGGTTTTGAGGAACTGTGTGAAGACTCTGAAGACAAAGTTCTGAAGCTTCTTTCAACCAATCTCTTGATCCTTCCAAACATGCTTCAACAACATTTACTCAGAAGCCTGTGAAGATTAGAAGATAAGATCAAAAGGTTTTACATGAGAAAAATAGTACACAATACAAGATCAATATTCCTTCCACTATGCTGATTTCATGGAGTAAGGACTGCACTATTGTACCATTTTGTCTCCTACCTTTGCAGACTATTATGCTAGGTGATAGCTCATTTATGAAGATGTCCATTCTACCCTCCAATAGATCTTTTCATGCCTATATAAAGGAGACTTGGAAGAATGAATGAAGTTTCTAATTCAGGCGAGACTAAAGTATTCACACTACAACTCAACGCTTTTGTTGAACATATTATTTTGAATATAGATAGAAAACACACATAAAGATTTTGCTTGTTATTGTGTGATTATTTCATTGTACTTAAACTTTGTGTAATCTGATTTCTTAAAGCAACTTTGTAAACATAATACTTGTATCTCATTGTTTTGAGGTTAGTCAGGATTATCGAGAAGACAAAGACGAGTAGTCTTTGTTAGATGATAGGCATCGATCTAGAAGGGGGGGTGAATAAATCATAAATTTAAAACCAAAAACTATTGGCAAAAGTTTGTTTTCAAAAAGTATGGCACAACGGAAAAATAACCTGAATCGAATCGTCTAACCGAACCTACTATCGAAAAAGCTATATGCACAACGTAAACCTTATGGAATGATAATGAACGTAAATTGTTCAACAATGATCAAGTCACATATCAATTAAATGCAAAGCTATTCGTAATGCTTATTTCCAATGAACACAAAGCGATACAAATACTCAAAGACAATTTATCGAACACTTTGTGTGCGATTGATCACGTTTGGAAATTCGATTTATTTTGTTGATGTAAAAAGCCAATCACAATCAAAGTGATTATGATTATATCGACAACAACAATTTAAAAGAATGTTGAAAACAATTTTCAATCGAATTAATCGAAACACCAACAAAATCGATAATTTGCAAGAACAACATTTAAAGAAAAGTAAAGCGATAAAGAGACACAAAGATTTGTTTAGGCAGTTCCCCAATCGGCTTCACTATGGGTACGACTGCCCTTAATCCAAAATCAAATTGAGATACTTGCAATTAACCTTATCTTTTCAAAAATGTTTATACAAGAGGTGAAGAATTCTAACCCCACAAACCCTATTGTTTTTTGTTGAATCAACTACCTCTAAACCCTTGATCAAAGCTTGATCAAGTCACCAATAATGTGGCTACAATCCTCTGATTATCACGAGCACACACTTGTTGAACCCAAGATTCTTGAACACGATTCATCGTCTCACACTACTCTATTGCAAGGAAACCACCTTGTCCCAAGGCCTCCACTCGGTTGAATCCATGTTGACGTGATCTTGTCCAAAACCTTCAAATCACACCGATCTTGAAGGAAAACCCCACCTTAATTTTCTTATTTGAAACACACAAAGATCCCAACCCAATATTCCCGGTTACACCAAACCTAATTGGACGTTATCAACCCTAATCTAGATGGCCACCCAATTGAAAAATGATTATGTGTAGTTCAATTGTGTGTATGCATAGAAGAAAGGTTGAAGATGATGGGAATGCTTTGTAATCTGGTTTCGTATAGGTAATTCACTAGTACCTTGCTAGATAAATGGTGCATGTATAAGTGTATATATATATATATATATATATATATATATATATATATATATATATATATATATATATATATATATATATATATATATATATATAGAGAGAGAGAGAGAGAGAGAGAGAGAGAGAAACAGTAGCGCAGCCTGGATATCTTATGAATCAGGTTACTATTTGTAGTTGTGGATAGAAGAGTGAAAGAAATGTATAGAAAATTTTTTATATTATTGAAGAGAAATTGGTACAAAGGAAGCGTGTGAAAAAACTCTGATTACAAATGAAAAACAAAGTCCCTTATATAGGGGAAAAGGTTACTTATTGCAACCGGTAGACCAAGCACTAAACTTACTACAACAGGTAAAGGAAAAGATAATCATTATAGTCGGGTACTCTGAAGGGCCCGATCGTCACTAAATGATTATAACAAACAAACTAAAGGATAAAAAGATAAAGTAAAAGCAGATCCTGCACTCGTTCTTTTCAGCTTTTGTTGGGTGGACGTCTAGATCATCTTTAGATAGTGGGAGACAAAGTGGGAAACATCATTATTGTGGGTCCCACTGGCTTTAACCTCTATTGATTATTGGGGCGCTTTTCCTTTACTGATCCTTTGCGTCATTTAGTGGGTAAGCGCGTCCCAAAAGTCTTCTGCTGTGGGATCTTGATCTTGTGATTCCCCATCTAGGATGGTATCCATTGATCCATGTGACGAGCTTGTCTTCATTGACACATTATCTTCCTTAGTTGTGGGGAAGGCATTGAAAAATTGATCTTTCATATGGTCAAGGATTCTGACCATGATTTCTTCTTCGTCTTCCTTGGGAAATTTTCTTTGGAAATATTCCTTTAGTTGAGTCATTGACATCTGGGGAGAGCTTTGGCTCTTGGTCTGATTATTTTGGTCTTCTTTAATCGTGGCTTTTATTAAGGCCACCTTGTCTTTGAGATCTTTTGGATCCATTTTAGACCACCATTTGCAGAAAAAGTTTCTCTGCAAGATAGGAATATTGTGACCATCTCTTGAGATGGTAATTGTCCATCTCCAAATCCAAGGGAGCTGGAATTTTGTAAAATAAATGAACGGACATTGTCCAGTTATCAAATTCTTTGATAAAAAATTTGTAATTAAAGGATTGTCAGTACACCATGGGGTGTATAAATTCATTAATTCATCTGGTAATATTTCTAATGATGGTCCAAATTTTAACCACCAATTAAAGAACCAATTTGGTATAGGTTTTTCCAGAATTTCTGGGTTAATTGAGAAGAACCAAGAATGTTTATTCTTGGGGTTTTGATAATAAAATGCTTTGGAGAAGGCTTGGATATAATCCCAGTAATTGTAGTAAACATGTTTTCCATTAGCAGTTTTTATTGCTTTTTCTCCATTTGGATTCAATCCCCATTCTCTGGGTTGTAATATCTTATTGATATGGCACTTTGAGAAATTTATAAAACTACCAGGATTATTATTCTGATAGTGATGAGTGATGGTAACCGATCCAGTTACAAGGAGTAATATCTCCAAATTTGGTCTTGATTTACCAAAGAGTCCCGAATAACCTCTTGATTCAAGATATCGGGTTTGAATTGCCTAGCCATCATTGTTGGTGATTTGAATATCTTCTTCCTCGATGAACATAATTTGTTCAGCTGTAGGACTTTCAAAGTATTCTGCTGCTTGTTCTTGCACATGATCATTAGCAGCAATATTTTTAAAAGAATCATTGTTCTTAGAATTGGATGAGGAGGATTCTTCCTTGTTATTTGGTTTTGAAGACGCAGGCAATTGCTGCATTCTTTGCCTATTAGGATAGACAGTCGTCAATTCTCCTATTAGGGGAATGTTTTGCTCTACTTGGGGCAACATATTGTTACTCCCTCTTCCTCCTCGGCCATAAGAATGGCCGCCTCTTCCACTATAAGGGGTGCTCATTTCCCTGCAAAAATTCGCGAGTAAGAAAGTCAGCCAGAGAATTATTTTCTTCTTTAATATATTGAATATCAAATTCAAAGGTACTTAATTGTGCTTGCCAAGAAGCAAAAATTTGTTTTGACACAAGGTTTTTAATATCCTTTTCAATAATGGACTTGGCAGAACTACAATCAATTCTTAATAAAAATTTCTGATTTAATAAATCAGTTTGAAATTTTGAAACACATTTAATAATTGAAAGCATTTCTTTCTTAACAGTTGAATATTTGGACTGGGTCTGGTTCCATTTACCAGAAGTAAACCTAACAAGGACTTCTTTTGAAGTCTCAGGATTAACCTGCTTAAGGATACCTCCATATCCTTGATCAGAGGCATCAGTCTCAACAATTTTGAAATAACTCGGGTTAGCTAGAGAAAGGCAAGGCAAACATTTTACTTTGCTTTTAATCTTTTGGACTGCTTGCGTATGTTTTTCAGTCCAGGGTTCAGGGACCTTCTTTAACCTCTTATAGAGGACGATTGTATCTTTAGCCAAATCTATATAATAATTAGAAATATAATTAAGGCTTCCTAAAAATCTTTGAAGTTGCTTTTTCTCAGATAATATATCTGGGAATTTGGAAGCAAATTCAATGCTTCTGCTAATAGGAACAATTGTTCCTTTGTTTATTTCATGACCCAAAAATCTCACTTTAGTTTGAAAAAGTTTCATTTTTGGTGCTGATATAACAAGCTCATTGTGCTTGATTATTCCCTTAAAAAATTTTAAATATTTTATATGTTGATCTAAAGATTTGGAAAATACTAAAACATCATCGATATAAACAATAATAAATTCACAATAAGGGTTCAGAATATTATTCATAATGTTTTGAAATTCAGAAGGGGCACTCTTAAGCCCAAAAGGAAGGACATTCCATTCAAAATACCTAAATAGCACAGTGAACGCAGTTTTGTACTTATCATATTCTTTGATCTGAATCTGCCAATATCCTGATTTCATATCGAACTTGGAGAAGATTAAATCATCGTTTAATCTATCCAATAAATCCTTTTTGTTGGGGATCGGATATCTAATCCACTTAAGAACCTTATTAAGGGGCTTATAGTTGATGACCAGTCTAGGGACTCCACGTTCCTTTTCAGCAGCATTATTGACATAAAATGTTGTGCATGACCAATAGTGAACTAGTACAAAATTAAGTCCTTATTAATAGTGATTATAGTGAATTATGTCCTTATTAAGAAGGAAAAATCACCTTGGTGGGTTGATTGGATTAGCTTCATTAATAGTGAACTAGTATAAAATAATTGTGTTCATTTATTTTTACTCTTGGTTTGACTTTGTGTGTTTAGGTACTAAAAAGTTTTAATCTTGGAAACCCAATTCAAACCCCTATTTCTCGTGTTTCTTGCCACCTTCAAAATTGATTCTCAAATGTATGTGAAATTAGCAGGTGCAAATTTTCAAAATCGAGCTTGCAGACGTCAATTTTATTAATCTACGGCTCACGTAGTTTAACTTGTCGGGCTTGTTTTATTTTTTTGACTCCTTTTTTCGATCGCATTTTGATCAGCCTGAGCCTTTTAACCGGTTATTTTTTATTTCAAAATTTGATCAAAATCTGTATGTTTCTGAGAAGTTTATTTCACGCTGATCATTTTAGTGCATTCTGGTTAATTTTTCGGGCATTTTTGTGTCTGATTTTTATTCATTTTTAGTCCGTTTAATTTTGTTTTTTTCAACATATTCATAATAATTAAATAGAATTTTCTACGTTTTATTTCAATTTAATTTAATTTAGTTAGGATAGTTTTATTTTGTTTAATTTAGTTTGTTTCTAATCATATTTATATCAATAAATTCACTAAGGACATTCTTGAACTTTTAGAAATTAGTACAAACCCTAGGTGCTTATATATAAACTAGTGGTGTTGTGCATTAAGAGGAGGAGTGACCATAAAACAATTACCATGTGGTGCCTACATAAAAAAGGGATCTCATTTTGAAAAAAGGAAAAAGGGTGGTCACTTATTTTGGTCTGGAGAAAACGAAAAGGAGAAAGGGAGTGAAACTTGCTTCTTCAATTTGATTTTTTTTGTCTTTTTCTTCATTTCCTGCGTAAATTTCCTTTTTCTCTCATTCTTCCACACCTACATCTCACATTTTCATCTCCCTCATATTACAAATGAACATTTAGTAGTAAAAAGAAACACCCCTTTTCATTTTCTCACTTCTTCAAAAGTTATCTCCTTTTCACCCCTCAAATAACCTCCAGCTTAAACTTCTTCTCCTTGATAACATAATTCATCTTCTACAACACATATCTCCCTCCATTAAAGCTTTATACAACCCCTCATCTTCTTCACCTCCATAACTAACATATTCCTCTCCTCCTCCATAATAAATAACATACAAACACTCCATAATAAACACCATGAAACTCACCATAACAACCACAAAAACAACTTCACATAAACTTCAAACCAACCTCTTCAACACAAAACACCTTCCATTTTCATGAGACCATCTTCTTCTTTAAACATAACTATAATCATTCATAAACAACCAACCACACATCATATTAAATAAACTCATTAAAAAACACCACTAAATCTCTATGGGTCACTATTACACGAGAAACTCGCGTCCAACTCCCTTCATCACGACACCAGACTGTCTCCGAAACCGACCTGCAGTAACGCCCCGACTTATTTTATTTATTTTTTCTAATTTATTTATGTGATAATTATGGTTGTGTTGTGTTATTTATGTGTTTGAACTACCTGGTGTATGACCAATTGTGTAGAACTTGGTGGTGTGGTGAGAATGGAAAATTAAATAATATTAGTAATATTTAGTTAATTATAATATTAGTTGAATATTATTAAATTAATTAATTAGTGATTATTATTATTACTATTATTATTATTAATATTTTAATTAGTGGAATTAGTAATAATAATAATAATATTATAATAAAAGAGCAAAAAGGAGAGTTGGGAGTTAGATCTATCAGAACGTGTTTTAGGAGAAAAAGAGAAAGAAGAGGTTAAGGCTTAAGGAAGAGAGAAGACTCCATTGTTGTGAATATTTTTGGCAAGAACTCTGAGATAAGGGTGGGGTTCTAATTATCTAAGGGTTAACACGATGAGGGTGGGTAGATTATGTATGTGCTTAGGTTGTGTTCTTCTTTTCTCCATATGTATGAATACTGTTGCAAATCTATATTGTTGGATTGAATCTTTGAATTCTGAATTTGTGTGATATGTTGATGTTGTATTCAATGTTTGATTGTGGTATTCGTGGTATTATTACTGTTGGAATTATGAATTCGATGAAATTGTTGGTGTCGATGTTGTGTCGTTGAGTATGATCGCGAGTCAAAGTCGGAACAACGTTATGAATATTTTTGGGAAAGAAATTGGGGATTTAAAAACTTGGAAAAATGAATTTTCGTAGTAAAATGTTGTGCAGATGATTTGTGGGAAAAACGAGTTTTTGGAATGGCTCAAAAGTGATTTTCGTGTGAAAAGTTGCAGAAAAAGTGATTATGCATACAGTGTAATCGGTTACCATGATTGGAGTAACCGATTACACTGCTCTTCAAACGTGGTTTTTGGGCTTTTTATGAAGGTGTAATCGGTTACCTTGATTGTGGTAACTGATTACACCCAAAAATAGTAGAGAAGGGTGGCTGGTTACAAGGGTGTAACCGACTACCTCATTTTGAGTAACCGGTTACACTAGGACCATTTTGTGAAAAATTTCTTAAATTCGTAACTTTTGTTCCGGGTGTCCGATTCGAGTGTCGTTCGAAGAGTTTTAAAGCTGACGCAACGAACTTTAATCTAAAAATGGTTTATGTGCCAGAATTTGATTAATTTTGTTGTATGATGGTGTTGAGGGCATTATTATTGTTATGTTGTGTTGTGAACATAATTTTAGATGCCTTGTAGTTGCTTGATATGTTGTATGTCGATGTTGCTAGACTATATATCATGTTGTGTTGTGGCCTATAGTGGCGTGATGCATTAGTTAGATGAAGGTCGTTGTTGTTGTTGTTGTTGTCATACATTTCATGACTGCATGAGTTGTGAGATAAGTCGTGTGCCCATGTGGGGTGTAAGCGCCTTATCCGGATTCTAGTTGTAGAATTGCGTTGTTGTTGTTGTTGAGGTGATTATGTGCCCATGTTGGGTGTGAGCGACCATGGAGTTCGTGTGCCCGTGTGGGGTGTGAGCGACGTAATGGAAATTTTGACGGGAATTGTGATTCTAAAATAGGGATCAAGTTCTGAAATAGGAACCGAATGGTACCACATTCATTAAGTCGAGTTGTGAGTCTCATTGTATTACATTTTGGTCGTATTTATTGTTGCGTTTGGATTTGGTTGTGTTGATTGTGTGATGTATGTTATGGAATGGGTGTTTGTGCATGTGATAATTTAATGCTTGCTTATTATCATACTTTCCTTTATATAATTATGATATCTCACCCCTTGTGTTTGAATGTTGCCATTACATGGGCATCGTGCAGATAACTCGCAGTAGAGGAGTTGATATGAGTGAAAGATGAAGTCTTCCGTTTTACTTTAGTGTTGATGTCTGCTCTGATGTGTAAAACCTGGGTTATAGAACATTATGTCTTTTATGTTTGAAAGAGATTTTTGGATATCTCTAGATTTTTGGTTGATTGTGTTTATTTTGAAAACATAGTATGTTCTGAATAATTATTTGATTTTGATGCTTCCGATGTTTCAATAAAAAGTGATGTTCAGACATGTTTGGTTGTCATAGTTGTTATAAATAATGTTTAAAAGTTGCATGTGTTACATATTATGTTATAGGAGCAGCTGTTTTTTGGTTTGTGTGACATCCTAAATATTATTTATTCAATTTACTCTGATATTTATTTAATTTATGCGGGGTATATTTGGGGTGTTACACTTTGCACAACCAACACGACATCTCTGCTCCTACAACCCACGAAAAAACCAACCATAAACCACTGCCGGAGTCACCTCGAAACCACTCATGAAGTCGCTCTCCAAACGGAACCACCTAACTCGCGGACTCACCAAGCTTACCTCTCACACATACAAAACCACCAAACACCTCCAGTTACAACACTCAACCTAAAACTCATATTCAACAACTCACTTTGACGGTTACACATCCGCCACTATTTCGACGTTTCTAACTCAGCAGCACCGTTCACACATCATAAATAGAGGTACCTATCTAATTTTATATCCTGTGAACCTTCCATGCTTGTTTACTGCTAGGTTTTCATGAGAAATGTTGGTGTTCGGATAGAAGAGTAGCTTATTTTTGATATGATTTTGATGTTTGGAAGTGTGTTTGTTTTTTTTACAAATGCACTTCATGAGAGATGATGAACAATGTCCATAAAATGGAACACATTTTTTCTAGGCTTAAATGCACTTTTAGTCCCCCTAGTTTGGGTGTTTTAAACATTTGGTCCCCCTATTACAAAACCAACGATTTGAGTCCCTTAATTTTGATGGCCTATAGATTTTTGTAGCCCCCCTTAACTTTTGGATACACGACAATGATGATTAGGATAAAAAAATATTTTTAATTAATTAACAAGGATGACAAGGATATTTTAATACTTAATAATATTTTTAATTATGTGGAAATGCTGACTTAGATAATTTATTAATTAACATTTTTTTAGAATAAATTAATAATCCATAATTTTAATTAAGTTTTTTATAAAGTTAATTAACTAAAATTTTGTTCAGCAACTATTAGGCCTCTAGCCCATTTCGCCCAAAATGTGCCTCTAACTCTCATTTTGTTTCTGTTTTGAACAGTACAGCTTGAGTAATCGGTTACTCATTTTGAGGTAACCGGTTACCACTGTTGGTTGATGAAAAATATTTCAGAAAATTCATAACTTTTGAACCGTGATTCCGATCGAAACGTTCTTGGTATCGTCGCAAAGCTATGACGATCCTCTACCCAATAAAAAGTGAAAATATTAAGTATGATGTATGTTGCGGTGAGAATCGGATAACAAGCTATCAATTAACTTGCATCACAAAACTTTGAAATTCACCACCGATTTTGATTTATCCAAAGGAAAGGTTCAAGATCGAGAAAACCTAAAGGGGGGAGATCTAAGGTTCAGGGGTTGGTTATACTAAGGGAAGGTATTAGCACCCTAAGTATCTGTAGTACTCTACAGGAACCTCTTGTTTTGTTTGTGTTATATTATGTTTGCTTGCTAAAAGATATTTGCTAAGGGTAAGGTAAGAACCTAAGGGTATGTACACTAAGTTTGCTCGCCAAGACGTCGCATCTTGTGCCTACGTATCTGACTAAAGAATCAGAGCAACCGTAGAACACCTAACTAAAGGTGAGAGAGGAACCATTGACTATGGCCAAAGTTCCAAAGGGAAATGAGTATGAGCTTATATAGGATTTAAGAAACTCTCTAAGTCTAAGTTATGATGGGTGAAGTGAACACTCATGATGATGAGAGCCACATAGAGTTTAAGAACTCTAACCTAATTCTAAATGGTGGGATTCATGGCTCTTAGGAGGCCAAGAAAAGATAAAGGCTCTTGGGAGGCCTAGGGGAAAGATGGCTCTTAGGAGGCCAAGATGGTGTGTGATGGGTTTATTGACTTATGAGTCAACCTAGGAGGACTTTCCTTTGGAATTGGGAGAATAACAAACTTCTTATGAATAAGAAATGTTACAGGGGATTTGAGATTCAAATGAACAGTATAAATTCAAGAATTCAGAGAGAGTGAACATTAATTGAGCGAAAGCAACATTAAAGCATGACATGAGTATGGAAAAAGATAATTCACAACAAGCATGAATAACATGGACACAAGCACATCAAAGTTTTTAAGAATTATGAAATTTAAAAGTGAGACAGACATCTTAATACAAAGCCACTTTTCCAAGATATTTCCAAGAAGTCTCACAAGTTATAAACAAGAGTGATGAGCATATTTATATCAATGAGGTACTCATTATTAAGTAAATGTGCACGCAACCTCGAAACCAAAGTTTCAAATCCAAATTGGAGAAAAGGTTGGATGAGGTGTGAGATAGGTCATACACAAAAATCCTCAGAATGACCTCTCAAGAAAAGCCCTAAAATATCCCAAACAGTGGAAGGAAAACAAATTTCAAAAAAATCGGTTTCTAACAATTCACAAAAATAAATATTGAAATGAAAGAAATGAAATTTAGAAAGGGCAAAATTAACATAAAATGTCAACATAATGTTTGGAATTTTTGGAAATAAATATGAGAATAAAATAAAAGAATGAAAAACAAGTTCATAGAAAACTTAAACATAAAAGGTATTTATGGATTTTTAGAGTTTTTAGAGACAATTTAAATAATTTAAATGAAATTAGAAAAACAAAGGAATAAACTCATCAATTAAAAATAAGGGGAGGTGAAAATAGAAATTTCAATTTTTGCACTACACAAGCTAGGCTCGCGCATGGGCCTGAGTAGGGGGTGCGGTTGGCAAATTGGAACAAAGCCCGGGTCCATCCTACAAAATTCAGTCACAACCAAATATTATGACCGTGCACTCAACATGTTACAACATGCCTATCAATTGGTCACTCAAAGAAGTAAGTGACCAAGAGACAAAAGATTTCCCCCACCAATCCTGCAATGCCACGCCATTGTTTCCCATGCACAAATGAACAAAACCCTGAAACCCTCAACGTGAAAACCAGAAGAAATACGCACGGTTTCGTCTTCCCTTTCTCAAACATTTCTATTCAAGATTCTCAACCGAAATTGACAAATGAAAACTCCTTGATGGAGTACTCAAAGAGTAGAGTAATGCTATGCTTCAAATGACTCAAAAGAACAACTTGAACATAGAGCAAAAAGGCATGAAAGTGAGACATCCAGGTCGTGTTTAACAAGTTAGCATGATGGTGTATTATCAAAGTCTCATGCAGAAGAAAAACATGCCTTCATCTCAAACTCATGTAAATGCAATGTAAAGAAACAATGGTAACATTCAACAAATACAAGTGTACGAATCAACTAAATCCTAGTGAAGTTATCAGTGCATATATGGACATGGAGAAAAAAAAGAAGAATACATGAGAGTCATGCATTAGAGCTGTAGTGATGCTCTTAGAAATGAAATAACATTCACAAGGTGTTGTCATGCTACAGCAAGTTTCACGAGATCATTCTGGTCATCCTCTTTCCAGTATACCCAACTTCATGCTATTATACTTGATCACACAACAAGAGTGTTGAGAAACGACCATACACCACATATACCACGATTCTTATTATGACAGTGCAAAGGTTTTATTCATTCAATACCTTTACTTGTATTGGCCTTTATAATATCAAGCTGATAACATCTAGACATGATAGCAACAACAAAGAAAACTCCTAACTATGACAATCATGAGCAGATGGTCAAGGTAAGAGACATAAAAATGAAACCAACTAACTTGCTAACACACGACCAAATTAGTTTTATACTACTAGGAACTTGTAATGCAAGAATCTCACCTAACTTTGACATCCACTTCTGTTGGCACAGAGTTAGCTTAAAGGTGATATAGGAAACAAGATGATCATGATTGTTAAGCATGGAGTCGCGAGTTAATACATATTGGAGACACAAATCTTTAACGTGCAAGAAAAAAATAACTCATCATGCTAGACACATTTAAACAAGTTACTGTCGGGATATAGCCATTTCACCATCAGAAGGTAGTAGCACATAAGATCTCACATGAGCTTGAAGCTATCATTCACATGGCCATTCAAGTACAAGACAAACAAGAACGTGGTATCATGATGATTTAAGAGAGGATATGAGAAGGAACAGAACTAATACTTTTCAGTTTATAGATTTAAAGTGAAAACACATTTGAATTAGCAAACATTAAGGTGACACTAAGATACAAACACACATAAACCCAAGACACTTGGTAGGGCCACAAACATTAAGGTTATTCATATATTTACCTGACTCAAATGAGAAGAAAACAAACTACATGTGAAAATTGGTTAAAACACTCATACCAATCCAAAGCTTAGGTATGCAGGTTTATCATTAATGAAGAACATACCCAAGTCGTGACAAAAAAACATTCAAACACCTACAACCAGCCTAGTATCATAAAGATGGCCTGAACATAAACTGAAGTAAGGATGTGGATCTTTGCATTATCTAAAACTGACAGTATCAAAAGCAACACATGAGATCCCATATTATCATCCCACAACTGGTTTAAAGACAGGACCAACTGATAGCAGCATGATGGTAACAAATCTTTAACACCAATGGTACAAAAAAAGAACATCACTACTTTCAAATCAATGCCTAATGAACTAAATGCAAAGCAGTAATAGTATGCCATCAAAATCATGCTATTTTAAAGCATGGCACTGGAGGTTATCAATAAAAAAGAAAAAAAACAAATTGTCATAAGTATGACTTTAACCTAAGACTTCTCATATCACTTAAACTGAGCCTATCATGGACACTATCCTAACTTAGCACAAAGCAAAACAAATTGAGAAGTTACAAATGATGTCATTTCTAACCAAATAAGGGAATGTCTGGTTCATAAGAAAATAAGCATAAGGAATGGTTATTCATAGATAATAGATTTACCTTCCTCATGGCCTTACTTCAAATATACATCTAAATAAAGAGATTCATGTTTTGGTTTAGTCACACAGTGGCTGATCTGAGAGTGACTTCTATCACTCCAAGAGATAAAAAGCCTTTGAGCCCCCAAATATTAATAACAGGCAGTGTGAAAAGAAGCAAATTACTTGCTCATAACATTAAAAGATTACAATACAACAAACAACATTGATGATAACAGACTCAACTATCATTGCTAGCCAAGTTCCATACCAGCTTCCTATTGTACTAACTCACATTACCAGGACATGGATAGGTAGATAAAAAAACAGTTCCAAACATAATATTTTCCAAATCATTAACAGATAATAAATATTCAATGTCCACACTCAACATGATAACAGTATAGACATTCATGTGATTATGGTCATGGCATGGAAAAACAAAAGAGAAGATATGAATACCTAGTGAAGCAACTGCACTTTAACAAACAACTTCCCTCTCCTTGCAGCAACCTTGCTCATTCCTCTCTTTTTAACACTTCTTCAACATCTTTAGCTAGAATATTAGAGCTTTGTTCTGAGTTTCTTAAGTGAAATGTTGGTGTCAAATGAATGGAAATCATACTTCTATTTATAGAATGAAGTTGAGAGCTCAAGGCATGGGTGAAATCTTGCAACAAATGCCAAATATACCCTTTCCATCGTGTGAGTTGTATTTTGCTGAGCGAAAAAATCTTCCAAGATCTCTATTAGGTCTGAGCAACTGATGGGAAGTGATTGGACCAAAGCTCCATGAATAAACAAAGCATTGTTTCTTTGAAAAGTTTCTCTCTCATTGTACCAACTTGACATAAACCAATATTTTAATGCAACCAATTTGCAAATTCGTGGCAAGGCTCAACTTGACACTAAATCCAACCTTAGAACTCAGAAAAGTGAAGCCATGGTGATTGGAGATAGTTTTACACCATTATGCAAAAGTTGGTTTCTTGAGTTTTAAGAAATGAAACCCTTAACTTTGAGGCTTCGTATCTCCCAGCTCACTCAATAGTTTGAGGAGTTCTAGTACTTTTTGGAAAGCCGTCAATGCCCTCTACAACTTTCACGTTCAAAGATTTTTTATTTGAGGCTTGGAACTACATGAAAAATTGGGTTAAAGTCGACTGTTTATCAAGGGGAAACAAGCTGAAATTTCACTAAGTCTTGGGTCAATTTGGCTTGTAAGCTTCATAACTCAAAAATTATGCATTTTTAGGAGAAAAGTCATATTTAACACTTTGAAGATCTTGGAAAGAGCTTCCATTTGGGCTTTGAGTCACTCAATTTGGATGTGTGGTTTAGAAGTTATGACCATTTCAATTTGGCACAAGAGAGGGAATTTTCACATATGAAAAGTTTTATGAACAAAATCTTACTTCCTTTGCAAGAAATCTCTTGAAACTTGATACTAATACTTTGAATCATCAATAAGACATGTTATGATGAGTTGAGGCATTGGTGGTTTCATTTGGTTCAAAATCCCCAAAGATCGGGGTTTCAGACAAAACCCTAATTTTGACTGTGACTGCACTGGGACAAACCTTGGTGATCTTGCTTCTTTCTTCACATCTAAAGCTCATAGAAGACCTTTAGGGATGTTTACTAACTCATGGAGTCATTTCTTAGGGTTTGAGGGCACCTCCTGATGAAAATCAAGACCAATGATCCAATGTCCTACAGAAACCCTAATTTGGAGGCAGGGTGAGATTGGGGCTCAAAACCTCTCATGATGAGAGCCAGATGACCTTGAATTCTTGTTGAGTGAAACCTCTTGGATGTAGGTAACTCAAATGGTTGATGAACCAAGCAAAACTTGACTTGATAGGGCAAAATTCTCTAGTGATCCCTCGAGCTAAAACCCTAATTCCACAGCTTGGGTCTGGTGATCCTTTGGTTGACTTGACTTGATTCAAAACCTTGAGATCTTAGTTCCAAACAACTAGTGAGTCTTTGTGATGATTGTATGGAGCCATAGAATACCTTAGGAGGCCTTAAATCTCTCTGTGCAAACCCTAATTTCAAACATAAGAGAAACAAACTGCAAGATATGGGTTAGTTAAACAATGCATATATGATTGAACCTAAATGTCTATGCAAGATGTTATGACATCTAAGAGGTAAAATATGGGGTACAACAATGTAGGATTATTGAATTGTTAATAATTGGGTGAAAATAATGTTTTATGTGATGTGTTGTGTTGTGATAAGTGTATAATTATACAAATTGTGTTGTGCCATATCTATCTAATTGTTGATAAGTATGAGTGAGAAAATATGCATGCTTAAAATATGAATTAGGAAGAGTGAGGAAACTTTACCCCAAAACAAAATGGCATAGTTTAAGGTTGTGATCTAGTAATGTGACTAGAAATTGATAGAAACTCTAGATGGCGATGCTCGTGCATTCGATGTAGAAAAGTGCATCCTTTACGAGTAATGGTCTAGAGTAGATAACCTAGATGGCGATGCTTGTGCATTCAATGTAAAAAGGTGCATCCTTGACGAGCAATGGTTTAGGAGAGAGTGAAACACTAATATGGAACATGTGTGACCCTTGTGTTTTGAGAAAAGACGAATGTGGCCTTAAGGCGAATGTGACCTTGTGATTGTCGAATACAATCACGCTTGTGTGTGAGATCACGTAATCGTAACCGTTTCTCTTGAGTTATTGTTTCATGAGCCTCGGGCTCCTCTGAAATGTATGCATGACTACTTAGTTGGTTTGATTCCCGTGTGCAGTATGAATATCGCCCGTGGGGTGTATGCTTGTTATGATTAATGGCTCGTGTGAAGTGACGGTTCATAACGGTTAATGGCCCGTAGAACCCGAATCCATTCGTATGTCAAGTAGGTTACAAGGATCCATGATTCGGGTCGACTTCTAGACGTAGAAGCGGACGGGAAAAGGGGATGCCTTGGTAAGGTTATCGATTAGTGATATTTTGAGTTAGTGAACTCATGAACATGTTTCCATATAGTGTGAGATTGTGAACTCAAGGTCATTTCCCTTCCCCTTGACTTGAGTTAGAATTTGGATAGAACTCTGTAAAGCCGAGAGAATCCATAAGATAGGAAACTCACTGAGATTAATATCTCACCCCATTATTGTTGCTATTTTTTCAGGTGTTGTTGCAGGTTTGATTTACGAGTGGAGCTATGATTGGATGTTTCAAGAGAAGCTTAGCTTTAGTTTTCCGCTGTGTATTTGTTGTATACAATTGATGATATTGTATATTGTTCTTAGTTTTTATTATTTTGGCTAGTTTTCATATCTTGTACCATAGATTGTATTATGTTTTTAGAATGGTCAAGTATGTGAATTACGCCATTAAACACTTATGATGGTGTCAGTACCAAATAAAATACTTGTATAGTATTATTTTAGGTATATATTATACAGGGCGTTACAAAATAGGCTCGCAAACTGCAATATGGGCGGACCATTATGCAACTAGCTTTCCTAGGGATTAGTCAAGTCTTAACTACGTCAACTAAAAGCTCGTATAACGATAACATAAATCTTAAACAACACCAAAGGGATACTAATTCTGACACAACACAATCCCCAATAGTTGTAGACCTTCACTATTTGAATGGTCAAAATTCTTACTCTAAAAGGAAGTCATATTGTTTCTTCGTAATTTCAAAAAAGAGTTAAAAAAAATTGTGCACTCTTTGTTAAAGAAATTAAAGTACCAAGTTCATCAAGTCTTCATCTTCATGTTCAATTTAAAGGGTCAAGCAAGGTATGCGAACTATTCATTACTTAGTTATATATTTGAGCATAGAAATCAAAGCCATCTATTCCATTAGCGATCCATTCTTCCTTGGAAGGAACCGTTTGTTGAAGTCGCCTGGGAAGATTCTCCCATTGGCATTCTTCCTTAATCGCTTTTTCCAACAACAGTTCCTCCACCGTCACCGGAGCACGCTGCATTTTTCACCACTCATTAAACAACACCGCAGTTTCTGCAAAAACAAAACAAAAATACGTTCGTGATTAATCAAGAAATCAATCGCCGATAGCTCAATTTCGGAATCTATAATGGAATATTAGCGTCGATCTATGGGATCCGACAGGATCTGACGTGATTAACGTCGAGATCGAAGCGACGGTGTGACTGAGAATGTGGATGAATGAAAGAACCTGATGTGTGGCGAGAGTGTTGAATTCAGCTTCATGGTTTGGAAATTGGAAAATGGAATGCAATGAGTTTGTTCTTGCGATCTCAACTCAACAAAAAGCTCCTAGTTGCATGGCATTTGGGTGAATTCAGTGTAATAAAAATTTAATAAATACTACCATAAGAAAGAAAAAAAAAAATTTCATGCATAGAAATTATACTCTTTTATGTAATTTAATTCATCTTCAAAATTTTATATTTATCCAATTTGGGATTTTATAAATATGTAAATAAGTTTAGATCTAAATTCTAGCATATGAAAAAAAAAACTTTGGGATTTTCTATTAGGTTCTTTTGATAAATCTTAGGTTAAACATCAAAAAATCACTTGCATGTATTCTTGTACCACTGTTATACTCAACAATCAACAAATTTTTTGTTTTGAACATGGTTGTTGGGCTAGGTAAGCTATGATCCTCACCTAGCGAGAACATGAAAATAGGACAGTGTGCACATGATTAGAAATCGGCCATGTTTATCATCGAACTAACCACAATAGAAAAATATGTGTGTTAATTTGATTCTATCATATGGCCTCAAAGAAATGAGTTATTGAATGAAAAAGCCAATTCAAGATAGAATCATCTAGAGTACCCTATGATAGAAATCAATTCAAAATTCTGGATCACAAAGAAATTTTCAAAGAACTTAAGAGTAGACAACTGATAGATGAAACAATAATTCAACTGGAAGACCTAAGGGAGTTTTCCAAATTCATGCAAGAAATAAATAGTAGAGGATGGAAAATTTGGAAAATCCCCTAGATGAAATCAATGTGGATATAATAAGGAAGTTTTATGCAAATTCCAAGCCATCAAGAGAGGATGCAATAATGGAAATAAAATTATGGGTAAGAGGTAGAGAAATTCCATATAATTGAGATTGTATACATGATTATCTTAAAGATTAATGTGAATTACTTCAAGATAGGCTAGATGCCTTCTTATGGGAGGTTTATAGAAATGACTAGAACTATGATAGAATAGTCGCCGACATCTGTATTGATAAAGAAATCTATGAAATAGACCGGTCAGGTAAGCCCGTTAAGTTTAAGAAATCTAACTTCACCAAAGAAGCCTAAATATGGTTAATCTTTCTCATGCATAATGTCACTCCTAAAATAAATACCTCATTCACAAACCTGCAGACGAAACGTCTCATATGGTTTATTCTAACTCAATAAGAAATAGATGTATCTAGAATAATCTCTGATAAGATATGGAAAATTATGCATTCAATATCAAAACCTCCTCTCACCTTTCCATGACTAATTATAGGGTTGTGCAGGGTATATGAAGTTTATTTCCCTATTTCCCTGACTACTATCACATTAGTATATATTATGTCCAATAGATGATGACTATGTTCATCGTAACTGCATGACATGACAATATAGGGTCAACAACCGCATAATATCAACCCCACCACCTCACTATAACCAACAAGATTCAATATATTTGGAAAATATAAATAGAAAAATGCAAACCTATTTTACTCATGAATGGAACATAATGGATGCCTATGGTAGAGGCTTGCTTGCATTACAAGAATCCATGAGTAATTTGGAGATCAAAATCCAAAACCTAAAATCCATGTTCGCTCACATGCAGTCCAAGCGAGAATTCGAAAGAGAACATCAATGGCCTCACAATAAGCCATTTTATCCACAAGGAATGATACCAGATCATGTTGGTAGGGGTGCAAGCAGTTGGCATGCTGTTTACCTTGAAAATTGGTAAACAACCGCTGATCTTCTAAAACAATAAAGTTCTAGTAACTTGCAGGATCGATCAGAATGATCCTAAGACATGTGTTGTATGTGTATTTAGAATATTTCACGATTTGGTAAAGTATGCCTTTCGACAATGCACATAAATAAAAAGGGGTGTTTGAAGTGTAAAGGAAAGCGATAAAGATCAAAGAAATAACTAAGTCGAACAATACGTCAAAGAAAAGAAAAGGTTGAATGTAAAGGTTTGATAAAAGCTGGAGTTAAATGTTGGAAAGGAATGCATAAAGATCTTAAAATGCAGAAAGGTAAATGCTTGAAAGTAAAGGTTTTTAATGTAAAACTTCAAAGTAAAGACTTGGTAATGTAACTGACTTGAAAGGTAAAAGTTTGAGGAAAAAGATTTCAAAGTAAAGAATCTAAAACAGAAAGTTCAAAGTAAATTGCATTGCAATAAAGGATAATGGTGATTACAATCACGTACATTCTCACTTCACTTGTTTCTCGACACACTGGATACTTTGTGTGAATATAGAGTTACTTGTACAAATATGATTTTTTTCACACCCATTCTAACCCTAGGACTAACCTATTTATTATACTCTAAAGTAACCACCATCTGACGGTTTTACTCCTAGAATACGCCACTTGGCACTTCGCATGTCTTCACGTTCTGGATCTTCACCACCTGTCCTCTTTTCAAATTCAAATAGTAGAACTTCCCTCCACTATTCAGTTGTAACTGCAGCGCATTATCCATAGCCACTCCACCATGTCGAATTGACTCCTTGGACTTAGCAATATTTGAAGTCCTAAAATCATTCTCTTCGACTCGGGTTCTCAACGAATATAGTCGAAGGCCTTCTGGTCGAATCCTTCTTCTTTAGCTTATTATTTTAAAGAGTAACTTCTTTAAAAGCCAAATCATTTGAAATCATGTAGCGTCGAAATTAAGAGCTAACAAATTGCCCCCCAAAAATGTCCTTTCGCCAGTGTTGGTAGGAAGGTCATTTTTTTATAACAAAATTTTCGACGCCTGCTCATTCGATTATGGAAAACATGGTCATAACTGGCCAACCCACGATTTAGAAACTATTCAGTTTCTTTCAACCATGCTTATGACGTCATGTCATGATGGTAAATCTTCAAACGTCTTTTCAGCCGTATTTGTGATCAGTTTCCATCATCACCTTTCTTGGAACTAGATGTTTGTGGTCTAACCATAACCACCACCATCCAACCATTTTAGACAAAGACACACGTCCCACTATCGTATCCATTTTAACGGTGGATTCACAATCCCCTCATCTTCCAAACGCCTATAAATACCCTTTTCTTCCAACTTGAAACTTTTTGCATTCTCAGACTTTGTTACAACTTACTTCCTCGTTATTTAAACTCTCTCAAGAAAACCCAGAACGCATTCTCACTTTTCTCTTCAACTTCTAACAATGGCGTCTTCACAACCCATTCACCAAGAAACAAAAAGCCAAAAAGGGAAAACCACCCCGTTCAAGCAAACTCTCCCGCCATTTTCAAACATCCCCGGACCAAAGGTGGTGAAAAACCAACAGTTCATGCCGGGACCTCTTCTTGAGGAAGCAAGGAGCATTTACGAATCTCAGGTAATGATCCCTCTCCTTGTCTCTGATAAACCCTATGCTTTAGGTGGCCCCCTAGCTGATGTTAAACCTACCAATGAAAAACTGGGCGAGTTTTTTCCTTCTTACCGTAAATCTAGACCTCTAGGGCAAAAGAGCAACCCTAATGAGGATGGAGCCTCCCATGATACACCCACTTTGACGAAAATGGATCTGAGGTACCTTCATGATGGTACGAGATTGGTAAGAGCTGTCAACCCTTTAAAGGATTTTGACCTTTGGATGACCAGAATGGAAAGGGTCAAAGCTGATCATTGGAAAACCATTGGAATCTATGATCTGCTTATGCTGTCAAGGACCAACATCCCTTATTATTTGAACCTACTGGCAGCATCTCTTTATTTCTGGGATAGTACCCACTACACCTTTCATCTTCCTTGTGGGATGGTTACTCCCACACTCTTCGATCTTGCTGCCATTGCAAGTCTTCGACCAGATGGCATTTCATACGATCCTAATACTGATGCAGAGGATACCATAGGGATCTCTGACTCCAAGCTCACATACACCCACTTCATCAACTACCACAAACGTGATACTGCAGAAATCACTGATAAGGAACACATTGCGCTCCTCACCGTATGGCTGTCGAGGTATGTATTTTGCTCAAAATCCTTACAGGTGGCCAAGAAGTATCTCACTCTGGCCAACCAACTTCACAACAATAGAGGAGTTTGCCTTAGTGGGTTGATTCTGGCGAACCTCTACGAGTCTCTCAGCGAAGGGGCGGCTCGACTTAAAGACTTAGAGGCCCAAGGTACAGTTCACTTGAATGGCCTCCTCTGGCTACTTCAGTTGTGGCTCAATGCAACTTTTGAAGCTAGCCTTCCCAGGAAAGGGCAGGTCGATGAGGATTCTGCTGAAATTAAAGAGAGGAGGGTCGAAGGTACCCGCCTGGTGAAGCTCACTCCCAATGACGACGGGGAAACTCTCAAGAGAGCCTTCTCCGGTTACATTATGATGTTTGCCAAAAGGCATGAGTTCACACCTAGTATGGCTCCCTTTCCTGAGAGAAGATGTGGACCTGAGTGGTTTACAAGGCCATTCCCTGATTCATCCACCAAACTCGACGATGAATCTGTTTCAATCTGGGAAGCTTTTTTGATTCCTAGATTTATAATTCAGAGGCTGGATCTTGGAAGAGACATGGCAGCCTTGATTGCTTACCAACCAAATCTTGTCTCACGACAATTTGGGTTGGCTCAGATTTTCCCCAAATGCATATATGGGAAGAAAGGCCGTGTGGTGCTTCATACTGCCAGTTTTGATGAAGGAGGTGCTGCAGTCACTTTCGACTGGTGGAACGCTAGGAAAACAACCCTTTCCCCTGTGTACTTTCAGCCCACATTCTTGTGCACCAAACCCTTCCATAACTGGTGGTCGAAGTACTACAGTGAACAATTTCTTGATGTTGCTGCTTTCTCTTCCTTACTTGACCACGCTTTTCTTGATGTGCAGGAAAAAACCAAGAAGAGTAAGTTCATTCATGTCAAAGAAATTCAAGCCTTTCAAAAGTACTTTGAAACTGTCTATCGACCAGATGATATTAGTCGAACCGTTCGTGAGGCTGCTGTCACTTTGAAGGGGAAATTTCTACAAAAAATGGATCAGTTGAAAATCCCTTCAAACGTTCCTCTTGAGAAATGTTATAAGGTAGCTTTTGAACTCTTTCCTCCAAAGTTCCCTCGACTGCCTAATGCTAATTTTGGAGTGGCACTTGCCCCCCCATTTCCAGACTGGTTTGTCTATGGTGAGCACTTAAAACTCCTTCGACAGCAGTCTCAACCGAAAGCCCAACAGGTGGTTGCGACTAAACATACGCTGGACAGTTTCAAAGGACACCTTCATATAGGGGTCGAGGATGTCCGTGTCGAATCCGAAATATATGAAGGTTTGAGGCCCTTGATTTGTGATTTTTAACTAACCACTCAATTATTAACCTTGTAATAATCGTCTCTCTTTCAGCTATGGCCAGGAAGACCGGCTCATCAAAGGGTGCTGTAGGAGTCGAAAAGGACACTGAAGGCACAAAGGTATTTTATATCTCTTTCCTAAGTCTTTTTGTGTAACCAATCTTCTAATATTTGCATCACCTTTTAGGCTGCTCGAAAACCTCCAACGCCTTCAAAAAAGGGCAAGAAAGGTGCTCAAGCAGTTGTCCCTCTAGATACTGATGATGAGTCCCCTGAGGAGATAGTAGTTAAGAAGAAAAGGAAGCTTGTCAAAGCTTCTGGAACTACCACCCAATCTCCCTCAAAGGCGGCAATAATTCTTGAGAAGACACCTGCTGGTAGTGGTGTCAAGAAACAACTCTCCAGGGTTGCGTCGAAAACGACTGCTGGTGATCCTGAGAGTGCAAACTCAAGTCCTGATGTTGCGGCTGTACAGGTATGCGTACTATCTTCACTCAATATTTGGATTCCCTACTCAGATTTCTCCCAATCTTATTCTCTTTACTTGTGGTTTTCAGGCTGATGCAGGTGGTTCTAACCCACCACAATCTTCATTCAGCTTTGCAAAAACTCTCCTGAATAGCCAAGGTGAGCCAACTTATCACCCTGCCTCTGACCTTGGTTCTGGATATAGTTCACTGAACGAAATTAACCAACCTATCCCTCTTACAGTTCCTCCTCCTGAAGCGGATGGAACAAACAAAAATTCGCCTGCCAGGACCCATACTCAACAATCCCAGACCGATGATTCTGATCATGAAGAGGATGATGTTTCTCACCATCAACCTCTCGACCACACAGAGACTATTGGTATAGACATAGAAGGAAGGACAACTGAAGTAGGAGAAGAGGAGGTCGAAGATGAAGAAGAACAAGAAGAAGAGAGGGAGAGGACTGAGCAATATCAAACCCATTCGACTGTGGCTGAGGTAGGTCCTGTCAACAATCCAACTCTTAAGCCTGCAGTCACTTCGACTATTGGAGAATCCCCTGCAGGAGACCCACTGGCTACTCTCAAATGGTTAAATCCTCGAGAGTATGCCAGATTGATACTTGGGAAGAAGTACAGTTCTTCAGGTACTAGTCTTAGTACTTCGACCAGTTCTGGGGGTCCAACTCCAGATGACTTTGCCAGCCATATCCTTCAAAAAATCAAAGACAAATTCTTCAAAGGGGACATCCAAAATGTCTTACTTCCGGATCGAACTGCACCTCTCTTCCTGAAAGACAGTCTCCAAAAACTGGATCTCTCGACCCTTAGTACATATGTGTCTGAATTCCTTATGGAGTTAACTGCTTTAGTAAATCAAATGTTTGAGGACTTGAAACTTCTTCCCAAGATCTAAGACACCATTGAGGTTACAACTGGATTGGAACATGCAGCTTGGGACGAAGCACACGCATCAGAAACTAAGGTCGAAAATCTGGAGATTGATCAAAAGAACAGGCAAGCAGAGATAGCATCGAACCAAAAGAATATTGATAACTGGAAGCAACAAATTGATGAACTACAAAACAAGATTTCCAACGCTGAAAAGCGCAACCTTGAGCTGAAAGAATTCGACGATACTGAAATGGCCAGAGAGCTAAAGCGCACCATAGACTTCCTCGACAAAGCCCAAACGCTTGAGAAGGAACTTTCCGCAGCCAAGCTCAACAAAGCTCTGTGTGAGAAGCACTTTAAGACTCACAAGGTCAACTTCCTTGAGTTAAAGTCGAAGCTACCTTTCTGATTTGTCCCATGATTTCTTGTTTGTAGTTCCTTTTTTATCATCATGTTTTATGGCCCTTTGAGGCCCTATGTAAAGACAATCTCAATGCCCTATGGCATTTATTTAAATACTTCTGTTTACTATTAACTCTTCGACTTGCAAAATTTTCCTCTTAAACTTTGCTAATCTTTGTAATTAAAGTACTCTGCCTTTTTTCTTGGAAATCATGAAAATAACGCAGTATTTAACAGCTTAGTGTTCCAACGACACAAGTTTCTATTTCATAAAGGAATATTAATGGCGCAACCCTAGGGTATACTCCCAAGAGTAATTTCACGTATTTCCATCGTTGACTGGTCAATCTTTACAAGGCCTTGCCTCTATAAAATCCTCTTCAAGTGAGCCATATTTTGCATCTACTGAAGCAAGCATGAGTACTTCCTCAAAGAAGGCAAGGACAAAGAAGGTGGCTGAGGAGACAAAGAAAGCTGAGGCAACAACTACTGCCCTCAATGATACTTCAACTGGAGCAACATCTCGCGCCAAGAAGAGAGAAACCAAGATGAAGGTCCCCAAGAGAGGACATTCCAAAGCACAAAACTCTGATGATGAAGCTAACGAAGATTATGTTGCCTTCCTCAACTCTATTAATTGGAGGGACTATGAATGACCTTTCTCCTAGGTTTCATGTTGTTGTACTTGTTTCCTTTCCTTTGTATGCCATTTTGGCCTCACATGGCCTATTTTCGTTTTTATAATCTGAATGAAACTTATGTTTTAATATGAATCTCTTGTAAAATAGGCTTATATTTTTTCAAATATTTCCCATTTACCCTTAAGACTCTTAAATCACCCTCCATCTCTTGAATCTCATAAGCATTATTACTAAATGCCTTAATAATTTGAAAAGGACCTTCCCACTTAGGAGACCACTTCCCCAAAGTTCTGGTCTTTCGATCCATGGGTAAGATCACTTTCCACACTAGATCTCCAGCTGAAAAGGTTTTAATCTTGACCTTTTTGTTATAAGACTTCTCCACCCTCTTCTTTTGCCTTTTCAGCAACTCTAATGCATGGAATCTTTCTTCATCTAAGCCTACTAATTCATCAAGCATCATATTCCAATAAGATTCAGATGGAATCTCATGATGCCTTTGAATCCTTATTGACTGAAGATAAATTTCCACAGGCAAAAGTGCGTCATGACCAAAGGTCAGTCGAAATGGGGTAGTATTAGTTGCCTCTTTAGGGGACGTTCGACATGCCCACAGTATTTGGTCCAATGTCTTATGCCAATTTCTTGGCCTCTTTCCCACATGTTTTTTTATCAAACCAATAACCACTTTATTTGCCGCTTCGACTTAACCATTAGCTTGAGCATAATAAGGTGTGGATGTTAAAAGCTTAAATCCCATTTCTTTAGAAAAATCTTGCATTTTTCGACCAGTGAAGACTGATCCTTGGTCTGTTGTAATTGTCCATGAGATTCCAAACCTATAGATGATGTGTTTCTGGATAAATTCAATCACATCTTCTTGATCAACATTTGGTAATGGGATAGCTTCGACCCATTTGGTAAAATAATCAATACCCACCAAAATGTACTTATGATTCTTTGATGATGCTTGTCGAATTTCTCAAACCAAATCAAAAGCCCATCCTCTGAAAGGCCAAGGCTTTACTATAGAGTGCAACTCACTTGCAGGGACGTGTTGGATGCCAGCATGAACTTGACATTCCTGACAACCCTTAGCAAATTCAATACAATCTTTTAACATGGTGGGCCAATACATGCCCTGTCGAAACAACAACCATTTCATTTATGGCCTACCTGATGTGCCCCACATGCCCCACTATGGACAGTTGAAAGGGCCAAGTATGCCTCTGCCTCACTGAGGCACTTAAGCAATACCCCCTCAGGAGTCTTTTTGAATAATTCATTATCCAACAAGACATAACTTAAAGCTTGGTACATGATTTTCCTCTCTGTTGAAGCTATTGGATTTTTCAGATAATCCATTATAGGTTTTCTCCAATCCTTGTCAGTTATGTTATCAACTGCCAGAATTGCAAAATTATCTTCATCAGCGTATCCAAGCTTAGTTTCTTCCAAGTCTGATGGGGCTAATCCTACTGACACCACCCTTCCTCTAACTTCGACTTCGATTGCATCTTGTAATTTGTCTTTCGAAACTTTATATCCTGATGCAATCTGAGCCAAGTCATTAGCTACCTGGTTTTCCAGTCTAGGGATGTGTCGAAAACTAACTGCGTCGAACTTTTTCAACAGTCGATTCAGAACTACAAAGTACATAATCAAGTTTTCTTTTATGCACTTGTACTCTTTGGTCACTTGTTTTATGACCAGTTCTGAATCTCCCATTATTTCGACATGAGTTGCCTCCAATTCCAACAATACTTCAAGTCCAGCAATTAAAGCTTCATATTCAGCTTCGTTGTTAGAACAACGACCTTCGATTTTATACTTAAGTGTTGTTGGAATTTTATTAGGAGAAATAACAAGTACTCCTATGCCTGTCCCATCTTTGTGGCTCGACCCGTCGAAATATAACTTCCAAGGTTCCACATCAAGATAGTTCAGGGGGGTCTCATTTGTATAATGGTCAGCTATAAAGTCTGCCACTATTTGTCCTTTAACAGCTTTTAAAGGCTTATAAGTTAAAGAATATTCAGTTAATGCTAATGCCCATTTTCCAATTCGACTATGCAAAATAGGTTTGTACAACATATGTTTAATAACGTCATAACGAGAAGAAACATAAACATCAACTAGTTTTATATAATGCTTTAATTTGGTACAAGAGTAATACAAACATAAACATAATTTTTCAATCATGTTATATCTAGTTTCTACATCATTTAAAACTCTACTAAGGTAATAAACGGCTCTTTCGACACCATCATCACCCGCTTGAGCTAACATGCTCCCTAAAGTTCTATCTGACGCAACTATGTACAATCTCATACACTTATTGCCACGAGGTGGTGAGAGAATAGGGGGTGAGTCAGGTACTCTTGGATCCTGTCGAAGGCTTCCTGTTGAGCTTGCCCCCAGTCGAACCCATCCTTGCAAGCTCGAAGCAATGGTGAGAAGGCTTGCGTTTTCCCACTTAAGTTACATATAAATATCCTCAAGAAATTTATTTTGCCCAAGAGAGACTGCAATTCCTTCTTTGTTGATGGCGCTTTTGCTTCCATAATGGCTTTGGTTTTATTCTGGTTAATTTCGATCCCCTTCTTGTGGACCACAAAGCCTAAGAAATCCCCTGCCTGCACACAAAAAGCACATTTGAGAGGATTCATTTTTAGACCATGCTTTCTTATCCTTTCAAAGGAATGTCGAAGATGGCTTATATGATCTTTTCCCGAAAAGGACTTAACAACAATATCATCAATATATATTTGCATAAAAGTCTCAATGAAATCATGAAAGATCGAATTCATTGCTCTCTGGTAAGTTGCCCCAGCATTTTTTAGACCAAAAGGCATTACTACCCATTCATAAGTGCCTAATGCCCCTGAGCATCGAAAAGTAGTTTTTAGGACATCTTCCTCAGCAATGAATATTTGGTTATAACCAGAATAACCATCCAACATACTCAAGTATTCATGTCCTGCAGCAGAATCAATCAGCATTTCTGCCACAGGCATAGAATATTCGTCTTTAGGGGTTGCAGAATTTAGATCTCTAAAATCTATACAGACCCTTAAAGAACCATTCTTTTTAATGACTGGTACAATATTAGCTAACCATTTGACATACCTAGCTATACGGATGAACTTGCATTTAAGTAGCCTTTCAATTTCCTCCTTGATTTTGGAAAGGATTGTTGGGGCAAACCGTCTTGGATTTTGCTTGACTGGCTTTTTCCCAGGTATGATTGGCAACTTATGTTCAACAAGCTCTCTCCTCAAACCAGGCATTTCATCATAGCCCCAGGCGAAGCAATCCTTGAATTCCTTCAATAGTTGGACCATTTCGACTTTGAGTAGTGGGTCGAGACTAGCACTAATATAAGTAGGCCTTTTTACTCCCCCTTCACCCAAGTCAATTTCTTCCAAAGGATCTTGCGCCAGTATTTTAATATTATCTGACAGTGGATCCTTTTCAAAACCTAAAGGCTCATTATCATAAACAGCATCAAGCCTTTGGTTTTGGTATTCGATTTGAGGCCCATCAGGTGGCTCAGGTTCAAAGTCCTTACCAGGGCCTACTTCACAAATTTGAGTTTTGGCTTTGACAGCCATGTGGTTGTGTGCATCCTCTAAGGCCACTTGTAACTTAGATTCGGCCACATAGGCCAAAATTCTTTGTAGTGCGTCGAATTCAGTCATTGTTACTGAATTCACTTTCCCAACTTATGGGGTCAACTTCAGGCAGCCCATAGTACGGGACATTGCCTTCTTCTCTTATGACTTCTCTGTCCCATCGAAACCCCTCCAGTGGGTGCAAGTGTAATGAGCAGAATGCATGGTCATCTGGGGTGA
Source organism: Lathyrus tuberosus (assembly GCA_022829125.1). Lineage (NCBI taxonomy): Eukaryota > Viridiplantae > Streptophyta > Magnoliopsida > Fabales > Fabaceae > Lathyrus > Lathyrus tuberosus. The sequence goes on along the minus strand of JALAZF010000068.1, from coordinate 8,117,914 downwards.
GATCAAATTCTGCTGGATTACAAGGCGCAATATGCGCCAAGTTTTTATCGAACTCAACACCATCAACATGATTAACAGGCACCTTAAAGTACCCTTGATCAGCTTCAATGTTTTCTACTATTCCATCAGGCCTCCAGATTGTTATTCGTTGGTGAATTGATGAAGGTACTGCCCCAATGCCATGGATCCACTCCCTTCCCAGCAAAAGGTTGTAGTTAGCTTTGCTTTCGACCACCATAAACAAGGTGGGTCTTGTCACTGTACCCATAGTCAAGTCAACCTGTAAGACACCTAGAGTGGTCCCAATCTTCCCTTCATAGTTAGAGAGAACCATGTTGTGGGGTTTAAGATCAGTGTCGAATTTACCAATTTTACTTAGCAGAAAATGTGGCATTAAATTGACAGTAGCCCCACAATCCACCAAGATCTTATTTACAGCCACGTTCTCTACTTTCCCTGTAATGTACAGAGGTTTCAAGTGTCCCTTCATGGCCTCAGTTGGCCGCTCAAAGAAAGCATTCTATTCTTCGACACAGCCATTGTTCATTACATAATAACACACAGGTTGGTGTGCTGCCATTTCTGCCTCAGCGTTGGCATCCAAATTTTCCATTTCAGTCACTCTGTCATATTCTCTTGGCATTACTGATACTACGTTGACAATGATGTTTAAAGAAGAATCAGAGTCTGAATCAAAATTGTGGATCGAAGCTTCATCTTCAACTGCTTCAACCACAAATTTATCAGCTTCTTCCTTCTTGGAAGTAAACAGCTTTCGGCCCACAGGTAGCTGGTTTGTTGTTTTCATGCCAACACCTTTTTTACTAGCTGGCAGAACATTAGTGCCGGTCTCCGTCGAATCTTTAGCCTGAGCTTCCCTTAAAGCCTTCCTTCGCCTCTGTTCTCTTCTCCACTGGGACCTGGACATAGGATTTTTTCCTTTGTAATTCTCAGAAACGTAGGCAGCTTTGTTGGAGGACTTGAATTCTTTCCTATACTCAATTGAAGAACCTCTAGCCACATCAAAACTTTTCCATCTTTGCTTCCCTTTTCCTGCTGCTTCGACTGGTTTAACCCACCTTCCAGTTGGTACTTCACCGCTGGGCTTGAAAGTAGCTTGCTTGGCCCTTGGAATTTGTGGCCTTTGGCCATATTGTTTTTTAGTAGCTTTCCTTGGGTCGAAACACCCTGGCATTTGAGCAGCTCTCTTCTCACGTCCAGATTTGGCCTCTTTCCTAGCTTGGAGGCCATGAGCAGCTTCTTTGTCGAAGATAGCACTGCATCGAGGGCACAACATGACTTCAGAGTTCTTCCCCTGGCACCTGTGGAGAAAATCAACAATGGTTTCATCCTCCCTAGGATAAGCCAGTTTGTCGCAGTCCTTTTGTTCATCAATATCCATGGCCTGTCTGTCAGTAACTTCGACCATGTTTATGTTGACTTCATCTTTTAAACGCATTTTGGAGAAGCTAACATCAAGGCCTTCAGTAGCCTCGTCCATCTGTCTGAAATGATTAGCAATCTCTTTAGTCACCATCTGCAATTTTGGTGCTTCAGCTTCAGCATGGGTCTCGACTGTAGTTTCAGTGTCGAACCTTTGAACTTCAGAAGACGTCCTAAAGTAGTGTTCAACAGCCATACATATCAAATGCTCAAGCTGGTAGCCATCCATTTCTTTAGCCTCTCTAATAAACACAAGATCATTGGTAAGGTCCTCAGTAACCTCCACCACTGTGGCATTTTTGCCAAGAGCTTCGTTGGTGCTAACACTATCCGAACTGCTGTCAAACAATTCAACCAGTTCGACCATGTTGACCTCCTCAGGCTCTGCATAGTTTGCTTCAGCTACTTCAAGGGGGTTGGTATCAATCTTCATCTGGGTCTTAGTCTTCTCCCCAAATTTGAGCCTTCCCTCCTGAATAGCATTCTGCACCAAATCCCTGAAAAGAAAACATTGAGACGTCTTATGACCCAAGTAATTATGGTATTTACAAAAACCTCTCTTTTTTCTTTGCTCTAAAGGTGGTATTTTAGCACCAGGAGGCACTAGTATTTGACCATCCTTAACTAACAAATCAAAAATTTCGTCACATTTTGTGATATCGAAAGTATATGTTTTCTTTGGGAGGTAGCTTACGTCGAATACCAGGAGGGTATCGACGAGTTATATGATGAGTCCGTTAGGTTCGACGAAAATGAAATAGACCTTGCTGAACTTAAGAAGGGCCCTCCTTATTCTTGTAAATTATTAGTCCCTTCAAATGGAAAAAATCCTGTCGAACCTTAAATACTGGGTGTCAAGTTTTTTCCTGATAGAGTAATCAAGGCCACCAGCGGCCATTTCGACAAGTTCATGCTCAGGCACTTGTGTGAAGCATCTAGCCTTGAGCAGTCGAAACCTATTCAAGTAATCATCTATTGGCTCATTGAACTTTCGTTTCACACTAGCCAATTCTTTCAAACTAATTTTAGTCTGACCCATGTAAAATTGCTCATGAAACAAACGTTCTAACTGGGTCCAATTACAAATCGAACCAGTTGGTAACGTAGTGAACCACGTGAATGCATTTTTAGTGAGGGAACTAGGGAAGTATTTTACCCTCAGACTTTCATCATTCGCAATTTCCCCAGCTTCGATCAGGTAGCGCGCCACATGTTCGACGGTAGATTCTGTAGTATCTCCTGAGAACTTAGTAAACTTTGGTACTTTTTTCCTGGGAGGCAATTCAGCTTGGAGTATATAGTCTACTATAGGCGAAGTAAAGTTTGGCCTAGAAAAACCCATATTCAGGCCATTTCGAGCCATTATTCTTTCGACCATGGCTGCCAAATTGTTCTCTGCTGCTACATTGTTGCGTCGAACCTGATTCACCACATGATCAGCGTTTTGATTTCTGTTCACTAGCACCATCCTTGGGTCTTCCTCTTCAAGTATAAGTATTTGATTTCTAGGAGGCTCCTCCCTAGGTGGTTCGACCAACTCTGGATTCACTTGTTGAGCGTTCTCCCTCCTCTCGACTCCTTGATTTTGATGTTGAATAGGAGCGGGCATTCCCATGAATTATGTTATACGTGTCATCTGGGTTGTCATTATTTGATTGGTTTGAGTAGTATTCTGGATCAATGGCTGGAAAATCTCTCCCATCGTCTGAGACAAAGTATGTACCATTTGCATGTTGCTCTCATCCATCTGTTGCCTCAAATACGCTGTAGATTCATTTGTTAAGTTGGGCCCTTGAGCAGAATATCCCAGACCTATGGACTGGCTGTTTCGACCCATGTTAATGCCAGAACCTGACTCCTGTAAAGGGGAAGATATCATATTTTCTGAATATATTGGGGGTGCAGTACGTAAATTCTGCATCATTGCCGTTGGCATGCCATAGATTGGGTTCCTAGGCAAAGGCTGTGAAAATCCTGGGGGAGGAAATTGCCTATACATCGAAACTCCTCCTTGTGGAGTCTGAGGATTCGTCACTGATGGACCAATGTACTCCAGGACTTGCTGAGTGTAAGGCCTCACATATGTCGCTCCTGGTCCTGCTGTCGAAGGTGTTGGTTCTGTCGCTATGGTTAACACTGTCGACCCTCCTGTCGAAGGAACTGGAGTTGGCGCCACAGTACTTCTTGGTAATTCTTGAGGATTGATGGTGCTGTTCTGAACACTTGAACTGCTTGGTTGAGTATTAGTCCCAGCAGAACTGGGATTTGAATTTCCTTGGCCAGATGCCATTCTCCTCACGTTTCTTCTCTTTGGCCTATATTCACTTGAATTGGCTACCTTTCCACTTCTCAAGTGCATCTAATAAAGTTCGCCACAATTTCGACCAATAAAACGAAAAAAAATTCAAAAAGGCAGTTATAAAACTTCCTTTTGGCAGTTATTTAAAAGTTATAAACTTCCAAATTCACGTTTAGCACGGTCCCACCGGGTGTGCCAATTTGAATACCTTGAAAATTGGTAAACAACCGCTGATCTTCTAAAACAATAAAGTTCTAGTAACTTGCAGGATCGATCAGATTGATCCTAAGACATGTGTTGTATGTGTATTTAGAATATTTCACGATTTGGTAAAGTATGCCTTTCGACAATGCACATAAATAAAAAGGGGTGTTTGAAGTGTAAAGGAAAGCGATAAAGATCAAAGAAATAACTAAGTCGAACAATACATTAAAGAAAAGAAAAGGCTGAATGTAAAGGTTTGATAAAAGCTGGAGTTAAATGCTGGAAAAGAATGCATAAAGATCTTAAAATGCAGAAAGGTAAATGCTTGAAAGTAAAGGCTTTTAATGTAAAACTTCAAAGTAAAGACTTGGTAATGTAACTGACTTGAAAGGTAACAGTTTGTGGAAAAAGATTTCAAAGTAAAGAATCTAAAACAGAAACTTCAAAGTAAATTGCATTGCAATAAAGGATAATGGTGATTACAATCACGTACATTCTCACTTCACTTGTTTCTCGACACACTAGATACTTTGAGTGAATATAGAGTTACTTGTACAAATATGATTTTTTCACACCCATTCTAACCCTAGAACTAACGTATTTATAATACTCTAAAGTAACCACCATCTGATGGTTTTACTCCTAGAATACGCCATTTGGCACTTCGCATGTCTTCACGTTCTGGATCTTCGCCACCTGTCCTCTTTTCAAATTCAAATAGTAGAACTTCCCTCCACTATTCAGTTGTAACTGCAGCGCATTATCCATAGCCACTTTACCATATCGAATTGACTCCTTGGACTTTGCAATATTTGAAGTCCTAAAATCATTCTCTTCGACTCGAGTTCTCAACGAATATAGTCGAAGGTCTTCTGGTCGAATCCTTCTTCTTTAGCTTATTATTTTAAAGTGTAACTTCTTTAAAAGCCAAATCATTTAAAATCATGTAGCGTCGACATTAAGAGCTAACACATGCAGGGCCAAGTTGTAGTAGAAAAGGAGAAAAATGAGAGATCGAGAAATAAGAGGAGGAAAAGGAGGAAGAAGAAGAGTATCAAGAAAAATATAAAAAAGACCTTGAAGAATATGACTGTCATGAATGAACATCCTTAACTTTTAAACTTTGGGATTTCTTTTGAACTTGTTTTAATTACTTTGTTGAATTTGTGTGTGTTTTAATTTCTTTTCTGAATTTTTTTAATGACTTTGTTTCTTTGAGTTCCAAATCATTTAAACACCATGCACATTTTATGTTGTTACATCAATCCATTAGATATGAGTTTCAAAATGATACAAAAAAGAAAGTTATGCTACTATAATACATAGACCGACTAAGTGCCACACAATGGCCTTAATGGAGATCGGTCATACAGCCGGGCAACACAACAAATTTGGGGCTGAGCAAGGACATATTTTCAACACTCAATTATTTTGTTGCTTAAGTACATGCAAATGTTTTCTGTAGAGGGTGGAATGCAAAGATGATCCAAACCAACCTATACTTGTTTGTTTTAAATTGTTTTCTTGATTAAGTGTCAATTTTTCCGAATTTTTAAAAAAAAAGTACTATCGGAGAAATTTTATCTATAAATGATTCAGATAATGATTTGAAAAATTCAAAAATGCATGGAACCACAAATAATAGGTTGACTACAAAAAGTCATAGATACAATGGCTTGAAAAATGTTTTCTTCTCTATAAATGCTTTATTCATAATTAATTCCTAACTATCTATGAAAAATAGCAAGGTAATGAATTCTTTGATTTGTTCAAAGTTTGATTTTTTTCTACGGTTTAGAGAAAACATGTTGACATGAGTCAGGAATCATAAAGCCTACCCCAATGATAAGTGTGAAATCTCATGTTTTACATAAATACTGAGAGTAGATATGCATAATAACTAAGTAGACTTTGTATTAGTCTTGTTAATTACTCGATGTGTTTGAAAGTCATGGATAGGATCAAGGCATTGCTTGTCTTGAGTGAAAAAACTATTTGACCTAAAAAGCCTATCTTGTGATGATGAGACTACTTTGACAAACCCCTTTCAGTCGTACAATGAAAAATTATTTTGTTCTTTTAAAGTTACAACCCTTAGCTAAATTTAAAATGAAAAAAAAAATCACTAGATTATCCTAAGGATAGGAGAGCAAGAAAAAAAGCAAGAGTATTGTAAAAATGAAAGTTAGGGAGAAAAGGAAAAAGGAAAAGTTAAAAAAAAAAACTCAAATAGTACTGGTGCATGGAAAGAAAGAAAAATGTTTTGACAAAAACCAAAGTAAAAGATAAAAACTTTAAGCATACAAAAATAAAAAAAAAGGCACCAAAATAATGGTTTGTAAGAAAGTGGAAATCAAGAAGGAGAATTACATGAAAATAAATACCATATTCTCCACTATCTTTATCCTTTTTAATCTAAATAAAAACCAATATTTTTTGTAAGCCCAACTACGTTATAACCTAAAGAAACACCTTAGTAATCCATGACTGATGATATATCTTGTAGTAATATTGAGATGAAATACAAATTACTACTATAGTATATGCATTGTCCAAAAATTTGAGGGAAAACACTAACCATTTAGTGATACTCAGTGAGATTACGATTTTGATGAAAGATTAACCATTAATTTGGACTTTTTTTAAATCTTACTTTGGTTAAGCAAAATATTCATCTGTATACTATGGTTCGTGGATAGTCATGATATTGATTATGAAATTGAAATTGAAAATTAACACCATGTCATAAATACAATTTCAAAAAAATCTTGACCTAAATTCAGGCAACCTATCAAAAGAAACATGCAACATTTTTTGAATCATCTGATAATTTAGTTTAAGGATGTTGAGGTGAGAATCGGATATCAAGCTATTAATGAACTTGAATCACAAATCTTTGAAATTCACCACTGAGCTTTGATTTGTCAAAAGGAAAGGGTAAAGATCGAAGAAAACCCTAAGTTCAATGTAAAAACAATGCAAGGAGATCTAAGGTTCGGGGGTTGGTTATACCTAGGGAAGGTGTTATCACCCTAAGTATCTGTAGTACTCTACAGGAACCTCTTGTTTTATTTGTGTTATGTTATTGTTTGCTTGATAAGGGAAATGTTAAGGTAAAGACCTAGGAGTTTATTTCTAAGTATGCTCGCCAAGACATCGCATCTCGTGCCTACGCATCCTGACGGGAATGAAATCAGAGCATTCGTAGTTTCCCTCAATAAGGGTGAGGAACTCTTGACTGTGGTCAAGGTTCCAATGGGGAAAGTAAGCGTCCATGGCAAGACACCTACATAAAGTACGGCGACTCTAAACCAAAGGCTAGGTTAAACGGTAAAGGAAATGTCCATGGCAGGACACTCACATAGAATACGGCGACTCTAATCATAAGGTTAGGATAAAAAGGAAGTAAGTGTTCATGGCATAACAATTGCATAGAGTACGGCGACTCTAATCCTAAGGCTAGGATAAAAGGGAGGATCATAAAGTTTTCCTAAGTATGACATGGTAGTCAACAAGGGGAAACCTTTCCATTGGAATGGACTTGGATGCGAACAGAAAAAAAAGGAATCTATGGAAGATTAAATCTTAAATTTTGTCAAACAGTGATGGACCTAAAGTTAGGATTGAAGGGAAAACTATCCTAGAAATTAGCATGCAAAGGATTAATCATAAGATCTAATCTGATTCCATTTATCAGAGATAAAATTGAATCAAAAACCTAAGGGAACATGGAAATAGAATCAATAAAAGCACACATCATAATTCACAAGAAATTTCATGATTAACAAATGGAATTAGAATTCTAACTAAGATTAATTAAAAATCTAATTTATCAATTAGAATTTTAGAAATTCTAATTAATCCATTAAACATTCAATTAATCATAAAAACAAAAGATTACCATATTAAATTTTTATTAAAAAAAAATACAAAACTAAATTTTAAAACAAAAATGAAATTGCTCCTTTTTTTATAGGAAATAAATTCCTAAGTTTTTAAACCAAAACCTAAATTTTCAAAAAAATAAAAAATAAAAATAAAGTAAGTAAAAAAAAAAGAAATGGGCCAAGTCCTTCCCAACCCGGCAACCACAACAACTTATGAGAAAAAAAAAAAGAAAAAAGAAAAAGAAAAAAGAAAAAGAATGAGGAGTTCAATTTCATTTTTCAGTTTCTTTCTCTCTCTCTCTCTCGACACAAACCCTCTCCGTTTCTCATATCAATCTCTCTACCACTATTCATCATTATGTTCTTAATTCATCTCCTCAATCTCTCGCCTCACTCTCAAATCAAACCTGGCCAGAAATGAAAACCCACCGCGCCATGGCCCTCTGGCCGGCGGCGGCGGAAGTAGTTCGCGAAGCCCTCTCCTATGAATTCACGGCCTCACAAACAGGACTCGAGGAAAATTTCTGTAATTCTAAATCAGACCGACAAAATGAATCAGAATTACCAACAATTAAGCATACCTTTGAAGAATTACGATGCTACGACTTCGACAACGGCGACGATTTCGACGGTACGTCTCCTTTCCTCTCCTCTACTCCAATGCTACACGTGCGAACTTTTCTCTCCAAACTGTGTGTGTTTGTTTTCTGTTGTTTCTCTGAATTTGTATGAATGTGAGTGTGGTTTTTGTGATTTGTGATGATATTGTGATTGCTGGCGTATTGTTGCTCATGGTGTGAATGTATATTTTTGTGAAATTGGCATCTCTCTGCAAATCGTGTGAGTGTATGTGATTCAATTGTGTGAATCTCCTCACTGCTCTTGCGTGATGTTCTCTGTTACTACTTCTCCCTCTATAATGCGTGTATGTGAATATGCTTCCCTGTTTCGGTTTATGGTTTGTGTGTATTTATAAATTCAAGTGCAATCAATTTCTGATTGAATGCTGCTAATTGCGTCTTCAATTCTTTCCGCTTCAGTCCCGACATGCTCATAGATTGTCTTGGAAACAATTTGAAATCATGCTTGGAATTGGTTTTAGAAAAAACATATGCTGCTATGGACATAAATTTATTTCCGTTTCGACTTGAACATGTCTGAACATGTTTTGATTCAACTTATTCAATTCAATCTCTTTTTGGATGCTTGATTCAATGATGAAAATTTTTCAGATTTTCCTTTTATTATCCTGTTTATTGACAGTCGGAGACAATTGTTTTAGCACATGAGAGCTCCTTTTGGGTTTATTCTTCACCGAACACTTTGCCACCATATTTTTATGATTAGCTGCAGTTTGGCCAGGTTCAGTCTTGGTTGTGAGCTTCCAACAAACAAACACGCATGACACTATTTTTTCAATTTTTTGATGATTTCTCAATATTGCAAATTCTGCACATATAGTCTTGTCATTCCCAGTTGGAGCAGCAACTAAGACATTGTCATCAGAATTATACAACACTGTCAAGTCTTGTGTCTATACCGGATTGAAGTGCTATGAACTTTGAATTCGACTCCATCTCGGGTGAGTTCGACATTGGTTTTACTTTTAGAGTTCGTATTCAATTCAGTTTGAGTTTTGATGCAGTTCAGTTTCGATTTGCCACTGTTTGAATTTTTATAATTGATTTCAAATGGCTTTGATTTTCAATGTTGGTTCCAAAGGATTAGAGTTCTCATTTGGTTTGTATTGGATTTCAACAGGTTTAGGCATTGTTTTAGCAGCTAGCTGAATCAAAGATGCACTTCTCTTCTATTGCAAATTCCCTCTATTGAAGCATCAACCTTAGCTTCCTTGCTACTAACATGCATTCATAAAGTCGGTCCTCTGCCACAAAAAGAACGTGACCCATAGCTTTTAGGAAGGGTGCTGAGCCAAGGGTACTTTGGATAAGCATAGGTGGTTCAATATTCTTTGGCGTTAAGGTTGTCTTAAGTGAGGGAAGTCGAGTTGAAGTTGGCTCGCGTGAAGATTTACTTGTAATTCTTTGGCTTGAAATATCATGTAGTTTTGATGGATTTGGTTTGTAAGAACTCTTCAAATTTTGTATGCCTTGAAAAAAAAAGATTGATGTAGCTTGTGACTTCTTAATTTTTTGTACTTTGTAAAGGACCTTTCAATATGTTTTACCACTGTTTCCAACATGTCACTAATAGAACTAATTTTTGAAGCAATGGACAAGGATAGGACAAGGATAGTTGAATCATAGATGGATGTTTCCATATACTGGCGGTGTCATTGAGCAAGAAAATAAATTGTGCTGAATCATGGATGGGTGTATCCATGTCATGTGCATTCTGCTGTATATTATTTTGAGCTTGGCCTGAAAATGTTTCCATATACTCCTTTGTGTAGAATTAATTTGAGCTTGGTCTGAAAATGTGAATCACCTATATATTATTAACTTAACTTGTGATCCTTGAAAGAATTTGAATTTTGAAAACTTGAATCCCATGATAACTTTGAATTTGGGTTTTTGCTTCTTTTGACTTGAATCTTATGATAACTTGAATCTTGCATCTTGGAGTTCAATCTACAAAATCTTGAATTTTCCTGATAACTTGTAATGATGCCTTGAATTTTATAACCATGAAAAGCTCTTAACAATTACTGAAATACTTAAAGAATAACGCGTCCAAGACTTCGTGAAACATCACATTGCAACCAATTTTGAAGTACCGTAAACCATTGCCAATCATAATACACTAAAGCCCAACAAATTTGAGTTTGAGATTCATATAACAATTCCATGAAAAAAACCATAGCCCGACCCTGACTTTATTGTGAGATATGGCCATAAAATCCATCCAAGCCATCTTCAAGGTCTTGTTCCAAGAATAGCCCATGAATGAGAAAGAATTCTAGAAAAGGAGCCCAGATCAAGTAGAAACCCTAGGACCACCTTAAATCATGATTAACTGGTCATGCCCTTAAACGTTTGGCTGAGAACCAACACCATCTGCACTTGAAATTAATGCGTCTGCACAAATTGGTTAGTCACAATAAACACACACACACACAAAGACCGTGTGACCTAAAAAGATGTGCAAAAGGTCAAGGAATCTAAGGGTAAAATTTGGGGTATGACAGTTGCCCCTATTTAAATATCTTTACCGGATGACATGAACGATGAAAATCTTCATGAAATCATGGTGAAAGGTATTTAAATATAGATAATCGAAAATTTTGCCCTTAGATGCAATGACATGCAATGCTATGGACACAAGAAAACTATCCTACGATGTTAACATGCAATAAACTCTAATATGATGAAAACGATGGAATGATAAATGCAAGATACAGACGAAAACAAACAGGGATAAAGTCAACACAATGAGTAACCGCTCACTGGGATGACAATGCACTGGGGAAAAGAAATAAAACGGGGAAATCTAAAGTGATGGATCAATAGGTTCAGGCATGACCAGTTGACACTTTTGAGAGAAAGACAATAAAAGATCCTCACTGGAGTTAGAACCGGAAAGACGGCCTCCACTGGGGAATATCCAAAGTAGTTGACCAACAGGTTCAAGTATGACCGGCTGACACTCTAGGACAAAAGGTAAAGTAATATCCACATAGCAATAGGATCATGCAAACAAATGCTGGAGTTCTCAAACAAGAAAGAACATCCAAGCCTCTGGAAATTCCTTAAACAAAGAGATCAAACGGGATCTTCAGGAAACATCAGGAAAAATACAAGATAATTAAACTCTTTTGTATGCCAAAATAATTGGACTTCACGGAGAAACACCCTTTGGATAAGCTTCTCAAAAGAGACTGTCACTTATCATCGTAAGGGACTTACACACCACAAAGAAAGGATAAGCTTCTCAAAGAGACTGTCACTTATCGTCGTATGGGACTTACACACCACTAAGAAAGGATAAGCTTCTCAAAGAGACTGCCACTTATCGAAAGAGGGATAAAAATGATAAGCTTTTCAAGAGAGACTGCCACTTATCTGACAAAAGTAAAAAGGGATAAGCTTCTCAAAGGAGACTGCCACTTATTTGACAAAGGGATAAAGATGATAAGCTTCTCAGGTGAGACTGCCACTTATCGTTGGAAAAGGATAAGCTTCTCAAAGGAGACTGCCACTTATCTGACAAAAGATAACAATGATAAGCTTCTCAAGAGAGACTGCCACTTATTTAGAAAAGGCAAAAGGAAACAAGCTTCTCAAGGGAGACTGCCACTTGTTATTGGAAATAATGAAATAGGATAAGCTTCTCAGGAGAGACTGCCACTTATCCGCAATGAGGAAAAGATAATTGAATCAACCATCATCCACGAGGGTCCAACTCTGTGGGGAATTTAGAAGGGATGGCACTTTCTGCCTAAGGTTGACAACCCAACTTGGAGAGAAGTAACAAACCCAGTCACTTGGGGAATAAACGCCAAAGTGAACGAAAATCGGTAAACACCAAAATGGTAGCAAAATGCTCGGATGTCATGCATATGTATGAATGCATGTATGTCATGCTTATGCTTATGCTGACAAAACAAATGAGGGGAAGTACTGAAGATGAAATAAACATCTCGACGAGGATACTTGGCCAACCTCTACAATAAGGATACATCTATCAAGAGATAGATAGAATTCCATAGGCAGAACCATAGTCTTACTTCAAGGTTTAAACTTCTCTGGGAGAACAGAGTATTCCACTTGGGGATGTAATGTCATGACTTCACTTGAGGGATTACCATCATGAGTCTGATCTCTTTGTCACAGAAGAAAACGTCCACTGGAAAGAGTCACCCATGATTTGAGACTTCGTAGGGGATAGAATGAATGTCCACTTCATCGGGGAAGTATGGAGCCAAGGCAGCTTATTAGGAAAAATAGAGTAACTTCAGTGGGAAACAAAGATGACTCCACTGGGGTGCAAATCCTCAACATCAACAATATGTATCACCATGGTGAACAGTGGGGAGATTCTCTGTAGTCTTGAAAATCACTTATGATTACAGGATCGGTCCAAGAGTGTTGTCAATTTATGCTTCAATGGGGATTTTTGCTGAAACTGGTCTAAAAGTGTTTCTACAACATTAAGAATTCCTGGGGAACAAAGATTTCCTTCAGATCCTTCCACAGGTCAAAGCAACTTTATATTCTTTTCACTGTGTTTTCAAAAAACTGTTTTAAATCCAAAACTTTTCACTTTCAAAATTATTATTAACAAATAACATTTTGCATAACAAAGAAAAGTAGAGAAAGCGTAAAATGGAAAAAATTGAAAGGCAAAAGTCTGATTTTATTCAAGAATGATAGCTTGCTAATGGCAAAGCTCCATGGAGTATTTACAATTGAAATTGGCAATAGGGAAATGTTACATTGAATCCAACGACACCCACTAACCCTAACAACTAAGACTTCCCAAAATCCTGCTTCTGACGAGAGCGGCTGGATTGGATTCCTGCTTTGATCTTCTGGAAAGAAAAACGCCATCTGATGTAGTGAAATACCTTTTGTCCCTAACTTTTGCCTGGATCGCCCTTTCGGGTGTTCAATCCACCAGGACGCTTATTTTTGTCTAAACCGCCCTTTTGGGTTTTCAGCTTAGCGAGATCTTATTATTATTATTATTATTATTATTATATTTTCATCCCTAACTTTTGCTTGGATCTCCTTCATAGGTTTTGATCCACTGGGATACCCATTGTTGCCTAAGTCTCATTTTCAGGTTTTCGACTTAGTAATTTTTTTTAGGCATAATATTTTTGGACTGCATCAGAGTTCACCGAATGTGCAAGCTCTTCACCATCCATTATTGTGAGAATTAACGATCCTTCTGAGAAGACTATTTTCACAACGTATGGGCCTTCATAGTTGGGCGTCCATTTCCCACGCATCTCTTTATGAACTGGTGAGATCTTCTTGAGTACAAGCTCTCCTTCTCAGAATTCTCAAATTCAGACCTTCTTGTTAAATGCCCTCTTCATTCGTTTCTGTTATAACTGACTGTGGCACATTGCAGTTATGCGCTTCTCGTCGATGAGGTTCAGCTGGTAAAATCTTTCTTGGACCCATTCTACTTCATCAAGCTTGGTTTTCATCAATACCATCAAGGACAGTATCTCTACTTCAATAGGAAGGACCACATCCATTCCATACACCAATGAAAAAGGGGTTTCCCCTGTTAAAGTTCGCACTGAAGTTCTGTATCCGTGCAAAGCAAATGGTAGCATTTTATGCCAATCTTTTTATGTCTTTACCATCTTTTGCAGGATTTTCTTGATGTTTTTATTTGCAGCTTCAACAACTCCATTCATTTTAGGATGATAAGGAGAGGAATTGTGGTGCATGATCTTGAAACTTTCACACAACTCCTTCATATTTTTATTGTTCAAATTGGTCCCATTATCTGTTATGATTCGGCTTGGAATTCCATAACGGCAGATAATCTCTTTCTTGATGAAGCGGGCAACCACTTGCTTGGTTACATTGGCATAAGAAGCAGCTCCAACCAATTTTGTGAAATAATCAATCGAAACCAAAATGAATCAGTGGCCGTTGGAAGTTTTAGGTTCGATTGCCCTAATCATGTCAATGCCCCACATTGAGAAAGGTCACGGCGATGATAAAACATTCAACAACGTTGGAGGCACATGCACCTTATCAGCATAAATTTGGCACTTATGGCGTTTTCTGGCATATTGGATGCAATCAGATTCCATGGTTAACTAGTAATACCCAGCTCTTAAAATTTTCTTTGACATAGCATAACCATTGGCGTGAGTTCTAGATGATGCCTCATGAATTTCTTGAAGTAACGTGTCTGCTTCACATTTGTCAACACATCTAAGCAGAACCATGTCATAGTTTCTTTTATACAACACATCATTGCTGAGGAAGAATTTGGATGCCAATCTTCTCAGAGTCTTCTTGTCAAGAGTTGTAGCATCGGCCGAATATTCCTGGTTTTGCAGATAGTTCTTAATGTCGTGGATTCATGACTTGTCATCAGTTTTCTCTTCAACTAGTTGATAGTAGGCGGGCTCGGTCTTGCGCTCAATTTGAATGAGTGGTGCTTCATTAACAAATCTGACCATCCAAATCGAGGCTAGCATGGCTAATGCATCAACAATATGGTTTTCAGACCTCGGGACATGTAAAAAAGTGACCTCATCAAAGTATTGGATCAACTCCACAATATAAGCACGGTATGGGATCAACTTTTTGTCTCGGGTCTCCCATTCACCCTTGACTTGGTAGATCACCAAATATGAATCTCCACTCACTTCAACAATTTAGATTCGGAGGTCAATGGCTGTCTCAAGGCATAGAATACATGCCTGATACTCGGCAACATTGTTTATACATTCAAAATCTAACCTTATTGTGAATGAGGTATAACCGCCATCGGGATTTATCAAAACGGCACTGTCATACCCCAACTTTTGACCACTAAGATTTCCCATCATTGTGCAAATCATTACCACAATATGGATGTATCATTATGCCTCATTAGTCTCCCCAAAGAGGGGTGAGCTTTCACTACAATTGAATTAGGATTTCAAGCCCTCTCTGAGCCTTATACAAAGGATCAATCAAGAAATGACATGATCTTCAACTTGTCTAACCTCTCAAACATCCACAAAGGATCAAGAGGACTCCCATATCAAGGATTAAGGACAAGGTTGCTATCTTCCAAGTGGATTAAGCCTCAAGATCTCCAGTGTCACCAAATTAGGGTTTTGCTCGACCAGGGCCTCTAGATGGAAATTTTCCTCTGGGCATGAGCCAATGCTTCAAAGCATAACCTAAAATACTCCAGGAACCTCATGGACCCAATCATCAAGTCAATTTAGCCTCAGGGGATGCATACATAAAAAATCAGGAATTAGGGTTTCTTGACCTAATTCACTCCTAAGTTGACTTTTGGGACAAAACATGAGCCAAAACCTCAAGACATTATTTGAGGGTCTCTAATACACTATATTGATCCATTTGCAATAATGGATTGATCCAAGAAACTTGATCAATAAGTTTCAATTTCTTCTGAACCACACTTAGGGTTTTGAAGAAAAAGTCAACTGTGCCTTTGATTTTTGACCAAGACATGCTCCCAAACCTTGCGACATGATTCAATACACCCTATAACACCTATGAAATCAATCCATCAAGTTAGATTTATGTCAAGGACTTGATTTCATAGAGGATCGCACAGTTTGGAGTTCATCTGATAAAAAGTCAATTGTGCCCAAAAGTCAAAGTTTGACTTTTTGAGTTTTAGATCAATTATGGTTCCCTAACCCTAAAATGATGTTAATGTGTGATTTGAATCAACATTCATCAAGAAAAATCAAAGAAAGTGGGATAACTTGTAAAAGGGGTAACCATAATAACTTAGAAATTTTTTAAGTTATGGAACAAGTGGCTAGGGTACCAACTTTGGAGGATCATATCTCCTAAACCACAAGGCCATTTTCTCCCATCCAAAGCTGGGTTTGTAGCTCTCATGGCACTCTACAAAAGCTTCAACTACCACTTATTCCAATTCCTCATGGATTTCAAGTTATGGAATGGCCAAAATCACAAAAAGTGAAAATGTCACATTTTTCCAACACTTAGTGAAATTTTCACTAAGTTAGAATCTGCTTCACTTTTTTCCAAATGTAGGGGCATTTTTCACTTGGATCCAAAAAGTGTCAAAACAAATTATGATCACACATAAGTTGTATCATATGAGGGTTTTCCAAAATGGCCAAGAACTCCATGAAATTCCATTTGAGCTAAGAGTTGTGATAGTAGCAAAACGCCTTGTTGCAACTGTCATAACCAGGCAGATTTGTACATTTTGCTCGATTTGAGCAATTTGTGCAAATGACAAACAAGTTTATCCATCTGAACACCTCAGGGGGAAACCGAGGAGGGACAAACACTGATCCATAAGCCTCCCAAGCCTTTGGAACTAAAAATAGCATGCGAAACCTAAAAATGCCTAAAAAGGGGACAAGACTCCAATTTTGTTTTGGAGCATTCAATGGATGCACCAAGGTGGCATGAACTGAACGATTTCCAACTGAATGAGTCAAGGATGATCTTTGAACTAGGGGACCAGCAACCTGTGCCCTAACCTCTAGTCAATGGCTAGAGGAGACTTAAGATTCTAAAATGCAACCATTGGCCAAACCTCAGCTGCAGTTGTCATTCACTATTGCAGCCAAAACAAACTTGCTCTACTATAAATAGAGCTCATATGTGCTCAGTTTAAGTACACCAAAGCACTACAACACTTGCTTTCCTCAAAATCTCTTTCTCTAGGCAAAAATGCCTTCTTTAGCAAGGAAACTCTGAGTTTTTGAGTTAGAGAGCATTTCCATCACAGCTCATGATCCAAACACATCCAATATGTCATATCTAAGCTGTCCAAACTCTCACAAGTGACATGTAATACCAAAATCCCAAAGTCCCCTCTCAAAACCTCAAAATAGGGCTTTTGTGCATTTTTCAAGCCATGTCTTGATTCAATCACTTTCCAAACTAGATAAAACCTCAAACACACTCCAAATATCATCCCTGAACTGTCCCAAATGGATTCACACATCTGGAACACTGTCGCTCCCGGGATTTTCATCCAAGTACAAACGCGAAAGTGGCACCGAAACAGAGTCGCCAGCAATGTGTATTTATCCCAAGAGAGGGAAAGGAAACACCGCATAAACCCGAGGGAAAGGAAAAGAGCATGGTCTTGCGACCAAGAGAAATGGGTAAGGGAGTCGGTTACGCGCGAGGAAGGTATTAGCACCCCCACGCGTCCATCGTACCCGATGGGATCCACGCTTGCTTGTCTCAATCAAAGGGTGATAGAAAAGATACTGGAAAAGGAACTGAAAGAAAGAAAGGAGAAAGAATAACAAATGTAGGGAAAATAAAAGAAGTGCTCGCATGGGCCATACCCCACTGCCTACGTATCTCATCGGGAACATGAGAATCAGAGCGACGTAGTTCACCTCACCTAAGGGAAAGTTGTTTGTGTTTTTAGAGAACGTCTTACATTCCGGCTCAGGTGTTGCAGGCTCGCTGGTCCGAGTGCGTTACCATCTTGCAAGAGAACGAGTAGGAGCACGTTCATACGTTGAGAGTGAATAAGGTGAGGAGAGAAATCCCGAAGGAAAGACGTTATTGTGTGTTTTTGTCCTTTAAGAGTTTTTTATTTGTTTGCATATGATAGTGTATCTGAATCTTAGTCATTGGAATGTGTACATTCTCACATTCCAAGATGGAATGGATAAGAAAGCACACTAAGAGTGAAGAAGACCCTCACACTTAGTTCCAATTATCAAGGTTCAAACACACTAGCATATTTGTGTTTATTAAATGTTTTTTGTTGGTTAAGAAATGAAGAAGTGTTTTTTATTTCTACCTTCAACAAGTATTGCACTTAAGTCCCTCATACAAGATCGAATGTTTAACACATTGACCCAAGATGGGCTATATGCTACACATTCTAAGATTATAAGAGAAAACCCCTTTTAATCTTTTCTTTATATGAAAGGCCTAAATGCAATAGATGCCTACCTTTATTAGATATTTTGAATTTTCTTTGAGATGAGAAGATGGAAGACTCAAAAGAGGAAAAAAGGTAAAATCTATGTGATCTAAGACTCAATCCTAATTGATTAGTTAAGGGAGTGATCCTAATGATTTGTGAGGTATGAGAATACTATCCTAAAAAGGAGGAGAAGAACATAAGAAGCAACTTACTTCCAAAATGGAAGTTAAGTTGATCTTAAAGAGGGATGAAGGAAATTCTACACACATGGCATTATGTCATGCTATTTATAAAAGAGAAAGACAAGTAAAAGAGACAACTCAAGTATTAATCAAAATGAATATCAAAATCAAGATTTAAAATCAATCAAGAATATCCACAAAAATAAAATGCTAATTAAGCAAGATTAAGTTCTAAGGAGAAAAGATTAATCCAAGATTAAAAACTAATTCTAAAATTAGTTCTAGTTGAGTCTAAAACTAAATCTAAAGAAAATTAATCCTAAAATTAAATCTAGAATCAAGACTAATATTAATTTCTAACTAAAAATCTAACTCTAACTAAACAAAAATTAATTCTAAAATTGAGAGCTAACTATTAAAGGTTAATTAACCAAAAATTAGTATCAAGATTAAATTCTAATTCTAAAGTTAAAATCTAATTAAAAAACTATCTAGCCTAATTATTCTAAAATAATAACAAACCAAATGATAAACAAGGAGAGCTATAATTGTGATGGTGCACCGAGAAGTCTCGCCTGGGCTTTAGTTTCTGGCCCAGAGAGGGTTGCAAAGGGGGTGCGTGTGAGAACAGAGGGTGTGAACGGAGTTCTAGGCGAGTGGGCTAAGGTAATGGCCCAATGTCTTAATTAGAGAAAAAAAACAAAAAAAAAACAGCCAAAAATAGGGTGAGGGAGAGAGACACGGGGTGTGAGAATGATTTTCCAACGGGCCTGAAGCCCGGTCCACCTTGCTACAGAGGAAAGGATTGGTTTCCCTTCTAAAACCCTAAAAGATGTTCAAACAAACTCAATTCATTATCTCTTTCTTCCGCCGTCAAACACCATCATCTTCTCCCAACGTCTTCTCTCGCCGGTGACCAACCAAACCTCAGCTTCCCTCCGTCTCACCTCCACTATACTTCGTCTTAGTCACCAATCTCACTTCTCCTACTCCATCCACTTTCGTCTCAACACATACCTTCTTCTTTACACCGCCGTCGATGTCCTCTTCCACTTCGGTTCACCACCGTCAAGCCAACCCTCAAAACGTCGTCGCCACTTCTCATCGCTCCTTAAACCTCCAAAAATCAACTTTGCCAAAAACTCATGCCGGAAACCTAACGGTCTCCGCCGTGCCATGGCACGTTGCCGGCGATGGCGGAGCATGAATCTCCTTCAACTCCTCATTCAAACTTACGACGTCATCCAAACATCAGCTTCAACAAACAAAACGCTACACGAATCACATAAACTCAAACTCTCTCTCTCGATGCGAATCAAAACAAATTGAAAAACAACATCATCACCTAATAAAAGTTCGGATCGCGATTTACTTACCTACCGGAGCAGTTCCGGTGACTCTTCAAAGAGGACGAAAACGACGAGAAAACCAGAGAAACACTTCAGGTATTTCGCTTCCTCGATGTTGTTGATTTAACGCCGGTGCTTGAAGGTTTGTTGAAAATTGATGAAGAGGTCGAATGTTGAAGATGAACAAACTGAAGATGGCGAGAGAGATCTAGAGAAAAACTCTTCTGCAAATCGTATTCGCGCGACGATGACGCCGCTTCAGATAGACGTGACGTTACGAGCTTGCGGTCGCGATTCGCCCTGCTACACACACACAACGGTAATCTTGTGGTACTGCTCTTTTCCTGTTCTTGAATTTCTATCCATCTTCATCCTTTTCTATGTGGATTGCAACTTGCGAATTCGAAGCTTGTGGCTCAAATTGTTGCTATTAGAATTCTGACTTGAGATTTCACTTTGTCGAAGTTATTGATTGAGGTGTTAATGATTGAACCTGAGCTTGTGAATTATTGTTGCAGGTTCTTGAATTTTGGTTGTGAATTGATGAAGAGTTGAGGATTGAGATTGAAGATGGTGATTGGAAGATGAAGATGAATAGAAAATGGAGGAAGTTACAGAGAATTGGAAGATTGAAGATGAAGAGAAATGGTGCAGAGTCAAGAATGGTGAAAATAATCGTGAAGAAGATGAAGATTGGTTGTAGCTTCCCTTATATAGAGTGAATTGGTGAGGGTATTATAGGCTTTTGCATCTGAAATTCAGTTAGAGTTTTTTGGGATTAGTGAAATTCTGTTAGAGACTTATGTTAGAAGCTTGGTGAATTTGATTTTTTTTTATGAATGAGAAACTGCTGTGTTAATATTTTTTGTTGTGAATGTATCGGAAAGAAAAAGAGAACTATGAACTCTATTGTAATTTCCTGCAATTTTCTTGTCAGAAGCTGTCATTGTTTTTGTGAAATCTGCTTTTCTGTTGAATAACAACTCTGCTGAATTCCCGTTACGATTGCCGTTGAAAATAACTTGCTACCATCAACTGTTATGAAAAAAATGGAAAATCTTCAATGTATCCTGCTGTAATTAGTTTTGGCCTTTTTGCTATTTTTTCTGCTAAACATTCTTATGAACCGCCGCTGTTGTGTATATAATCCTTTCTAATCTTGAATGATACGTTCAGACTAAGCATCCCACACATTAATTGCACATTCCATTTCTTAGGCGAAATAACTCTCTTCATATTGAATGAATAGTAGGCAATTGGTTATTTGGATTTATAATGGCATTTAAAAAAATGGAAAATTCAATGGATAGAATGGCTCTAAATGGATTTAAAGTGGATGACAAGAATGGATATAGGTTGAAAAATGGTTTTAAACAAATGGATGAAATTGGATATGGATAATTGGTTTATGGATTATTTATAAAAATGGATTGAAATGGATTTAAAATAAAAAGAGAAAGTGAATATGGATAATTGAAAAATGATAGATGGATATTTATAAAAATGGATTGAAATGGATAAAGAAAAGATTATGGAAATAAATGGATTTGAATATTTAAAAATGTTAAAAATGGCTTGGGAATGGATCTTTAGAATGGACATTTGAAACTAGTCATTTTAAAAAAAAAAAGATAAATGGACTTGGAGAAAAACATGGATCAAAATGTAGATTTTGAACTAAAAGTGGATACAAAATGGTTATGAATACTTGGATGTGGAATTTGGTTTAGAAAAAAATGGATATGGATATTAGGAAATGAATAATGGATTTGAAAATCAAAAGGTGGATAAGAACATGGTTTAGCAAATGAATCCAAAACCAATCCCAAACTTTTCACGAGCCTCTGATAAAGTGCACACAGCTTCCACTGAATAATCTTGCCACTTGATGTGCATTGATAAATCTAGAAGAAGATGACTTGAACTGAGAAGAAATTAAACCCCGATTCACACTGAACCTCTGACCCAAAGCCTTTGATGAAGAAAATCCTGAGCTCTTGATGTACATTAATAAATCCTTCAATCCCGTGTCTTAGAAGACCAATGCAATGATATGATTATGAGTTATGACCTAAAAATGCAAATGAACGCGAAGCAAAAGCCAGAAAACGGTAGGGCAAATTTTGGGGTACTACAGCTGCCCCTATTCAATCAACTTGGACCTGAAGGGATGATTGCAACTGCTTTCAGACATTTAAGGTACAAGGTGATTGAATACAAAAAGAACCGCAAAATTTGCACTCTGTGGAGGAGAAGAAAAGGGATATACACCTAACCATATGAACACTGCTTGGATAAAACTCTGATGGAAAGAAAAGCACTGGGGAGATGTCTTTTGTAAAACGCCAGACGACTACTGGCCTGCCACACAACGGGTGGACTTTTCTCATCTGCCACCCGAAGATGGACTTTTGCCAATCTACTGTTGGACTTTCGCTGCTTTGCCACCCGAAGATGGACTTTTGCCAATCCACTGTTGGACTTTTAGAATTTGCCACCCTTAGATGGACCTTTCGCCAATCCACTGTTGGACTTTTTCCACCCGAAGACGGACTTTTGCCAATCTACTGTTGGACTTTTGCCACCCGAAGACGGACTTTTGCCAATCTACTGTTGGACTTTTGCCACCCGAAGACGGACTTTTGCCAATCTACTGTTGGACTTTTGCCACCCGAAGACGGACTTTTGCCAATCTACTGTTGGACTTTTGCCACCCGAAGACGGACTTTTGCCAATCCACTGTTGGACTTTTGACCAGAGGTTTGTAGAATCAACTGACCTATAAAGATGACTCCGCTGGGGATAAGAGGGTAGACCATCAACTCCGAGGTTGAGGAAAAATGGCATTTGCTCTGAGATTGAGAAAATTTGAAGTAAACAATAACACTGAGGTTGAGGAAAGGGTAGACATCAACTCTGAGGTTGAGAAAAAACCATAACTTCAACTCGGAGGTCGGAAGAAGAATATATGTCAACTCTGAGATTGGTAAAAGGGTATACATCGATTTTGAAACCGAAGATAAAACCATTAACTTTAACTCCGAGGTTGGGGAAAGAACAACATTTTCATCAACTCTGAGGTCGAGAAAAGGTATACGACAACTTTGAAGTTGGGGAAGAAAAGGATATTCATCAACGCTGAGGTCGAGAAAAGGTATACAACAACTTTGAAGTTGAGGAAAAAAGGATATTCATCAACGCTGAGGTCGAGAAAAGGTATACAACAACTTTGAAGTTGAGGAAAAAAAAAGATGTTCATCAACTCTGAGGTGCGACAACTCTGAGGTTGGATAAGGGCGTCAACCCTGAGGTTGGACAAAACAGGCGTCAACTCTGAGGTTGGGGAAAAAAGGGCGTCAACACTGAGGTTGGACAAAACAGGCGTCAACTCTGAGGTTGGGGAAAGAAGGGCGTCAACTCTGAGGTTGGACAAAACAGGCGTCAACTCTGAGGTTGGGGAAAGAAGGGCGTCAACTCTGAGGTTGGACAAAACAGGCGTCAACTCTGAGGTTGGGGAAAGAAGGGCGTCAACTCTGAGGTTGGACAAAACAGGCGTCAACTCTGAGGTTGGGGAAAGAAGGGCATCAACTCTGAGGTTGGACAAAACAGGCGTCAACTCTGAGGTTGGGGAAAGAAGGGCGTCAACTCTGAGGTTGGGGACCACTGCTTTAATTGAGGGTTGATCTGGGCTTTCGTACAAAGTGCCAAATCTGGCTTATGCTTCGATGCATGTTTGAATTTTTCTTTCTATGGCGTAATGCTCCATATGAAATGGAAATGCTACGCGTTTTGAGGATGCAATGCAATGATGATTACTATATGCAAGAATGAGATGACATTCCACCGAGGAATGCGCAGAACAGAACAAGCAAACTTTGTTGAGGAAAGGATCACCAATATCTGATCTCCTGTGGGGAAATAACCAACCGTAATACCAATAACCACTGGTGATGCCAACCCTGTCGAGGAACTGCAAGATGAATTGCGAACTCTGTTGGGGAGATGCCGATGACGATTGGACTTTGAACCACAACAAATGCCAATAACCATTGGACGTTGACTTGCCGGGAAATACTAAACTTGACTGTTGAGGAAAAGAATACTCTGACTTCTCACCATCTTCAAACAGCTTGAAAATATTCTGCCATCTTACCCTGCTGAGAATGAGGAATCCACCTACACTGCTTGGGGGTAAGGAATCTTCATAAAGAACCCTTTTCGATTTGAGGACGATTCTCTGCTTGGGGAAGAATATCAATTCCACCACCTTGCTGGAAAATATACCTTCTGGCTCTTTGCTGGGGAAGAGACTTAGTACTTCAAGTTTCTACCGACCAACTGCATACTGATTGTCAAGAGTGAACGACGGTTCCTTTATGACTTGCCCCAGACCATACGGTCTAATGAAAGAAATCATCTCAAGAGGATTTTACAAAAGACTGGGCGTTCACACTGCCCCAGGGTCTTCAAACTCTTGGAGAGATTCATCGGATCTCGACATAACTGCCCCAGACTGTATGATCTGTGAAGGAATTTGCCCCGAGAGGACTTGTAATGATTTGAAATATTCTGCCTCAGTACTTTAAACCTTGAAGAGGTACCTCTGATTAACCGTCTTCTGGAGAGGATAACTTCTCATGCTCCGGAGGTGGCCTGCCTCAATATGAGCTTTGAAGTGGATTTGCCCCTGATCTTCGAATGAATGCCCCAAAATAACTGGACTTTAGAGAGATTTCTCGACGTGACTGCCCCAGATTGGCTACATCTCATCACGACTTACTGGGGAGAGCCCACGGCACTGAGTCTCTTGGCAACATGCCCCTCGATATGACTGTCCTTCAGAATTTTCAGGCATCCCAACTCGGTAGGATCAAGCTTCTCGACTGGCATTCACTGTGTAAGCTTCATTGATGCTTAGGCACATGTATGCAAACAAAACAAGTTTATTATGAGAATAGTAATTCTAATGCAACAACATGTTAACCTTGAAGTTTTTATGAAAAGATGTCGCAAAACCCTGTGAACGAGTCACTAGTTACGACATTGATTTTTGAATGGAAAACAATATGCACATGCAATACCAACAAAAATCTTATTAGCACAACTCATGGGAGTCAGGAACGCTATCTTATTGAAGTACGCCTTCAGAATAAACCCTGTTTCAATTAGGACTTTTAAGGGTTGTAACGTGGCCTGGTTCATGGTTTTAGAAAAAAGGATTTATGGCTCAAAATTTGTTTGTACCCACCCATTCTCCTTGATGATCTCCAGTCCTATGTTCAGTTAATTTGGCACAAGCGCTCATCTCCCAAAAGGATTTTTTTTTGTGAGGATTGATAGTTAATGAACCCATGAGGTCTTTGAAATGACAGTCACCCCTTTTGTCTTCAGTGTTTCGGTCACACGACTTGTTCTTTATCGAGGATTTTCTCTTGATCATTTCTTTTTCATTTTTCGCTTTTTTTTATTTCCCTGATTTTGCCTGGACTGATTCTTTCTGAGTTTTTCAATTTTGAAGTCCATCGGGATGCCCTAACTTTTGCCTAGGTCACTTGTTTTCAATTTTGGACTTAGTGGGCTTTCTTTCTTCTTTTTCCTCTTTTTTTTTTTTTTGAACAAATCGTGTGACACTGGCTGTCTGACTTGCTTTGAAAAGGTTGTGACTATCTCACTCCTCGATCACTGATGGATAACCACTGTGGTTTCACATCTCTTGACCTCTTCAAGGTAATGGATCCTTTGATGTACACTCCTTTTGAAGTCTGAACGCTTGGTCAAATTACTGACAACTACCCTTCCCCTGGTTAAATGAGGGTTTTTCGTTTTCAGAAAGAAACTCCTACTTCAAGGCTCAAAGGGGTTGACGAGGGTCTATCTCCCTTATATCTTCAGTGTCTGGGAATTTGAAGCAATGCCTGTACATCCTCAACAGGGTTTTATCCAAAAGCACACTGCCAAAGATTTTGCGTTTTTACCTCATCATCCTCCCTCCAAGAGTTTAAGCAAGAAAATTGGTATTGCAATGCGCAGAGAAATTATATGAATGAATAAAAATGAATTACTTCAAGAAAAACATATTCATTACATTAAAACATCATTCAGAACACAAACAAGTTTTTAATGCATACAATGCTTTAACAAGAAATGAAAAACTACAAATGAAAATGCAGTAAAGAAACTGAAGATTTCCATCGCTGAGGAGGCTTGATTCTGTCTGGACGTCCTTGCAAACTGAGTGCTCACTTGAGACAGGAGGCTTCAATTGATGTACATATCATCTTCAGTGAATGCAATGATCTCTGAGTCCACCAGGTCTTGCACCTTGTGCTTGAACACGTTGCAATTTTCAATGGAATGACCCGGTGTGTCTGAGTGATACTCGCATCTAGCATCCAGATCATAATCAGGAGGAATGGGGTCAGGAACAGGCTTGGCATCCCTTAGTTCAACCAGAGAACTCTCAAGTAGACGTGCAAGAACATCACTGTGAGGAATAGGGAGTGGATCGAACCTTCTCGCAGGCCTTCGTGATCTTTGTTGTCTCTGTGGCTGAGGAGCATAAGGTCGCTGATACTGAACAGGCTGTTGAACAATAGAAGGAAAATACACGGCACTAGTTTCTCCTTCCTTTCCCTTGGAGGACCCAACATAAGGTTTCTTTGCATCTTCAACAGCAATTCGAATCTTTCCCGTCTTGATGCCATTTTCGACTCTTTCTCCTGCCAATACAAGACCTGAAAATCCAGATGACACACATCCAACCAATTTCTCATAATAATGCCCCTGAAGCGTATCCATGAACATATCAATAAGCTCTCTTTCCAACATAGGAGGTTGAACTTGGGAAGCCAATTCACGCCACCTCTGGGCGTATTCTTTGAAGCTTTCGTTTTGTCTCTGAGAAAGACTTTGCAATTGCATTCTACTGGGCGCCATGTCCGTGTTGAATTGGTAGTGCTTGATGAAAGCTTCTTCCAAATCTCTCCAGCTTTTAATATGCGTTCTCTCCAAGCTCATATACCAGTCTAAAGATGCCCCAGTTAAGCTGTCCTGAAAGAAATGCATCAGCAGCTTCTCATCATCCGTACAGGCAGACATTTTGCTGGAATATGCCATGATGTGAAGCTTAGGACAGGTGGATCCATTGTACTTCTCGAAAGTAGGTGCCTTGAACTTCGGAGGAACCTTCACACCTGGGACCAACCCTAAGTCGTACATGTTCATGCCCAACTCATTATGGACTTTTAAAGCATTCACTCTCTCTTCGAGCATACAAAACTTCTTGTCCGTGTCAGTAGGGAAATTCATCTCAGCATCATAAAATTGTTCCTCCTGATTATTCACCTTTTGACGAGGAACATGAATCCTAGCAGCACTTCCTTTGGATTGAATCATAGGAGAGGGTGGAGGAATATCAACACGTGGTGGATTCACAACTCCGCCCAGAGTATTACCAACAACATTCCCATTACCAGCCTCTGGGATAACAACAGTCCTTTGAATAATTGCCTCAAGTTCCTCTTGTTGTTGAGCCATGCCCTGCATCATCTCAAAGAACTGAGCCATACGAGTCTGGAATTCCGATAACTCTGCTCGCACCTGATCCATGATCCTCCTCTGATTGCTTCAAGTTGCGTAGTGGTGAGAAGTCGAGCTTGCAGTTCTGGAGACAATACCAAGTCAGAATAAGAATCCCCTCTCTGAATACCTGTTATGCATATGAGTATGAGAATGCAAAATGACATGCGATGCAAATGCAAAGACACGGGATCAAGGTATCCACAAAGCTCTGGATAAGTGCTGTGCTGATGAATGAATAAGCTCATAGGTCTGCTCTGAAGAGAATATCGGAACACCGGAATATCCGAATAATCATAATACCATAACACCAGGCTGATACTGATAAGAAATCCAAAGTACCGGGTAGGTAAAAGTTCAAGGTTACCTGCAAACCTGTAAACACCCGCCCATTCTCACATGTGGGTACTAAGATCCTCAGTATCCCGGGCTCTCAGGTCGAGAAATGATGATACGTTCACCATTTCTGGTTTGGCATCATCATCAATCGAGGAGGCCTCAACTGATTCACCAAAATGAAAGGTCCTCAGCTTCTGGCACTGAGGTCGAGAAGCAATAGTACATTCATCCCTCGGGGTACAATACTATCGCCAATCGAGGAGTGCTTCCACTGATTCTCTTTCAAAAAGGAAATCCTATGCAAGTTCCAAAGTGGGCCCTCGGGTGCGAATGGGTTTGCCACGAAATGTGGTCTGCCACTGTCACCACTAAAGAGAGATGTTTCCACTAAGTCCTCATGATCGGTCACTAGAGTCGACAGCTCTCTAGATCGACATCCTGGAATACGCAAAATGCGCATGCCATGATGGATCCCAAGATAGCCTCGTCTAGCTGTGAATTTCGTGAATACCCAATGCACTCCAGACGGCACGTAGGTCCCACTACTCTCCACTCTAATTCTAAGTGTATACTCAAGCCTGTGTAATGGGCTTATCTCTCAGAAATCCCATCCCGCCAAACAGACAAAACAGTGCAACACAGTATGGTATAGGAAATGTAATGCTAGAATGCGATAAATACAGTAACGTAAATAAACAGAAAAATAAAGCACAACAGTAAACACCCAATGAAAGAAAACAGACAAGCGCTAAGATTGACTCGCTTAGGATGGACCGGCAATAGGTCAACCTGTCCCCAGCAGAGTCGCCAGCTGTTGCTCCCGGGATTTTCATCCAAGTACAAACGCGAAAGTGGCACCGAAACAGAGTCGCCAGCAATGTGTATTTATCCCAAGAGAGGGAAAGGAAACACCGCATAAACCCGAGGGAAAGGAAAAGAGCATGGTCTTGCAACCAAGAGAAATGGGTAAGGGAGTCGGTTACGCGCGAGGAAGGTATTAGCACCCCCACGCGTCCATCGTACCCGATGGGATCCACGCTTGCTTGTCTCAATCAAAGGGTGATAGAAAAGATATTGGAAAAGGAACTGAAAGAAAGAAAGGAGAAAGAATAACAAATGTAGGGAAAATAAAAGAAGTGCTCGCATGGGCCATACCCCACTGCCTACGTATCTCATCGGGAACATGAGAATCAGAGCGACGTAGTTCCCCTCACCTAAGGGAAAGTTGTTTGTGTTTTTAGAGAACGACTTACGTTCTGGCTCAGGTGTTGTAGGCTCGCTGGTCCGAGTGCATTACCATCTTGCAAGAGAACGAGTAGGAGCACGTTCATACGTTGAGAGTGAATGAGGTGAGGAGAGAAATCCCGAAGGAAAGACGTTATTGTTTGTTTTTGTCCTTTAAGAGTTTTTTATTTGTTTGCATATGATAGTGTATCTGAATCTTAGTCATTGGAATGTGTACATTCTCACATTCCAAGATGGAATGGATAAGAAAGCACACTAAGAGTGAAGAAGACCCTCACACTTAGTTCCAATTATCAAGGTTCAAACACACTAGCATATTTGTGTTTATTAAATGTTTTTTGTTGGTTAAGAAATGAAGAAGTGTTTTTTATTTCTACCTTCAACAAGTATTGCACTTAAGTCCCTCATACAAGATCGAATGTTTAACACATTGACCCAAGATGGGCTATATGCTACACATTCTAAGATTATAAGAGAAAACCCCTTTTAATCTTTTCTTTATATGAAAGGCCTAAATGCAATAGATGCCTACCTTTATTAGATATTTTGAATTTTCTTTGAGATGAGAAGATGGAAGACTCAAAAGAGGAAAAAAGGTAAAATCTATGTGATCTAAGACTCAATCCTAATTGATTAGTTAAGGGAGTGATCCTAATGATTTGTGAGGTATGAGAATACTATCCTAAAAAGGAGGAGAAGAACATAAGAAGCAACTTACTTCCAAAATGGAAGTTAAGTTGATCTTAAAGAGGGATGAAGGAAATTCTACACACATGGCATTATGTCATGCTATTTATAAAAGAGAAAGACAAGTAAAAGAGACAACTCAAGTATTAATCAAAATGAATATCAAAATCAAGATTTAAAATCAATCAAGAATATCCACAAAAATAAAATGCTAATTAAGCAAGATTAAGTTCTAAGGAGAAAAGATTAATCCAAGATTAAAAACTAATTCTAAAATTAGTTCTAGTTGAGTCTAAAACTAAATCTAAAGAAAATTAATCCTAAAATTAAATCTAGAATCAAGACTAATATTAATTTCTAACTAAAAATCTAACTCTAACTAAACAAAAATTAATTCTAAAATTGAGAGCTAACTATTAAAGGTTAATTAACCAAAAATTAGTATCAAGATTAAATTCTAATTCTAAAGTTAAAATCTAATTAAAAAACTATCTAGCCTAATTATTCTAAAATAATAACAAACCAAATGATAAACAAGGAGAGCTATAATTGTGATGGTGCACCGAGAAGTCTCGCCTGGGCTTTAGTTTCTGGCCCAGAGAGGGTTGCAAAGGGGGTGCGTGTGAGAACAGAGGGTGTGAACGGAGTTCTAGGCGAGTGGGCTAAGGTAATGGCCCAATGTCTTAATTAGAGAAAAAAAACAAAAAAAAAACAGCCAAAAATAGGGTGAGGGAGAGAGACACGGGGTGTGAGAATGATTTTCCAACGGGCCTGAAGCCCGGTCCACCTTGCTACAGAGGAAAGGATTGGTTTTCCTTCTAAAACCCTAAAAGATGTTCAAACAAACTCAATTCATTATCTCTTTCTTCCGCCGTCAAACACCATCATCTTCTCCCAACGTCTTCTCTCGCCGGTGACCAACCAAACCTCAGCTTCCCTCCGTCTCACCTCCACTATACTTCGTCTTAGTCACCAATCTCACTTCTCCTACTCCATCCACTTTCGTCTCAACACATACCTTCTTCTTTACACCGCCGTCGATGTCCTCTTCCACTTCGGTTCACCACCGTCAAGCCAACCCTCAAAACGTCGTCGCCACTTCTCATCGCTCCTTAAACCTCCAAAAATCAACTTTGCCAAAAACTCATGCCGGAAACCTAACGGTCTCCGCCGTGCCATGGCACGTTGCCGGCGATGGCGGAGCATGAATCTCCTTCAACTCCTCATTCAAACTTACGACGTCATCCAAACATCAGCTTCAACAAACAAAACGCTACACGAATCACATAAACTCAAACTCTCTCTCTCGATGCGAATCAAAACAAATTGAAAAACAACATCATCACCTAATAAAAGTTCGGATCGCGATTTACTTACCTACCGGAGCAGTTCCGGTGACTCTTCAAAGAGGACGAAAACGACGAGAAAACCAGAGAAACACTTCAGGTATTTCGCTTCCTCGATGTTGTTGATTTAACGCCGGTGCTTGAAGGTTTGTTGAAAATTGATGAAGAGGTCGAATGTTGAAGATGAACAAACTGAAGATGGCGAGAGAGATCTAGAGAAAAACTCTTCTGCAAATCGTATTCGCGCGACGATGACGCCGCTTCAGATAGACGTGACGTTACGAGCTTGCGGTCGCGATTCGCCCTGCTACACACACACAACGGTAATCTTGTGGTACTGCTCTTTTCCTGTTCTTGAATTTCTATCCATCTTCATCCTTTTCTATGTGGATTGCAACTTGCGAATTCGAAGCTTGTGGCTCAAATTGTTGCTATTAGAATTCTGACTTGAGATTTCACTTTGTCGAAGTTATTGATTGAGGTGTTAATGATTGAACCTGAGCTTGTGAATTATTGTTGCAGGTTCTTGAATTTTGGTTGTGAATTGATGAAGAGTTGAGGATTGAGATTGAAGATGGTGATTGGAAGATGAAGATGAATAGAAAATGGAGGAAGTTACAGAGAATTGGAAGATTGAAGATGAAGAGAAATGGTGCAGAGTCAAGAATGGTGAAAATAATCGTGAAGAAGATGAAGATTGGTTGTAGCTTCCCTTATATAGAGTGAATTGGTGAGGGTATTATAGGCTTTTGCATCTGAAATTCAGTTAGAGTTTTTTGGGATTAGTGAAATTCTGTTAGAGACTTATGTTAGAAGCTTGGTGAATTTGATTTTTTTTTATGAATGAGAAACTGCTGTGTTAATATTTTTTGTTGTGAATGTATCGGAAAGAAAAAGAGAACTATGAACTCTATTGTAATTTCCTGCAATTTTCTTGTCAGAAGCTGTCATTGTTTTTGTGAAATCTGCTTTTCTGTTGAATAACAACTCTGCTGAATTCCCGTTACGATTGCCGTTGAAAATAACTTGCTACCGTCAACTGTTATGAAAAAAATGGAAAATCTTCAATGTATCCTGCTGTAATTAGTTTTGGCCTTTTTGCTATTTTTTCTGCTAAACTTTCTTATGAACTGCCGCTGTTGTGTATATAATCCTTTCTAATCTTGAATGATACGTTCAGACTAAGCATCCCACACATTAATTGCACATTCCATTTCTTAGGCGAAATAACTCTCTTCATATTGAAATAATAGTAGGCAATTGGTTATTTGGATTTATAATGGCATTTAAAAAAATGGAAAATTCAATGGATAGAATGGATCTAAATGGATTTAAAGTGGATGACAAGAATGGATATAGGTTGAAAAATGGTTTTAAACAAATGGATGAAATTGGATATGGATAATTGGTTTATGGATTATTTATAAAAATGGATTGAAATGGATTTAAAATAAAAAGAGAAAGTGAATATGGATAATTGAAAAATGATAGATGGATATTTATAAAAATGGATTGAAATGGATAAAGAAAAGATTATGGAAACAAATGGATTTGAATATTTAAAAATGCTAAAAATGGCTTGGGAATGGATCTTTAGAATGGACATTTGAAACTAGTCATTTAAAAAAAAAAAAAGATAAATGGACTTGGAGAAAAACATGGATCAAAATGTAGATTTTGAACTAAAAGTGGATACAAAATGGTTATGAATACTTGGATGTGGAATTTGGTTTAGAAAAAAATGGATATGGATATTAGGAAATGAATAATGGATTTGAAAATCAAAAGGTGGATAAGAACATGGTTTAGCAAATGAATCCAAAACCAATCCCAAACTTTTCACGAGTCTCTGATAAAGTGCACACAGCTTCCACTGAATAATCTTGCCACTTGATGTGCATTGATAAATCTAGAAGAAGATGACTTGAACTGAGAAGAAATTAAACCCCGATTCACACTGAACCTCTGACCCAAAGCCTTTGATGAAGAAAATCCTGAGCTCTTGATGTACATTAATAAATCCTTCAATCCCGTGTCTTAGAAGACCAATGCAATGATATGATTATGAGTTATGACCTAAAAATGCAAATGAACGCGAAGCAAATGCCAGAAAACGGTAGGGCAAATTTTGGGGTACTACAAACACCATTTGAGAGAGTTGTTATTTTGGCCACTTTTGCCCCTTTTGCAAGAAAGGGCTAATTTCCATTCCTGAGGTTTCCAGCTGATTCCAATCATCCTTAAAGCTTCCAAGGAATCATTTGAGGGTGTTCAAAGCATCAAAACATTTCTAGAACAAAGCACTTGGCAGATAGCCCAAAAAACTCCAAAGGAGGTAAGCATCTCAACTTGAACTCTCTGAAATATGCCTTGCTTTGAAGTCCACTGATCATGTGTCTCTTATACATGTTATATGTGTTGTGTTTGCACCAATTTATCATGTAATTCATGCCTGTACCAAGAGGTAGAACAGAAAATGCAAAATACGGCCTATTTCAAAACCACTATTGGGTTTTGAGGAGGATTTGTTTTCTGAAAAAACTACCACCACCGTTGGATTCCTTGTGAAATTCTAGGCCAGATGCATATAAATTTTGTCCTAATCCATGGAGAAATGAGAAAGTTACGGCCTTCACGTTTCTGACCAAAATCTTGCCTTGCCTTGCCTTGGGCCAGGCCAAAAAACAAGGCAAGCCTTGTATATTTGTGGTTGTATTCCAATACACGGGTGTATCACCACCCCAGTGGTAAGGCGCGCACACTGCACACAAGAGGTCTGGGATTCGAATCCCCCTCGCCCCAGACCCCTTTTTAATGTGTTTTTTCACTTTTTTATTATTTTTCATATTGTTTTTAATGATTTGAAAAATTAATAACTCCCTCAATTTTAATTATTTTTTATTGGTTCTTTTTTTCAAAAAATCACAAAAATGTTGAAATATTTTATTCCACAAGAAAATCAAATTTATATTATTTATTTAATAATATTGGTATTTTTGTGAATAAATTCATTTTTAATTATTTTAAACATTTTAAAAGTGAATATTTGTCATGAAATTCAAAACCAAATGAGTTTTAATTCATCTTGTGATTAAAACCTCATTTTTCAAACCTTAAACAAAAATCACAAGTGGTTCATTCAAACTTATTTGGTATTTTTATCATTTTTATTGATTTTCTTTAAATATTTACTTTTAAAGGAAAACAAAATTAGGGTTTCTTTGATTTCAACCCTCGTCAATCATTTTCAAACACTTATGGGCCTCTAATAGAGTGTAAGACCTAATCGCTCTTTGAAACCATTTTTTGGGCCTCAGTCATTGTATAAGATCCACTGTGCTTTCAAAAATCACGGCGCGATCGTCGCCTTTTAAAAACAAAAACCCTGGGCCTCTCCTTGAGTTGTAAGCCCCACTACTTGTACAAAAACAATTCTTTGGGCCTCTACTAGAGTGTAAGACCCAACCCTTTTGTAAATAAAACAATTTTGGGCCTCACATATTGTATAAGTCCCTCTGTACATTTTAAAAAACAACAATACAATCACTGTTAGAACCTTGGGCCTCTCCTTGAGCTGTAAGCCCCAACAATATTTTCAAAGCACTTTCTCCTTTGATTTTGAATACAATATTATTATCAAAGTTTTCTTTGTTGAACAACTAACAAAACAGCATGGAAGCTCTACAACGGGTAAGTGTTTATCCGCTTTCATTTATCGCTTTCATATGTATATAATTGTATTGTGGGGCTGTTTCACTGTAAGTCTTCTTTCAAAAACTTTTATATACTTGTCACATATCAATTGTGTAATACTAGTATAGTTATTTAGAGTTTCCCCCGGCAACTACGTCTAGAACTAGGTAAAGCCCTATTGGTCACTCTTTAAAATACAAACAACACTAGATCCCCCATAGGATTACCAGACACAGTCTTCCCTCCTCGTGGGGTTAAACAATATGGAAACGTGAAAGGCATCATTCTCGGTGAACCCTTTCTCAGACTGTCACTCTTAGAAATTGTCAAAGAAACTCTACTCCCCAGAGTTGATGTATTCTCCGTGAATAGCATCTCTTGAGTTTCTTCCAAATCCTTGAACTTTCCTGGCTTGATCTATTCTTTGTGAATAGCATGTCTTGAACTTCTCTTGGTTTGGGGACCCACAGGCTTCCTAAAAGCATCCCCGCCTCCTCTTGGGCATTGTACAAGGACCCGTCGGGTTCTTAGAAGTTCTCATGCCTTCTCTTGGGCTTAATACAAGGACCCTAACGACCTCTTAAAGGTATAAGACAAAACTAAGTCATCCTTTGCTAGAGCAGTCTTTCCAGTGTCAAACCTATGGCCGTTTTAGGGTTGATACTCATCCCTTAATGCCTATTCCCTCTTGGGCATTGTACAAAAGATAAAGCTTTAGACTTGGACAGTCTAAGACCCCTTAAGTCTCAAAGACATTCTTAAGTTCCCTATAAACATAGGAAAAAACACCGATCACTCTGGATAAATCTCCAGCAGAAACCTGGCCTCTCTCATGAGGGCTCTCCCACTTGGACCTGCCTCGGGATCTCAATGATCCTCGGCAGAAGATAGCCTCCTCTTAGGCTTTGTATAATGATCCTTTCCTCAGGAAAGCCAACCTCCTCTTGGGCTTTGTGCAATGATTCCCCCTAGCGGATTTAACCTTTTCAGACTTTCTTGTTGAGTCACTTTCCTTTTAGCCTCTATCTCGGGCTTCCTACGAGACAACAAATCACTCTCTTGTTGAGTCAATAGTCTTTTAGCCTCCCTCTCGGGCTTTGTACGAGACACTAAAACAATCTCTTGTTGAGTATAAAAGACTCTCTTGTTGAGTCAATCTCCCTTTTAGCCTCTATCTCGGGCTTCGTACGAGACATCAAATCACTCTCTTGTTGAGTATAAAAGACTCTCTTGTTGAGTCAAACCTTTTTTTAGCCTCTGTCTTGGGCTTCGTACAAGACACATATAAAAACACTCTCTGGTTGAGTCAGTCATTCGTTAGCACTCTCTTGTTGAGTCAACCCCTTTTAGCCTCTATCTCGGGCTTCGTACGGGACAAACAAAAAACACCCTCTTGTTTGGTCAATAGCCTCCTCTTAGGCTTTGTATAAAGAAATCACCGGTTGAGTCAATCAACCTGTTAGCATCAAATTTGTGCCTTGCTCACAACATACAAACATCAACAACTCCTCTTTAGAGATAACAAGTTCTCTCTCAGTCGAACCTTTTAGCTTCATATCTTGGGCTTTGAACAAGATACATATACTCCCTTTAGCTTCATGTCTTGGGCTTTGAACAAGACACCAAAACATCATTTTCCTCCCTTAGAATAGGGGGAACTACGATCGCTCTGATTTCCCTGTGTCGTTAAACGGGAATATGTAGACATAAGATTGAAAAATCTTAGCGAGCACACTAAACCCAAAATCCAGTATTTCCACCAAATCAACCCAAAAGCATCAAATCTAGACACGTTACCAAAAAACCTCGCAAATAGTCCATACACTGTGTTTTTAACAAAATAAACCGAAGAGGGGCCCACATCCACATAGCATCTGTAAACCAACAATTTTGACTATTTAAACTCAGTATGCAAGCATGGTTAATTGGAGACATCTATTTCCCTTCCTTAATCCGCTTAACAGGATAAAAAATGAATCGAACTGTAGTACCCAAGTGATAGTGCTTCAAGACCACAAAAATCGCGCTACAGAAAAAATGGCGCCCACTGTGGGGCCCTATTATTTCTTATAATCTTCGGTGGAAACCTTAAATTTACAGTCTTGGGTAGAAAACCCTGAGTTCACAAAGTAGCACAGAAATGGAGACCCTGCCGGGGAGTCATTGTCTGTATAGGATCATAGGACTAGAGGTCTAGGATGTTAAGACAAATATATATATCGCTTTTTCCTAATTGATATTTGTGTTTATTTTTCTGCTAATGGGAATGTGTGTGATGCCTCATGTGGAAAGATTGAGTATACACCTAAGATAGGTGATGGCAAAACGGGTAATCTTACGGGGAGTGAATCCCAGTTAAGAGTCCCCGGTCGACCATCAAACTCCAGTGGAGACTCCCTTTGCAAATACATTGCCTATACAACTCCGGTTGTTGAAAGTAGTGTGGTCGACTGGGTTATCTAAGAAGCTGAGGTTTTTAGTAGACTGAAACCATTTTGTAGTGCGGAAGCTATCAGAAATAGTTGTCACGCGATACTACCCTCATTTGAGATTACTCTAAGATACATCAGCTCGCTGGCGATCCGCTTGCTGTTGTTATCCTAAAAGGGGTCAGTGATTTTGAGGACAGATACAAAAAATCACCAGTATAAACCTTTGGGGGGGGGGGGGTAGAGCCTTGACTACATGACACCGACCCTTTTGACCCCATGTTTTTTCTATGTTTTTGTGTGCTGCATTCATACATTCATTTAAAAAGACATTAAAACAAAGAAAAATTTTCTCTTCTAGTCTCTCTCCTTTTTTTTCAAAATAAACTGAGACGATGATTGCAAATATTAGAGAAAACGATTGCGTTATGGATTTCGGTAGAAGAAAGACTCACAAGTATACCTTCAAGGTTCCAAAATTAGAGGATCTGAGAGGTTTGGCGAGGATGATCACCAACCCTGAGGCTTTTAGAGCCAAGTATGGAGGACTGCTGTCTCTGTTGAGGATCCATGTAATGGAGGGATTACTTGCTACGCTCATTCAGTTCTACGATCCGGTCTATCACTGTTTCACATTCCCGAATTATTAGCTAGCACCAACACTAGAGGAGAATTCTCACCTGACTAATATGCATATCACTGATCAAGCTCCCTTTTCTATACTGGAAGAAATTCCAAAAGATCAAACCATTGCAAGAGCAATTTATTTGGACGAGTCAGAAGTCAGAACTCACATGACCACTAAGGGTGGTATCCAAGGTTTACCAGCCCAGTTTTTGATAAAGAAAGCCCTGTACTTTGCTTGTATAGGGAATGTGGCCGCTTTCGAGAGCATCTTTGTTTTGCTCACCTACGGGTTATTTTTGTTTCCCAACATCGATAACTTTGTAGATATCAATGCCATTAAGATATGTCTGATTGGAAATCCCGAGCCAACCTTACTCGCAGATGCGTATCATTCTGTACACTTAAGGAATTTGTACAGCGGAGGAATGATCACATGCTGTGTACCCCTGCTGTACAAATGGTTCACTTCCCATTTATCCAAGTCTGCTGCATTTTGGGATCAAAAGAATACTTTACGTTGGTCGCAGAGAATCATGTCTCTTACCAACTTTGACATTGATTGGTACAATCGAATCTATGACGGGATCAGAATCATTGACCGTTGTGGAAATTTCCCAAACGTGCCCCTTATAGTGTAGTACCCCAAAATTTGCCCTACCTTTTTCTGACTTTTTTTGGTTTTTGTTTCGCATCCATTTGCATCCGTTAGGTCATAACTCTTTCGTAAATCATACACATCATTGGTTTTCCTAAGACATGGGATCACGGTGTTCTTTAAACAAGGGATTTCATGGCTATTTATCAGAGCACGGAGTAGAGAATCGAAACCGGAGCCACAACATTATTTTTCAAGCAAAATGGGCTTTTTTGGCCTGAGTAACCGGTTAACACAATTGTAGTGTAATTATGTTAACCGATTAACACAGGCAAATTTTGCATATTCTGCTGCTTTTTCATGACAGCTCCATTGCACACTTGGGTTTTGATTCTACAAAGCATTATAGCAGCAAATGGAATATTCTAGACATCTCTAGACATTTCTATTAAATTAATTCCAAGGGCATTTATTCTAATGTTTCATTCCAAATTGAGTGCACCACATTTCTTGTTTTCCAAGCATCTCCACCTTTGGATATTGAAATTCACCTTGGGATTATTACCGAGTTGATCCTAACTAACCGAGTTAACTACCTTGACTCGGTGAGTTGAGGCGAACTAACTCCGACCCTAGCTCCAAACCAAAGCTAAGTCCAAAGCTAATCCCAAACCTCCTACACTCCAAACCTAAAGTCTATATAAGAAATCCTTCACTCATTTTTAGGGATGGACCATTATTCACCATTTTTTCACCAAACTTCTCACATCTTCATCTCAATTCTATCTTCCAAACCCTCACAAAAAGCTCTTATTTCTTGGAGGATAATCACTTTTCACATTGAAAAGTGATTAATTCTTGAGCTTAAACTCCATCATTTGGCTTCTTTGGTTGGATTTCTGGAAGTTTAGATTATTCTACTTCAATCCAAGGGTTTCACACCATTTATTTTGGTGCAAGTTCGATCTCGGTGATTGTTCGCGATTTTGTTCGGTTTCGACGCGTTTCGGCTACTAACCTCGGAATCTCTGGTTTTCTTTAATTTTCTGCACCAAGATCACTTTGCAACAATTACCAAAGCAAATCTCCGCTTTGTAGGTTGGGTTTCCTCAGATCTATACTTGATTTAGCTTATATGCAACTTATTCGATGTAGATCTTTGGTGATTTTTGATTTGGATCCATGGCGCTTGAATTTGATTCTTGATGTTGTTGATTATTAGATTCAATTGATGTTTGAGGACTGTAATTCCATGTAATTTCGTGATTAATTGATTGCATGTTCATTTGGATGCTTGGATAAGTGAGTTGCTGCTAAAAAGTGCTTTTGAAACAGGATTTTTTGGCCACTGTCCCAGAGTAACCGATTAACAACAGTTTGTTAACCGGTTAACATGTGTATTTTTTGCGTAAATTGTCTGATTTTTAACTAAGTAACCGGTTACTCACCGTTTGTTAACCGGTTACTCTGGGACAGAATGTGTATTTTTGTGCATTTTCTTACTTGTTTGAGGTCCTTTTCATGCCTAAACTTCATGGATTAATATGTTGATGATTGGTGGACTATTCTTGAGCTATTTCACTTCACACTATTGCATGAGCATGATATTTTGACACGCGGTTCTTGACTGTTAATCGATGAATGTTTATGCTCACGTTGTTGATTAATTGACGTAATGATCACATAATGCACACACATTGAGCTTGTTAATTGTTAATTGATGCTTGTGTTGCTGGAATTGTTATGTGCATGTTCGTTTGCTTTCTATTTCAATAGGTGCACATTTGTTTTAATTTTTTCACATGCTTAATAATGTGTATTCTCTTACAATGTGCATTATTCCATGGTGATTTCAAGAATTGTTTACCATGATTTATGGTGCGATTGTAATCATGTTTGATTGAATAATGCGCAAGGCTCGAAGCATGTTTGTTCTTTTATGAATGAATTATTTGTGAGTGCATGCTGCCCCTGATTTTTCATATATGCTGTCGTATGTGCCGCTATTTGCTTTTTACACCCATTCTGTAGGCTGAACATGTGCTGTTAATTGCTGTTTGGTACATGATGATAGATTTTACTGCTGCATTGCACTTATGAGCTGTAATTGTTGCTGTTTTCATTGTTTCCTTCCATTTTATTTTCTTATTTGGATAGCATGATATGTTGTTTTGTGTAGAATTTTCTTCACACCTTTAGGATCCTTCTTCCTTAGTTCCTAACTTGTTTGATCCTTACTTGTTCTTCTCTCCTTATTTCTTTACTTGCAAATTATTTTTGCTAACATTTTCAAGGACTAATGGTAAGTCAAGTGTGTGGGTGTGCACCCACATACAACCGCTTCTCTTATCTCTTTAAGCTTTCAAGTTGTGATTGGGATAAGCATCTTATGCTTTCTTTGTTCAATATCTTTCATCCCCATTGAGTTCTTAACTTAGCTTCCATCTTTGAAGTAAGTTAGAACTCACTCTTCTTCTCTTTTCTTCTAGACCTAGGTTGCTAAACCACACTTAACCATTAGGAACATCCATGTATGATAACTTTAGGGTTTGAGTCTTAGTCCCCCTCATTAGATTTTACCTTTCTTAACCTTTGAGTCTCTCTTCTTCTCATCTCAAAACAAAAGTAAAACACTTAATAAAGACATAACATATATTGCATTTGAGCCTTTCATGTGAGAATAAGATAATGAGGGGTCTTCTCTCACTTTCTTAGAATGTTTAGCATACGTCCCGTCTTGGGTCGATATGCGAGGCATTCGATCCTACGTGAAAGACTTAAATACAATATGCGTTATACACAAAATAATCAAAATACTTCTTTCTAAAATACAAAAACAAACAAATTCTCTTCTCATTCCCTTCATTCTATTCCTTAAGGACTCGTCATGTCCGTTCTACCGCAAACAGGTAACGCCTCAGTCTCCATACAGCGAGCTGCAACACCTAACTGCTGGGACGCGCACTCTGACATTCCATTAAAAAACACAAACAAAACAACCCTTGTTAAAGGGAACTACGTCACTCTGATTCTCATGTTCCCGATGAGATACGTATGCAGTGGGGTAGAGCCCATTCGAGCACTTCTTTTATTTTCCCTACATTTGTTTCTCGTTCTCTTTCCATTCCTTTTCCAGCATCTTTTCTATCACCCTTTGAGCAGTACTTCAAGCGTTGATCCCGTCGAGTACGACAGACGTGAAGGGGTGCGATAACCTTCCCTTCACGTAACCGACTCCCTTACCCATTCTCTTTGGTTCGCTAGACCTCGTTCTTCCCTTTCTCCCGGGTTGGTGCATCATTACCCTTTCCCTTTCTTTGGGATAAAAATGCTTGGCTGGCGTACAACTGTTTATTAGGAAGACCTTGGATACACCAGGCTGGGGCAGTCACTTCGACACTGCACCAGAAACTGAAGTTCGTCAAGAACGACAAACTAGTCACAGTCTGCGGAGAGCAAGCCTTGATTGTGAGTACCTTATCACTGTCTACTTGCATAGAATCATACGAGGTTGTTGGAACTCAGTTCCAAGCACTTTTGGTGAGCAATGAGAATCAATCAGAAAAAGGAACATCGATTTCCTCATACAAATATGCTCTCGAAGTAATGAAAAGTAACACTGCAAAGGGATGGGGACAGCTTGTCATTCCTACTGATAACAAAACAAAGAAGGGTCTTGGTTTTTCTTCAACCTGTACCCAGACTGCTACCAACAATGAAAGTTTTCATCCCATTCAGGATTTCTTCCACAGTGGAGGTTTCCTCCACCCAGTGCCTCAAGAAGTGCACACCATTAACAAAGGAGATTCCTCCGATACAGAGGAGGAATGGAAGTCCTAATCTTAACGAGGACAGTTATATGTCTCAGGAAGATGTGCCTACGCCATTTTGCTATCCCGCACAGAGTCCGAGATTTATACCAAGGTCAGATGTCAGGACGATATACGGAGATTGTGATCCGGAAAGATGTCGTGCTCCACCAAACTCATTAGAGGAGGACACTCTAATGAAATACAACTTTGACCATGACTATTATGGCCCAATGGATGGCCTGCCTATCTGGTAGCCGTATCCAGGAGACTTGGGGCAAAAGAATCTGTCCAACGATGCTTATCAACTGAGCATCATTGAAAAGAATACCTGCGTCCCCACCATGTCATGGGATCAACACTCAGGATATTCAGAACCTATCCAATACGACAATGAATTTGCAAAGCTTGCAGGACTAGAATTCATCAACTATGCTTTTCCCGAGGTCAACGTCATCGAGAGAGATGACTCCTCCAGTTCCAAAGAAGTGTGGGACACTTTAGGACAACCGAGTGGCAAATACGACTACTTGGTAAAGTACACCGCTCCTGAGAGCTCTCGTATCAGGCTCGAGAACATCCAGCCTACTGGATGGGGAGATTTACCCGAGAGTACAAATACTATGCAAGATGCAACTGAAGAGTTCGTCTACGACAACTCTGCCTGGGAAACAGATTCCAACGATCATGCTCCGCCAGAAATCAACATCATTTCTGAGGACCAGCCAAGGAAGAAGGTGCCATACTTTGTGATTCACCGAGGAGTTCGCTGCCAATGGGTTGCTGTCGATGTTCCGAAGGTCGTCCATAAGTCTAAGTAATTGTCGTCTTTATCTTAACCTTTCACCCTGCCCAGGTGAAACAAATGTTTTGATAGGGCTCACTTTCTGTAAATTACCCTCTTCGCTTTGCCTAAAGCGACGGAGTTTTGTTTTATAGGGCCTTAGTTTCAAGAATCGACAAGATCATAAATAAAATAACGTCGTTCTGTAATTTATGCATTTTATTGCTATTTTCTTTTTCATTTTTTCAGAAAATGGTAATCCTAAAAAACAACTCAAATAATAAAAACAAGCAGTTATCAAAGAATACACTGCACACACTCTTGCATTCTCTCTATCTCTTCTAAAAACAATCATTATGTCATGCAGATTGCTTGTTTTAAACCCCATTGAAACATACGATCCAATGCCTTCTCCCAACTTTGAATTCCCGGTATTTAGGGCTGAAGAAGAAGTTAACTACAAAATTCCAGAGGAGATCTCCCGACTACTCAAACAAGAGGAATGGTCCATTGAAACTCACAAAGAGCCGTTGGAAACGGTCAACTTGGGCTCAGAGGAAGAGAGAAAAGAGATCAAGATTGGAGCGCTGCTCAATCCGACTGTCAAAGAAAATTTGACAAAGCTTCTCAAAGAATTCCCCGATGTATTCGCTTGGTCCTATCAGGACATGCCAGGGTTGGATACCAGCATTGTGGAACATCATTTACCATTGAGATCGGAATGTCCGCCAGTAAAACAAAGGTTGAGAAGAACTCACCCAGACATGGCCATCAAAATCAAAGAGGAAGTACAGAAATAGATTGACGCAGGTTTCTTCGCCACGTCAGAATATCCTCAATGGTTAGCAAACATAATACCAGTTCCAAAAAGGACGGAAAGGTCAGAATGTGTGTGGACTACAGAGATCTAAACAGGGCCAGTCTAAAGGACGACTTTCCTTTACCACACATTGACATGCTGGTTGACAGTACAACGAAGTTCAAAGTTTTCTCCTTCATGGATGGATTCTCGGGCTATAATCAGATAAAAATGGCACCAAAAGGCATGGAGAAAACTTCATTCATTACCCCATGGGGTACCTTTTGTTACAAGGTAATGCCGTTTGGTTTGAAGAACGCCGAAGCAACCTATCAAAGGGCCATGACTACCCTCTTTCATGACATGATACACAAGGAAATCGAGGTATATGTCGATGACATGATTGCCAAAATAAGATAGAAGAGGAGCATGTGACCCACCTGTCAAAACTATTCGACCGGCTGAGAAAGTACAAACTCCGCTTAAATCCTAATAAGTGCACTTTCGGTGTCCGTTCAGGGAAACTTTTAGGGTTCATCGTCAGCTAGAAAGGAATTGAGGTTGATCCTGACAAGGTCAAGGCCATTCAAGAAATGCCTTCTCTGAAAACTAAAAAACAAGTCAGAGGATTCCTGGGATGTTTGAATTACATCTCCAGATTTATATTCCTCATGACTGCAACATGCGCGCCAATCTTCAAATTACTC
Organism: Lathyrus tuberosus; assembly: GCA_022829125.1. NCBI lineage: Eukaryota > Viridiplantae > Streptophyta > Magnoliopsida > Fabales > Fabaceae > Lathyrus > Lathyrus tuberosus. The sequence goes on along the minus strand of JALAZF010000068.1, from coordinate 8,073,352 downwards.
AAAAAGAATTAGGACTGCGTTTGGTCAGAAGATTGCCAAACCGCCTTCGACAGTATTAAGGAATACCTGTTGAACCCACCGATTCTATCACCTCCAGTGGAAGGAATACCACTGATCATATACTTAACAGTCTTGGAAGACTCCATGGGCTGTGTACTTGGCCAACAAGACGAAACAAAAAGAAAAGAGTCTGCCATCTACTATTTGAGCAAGAAATTCACCAACTGCGAGACTCGGTACACTATGCTTGAGAAAACTTGTTGTGCTCTGGCTTGGGCAGCCAAACGTCTTCGCCAGTACATAATTTGTCACTGTAGCGCAATTTTTATGGTCTTGAAGTACTATCGCTCGGGTACTACAGTTTGATTCATTTTTTATCATGTTAAGCTGATTAAGGAAGGGAAGTAGATGTCTCCAATTAACCCTGCTTGCATACTGAGTTTAAACAGTCAAAACTGTTGATTTACAGATGCTATTAAGATCTAGGTCCCTTTTCGGTTTATTTTGTTAAGAACACAGTGTCTGGACTATCTGCGAGGTTTTTGGTAATGTGTTTAGATTTGATGCTTTTGGGATGATTGATGGAGATACTGGATTTTGTTTTTTTATTAGTGAGCTCACTAAAATTTTTTCAATCTTATGCCTACGTATTCCCGTTTGACGAAACAGGGAAATCAGAGCGATCATAGTTCCTCGTATTCTATGGGAGGAAAAAGGTTGTTTTGGTGTCTTGTTCAAAGCCCAAGACATGAAGCTAAAGGTGATTTGTATCTTGTTCAAAGCCCAAGATGTGAAGCTAAAAAGGTTCTGGATGAGAGAGAATTTGTCATCTCTACAGAGGAGTTGTTGATATTTGTATGCTATGAGCAAGGCATAAATTGATGCTAAAAGGTTGATTGACTCAACCGATGATTTCTCTATACAAAGCCTAAGAGGAGGCTATTGACCCAACAAGAGGGTGTTTTTTATTTGTCTCGTACGAAGCCCGAGATAGAGGCTAAAAGGGTTGACTCAACAAGAGAGTGCTAACAAGTGACTGACTCAACAAGAGAGTGTTTTTATATGTGTCTTGTACGAAGCCCAAGACGGAAGCTAAAAGGTTTGACTCAACAAGAGAGCCTTTTATACTCAATAAGAGAGTGATTTGATGCCTCGTACAAAGCCCGAGGTAGAGGCTAAAAGGGGTGATTAACTCAACAAGAGAGTCTTTTATACTCAACAAGAGAGTGTTTTAGTGTCTCGTACGAAGCACGGGATAGAGGCTAAAAGGGAAGTGACTTAACAAGAGAGTCTTTTATACTCAACAAGAGAGAGTTTATAGTGTCTCGTACGAAGCCCGAGATGGAGGCTAAATGAGGTTTGACTCAACAAGAGAGTCTTTTATACTCAAAAAGAGAGTGATTTAGTATCTCGTATGAAGCCCGAGATGGAGGCTAAAAGGAGATTGACTCAACAAGAGAGTGATTTAGTATCTCGTACAAAGCTCGAGATGGAGGCTAAAAGGAGATTGACTCAACAAGAGAGTCTTTTATACTCAACAAGAGAGTGATTTAGTATCTCGTACGAAGCCCGAGATGGAGGCTAAAAGGATATTGACTCAACAAGAGAGTCTTTTATACTCAACAAGAAAGTGATTTAGTATCTCGTACGAAGCCCGAGATGGAGGCTAAAAGGAGATTGACTCAACAAGAGAGTCTTTTATACTCAACAAGAGAGTGATTTAGTATCTTGTATGAAGCCCGAGATGGAGGTTAAAAGGAGATTGACTCAACAAGAGAGTCTTTTATACTCAACAAGAGAGTGATTTAGTATCTCGTACAAAGCTTGAGATGGAGGCTAAAAGGAGATTGACTCAACAAGAGAGTCTTTTATACTCAACAAGAGAGTGATTTAGTATCTCGTACGAAGCCCGAGATGGAGGCTAAAAGGATATTGACTCAACAAGAGAGTCTTTTATACTCAACAAGAAAGTGATTTAGTATCTCGTACGAAGCCCGAGATGGAGAATAAAAGGAGATTGAATCAACAAGAGAGTCTTTTATACTCAACAAGAGAGTGATTTAGTATCTCGTACGAAGCCCGAGATGGAGGCTAAAAGGAGATTGACTCAACAAGAGAGTCTTTTATACTCAACAAGAGAGTGATTTAGTATCTCGTATGAAGCCCGAGATAGAGGCTAAAAGGAAAGTGACTCAACAAGAGAGTCTGAACAGTGACTCAACAAGAGAGTCTGAAAAGGTTAAATCCGCTAGGGGGAATCATTGTACAAAGCCCAATAAGAGGCTGTGTCACTGCTGAGGATTAGATCCATAGGCAGGCAAAAGGGTGGGGAACTCTCATGAGAGAGACTGGGTTTCAGTGTTTTTTCCTATATTTGAGAGGAGCATGAGAATGTCTTTGAGACTCAAGGGGTTTTAGACTATCCAAGTCTAGAGTTTTATCTTTTGTACAATGCCCAAGAGGAGGCACAGGCGTTAAAGGATGAGTATCAACCCTAAAGTGGCCAGAGGTTTTACACTGGAAAGACTGCTCTAGCAAAGGATAACTAAGTTCTGTCTTATACCTTTAAAAGGTCGTCAGGGTCCTTGTTTTAAGCCCAAGAGAAGGCATGAGAACTTCTAAGAAGCCGAAGGGTCCTTGTACAACGCCCAAGAGGAGGCGGGGATGCTTTTAAGAAGTCTGTGGGTCCCCAAACCAAGAGAAGTTCAAGACATGCTATTCACAGAGAATAGATCAAGCCAGGAAAGTTCTTAAATTTGGAAGAAACTCAAGAGATGCTATTCACGGAGTATAGATCAACTATGGGGAGTAGAGTTTCTTTGACGATTTCTAAGAGTGACAGTCTGAGAAAGGGTTCACCGAGATTGCTGCCTTTCACGTTTCCATATTGTTTAACCCCAAGAGGAGGGAAGACTGTATCTGGTAATCCTATGGGGATCTAGTGTTGATTGTATTTAAGAGTGACCAACAGGGCTTTACCTAGTTCTAGACGTAGTTACCGGGGGAAACTCTAAAATAACTATACTAGTATTACACAGTTGATATTTGACGAGTATATAAAAGGATGTGAAGGGAGACTTACAGTGAAACAACCCCACAATACAGTTATATACATATGAAAGCAATAAATGAAAGCGGATAAACACTTACCCATTGTAGAGCTTCCATGCTGTTTTGTTAGTTGTTCAACAAAGAAAACTTTGATAACAATATTATATTCAAAATCAAAGGAGAAAGTGCTTTGAAAAGATTGTTGGGGCTTACAGCTCAAGGAGAGGCCCAAGTTTTAACGATGATCGCACCGTTGTTTTGAAAATTATACCGGGACTTATACAATGACTGAGGCCCAAAAAATTTGTTTATGTACAAAAGGATTGGGTCTTACACTCTATTAAAGGCCCAAATGATTTTAACCTGGCGATCGCGCCGAGATATTTTTACCGGGTCGGGACTTATACAATATTTGAGGCCCAAAATGGTTTTTATTTACAAAAGATTGGGTCTTACACTCTACCAAGAGGCCCAAGTGATTTGTTTTAAGAAAAAGAATGGGGCTTACAACTCTAGGAGAGGCCCAAGGTTATTTGTTTAAAAACGACGATCGCGCCGAGGTTTGAAAACACAGTGGGTCTTATACGATGACAGAGGCCCAAAAAATTCTGGTTTTCAAAAGGGGTTGGGTCTTACACTCTATTAGAGGCCCAGAGTTTATTTTTGTACAATTGGTGGGGCTTACAACTCAAGGAGAGGCCCAGGGTTTTTGTTTTTAAAAGGTGACGATCACGCCGTGATTTTGAAAATACAACGGGACTTATACAACATCTGAGGCCCAAAAATGGTTTGTATTTACAAAGGATTGGGTCTTACACTCTACCAAGAGGCCCAAGGATTATTTAAAGAAAAAGAATGGGGCTTAAGGCTTGAGGAGAGGCCCAAGGATTTTAAACTGGCGATCGCGCCGAGATTTTTGAAAATGTGTTGGGACTTATACAATATCTGAGGCCTAAACTATTTTGGTTTCAAAGAGGGATTGGGTCTTACACTCTATTAGAGGCCCAAATGTGTTTGAAAAAGTTTGATGAGGGTTGAATTAATCAAAACCCTAATTTTGTTTAAAAAGGAATTAATTTTGTTTAAAAATTAATAAAAATTGATGAAAACATGTAAAAAATGAGTGGTGATCTTGGATCAATGTTTCAATAATCATGTTTATATCTACAAAATGATTGGAAATTAATTAAGTTTGGAAAATCAAGAAGAAAAAACATTTTACATGTCAAAAAACAAATAAAACATTAATTCTTTGTAAAAATATCAAGTATATGAAATAAATAATATTTTTGGGATTTTTTGGTAAAATAAAATATTTTAACATTTTTGTGAATTATTAAAAAAAGAATCAACTCAAAATCATTAAAACTCAGAGAGAAATTAATTTTTGAATCAATTAAATAAAATCACAAAATTCAAATATTCAAATATTAAAAAAAATGGCGCCAAGAACATGCCAAGAACACGCGCCACCCTCTGTTTCTGCAGATTTGCATTTTCTCTCCAATCTCAATGAATACTTGATGAAATCACATAAACCACATATCAATCTGCTCGTTTTCACCTCACGATCATGTCTATGGTATTTAATTTCATTTATTTTAAGCATGGAATAAGAAATCAAAGAGAAACCTCAAGAACCCTAAAATTTGCATGAAGGCTCAGAAATTCCATACACGATTCAAACAAAGCAATTGATTGAGGGTAAATACTCTATGCATGATTATGAACATGTGGCAAAATTATTGTGCAGCAAAATATGCATGGATCATAGAGTTAGAAGAGCTCAGGCTTACCCCTTGCAGCTGGTGATCGTGTTTTGTGTTAGAGGTGTTGCAAGCTGGTTCTAATGATTTGCACAGCTTCCTTAGGTGCCAAGTGATGTGTCTGAATGCTTGGAGTGGATTGAATTGAGCTGGAATTTAATTTGGCACCTCAACTGCAAATATGTCAAAGGCTTGTGCAGATGGCTGGTGATTTTGAGGAATTGGTGTTCCAGATGTTATGTAAGTGTTTGGATCACTTCTATATGATGTTTATGAGATGTGTGTGTGTGATTGGTTTGGTTGGAATAGTTCTCAAACTCAAAACCCGATAGTGACTTGCCTTAGAAGGCAAATTGGAAGTGAAAAGGAGATTTTGAGGAAAGCATCTGTTTGATGGCTTTGGTGTACTTAAACTGAGCACAAATGAGCTCTATTTATAGTAGAGCAAGTTTGTTTTACAAGCAATAGTGAATGGCAACTGCAACAGAGGTTTGGCCAATGTTGATCAATAGGAATCCAAGTTTCCTCTAGCCATTGACTAGAGGTTAGGGCACAAGCTGCTAGGTCCCTTGGTTCAGATCTTATCCTTGACTCATTCAATTGGAAATGGTTCAGTTCATGCCACCTTGGTGCATCCATTGAATGCTCTAAAACAAAATTGGAGTCTTGTCCCCTCTTTAGGCATTTTAGGTTTGGCATGCTACTTTGGGAATCTTGGACTTGGGAGGATGATGGATCACGGTTTGTTCCTCCTTGGTCGCCCCCTGAGGTGTTAAGATGGATAAACTTGTTTGTCATTTGCACAAATTGGCCAAATCGAGCAAAGTGCACAAATCTGCCTTGCCATGACAGTTTGCAGCAAGGCATATTGCCATTGTCATATCTCATGGTTCAAGTGGAATTTCATGGGGTTCTTGGACATTTTGGAAAGCTCTCATATGATACAACATATGTGTGATCCTAGTTTGTTTTGATACTTTTTGGATCCAAGTGAAAAATGGCCCTACATTTGGAAAAAAGTGAAGGCAGATTCTGACTTAGTGAAAATTTCACCAAGTGTTGGAAAAAAGTGACATTTTCACTTTTTGTGATTTTGGCCATTCCATAACTTGAAATCTATGAGGAATTGGAATGAGGTGTAGTTGAAGCTTTTGTAGTATTCCATGAGAGCTACAAATCCATCTTTGGATCAGCCAAAATGGTTGCTTGGATCTCAAGTTATGATCCTTGGAAGTTGGTACCCTAGCCACTTTATTTCATAACTTAGAAAATTTCTAAGTTTTTATGGTTAACCCTTTTACAAGTTATCCCACTTTCTTTGGTCTTTCTTGATGAATGTTGATTCAAATCACACATTAAAATCATTTTAGGGTTAAGGAACCATAATTGTGAAAAATCTCAAAAAGTCAAAGTTGACTTTTGTGCACAGTTGACTTTTTGTCAAATGAACTCCAAACTGTGCGATCCTCTATGAAATCAAGTCCTTGACCTAAATCAAACTTGATGGATTGATTTCATAGGTGTTATAGGGCGTATTGAATCATGTCCTAGGGTTTAGGAGGATGTCCTGGTCAAAAGTCAAAGCTACAGTTGACTTTTCCTTAAAAACCCTAATTGTGGTTCTGATGAAATTGAAACTTGGGAATCAAGCTTCTTGGATCAATCCATTGTTGCAAATGGATCAATGTGGTGTGTTGGAGACCCTCAAATCATGTCTTGAGGTCTTGGCTCATGATTTGTCCCAAAAGTCAACTTAGGGGTGAATTAGGTCAAGAAACCCTAATTCCTGATTTTTGGTGAATGCATCTCCTGAGGCTAAATTGACTTGATGATTGGGTCCATGAAGTCTCATGGAGTAATTTAGGTTATGATTTGAAGCATTGGCTCATGACCAGAGGAAAAATTCCATCTGAAGGCCTTAGTCGACCAAAACCCTAATTTGGTGACTGTGGAGATCTTGAGGCTTGATCCACTTGGAATGTTGCAACCTTGTGCTTAATCCTTGATGTGGGAGTCCTTTTGATCCTTTATGGGTGTTTGAGAAGTTAGACAAGTTGAAGATTATGTCATTCCTTGATTGATCCTTTGTCTAAGCTCAGAGAGGGCTTGAAACCCTAATTATTTGTAGTGAATGCTCACCCATCTTTGGGGAGACTGATGAGGCATGATGATACATCCATATTATGGTGATGATTTACACAATGATGGGAAATATTAGTGGTTAAAATTTGGGGTATGACAGTCACACTACTTGGTTAATCTCAGAAATGGATCCAATCAAGTACGTCTTTGAAAAACCTGCTCTCACGGGAAGGATTGCCCGTTGGCAGACGTTGTTATCAGAATATGACATAGAATACCACGCTCAGAAAACCGTTAAAGGAAGTATTTTAGCTGATCATTTGGCTCATCAATCGATTGACAATTAGGAATCAATCGGGTTTGACTTCCCAGACGATGATGTCATGTATCTAAAAATGAAAGATTGCGATGAACCACTACCCAGTGAAGGGCCAGAACCAGGTTCCTAATGGGGATTTATCTTTGACGGAGCTGTCAATCATTACGGAAATGGAATTGGGGCAATAATCATAACACCTCAGGGTACCCACATTCCTTTCACTGCCAGACTGACATTCAAGTGTATGAACAACGAGGCCGAATACGAAGCTTGTATTATGGGTCTCGAAGAAGCGATCGACTTAAGGATCAAGAACTTGGATGTATATGGCGACTCAACCCTGGTTAACAATCAGATCAAAGGATATTGGAACACATACCAATCAGGACTGATCCCTTACAAAGATTATACGAGAAGGTTGTTGCCTTTCTTCAACAGAATCGAGTTTCATCATATCCCTCGTGACGAGAATCATATGGCTGATGCATTAGCCACACTCTCTTCCATGATTAGTGTAGGTCAATGGAATGAGATACCTAAAATCGACATAATGCGCCTTGAGAGGCCCGCTTACATCTTCACGATTGAAGTAATCATAGACGACAAACCTTGGTATCACGATATCAAATGCTTCCTTCAGAAATAGGAGTACACACCTAGGGCATCCAGAAAAGTCAGAAAAACCCTCAGAAGGACAGTTGGCAGCTTCTTCCTGAGCGGTGATACACTCTATAAGAGAAACTTTGACATGTTCTTGCTCCGATGCGTAGACAGACCAGAAGCAAACATGCTGATAAAAGAAATTCACGTAGGATCCTTTGGCACTCATGCCAACGGACACACAATGGCGAGAAAAATTCTAAGAGCAGGGTACTATTGGTTGACCATGGAATCCGACTACTACAAGTACATGAGGAAGTGTCACAAGTGTTAGATATATTCAGACAAAATCTATGTACCGCCAACGCATCTCAAAGTTCTCTCTTCCCCATGGCCTTTTTCCATATGGGGAATCGACATGATTGGCATGATTGGACCCAAGGCTTCTAAAGGACATCGGTTTATCCTGGTAGCCATTGATTACTTCACCAAGTGGGTCGAAGCAGCGTCATACACCAATGTATCCCGACAAGTCATGATCCGATTTATCAAAAACAGTATCATTTTCCGTTATGGTGTTCCTAGCCAGATCATTACGGATAATGGATCTAACTTGAACAATAAGATGATGAAGGAGTTGTGCGTTGAGTTCAAGATCGAACACCATAACTCATCTCCCTACCGACCTAAGATGAACGGAGCAGTAGAAGCGGCTAACAAGAACATCAAGAGGATTGTTCAGAAGATGGTTGTAACCTACAAAGACTGGCACGAGATGCTACCCTTTGCCCTTCACGGTTATCGCACATCTGTCCGCACTTCAACAGGGGCAACCCCTTTCTCTCTAGTATATGGCATGGAAGCAATTCTCCCCATAGAAGTAGAGATCCCATCGATCTGGGTATTGATGGAAGCCAAGCTTACAGAAGCTGAATGGTGTCAAAGTCGACACGACGAATCAAACTTGGTCAAAGAAAAGCGAATAACGGCACTATGCCACGGTCAGTTGTATCAGCAAAGGATGAAGAAGGCGTTTGACAAAGAGGTCCGACCACGCGTCTTCAGGAAAAGAGACCTTGTGCTCAAAAAGATACAATCATTTCTCACTGATTCTCGGGGCAAATGGACTCGGAATTATGACGTCCCCTATGCGATCAAGAAAGCTTTCTCAGGCGGTGCCTTGAGACTTGCAACCATGGATGGAGAGGAATTTGCCTACCCCACGAATGTTGATGTAGTCAAGAAATACTTCGCCTAAATAAAAAAAAGAAAAAAAATCGTCTCGGTGGATTGAAAACCCGAAAGGGTGGTACAGGCAAAAATTAGAGACCTGATCAAAAATCATCTCGGTGGGTTGGAAATCTCAAAGTACAATCCAGGAAAAAGTTAGGGATAATGGAAAGTAGCTACGTCCAACAACGGGACAAATTCCTCAGTAGTAGTTACACCATCCATCAAAAGAAAACTCCAGTCATGGTCATCTTCGACAGAAGCTTAGGATGTCCAGAATTCAAAGTTGGTAGAAGGATAGCGGTCGTTATGTATAAATGTAGCCCTTTTCCCTTAAATTACCATTTTCTAAACTTTGTAAATGCTCTATGGAATCACGCGTTTGGCTGATTTCCATCCTATCAATAAAATTTGAGCCCTTGTGCTTTTGTTTGCAATTCTTATTTGTTTTAGCTTTACAGAACGTCGTTTTAACATGATCAACGATTCTTGAAATAAAACAAAAATGAATTTACTTGTCAAAATTTTTTCTGCTTTTAAAATAAAGATGACAATTCTTTTGACTGTTGAACATCAAAAGAACATCGTTTGCTTCTCCAAAGGTGTTCGAACTTCATAGTGCAGAATCAAAGTACTCCTTCTAAACCAGTACGTCTGAATGAAGGATCAGCTGTGTCAGATGTGAATGTTTCGTTCGACACCACCGGCCGAGTTCTTACTGTGAGAACAAGATTTGGTTCTGCAATATTATCTCTAAGTTTTGATGATAACAAATGAATATTGGCATGAACAATTTTGCACAACTAATATTGTTACTTGTGAGAACCTAGCAAACAGGTTATGCTCCTGAGAATCTGCGCAATGTTTAAAGAAAGGTATTTCGTCTATGCACTTAAAAGAGCTGAATGAAGATAACACAAAAGACTTTAATTCGAAAGGAAAAGAGTATGAGTTCTGAAGATCTGAAGACAAGGGTTCTGATGGAACAAAGTCCAGATGCTGAAGCCTCACGCTCTCTGATCAAGGTTCTGAAGACCTACCCAAAGTTGACTCTTATGCTTCAATCAAATATTATCAGAAGCCTCTGAAGATATGAAGAAAGTGGATTAAGAGAACAAGGTTCTGAAGACAATTTCTGAAGATTCTGGAAGCGCAGAGCTGATGATTCGAAGACTTGATAATCTCAAGAACTGAGCAATGTTTTCCCTTCTTACTCATGCTCACAAAAAGCCTCTGAAGTTGAGAAGCCAAGAAAACTTGCCACACTGTACAGCTATACCGCATTACAACGTTAAATTTCTTGAAGACTGTGCGAAATACAAACAAGGCAATCTGACACAGATAGGATGCACAACATGCAGAAGACTTTGTACCTGTCCTCACGCTTCTAGCCGTAAGCCTACTTAGCTATCATGATTCCATCTCAACGGCTCTTTTCACTCGGCTATAAAAGGAAGCTCAAAGACTTGAAGAAAGACACACACGCGAACTGCTATAATACTTTCTAACTCTGTTCTTTCTTAAGTTATTCTTGATCTAAAAACTTGTTTACAATTATCAGCTTGATAAGAAGCAATTTTCTGTAAACCCATTGTATTTGAACTTAAAGTTGTATTCATTAAGAGAGTCTTAGTGATTAGATCTCTTGAGAAGTCTAGGACGTGTGTCTTAGAGATTGTGCCTTAAGTAAGACCTGTGTGGTTGGATTACTTGAGAAGTCTAGAACGTGTGAGTTCTAGAGGTTGTTGTTAGTCACCAGCTGTGTTAGCTCGTGCGGTGTACTATTTTGTTAAAGAGTGGATTAAGACCTCGTTGAGTGAGGTGAAATCACCTTGGCGGGTGGACTAGATTAACTTGAGAGGTTCTCAAGTGAACTAGTATAAACATAATGTGTTTATATCTCTTTGTTTAACCAAGTTGTTTTTCTTTAGAAAAGGGGTAAAGTTTTAAAGAGAAAGTTATTTTAAAGAAACGATTTATTTTGAAAAACCAATTTAAACCCCCCTTTCTTGCGTTTTTCACACCTTCAATTGGAATCAGTGCTCCGGTTCTGAGGTGATAAAAAGATTAAATTTTTATCAAGCACTTAACAGTGTTCAGTACCGATCCAAGTGTGAAAAACAATGACTACACCACCACCAACAACTTCTGAAACAAATGTTATTGAAAGAGAATCTTACACTGCAAAACCTCCTATCTTTGATGGCAAAAAATTTGATTATTGGAAAGATAGAATTGAAAGTTATTTCTTATCATTTGACCTAGATCTGTGGGATCTAGTACTTGATGGCTATAGTCATCTTGTAGATTCTGTAGGTAAAAAGATTGAAAGAAGTGAGTGTACAGATGCTCAGAAGAAAACTTACAAAAATCATCACAAAGCAAGAACCATTCTGTTGAATGCAATTTGTTATACCTAGTATGAGAAAATCACAAACAAAGAAACTACAAAGTCCATCTTTGACTCTCTTCGTATGACTCACGAAGGAAATGCTCAAGTCAAGGAGAAAAGGCTCTTGCGCTAATCCAAAAATACGAAGTCTTCAAAATGGAAGATGAAGAGTTTGTTGAAACCATGTTCTCAAGGTTTCAAATGCTTGTTGCCGGACTCAGAGTTCTGGACAAAGGCTATTCTACTGCTGATCATGTTAAGAAAATCATCAGAAGTCTTCCGGCCAAATGGAGACCAATGGTGACTGCCTTGAAACTTGCAAAGGACTTGAATAGTATCAGTCTTGAAGAACTTATCAGTTCTTTAAGAAGTCATGAAATAGAGCTTAAAGGAGATGAACCTCAGAAGAAAAACAAATCCATTGCACTGAAGGCAAAGCCAGAAAAGAAGAAGGCGTATCAGGCAGAAGAAGAAATGGAAGAATCTAAAGAAGATTCAGAAGAAGATGATATATCACTCATATCAAGAAAGATAAGTCAACTCTGGAAATACAGAAGGAACAAGTTCAAAGGACCAAGGAGAAGATCCGAATCTACATCCGGTCAAAGAAGAAACTATGGAAAAAATGTTACGTGCTTTGAATGCAAAGAACCTGGACATCTAAAAAATGACTGTCCAAAGGCCTAGAAAGAAGAAAGACCCAGGAAAGCCAAAAAGGGTCTCATGGCAACCTGGGATGATGCTGATGAAAATCGGGTCAACATGGCATTCATGGCAGAAACTAGAAGCGACTCGTCAGAGGAAGAACTATCAGACTCTGACGATGAAAGAGAGGTACTTTCCTCCTTATCACGTTCTGAACTTGAATTAGGATTAACTGAACTTATAAAAAGATATCAAAACCTTCAAAGCAAATTCAAAATCTTGAAAAAGAGTTTTATAGTTTCTTCAGAAGATCTTACTAAAAACAAGAAAACCATTTCTGAACAAAATGAGAAAATATTTGTCTTGGAAAACTCAAACACTGTCCTGAAATGTAAATTGTCTAAGTTAGAAGAAGAAACTATTTCAAACTCAACAAACACTAGTGAAGAAGACAAATATGATAACGCATTTAAAAACTTTCTTACCAAAAGCGTAGATAGAAGCAAGATGGCTTTACTAATCTATGGAGTCAGTAGAAATGGCAGCAGAGGTCTAGGATATTCAGGACCATCTCAACCATATGATGAAACCAAAAACATCAAAATAATACCTCTGTCCAAACAGTTTATTCCCTCTGGTACTAGCCTTAAGCATTCAGAACCAAAAGGTTCAAACACTAGGATTGCACAAACACACACACTAAAGAAATATCCTAAACACGAACACTATGCACAAACTCCACACCGTTTTGCTAACGTAAGGAAATCTAAAGGGATCAGAACCTTTAGAAAAACTAATGTGAAAGGACCCGCAAAACGGTTACCTAAAAACAAGATAATTTATGTTGCAGATATCCTTAATAGCTCCATTGAAACACCAGTCATGGTACCTGGACAGTGGGTGCTCGTGACACATGACGGGAGAATGGCTTATGTTCCAAGATCTGAAACTTAAGCCTGGAGGCGTCATCGGTTTCGAAGGAAATCAGAAAGGAAGAATCATTGGCTCCGGAACTGTTGGAAATGGTAAGCTTCCTTCCATTAAGAATGTTTTATTAGTAGAAGGTCTAATGCATAATCTGTTGTCAATAAGTCAACTTAGCGACAGTGGCTATGATCTCATTTTTAATCAAACGTCTTGTAAAGCTGTAAGTCAGAAGGATGGATCTGTCCTATTCAACGGAAAGAGGAAAAACAACACTTACAAAATTAAATTATCTGATTTAAAACATCAAAATATAAAATGTCTTCTTTCTGTAAACGAAGAGCAATGGGTCTGGCACAGACGTCTTGGCCATGTCAGTTTGAGAAGAAACTCTCAGCTTAACAAGCTTGGTCTTGTTAGAGGCTTGCCAAATCTGAAATATTCGTCAGACGCTCTTTGTGAAGCATGTCAGAAAGGAAAGTTTTCAAAAACCTATTTCTAAGCTAAAAACGTTGTTTCCACCTCTAGACCGTTGGAACTTCTTCACATTGATCTGTTTGGCCCTGTAAAAACGGCCTCTCTCAATGGTAAGAAATATGAACTAGTCATCATTGATGACTACAGCAGATGGACATAGGTAAAATTCTTAAAACACAAGGATGAATCACATTCTGTGTTTGCTTCCTTCTGCACTCAAGTACAAAATGAGAAAAATTGTAAAATAGTCAGAGTCAAAAGTGATCATGGTGGAGAATTTGAAAATAAAAACTTTGAAGAACTTTTTGATTCACATGGAATATCTCACGATTTTTCTTGCCCTAGAACTCCACAACAAAACGGAGTTGTAGAAAGAAAGAATCGAACTTTACAAGAAATGGCTCGCACCATGATCCAAGAAACTGACATAGCTAAGCACTTCTGGGCAGAAGCAATTAACACAACATGTTATATTCAAAATAGAATCTCTATAAGACCTATCTTGAATAAAACTCCATATGAATTATGGAAGAATAAATTACCCAACATTTCTTATTTTCATCCATTTGGATGTGTCTGTTTTATGCTTAATACTAAAGAGAATCTTAGCAAGTTTGATTCCAAAGCACAGAAGTGTCTGTTGTTGGGATACTCTGAACGCTCGAAAGGCTGCAGAGTTTACAACACAGAATCAAGAATTGTGGAGGAATATATTCATGTAAGATTCAATGACAAGCCTGACTCAGAAAAGTCAGAGCTAGTTGAGAAACTTGCAGATTTGGAAATCAGATTCTCCGAACCTAAGGAAAAGACAGATGAAGTTAAAGAACAGCAAGATCCTACACCAGAAACCACTGAAGTAACTCCAAATACCCCATCTCAATGAAGAAGAAGACTGTCCATATCCCATCCTGAGGAACTAATTCTGGGTAACAAAGATGCTCCTATCAGAACCAGATCAACCTTTAGACCGTCAGAAGAAACACTTGTAAGACTAGTATCATTGATAGAACCAGCTACAATTGAAGAAGCCCTCATGGACAAAGAGTGGGTTCTGGCTATGGAAGAAGAACTTAACCAGTTCTCCAAAAATGATGTTTGGGATCTAGTTCCTAAACCTAAGAATTTTCATGTAATAGGAACTAAGTGGGTATTTAGTGAAATTCTGGTATCAGACGTGTGATGTTAAGGTGCGATGTCACAACAACACACTCTGCACAATGGACAGAATAAACAGCAAAATAACACCAAGAATTGTTGACCCAGTTCGGTTACAACCAACCTACTCTGGGGGCTACCAAGCCAGGGATGGAATTCACTACTTGTAGATATAATTTATAGACTCAACAACCCGTTGACAATCTCCTAAACTTATACTCTACTAATGACTTCCTACCTAAGAAACCACCTAGGTATGAGAACACCACTCAATCCCTTACAAACACTCAAAGAAACCACTTTGAGTAACCTTGATCTTACTTCACAACTTCGATCAAGCAACCACTCTCTATTGCTTCACAGCTTCTAGAGAGGACAGAAACACAACACCTATTCAAACCCTAGAATAGTGTAAATACAAGCACTCTAAACAAACTCTAGATACTAAGCCTCCAGCTTCTGATCTTCTGAATGTTTTCTGTCACTTTTTCCTTTGGTCTTGTGCGCTTTATATAGATCCTTGAATTGGTCTTGGACCTGCTACAATATCTCCCAGATTTGTTATTTAAAACTGAATATTTAAAACAGATTTTCTCCTAAAATCTTTTTAAATCTTCAACCTTTTAAATCTCCTACAAATCTGCACCAGATCTCCTATGCAGCAGAAAATATCTATCCCAAGATATTCGCATCCAATGAGACAGCTTGCTCTCTACAATTCCAGCTAACACGCAACCCTAACAACATCATAACCTGTTATTGTTAATTCTGCAGATCTAATGTCACAACATCACTATGTGACATCAGACATCCAACTTCAACAATTAATTACTTAACACAGCCCAGTGTTAAGACTTCAATGTTGCAACATCAGCACCTTGACATCAACATTGAATATACTTTGTTTTGCCAAAATTCCAGCCAATCAAAGAACTAACAATCTCCCCCTTTGGCTAATTTTGGCTAAAACAACCTCTGCACTCTACACCTTCAGAGACTTCAACAGCGGAAAAACTTCAATCAATAATTTTGAACTCTTCATCAGCAGCAGTTTGACAATTTTCCTAGTCTCCATCAGTTGATCTGCTGCAGCACCATCTTCATTATTGACAATAGCCAATTGGCGCTCCCCCTAAAAAATATGAACCAGCATCACAGCTGTTCAGTAGCTCACAATGTGCAGCACTTCTCCCCCTTGATGTCTGCTTGGCTGCACTCTTCAATTTACTTCAGCATCCTGCAGCAGTGTATCTTTACTTCAGCACCATCTAACAATTTGCAATGTTGCTCCCCCTCAATGTAACAACCAGCATGGCGGCAATCAACTTCTCCCCCTTAACATCTGCATCACATTCGCAGCATTTGGCATTCTTTGATACTCTAGACTCTCTAGGCTACCATCTCCCCCTTTTTAGCCACAATTAGATAAGCTTCAATCAGAAGCCCTAATAACTAGTCAGTACACCCTAGCTCTCATTGTTAGCCTCTCAGTTAGCAACCAGGCAAAACAAATCATAGAAAACAAAACTAGTGCAAATAACAGCACAATATTCAAATTACATAACCAAGCACACAAAGTGCTGAAACAAAGACAGAAAATAAAACTAACACTACTAATTAAGAACGCAAACATTAAAAGCTTGAATCATCTGAGCTGAGACCATCATCATTTTCTTCATTATCATTGGCACTTGCACCAGGTCCATCATCAACATCCTTACTTGTGTTGGCTGCTTCACCTTCCTTTGCTGCCAATCTCAGAGTCATGACAAGTCTTTGAAATTTTTGTTTCCTTTCAGTTCTAACTCTTATGACTTCATCTAACTCCTTGCAAGCCTCCTCTAGTTCTGTAATCAACCCAGTCTTGGCTGGTGACTGTTGTGATGTTGAAGCGGATGTCTTGATACTGTCAAGAACATGTTTCCCTTCTAATAACTTGTAATGGACTGACAAGGCAGGCTTCCTTTTGCAAACAACATCTGAATGCTGTAGAATTCCAGGATGTTGAGACAAAATAATCCCACAAATGAGAGAGGGAAATGCAATGGGCATCTTCACAGCATTTGTAGCAGCATGCTTAATAGTATGATCATAGATGTAGGAGCCATAGTCAATTCTTTGCTTGGTCCTAACTGCATAAATTATCTTTCCCAATCCAACTGAAATTGTGGTCCTGTGACTAGTAGGAATCCAGTTGACAACACCTATTCTGTGCAGAATAGCATATTTGACACTCAACAAACTGGCTAACAACTTTCCTTTTACGGGCCAAACATCTACATGACCACCAGTGATTTTTTTGCATATAACATTATTGGAGACTTCTAATTCTCCATAATCTTCCTCACTTCTTCCTAAATAGGCATTGATCACTTTAGGAGAGAACCAGACACAGTTACCCCTGATGGTAACTCTTCTGAAGGTTAGGCTCTTGCTGTCATTTATAGATTCATGGATATTAACTATGAATCCTCTGACCAGTCTATCATAGCAATTAGTCAACCCTGACATAGTCCTTATGAGACTAGCAAACTTAATTAGGTCTACTATTTCAGTAGACTCTAAGTCTTCTGCTACTACCTCTCTTTCCAGAGCTATCCTTCTTTGACTCACACAATTCCACATGGATGCACTTCTGTCACAGTGAGATGAGATGTTATCAGACACTTGATTAGTAGTAGGGTTGATGTCTTGAGAATCACACTCAGAATCTGACTCTTCCCTGATTCTCCTCTTCTTGTCAGACCTGGCAACTTTGCTCCACGACTTGGGAGAGTCTGTAACTGAAGTCCTTTTCTTATCCTTCCTTCTTCCAATTCTATCATCATCAGATGAGTCCTCAATCTCTATAACCTTAACCTGATCCTTCCCTTTACCCCTGTGACTTTCATTCATAGGGGACGATGTTCTGACATCAAAGATGACATCAGTATCATCAGGATCTTCTCCTTCAGCTTCTTGACTCAGGGCCTGTCTTTGAAGATTATTGTCCTCACCTTGAGAGTCAACCTGTTCAGCAGGTATTTGCCTTAAAGGGACATAAATTCCTTTCACACGTATTCCCTTCTCAAGGATTTTGGTGGCAATCAGCTCCAAATGCATGTCTACATCATACTTCTCCTCAACATCTTGAGAGGATGATGACTTAGCTTCAGTACTATTCACCGTGGTTGAGGGTTTAGGGTTACCTGGCTTGGGAAGAGCAATAGAAATGTGTTCTTTGTTAACTAGTTCTTTTTCGGAAGAAACCCTAGTTTGTACCTGCTCAGGTGTTTGAGACTCAGAGTTCTTGGAAGGGGAAGACATCGTTCCTTTGTAACAGACTAGGTTTAGAGAAGAACTTTCTATTCTGTTGCGATTTAGGGAGATGAAACGTTGCGATGAGAATGCTTTGGTAAATCTTGATGTAGTATCAATATGGTAAGGCGCCTGATTTTGAGTACCTTTTAAAGGCCAATCACTAATGTTTTCCTCCATAAAGACTTTCCTTTTAAAAAATTCACATCAGGACTCATTAACTCTGAGTGACCTTTCAGCATCATGACATCATAGTCTGATGTTTTAACATCGACCTGAACATCATTAGTTGAACTACTTTCAAAAGAAATCCACTGATAGCAGTTGTCCTTGGTTCTGGCACCCTTCATAACAACCTGATTATGCTCATCAGAAACCACACACTCATCTTTGGTGTAGTTTACCTTGTAACCTTCATCACACAACTGGCTTATGCTGATCAAATTTGCATTTAATCCACTGACAAACAGAACATTGTCAAGTTCAGGTATACCATTACCTTTCACTTTCCCAACTCCTGCAACAACACCTTTTTCTCCATTGCCAAACATAACCTCATGAGAGGGACAATGACTGACTTCAGAAAACATGGATCTACATCCAGACATGTGTTTGGAACACCCACTGTCAAAATACCATGTTCCTTCTTTAAACTCTTTGTCAGGCATGTGAGCGAATAATCACTTCACATTCTCCTTAGGTACCCATTGTTTAACAACTTTGGGCCTGTACTCTCTCCATCTGTTTTGAGGCTGAGGGTATCCATGCAGCTTGTAGCATGAGTACTGCATATGTCCAAACCTTCCACAATAATAGCATCTCACCCTTTCATCTCTGAATCTCCTGCCATGATGAGATTGCTTAGGCTGCCAGCCATAATGTGGTCTTCTCCTACCATAACTGGCCTGCCTTCTATTATGTTGGTATCTTCTCCCATAAGAAGGCTGAGAATGCTGTTTCCTGGATTGTCTCTCGTGATGGTGTAGCTTTCTTCTTCCATAGTGATGAGGCACAACATTGTTGTATCCATACCCATAACCATACCAGTTGTCCTGATGTTGAGACACTTGATGAGACATGTCCTATTTGAACCTTGCAGCTTGCATGCTCTTGTGATATTGGGGAGGCATATACTGACTAGCTCCTTGTGGCTGCTTTCTCTTCTGATTAGGACCAGTCTTCTTCTCAATCTTCTTAGGTTGTGAAACATCAGCTTTCTTAGGGGTAGGATTCTGCTTCTTTGGCTGATGTTGAGACAAAAGTTGTGACACTTCCTTCTTTGAACCTGAAGTGCTTTCTTCTGAAGTTCCCTTATCCTCAGCCACATAACCTATCCCAACTTTGTCTCCAGCAGCTTTTTCTGACTGAAGGATCTTATCAAGTGTGTCTGTACCATAGCTCAGCATCCTAACAGACTTGGTCATTTGATCAAGGTGACCTCTAACTAGTACAACTTCATTTTCCAGATCAGTCTTTTCATTCTCTAGCTGAGCAATCTGTTGCTTGTGGCACTTGTTTTCTTGACAAATCTCAGCACTTTTTAAACACAGCTCTTGATAGGTAGATGCTAACTCCTCATAGGTTATTTCTCCATCACTAGAATCATCATCTGAAACAACAGCTCCTGTTAAAGCTCTAACATGCTTTGCTGACTCACCTTCACTTTCACTATCTGAGTCAGACCAGGAAACTGTCATGCCCTTCTTCTGCTTTTTCAAGAAGGTGGGACATTCTTTCTTGACATGTCCATACCCTTCACACTCAAAGCACTGAACTCCTTTATCTTGGGCGGTTTTCTCTTCATCCTTTTCTTTTGACCTGCTGATGTCAGAAGATATGTTCTTGACATTAGGCCTGGAGTTATTATTCATTCTCTTGAATACTTTGGTGAACTGTCTTCCCAACATAACTATGGCCTGAGATAGATCCTCCTGCGATTCAGAACTCTTTCCTTTTTCTTCTGCATCATTTGACACCAAGGCTATACTCTTTGGCTTCTTTTCTGGTTCTTCCTCATTCAACCCCAGCTCAAAAGTTTGAAGAGATCCAATGAGCTCATCAACTCTCATCTTGTTGATGTCTTGTGATTCTTTAATGGCAGTTACCTTCATCTTATACTTCTTAGGTAGGGACCTAAGGATCTTCCTAACAAGCTTTTCATCTGACATCTTCTCACCAAGAGCACTGGATGCATTAGCCAGCTCCAGAACATTCATCTGGAAGTCATGAATAGTCTCATCGTCCTTCATCTTCAGGCTTTTAAATTTTGATGTTAAAATCTGAAGTCTCGACATCTTAACTCTAGATGTTCCTTCATGTGTAGCCTGCAAGATATCCCACGCATCCTTAGCAACTTCACATGTATTGATTAACCTGAAGATATTCTTATCCACTCCATTGAAGATTGCATTTAGAGCTTTGGAATTTCCAAGGGCGAGCTCATCTTCTTCCTTGGTCCATTCTTCTTCAGGCTTTGGCTTTGAGGTGCCTTCTTTGTCTTTGCCAGCATCATCTTTTTCACACACAACAGGTGCTTTCCACTCTTTAATAATAGCCTTCCAAGCCCTGCTGTCCAAGGATTTTAAGAAAGTGGTCATACTTGGCTTCCAATAGTCATAATTTGATCCATCCAAAATAGGGGGTCTGTTGATGAATCCTCCAACTTCTTTGTCCATCTTTACACCAGAAAGTAAATTTCCTAGATCTCACCCAGAGACATACAGGATGCCTTCTCTGATACCAATTGAAATTCTGGTATCAGACGTGTGATGTTAAGGTGCGATGTCACAACAACACACTCTGCACAATGGACAGAATAAACAGCAAAATAACACCAAGAATTGTTGACCCAGTTCGGTTACAACCAACCTACTATGGGGGCTACCAAGCCAGGGATGGAATTCACTACTTGTAGATATAATTTACAGACTCAACAACCCGTTGACAATCTCCTAAACTTATACTCTACTAATGACTTCCTACCTAAGAAACCACTTAGGCATGAGAACACCACTCAATCCCTTACAAACACTCAAAGAAACCACTTTGAGTAACCTTGATCTTACTTCACAGCTTCGATCAAGCAACCACTCTCTATTGCTTCACAGCTTCTAGAGAGGACAGAAACACAACACCTATTCAAACCCTAGAATAGTGTAAATACAAGCACTCTAAACAAACTCTAGATACTAAGCCTCCAGCTTCTGATCTTCTGAATGTTTTCTGTCACTTTTTCCTTTGGTCTTGTGCGCTTTATATAGCTCCTTGAATTGGTCTTGGACCTGCTACAATATCTCCTAGATTTTTTATTTAAAACTGAATATTTAAAACAGATTTTCTCCTAAAATCTTTTTAAATCTTCAACCTTTTAAATCTCCTACAAATCTGCACCAGATCTCCTATGCAGTAGAAAATATCTATCCCAAGATATTCACATCCAATGAGACATCTTGCTCTCTACAATTCCAGCTAACACGCAACCCTAACAACATCACTACCTGCTGTTGTTAATTTTACATATCTAATGTCACAACATCACCATGTGACATCAGACATCCAACTTCAGCAATTAATTACTTAACACAGCCCAGTGTTAAGACTTCAATGTTGCAACATCAGCACCTTGACATCAACATTGAATATACTTTGTTTTACCAAAATTCCAGTCAATCCAAGAACTAACATTTAGGAACAAGCTAAATGAAAAGGGAGAAGTTGTCAAAAACAAAGCACGACTTGTTGCTCAAGGATACAGTCAACAAGAAGGAATTGACTACAATGAAACATTTGCTCTAGTTGCTAGACCTAAAGCAATACGTTTACTAATATCCTTTTCAGTAAATCATAACATCACTCTATATCAAATGGATGTTAAGAGTGCATTCTTAAATGGTTTTATATCAGAAGAAGTTTATGTCAAACAACCTCCTGGTTTTGAAAATTCAGAAAAATCAGACTTTGTTTTTAAACTTAAAAAATCACTCTATGGTTTAAAGCAAGCTCCCAGAGCTTGGTACGATATATTGAGCAAATTTTTATTAGAAAAAAATTTCACCAGAGGAAAGGTTGACACAACTCTTTTCTGCAAAATATATAAGAATGACATTCTTATTGTTCAAATCTATGTTGATGACATTATTTTTGGTTCTGCTAACTCTTCTCTATATGAATAATTTTCAAAGTTAATGCAGGCCGAATTTAAAATGAGCCTCATGGGAGAACTGAAGTTCTTCCTTGGAATTCAAATTGATCAAAGATCAGAGGCCACTTACATCCATCAAACCAAGTACACAAAAGAACTTCTGAAGAAGTTTAATATGACGGATTGCAACATTGCTAAAACACCAATGCATCCAACTTGTGTCATGGGAAAAGAAGAAACAAGAGTTAAGGTTTGTCAAAAACTCTATCGTGGTATGACAGGTTCTCTCTTATATCTAACTGCTTCTAGACCTGATATATTATTCAGTGTACATCTATGTGCTATATTCCAATCAGATCCAAGAGAATCACATCTAACCGCTGTCAAGCGAATTCTAAGGTATCTGAAAGGAACAACTAACCTTGGCCTGATGTATAAGAAAACTTCAGAGTATACTCTTTCTGGTTACTGCGATGCAGATTATGCCAGAGACAGATTAGAAAGAAAGAGCACATCGGGGAACTGTCAGTTCTTAGGAAGGAACCTAATCTCATGGTCAAGCAAGAGACAATCTACAATTGCTCTCTCAACAGCTGAAGCAGAATACATATCAGCTTCCCTATGCAGCACTCAAATGCTATGGATGAAAAATCAGCTGGAAGACTATCAGATATATGAGAGTAACATTCCTATCTTCTGTGATAATACTGCTGCTATTTGCTTAAGTAAAAATCCAATTTTTCATTCTAGGGCTAAACACATTGAAATAAAACATCATTTTATTAGGGACTATGTTCAGAAGGGAACTCTATGCTTAAAATTCATTGATGCAGACCATCAGTGGGCTGACATTTTTACAAAACCCTTAGCTGAAGATAGATTTCTAATCATTTTAAAACATCTAAATATGGAGTACTGTTCAGAATAAAAACATTTTCAGAACCTCATGTGTTTAGTCAGAAGAAAAGTATTTTCAAATCATCAGAACCTTTTTCTTAACGCATCTCAAGTTCTGATAAATATGTGACATGTCATATATTCGGAAAATTATTTTTGCATGTGATTTAAATAAAATTAAGTCATTTTAATTATTCAAATTGAACGAACAACATTTTTCTCGAGATTGACTCAACTTTATCACATTTATTAGCTTATCCCCTCAAGAAGGTGTCTGTCCTTTAAACTCTCGAGAACATATTCTCTCTCTCTCTCTCTCTCTCTCTCTCTCTCAAACCCTAAAAAGTTAATCGACTCTCATCTATTTCTCTCTCTATCTATCACTCCCTCAAAATCAACTCAAGTTCAATCCTCATTCCTTCTTACCATCGTAAGGATGAACACTCATCAACAAGATACTGTTCAAATCTCTCAAGAACTACCATCCTCATCCATCACACCCACTACTACTCTCTCAACGGCTGAACTAGCTGTTTCAAATCCATTAACCCTTCCCACAATTGATGCAAACCATGTCACCCAGAAAACTCGCTCTGTGACATGTGTGACACATGCAAACGATCTAACTGTTCTGAAAGAGCTAGATGTTGACTTCAACAACCTCTCTGATAATGGGTTTAACCTAATTGATAAATTGGATGCTCAAGAATGGAAAAATTACTTTGATAGACTAAGAGGTCCATGCTTTGATGATCTAGTGAAAGAATTCTGGAGACATGCAGATGCAGACGAATTTCATGTGGTATCTTTTGTTCTGGAGCAGAAGATTATCATCACTGAGAGATCTATTTCAGAATTGCTAGGAATGAAGTTCTTGGAAGGAAAGAGGGTGTACGGAAAAATTGAAAAATCTGAGTCAGTCATCAACAAAGCTATCTTCAAAAGCTGTCAATCAGGAACAACAGACTGCAAAAGCAAAAACTTGCATGACAACCTAAGGATCTGGCACAAGATCATTCTTGGATGCATCAATCCAAGACCGGCGAAGAGTGCTACAGATTTTGCCAACACAAATAAAAAACACATGCTGTACTACTTGCACAAACATGAGAAAATGTGCCTTCCCTCCATTCTATTCTACTATTTAAGGGATATGGTGCGCAATACAAGAACAACGGCCTCACCAGAAAAGAAGATTGTTAACTACATTCCTTTTGGAAGGCTGATCTCTGACATTCTGGTTGAAAGCGGATTAGTGAATTATCTGATCAAGGAAGAAAAGTTCAGGGAATATCTGAATGAAAAAGTTGGAGAAGCTTTCAATGCTGTAAATCTTAAGCATATGAAGATGATTGCAAGTGTCGATGTGAAACCAACACCTATTTCTCCCGACACCGTGAAAAAGATCAGGAATCCAGTAGAAAACTATCCATTCTACCGCAAAGAAGATAATCCAACTGTAATAGCCTCTTACATTGCCATAATGAGAGAAGCAGAATCTAAAGTTGAAGAAGCTGTCCCTCAGTCAAAGCATATTACCAGGAGTAAGAGGAAGCTCGCTGAAGAGGATGCGGAGTGCAAAAACAAGAAAAAGGATAAAACTGAAATCTCCAGAAAAGAAGTTCTTCTTCTTGAGAAAATCAACAAAGTTGATGCAAATCCATCTGTTGCTGCACCATCTTCATCACCAATCACCTCTACCTCCATTCCACAAGTAAGGTTTAAACCCCCATCTTTTTCTATTCCTTTACCAACCACTGATCAATCAACCACCAACACATCAATAACTACTCCAATCTTGTCTGAGACTGTTTTTACCTATATTTCAACATCAACTACCTCAATAATTCAGCCAAATAAACCAGAACCAACAAATCAAATCTCTCAATCTCAAGCTCCCAATACTGAATCTAGTTCTGAGGGAACCTCCTATGAATCCCTAGAAATTGTCTTACCTGAAAACCTCATGAGCTCCGACAATCTAGAAGTAATCTCTCCTACCGATCAACAACAACCACCTGAACCTGCTGCTACTGAGATTGACTTATCTCAGCAACCACCATATGAAACCAACTCTGATAAATCCAACCTCGCTCTGGTTATCTACAATGCTCCACCTCCAACATCCTTTGAAGCGTGTACAAGTCAATTTCATGACAAAGCACTTGAGATGTTTGCTAAGCTGAGAGTGGAACTTTGTATAAGCACAAAGCTCATGGAACTTGAGAGTGCCTGTCAAAGTTTTCAAAAATGGCTAGACAAGGAACTTACAAGAATTGTAAGTTTCTCAAATACAACCATAACTACTGAACTAACAAAGGCTAAGGAGAGAGCAGAAGCTGAAGCAAGAGTCAAAGTACTCAAGTTCTTGGCTGCCAAGCAGAAAGAAGCTGAAGAAAAGGCTGCTAAAGAAGCAGAAGAGCAAGCTGCTAGAAAGGCACAAGAAGCTGCTGAAGCTAAAAGAGCTAAAGAAAGTGCTATGATTGCTTCCACTTCTGATCCTGTTATCAAGCGTCTGGGAGACGCCATTGATGAAATCAGAATTGAATAGAAGAACTTTAGAGAAAGGTTTGACAAGCCAGATACTGTCAATGAAAATCTTCAGATCATGATGAAGAAAATTTGGGACAAGATGTCCTCTGACAGCAAATAAACCTCTGTTTTAGTTCTGTGTTTTTCACCCTTGGACTACCCTGTGTTTATCTTTTTGATTCATGACAAAAGGGGGAGAAAGTATATGAATGTGATAATTTTGATCCTATAGTCATTCTCTGAAAAACAATGCTGCTTACATGCTAACAGATAAATCTATAATCTCTATTAGATTATTTTTCTGTATTTTTCCTCTGTGCAGATAAATCAGAACTCTGATGATGAAGAAAGACTCAAAAGGTTAATGAAGTCAGGGGGAGCCCGAGCACGAACCTTAATCAAATCTAATACTCAGGGGGAGCACTTCATAAAAAAGGATAAGCTATCCTAAAAACCTTTTTTCATGTTCTCTGTGTTATATATTTATACATCAAAATTGCGTCATCAAATACATAGTTTTGTCATCATCAAAAAGGGGGAGATTGTGAGAACAAGATTTGGTTCTGCAATATTATCTCTAAGTTTTGATGATAACAAATGAGTATTGGCATGAACAATTTTGCACAACTAATGTTGTTACTTGTGAGAACCTAGCAAACAGGTTATGCTCCTGAGAATCAGCGCAATGTTTAAAGAAAGACATTTCGTCTATGCACTTAAAAGAGTTGAACGAAGATAACACAAAAGACTTTAATTCGAAAGGAAAAGAGTATGAGTTCTGAAGATCTGAAGACGAGGGTTCTGATGGAACGAAGTCCAGATGCTTAAGCCTCACACTCTCTGATCAAGGTTCTGAAGACCTACCCAAAGTCGACTCTCATGCTTCAGAAGCTGAATGGTGTCAAAGTCGACATGACTAATTGAACCTGATCGAAGAAAAGCGAATAACGATACTATGCCACGGTCAGTTGTATCAGCAAAGGATGAAGAAGGCGTTTAACAAAGAGGTCCGACCGCGCGTCTTCAGGAAAGGTGACCTTGTGCTAAAAAAGATACAATCATTTCTCACTGATTCTCGGGGCAAATGGACTCCGAATTATGACGGCCCCTATGTAGTCAAGAAAGCTTTCTTAGGCGGTGCCTTGAGACTTGCAACCATGGATGGAGAGGAATTTGCCTACCCCACGAATGTTGATGTAGTCAAGAAATACTTCGCCTAAATAAAAAAAAAAGAAAAAAAATGTCTCGGTGGATTGAAAACCCGAAAGAGCAGTCCAGGTAAAAATTAGAGGCCTGATAAAAAATCATCCCAGTGGATTGGAAATCTCAAAGTACAATCCAGGAAAAAGTTAGGGATAATGGCAAGTAACTACGTCCAACAACGGGGCAAATTCCTCAGCAGCAGTTACACCATCTATTGAAAGAAAACTCCAGTCACGGTCATCTTCGACCGAAGCTCAGGATGTCCAGAATTCAAAGTTGGTAGAAGGATAGCGGTTGTTATGTTTCAATGTAGCCATTTTCCCTTAAATTACCATTTTCTAAACTTTGTAAATACTCTATGGAATCACGCGTTTGGCTGATTTCCATCCTATCAATAAAATTTGAGCCCTTGTACTTTTGTTTGCAATTCTTATTTGTTTTAGCTTTACAGAACGACGTTTTAACATGATCAACGATTCTTGAAATAAAACAAAAATGAATTTACTTGTCAAACTTTTTTCTGCTTAAAATAAATAGGGCAATTCTTTTGACTGTTGAACATCGAAAGAACATCATTTGCTTCTCCAAAGGTGTTCGAACTTCAAAGTGCAGAATCAAAGTACTCCTTCTAAACCAGTACGTCTGAATGAAGGATCAGCTGTGTCGGATGGGAATGTTTCGTCCAACACCACCGGCCGAGTTCTTACTGTGATAACAAGATTTGGTTCTGCAATATTATCTCTAAGTTTTGATGATAACAAATGAGTATTGGCATGAACAATTTTGCACAACTAATGTTGTTACTTGTGAGAACCTAGCAAACAGGTTATGCTCTTGAGAATCAGCACAATGTTTAAAGAAAGACATTTCGTCTATGCACTTAAAAGAGCTAAACGAAGATAACACAAAAGACTTTAATTCGAAAGGAAAAGAGTATGAGTTCTAAAGATCTGAAGACGAGGGTTCTGATGGAACAAAGTCCAGATACTGAAGCCTCACGCTCTCTGATCAAGGTTCTGAAGACCTACCCAAAGTCGACTCTCATTCTTCAATCAAATATTATCAGAAGCCTCTGAAGATATGAAGAAAGTGGATTAAGAGAACAAGGTTCTGAAGACAAGTTCTGAAGATTCTGGAAGCGCAGAGCTGATGATTCGAATACTTGATAATCTCAAGAACCGAGCAATGTTTTCCCTTCTTACTCATGCTCACAAAAAGCTTTGAAGTTGAGAAGCCAAGAAAACTTGCCACCTTGTACAGCTGTACCACATTACAACGTTAAAATTCTTGAAGACTGTGCGAAATACAAACAAGGTAATCTGACACAGACAGGACGCGCAACATGCAGAAGAATTTGTACCTGTCCTCATGCTTCTAGCCGTAAGCCTACTTAGCTATCATGATTCCATCTCAACGGCTCTTTTCACTCAGCTATAAAAGGAAGCTCAAAGACTTGAGGAAAGACATACACGCGAACTGCTACAATACTTTCTAACTCTGTTCTTTCTTAAGTTATTCTTGATCTAAAAACTTGTTTACAATTATCAGCTTGATAAGAAGCAATTTTCTGTAAACCCATTGTATTTGAACTTAAAGTTGCACTACTACGAAAAACCCATTTAGCAACGGTTGGGAATGACATATAATGACGCAGGAGAAGGCGTTGTTATGTAGATAGTTGTTGTAAGTTCGTCGTTTCTACAACGGTCTGGAAACCGTTGTTGTATTCTGGAAGCGCGCGATATATTGCACTGGTTAGGTATTTCAACCGTTGTAATATATATTAACTATCACAACGGTTATCTGTATGAACCGTTGTCATATATGTTAACTATCACAACGTGGAATGTATCCTTAGTTTATTAAATACAAATGTATATTGCTTGTTTTACCATCCACCTTATTAAAGAAATACAACCATTAAAATTGGTAAAGAACTATATAATCTGAAAATTAAACTGTTCTTGAAAACCAACTTAAACACACCACTGTTTTTCGAATTGCATCCATTTCATTCTGCACATTTTATGTTCCTTAACATAAAATTTAAGTTTCGATGGTTGGTTTCCTTCAATCCATCGATATCTTTTGTTATAGTTTACCTCATCATCGCCAAAAATCACCACGATTTTATCATCATAACAATGATCATGATCTTAACAACCACGGCGATTAGTGACGACGACGAGGTAAACTATAATAAAAGATATCGATGAATTGAAGGAAATGGACCATTGGACCATAAATTTTATGTTAAGGAACATTAAATGTGCTGAATGAAATGGATGCAATTCATAAAACATTGACATGATAAAGGTTGGTTTTCAAATACATCCTAATTTTCATATTATAATGTTCTATAGCAATTTAACTGATTGCATTTTCAATAAAAGGATAGTGAAACAAACGATATACATAGTATATAATAAACTAAATTTCATATACAATATCAGAATGAATTCATATATATGTACCTTATCAGAATGAATTCATATATAGGTACCACCATCATTATCACCATGTGAAACAAATCCTAAGAAGTGGGAAGCAATGATGAAAATTAGTTAGTATTAAATTTAACTATATACAATATACATAGTATATATATAATAAACTAATGTTCTATATCAATTTAACTGATTGCATTTTCAATAAAAGGATAGTAAAACAAACAATGTACATAGTATATAATAAACTAAATTTCATATACAATATAAGAATGAATTCATATATATGTACCTTATCAGAATGAATTCATATATATATGTACCACCATCATCATCACCATGTGAAACAAACCCTAAGAAGTGGGAAGCAATGAAGAAAATTAGTTAGTATTCAAAAGAAAATAACCAAAAGTTGAAACAAAACCCTAAGAAGTGGGACTGTACCATTACAATGAAGTTCACCTTGCTTGTGAAGCATTGAAGTCAAATCTGCACAAAATAAGAACAATCAACAAAAACAACATGAAGCAAACGAGATAATGGGAACTATTTAACAAAAAGATTGAAGTAGAAGACTACCTTATTTTCCATAAACAATATGTACATTACGCTTGCTACCGCCAGCGTCATCACCATGTTCATCTAGTTTTAGATTCTGCAGGAAGAACTACAAGGAGGAAGAAGCTTAAATCAAAAGCTTCATACTTCTTGTATTTCTTCTCGCAGATTCTAAAAAAAGATGAAGTTTGGGTGCTAGGGTTTCGCTGTGAAGGAAACGGCGCGACTGTCAAAAAGGGAAAGTTAATTCCCTTATATAGGTAAATGTTTCACAACGGTTTTCTTAAATAACCGTTATGATAGATTATATATTAATTTAATAATATCACAACGGTTAGTTATAATAACCGTAGCGATACCCCTTATACGTGGTACAAGGTTCGACACCAGGCAACAACATTTTCCTAAAATTACGCCTGGATTATAAGTGATATCGTTACGGTCATTACTTATAACCGTCATGATATTATTAACTGTTGCACTTCCCAACATATGAATGGTTTACAAGAAAATATAGTTCCAGAATATGAGCGGTTTACAAGTTATCATCATTACAAGCATTAAACTATCAGTCTTTTCATCTTCAACCTCATCTATAAATAGACAATTTTACATATCTAAATAATATATTCTTCGTAACAATGAGTTCAACAAATGAGAATCCTAGAAACCTCAATGAGGAACGTCAGGCGCCAATCCAGGAGGTCGTCAAACCAGCAACTGCCAACTTCAGGGATGCCTTAAGGGTAAGGAAGGATAAGAAGAAGAAGAAGAAGAAGAAGCCGAAGAAGAAGACGATAAAGAAGAAAAGAAGGTCTGTATATTATGATTCCGATGAGGGGAGTAAGGAGAGATGTCTAGATTATAAAGATGCATTTTATGCTATGGGCTCTGACAATGATCTTGATATGTAATATGTTTATCAATGTACTCTCAATGGAATATTAAAATAAAATTATGTCTATATATGTTCATCTCTTACAGTTTTATTTTTAAAGTTATATATATACTCTATTGCACTTAAAAATACTAAAGAATACATTGCTGTGAATCGAAGCGTGATACATGTAGTACAACGGTCTTCTAATACAAGCGTGTTAAAATGTAAAAATATGGGAAAAAATATAGAGCTGGGAATCGAAGCTTGTTACACAGCTTGTATTACAACGGTTATGTAATACAAACATCGTTAAATATTGCGTTATAAATTTTTAATCCTGTTAGAACGGTGGGATACGAAACCGTGGTAAACCTGGCGTCGTTAAATGGGGTTTTCGTAGTTGTGTTGTATTCCTTAAGAGAGTCTTAGTGATTAGATCTCTTGAGAAGTCTAGGACGTGTGTCTTAGAGATTGTGCCTTAAGTAAGACCTGTGTGGTTGGATTACTTGAGAAGACTAGAACGTGTGAGTTCTAGAGGTTGTTAGTCACCAGCTGTGTTAGCTCGTGCGGTGTACTATTTTGTTGAATAGTGGATTAAGACCTCGTTGAGAGAGGCGAAATCACCTTGGCGGGTTGACTAAATTAACTTGAGAGGTTCTCAAGCGAACTAGTATAAACATAACATGTTTATATCCCTTTGTTTAACCAAGTTGTTTTTCTTTAGAAATGGGGTAAAGTTTTAAAGCGAAAGTTATTTTAAAGAAACAATTTATTTTGAAAAACCAATTCAAACCCCCCTTTCTTGCGTTTTTCACACCTTCACTTACCTCCTAAGCCCGACCAACGTTTTCCCCACAGGGACTACTTTCTCCTAAGCAAGGCAGAATTGCTATCTTGAACCCAATGATACTTCTTCGTCCCCTGCAGTGGCCGAGTATCCAGTCGTGTTCATCTACTAGTCTGTATGTCGCGTCAATTTTGTCAGCATATACATACATACATCATGCATTATTGATTTACATTCATATTCATATTGCATCACTATCACTCTAGTCGGTCCTATCCCCTAGTGATAAAAGTCCTCTTGTCAATCGAGTTGACAGTTCTTTCCTCGTCAGGAAGTGTTGCGTCTGAGCACTCTCCTCCGGTTTATTTCTGGGATTAAGTTGGTCCTCGGCCACTTTGATTACTTGAACCTCTGAAAGATCAGAAAACGTTCAAAAAATGTCACTCTTCGCCATTGAAGATGATATCTTTCGTTTTCCCGGATTAAAGAAGAATCCCCAGAGAAAGCCTCTCAAACTACAGACTCTCAGCAACACATTGGTTTTTCTCTCCAGAAAGTCAATGTTAATAAAGTCATCAACACCTCAAAATTGGGATACATTGTATGGCATTTCTCCGAGAAGATCTTGGGGAAAAGTATGATGTAACAACCAAACAGAAAGCAGTCTCTCAAGAGACTTGTTTTCCCCAGTAGAGTCGGCAAATGGCGTCTCCAACAGAGAAGTTTGTGCACCTCTACAACTCAGACAAATGGGTTCCCCAGTAAGTCTGGCATCAACACTTTTTCCATCAAATGGCATCTCCCCAGGAAAATTCAACGAGAAGTTTGAGGAAACCAGGAAAATAGCGTCCCTTGTCAAGAAAGTTTATTGACAAAAGAAACTGAGACCAGTTCCTTGGTAGGAAACCAGGACCGAGGGGAAGTTTATTTCAGAAACTAAGACCAGGTCCTTGGTAGAAAACCAGGATCGAGGGGAAGTTTATTTCAGAAACTAAGACTAGGTCCTTGGTAGGAAACCAGGATCGAGGGGAAGTTTATTTCAGAAACTAAGACCAATTCCTTGGTAGGAAACCAGGATCGAGGGGAATTTTACCTTTTCTAAGCATCATTGCTTAGCAAAAGAAGATGGAGTGGCAAACTACCATTCATAACCACCGTCAAAATTTTGCGCATTCCGATATTTAATCATCTTGCACCCCGAATCCCCGAATACCTTCGCCATTCACACCTTCGGGTCCAAGAAGATTAAATAGGGACATCTGTCATACCCCAAATTTTGACCACTAAGATTTCCCATCATTGTGCAAATCATTACCACAATATGGATGTATCATTATGCCTCATTAGTCTCCCCAAATAGGGGAGAGCTTTCACTACAATTGAATTAGGGTTTCAAGCCCTCTCTAAGCCTTAGACAAATGATCAATCAAGAAATGACATGATCTTCAACTTGTATAACCTCTCAAATACCCACAAAGGATCAAGAGGACTCCCACATCAAGGATTAAGTACAAGGTTGCTACCTTCCAAGTGGATTAAGCCTCAAAATTGCCAGTGTCACCAAATTAGGGTTTTGGTCGACCAGGGCCTCCAGATGGAAATTTTCCTCTGGGCATGAGCCAATGCTTCAAAGCATAACCTAAAATACTCCATGTAACCTCATGGACCCAATCATCAAGTCAATTTAGCCTCAGGGGATGCATACATCAAAAATCAGGAATTAGGGTTTCTTGACCTAATTCACCCCTAAGTTGACTTTTGGGACAAAACATGAGCCAAAACCTCAAGACATGATTTGAGGGTCTCTAATACACTACATTGATCCATTTTCAACAATGGGTTGATCCAAAAAACTTGATCAACAAGTTTCAATTTCTTCTGAACCACACTTAGGGTTTTGAAGAAAAAGTCAACTATGCCTTTGACTTTTGACCAAGACATGCTCCCAAACCTTGGGACATGATTCAATACACCATATAACACCTATGAAATCAATCCATCTAGTTTTATTTAGGTCAAGGACTTGATTTCATAGAGGATCGCACAGTTTGGAGTTCATCTGATAAAAAGTCAACTATGCCCAAAAGTCAAAGTTTGACCTTTTGAGTTTTTGATCAATTATGGTTCCCTAACCCTAAAATGATGTTAATGTGTGATTTGAATCAACATTCATCAAGAAAAATCAAAGAAAGTGGGATAACTTGTAAAAGGGGTAACCATAATAACTTAGAAATTTTCTAAGTTGTGGAACAAAGTGGCTAGGGTACCAACTTTGGAGGATCATATCTCCTAAACCACAATGCCATTTTCTCCCATCCAAAGCTGGATTTGTAGCTCTCATGTCACTCTACCAAAGCTTCAACTACCACTCATTCCAATTCCTCATGGATTTCAAGTTATGGAATGGCCAAAATCACAAAAAATGAAAATGTCACTTTTTTTCCAACACTTAGTGAAATTTTCACTAAGTCAGAATCTATTTCACTTTTTTCCAAATGTAGGGGCATTTTTCACTTGGATCCAAAAAGTGTCAAAACAGACTATGATCACTCATATGTTATATCATATGAGGGCTTTCCAAAATGGCCAAGAACTCCATGAAATTCCATTTGAGCTAAGAGTTATGATAGTGGCAAAATGCCTTGCTGCAACTGTCATAACTAGGCAGATTTGTGCATTTTGCTCGATTTGAGCAATTTGTACAAATGACAAACAAGTTTATCCATCTGAACACCTCAGGGGGAAACCAAGGAGGGACAAATACTGATCCATAAGCCTCCCAAGTCTTTGGAACTAAAAATAGCATGCCAAACCTAAAAATGCCTAAAAAGGGGACAAGACTCTAATTTTGTTTTGGAGTATTCAATGGATGCACCAAGGTGGCATGAACTGAACCATTTCCAACTGAATGAGTCAAGGATGATCTCTGAACTAGGGGACCAGCAGCCTGTGCCCAAACCTCTAGTCAATGGCTAGAGGAGACTTAAGATTCTAAAATGAAACCATTGGCCAAACCTCTGCTACATTTACCATTCACTATTGCAGCCAAAACAAACTTGCTCTACTATAAATAGAGCTCATTTGTGCTCAGTTTAAGTACACCAAAGCACTACAACAATTGCTTTCCTCAAAATCTCTTTCTCTAGGCAAAAATGCATTCTTTAGCAAGACAACTCTGAGTTTTTGAGTTAGAGAGCATTTCCATCATAGCTCATGATCCAAACACATCCAATATGTCATATCTAAGCTGTCCAAACTCTCACAAGTGACCTGTAATACCAAAATCCTAAAGTCCCATCTCAAAACCTCAAAATAGGGCTTTTGTGCATTTTTCAAGCCATGTCTTGATTCAGTCACTTTCCAAACCAGATAAAACCTCAAACACACTCTAAATATCATCCCTGAACTGTCCCAAATGGTTTCACACATCTGGAACACCATTTGAGAGAGTTGTTATTTTGGCCACTTTTGCCCCTTTTGCAAGAAAGGGCCAATTTCCATTCCCGAGGTTTCCAGCTGATTCCAAACATCCTTAAAGCTTCCAAGGGATCATTTGAGGGGGCTCAAAGCATCAAAATATTTCTGGAACAAAGCACTTCGCACATAGCCCAAAAAGCTCCAAAGGAGGTAAGCATCTCGACTTGAACTCTCTGAAATATGCCTTGCTTTGAAGTCCACTGATCATGCATCTCTTATACATGTTATATGTGTTGTGTTTGCACCAATTTATTATGTAATTCATGCTTGTACCAAAAGGTAGCACATAAAATGCAAAATACGGCCTATTTCAAAACCACTATCGGGTTTTGAGGAGGATTTGTTTTCTGAAAAACTACCACCACCATTGGATTCCTTGTGAAATTCTAGGCCAGATACATATAAATTTTGTCCCAATCCATGGAGAAATGAGAAAGTTATGGCCTTCACGTTTCTGACCAAAATCTTGCCTTGCCTTGCCTTGGGCCAGGCCAAAAAGCAAGGCAAGCCTTGTATATTTGTGGTTGTGTTCCAATACACGGATGTATCACCACCCCAATGGTAAGGCGCGCACACTGCACACAAGAGGTCTGGGGTTCGAATCCCCCTCGCCCCAGACCCCTTTTTAATGTGTTTTTTTCACTTATTTATTATTTTTCATATTGTTTTTAATGATTTGAAAAATGAATAACTCCCTCAATTTTAATTATTTTTTATTGGTTCTTTTTGCAAAAAATCACAAAAATGTTGAAATATTTTATTCCACAAAAAAACAAAAATCACAAGTGGTTTATTCAAACTTATTTGGTATTTTTATAATTTTTATTGTTTTTCTTTAAATTTTTTCTTTTAAAGGAAAACAAAATTAGGGTTTCTTTGATTTCAACCCTCATCAATCATTTTCAAACACTCACAGGCCTCTAATAGAGTGTAAGACCCAATCCCTCTTTGAAACCATTTTTTGGGCATCAGTCATTGTATAAGACCCACTGTGTTTTCAAAACTCACGGCGCGATCGTCGCCTTTTAAAAACAAAAACCCTGGGCCTCTCCTTGAGTTGTAAGCCCCAATACTTGTACAAAAACAATTCTTTGGGCCTCTACTAGAGTGTAAGACCCAAACCCTTTGTAAATAAAACAATTTTGGGCCTCACATATTGTATAAGTCCCTTTGTACAATTTCAAAAACAACAGTACAATCACTGTTAGAACCTTGGGCCTCTCCTTGAGCTGTAAGCCCCAACAATCTTTTCAAAGCACTTTCTCCTTTGATTATGAATATAATATTATTATCAAAGTTTTCTTTGTTGAACAACTAACAAAACAACATGGAAGCTCTACAACGGGTAAGTGTTTATCCGCTTTCATTTATCTCTTTCATATGTATATAACTGTATTGTGGGGCTGTTTCACTGTAAGTCTTCTTTCACAAACTTTTATTTACTTGTCATATATCAACTGTGTAATACTAGTATAGTTATTTAGAGTTTCCCCCGACAACTACGTCTAGAACCTGGTAAAGCCCTGTTGGTCACTCTTTAAAATACAAACAACACTAGATCCCCCATAGGATTACCAGACACAGTCTTCCCTCCTCTTGGGGTTAAACAATATTGAAACGTGAAAGGCAACATTCTCGGTGAACCCTTTCTCAGACTGTCACTCTTAGAAATTGTCAAAGAAACTCTACTCCCCAGAGTTGATCTATTCTCTGTGAATAGCATCTCTTGAGTTTCTTCTAAATCCTTGAACTTTCCTGGCTTAATCTATTCTCTGTGAATAGCATGTCTTGAACTTCTCTTGGTTTGGGGACCCACAGGCTTCCTAAAAGCATCCCCGCCTCCTCTTGGGCGTTGTACAAGGACCCGTCGGCTTCTTAGAAGTTGTCATGCCTTCTCTTGGGTTTAATACAAGGACCATAACGACCTCTTAAAGGTATAAGATAGAACTTAGTCATCCTTTGCTAGAGCAGTCTTTCCAGTGTCAAACCTATGGTCGCTTTAGGGTTGATACTCATCCCTTAATGCCCATTGCCCTCTTGGGCATTGTACAAAAGATAAAACTTTATACTTGGACAGTCTAAGACCCCTTGAGTCTCAAAGACATTCTCAAGTTCCCTATAAACATAGGAAAAAACACCGATCACTCTGGATAAATCTCCAGCAGAAACCTGGCCTCTCTCATGAGGGCTCTCCCACTTGGACCTACCTCGGGATCTCAATAATCCTCGGCAGAAGATAGCCTCCTCTTAGGCTTTGTATAATGATCCTTTCCTCAGGAAAGCCAGCCTCCTCTTGGGGTTTGTGCAATGATTCCCCCTAGCGGATTTAACCTTTTCAGACTCTCTTGTTGAGTCACTTTCCTTTTAGCCTCTATCATGGGCTTCGTACGAGACAACAAATCACTCTCTTGTTGAATATAAAAGACTCTCTTGTTGAGTCAATAATCTTTTAGCCTCCCTCTCGGGCTTCGTGCGAGACACTAAAACACTCTCTTGTTGAGTATAAAAGACTCTCTTGTTGAGTCAATCTCCCTTTTAGCCTCTATCTCGGGCTTCGTATAAGACATCAAATCACTCTCTTGTTGAGTATAAAAGACTCTCTTGTTGAGTCAAACATTTTTTTTAGCCTCCGTCTTGGGCTTCGTACAAGACACATATAAAAGCACTCTCTGGTTGAGTCGGTCATTCGTTAGCACTCTCTTGTTGAGTCAACCCCTTTTAGCCTCTATCTCGGGCTTCATACGAGACAAACAAAAAACACCCTCTTGTTGGGTCAATAGCTTCCTCTTAGGCTTTGTATAAAGAAATCCCCAGTTGAGTCAATCAACCTGTTAGCATCAAATTTGTGCCTTGCTCACAACATACAAACATCGACAACTCCTCTTTAGAGATGACAAGTTCTCTCTCAGTCGAACCTTTTAGCTTCATATCTTGGGCTTTGAACAAGATACATATACTCCCTTTTGCTTCATGTCTTGGGCTTTGAACAAGACACCAAAACATCATTTTCCTCCCTTAGAATAGAGGGAACTACGATCGCTCTGATTTCCCTGTGTCGTTAAACGGGAATACGTAGGCATAAGATTGAAAAATCTTAGCGAGCACACTAAACCCAAAATCCAGTATTTCCACCAAATCAACCCAAAAGCATCAAATTTAAACACGTTACCAAAAAACCTTGCAAATAGTCCATACACTGTGTTTTTAACAAAATAAACTGAAGAGGGGCCCACATCCACATAGCATCTGTAAACCAACAGTTTTGACTGTTTAAACTCAGTGTGCAAGCAAGGTTAATTGGAGACATCTATTTCCCTTGCTTAATCAGCTTAACAGGATAAAAAATGAATCGAACTGTAGTACCCAAGCGATAGTGCTTCAAGACCACAAAAATCACGCTATAGAAAAAATGGCGCCCACCGTGGGGCCCTATTATTTCTTATAATCTTCGGTGGAAACCTTAAATTTACAGTCTTGGGTAGAAAACCCTGAGTTCACAGAGTACCACAGAAATGGCAACCCTGCCGGGGAGTCATTGTCTGTATAGGATCATAGGACTAGAGGTCTAGGATGTTAATACAAATATATATATCGCTTTTCCTAATTGATATTTGTGTTTATTTTTCTGCTAATGGGAATGCGTGTGATGCCGCATGTGGAAAGATTGAGTATACACCTAAGATAGGTGATGGCAAAACGGGTAATCTTACGGGGAGTGAATCCCAGTTAAGAGTCCCCGGTCGACCATCAAACTCCAGTGGAGACTCCCTTTGCAGATACATTGCCTATACGACTCCGGTTGTTGAAAGTAGTGTGGTCGACTGGGTTATCTGAGAAGCTGAGGTTTTTAGTAGACTGAAACCATTTTGTAGTGTGGAACAAAGACAAGTTACTGACCATTAAGTCCTCCCCACCATGCACAATTACCAACTTATCATGAATCACAAATTTCATTTTCTGATGTAATGTTTAAGTTACAGCACCAGCTGTGTGAATCCATGACCTTCCAAGTAAACAACTATAAGCAAGGTTTATATCCAGCACTTGGAATGTGATGTCAAATACATGTGGACCAATTAAGATCGGTAACTCAACCTCTCCCATTACAGTCCTACGGGAACCATCAAAATCCTTGACTATCAAAGAAGTAGGTCTCATCTCAGTCTCTTTATTAGCCAACTTTGCAAGAGTCCTCTTAGGTAAAACATTTAAAGAGGAACCGGTATCCACAAGTACTCTTGCAAAGCATGGTTGTGATTCTGACCTTCTCTTGGTAACTCCTCTTTACTGAAGCTAAGGGTGTTACAAGCAGTAATATTTGCAATCACACTATCAAACTGGCTTGTAGTAATATCCTGGGCGACGTGAGCCTGAGCCAACAACTTTTGCAATGCAGCTCGATGAGCAGGTGAACTCATCAACAGAGAAATGATTGAGATCTTGGAGGGAGTTTGGTGAAGCTGATCAATGACTTTATAATCACTCTTTCTGATAATCCTCAAGAACTCAACATCTTCATCATTTGCAACCACTTCTTTCTCTTTGTCATTAGAAGGCACAGTGGTAACAGTTTCCTTAGGCGGAGCCTCATTGAAACGGGGAGCATAAATATGACCACTTCGTGTCATCTTGCCTGCCCCAGATATATTAGTCACATCTTCACTAACACTTTTCACTTCTTCTCTCGAAATAACCTTCCCAGATTCTTTGTCAATCATTGTCACATCCTACTTCCAAGGTACGGCTTTAGAGTCTGAAATGAAAAGGACTGGGCTTTTGAATGACCACCAGCTTTGGTGGATTAACTGCAGGAGCAACAATAGATTCTAGTATGTTGAACACAGGCCTTGGTGTACTGAAAATAAGTACTGCATAACTTGACTCTGGCAAGTTAAAAATGGGCACTTTATCCCCTGGTTCTGGCAAGTTGAAGATGGGCTCAATCACGACAACTTCGACCTTCTTCAATTTACCACTCACTAGTAGAAAACCATAACTGATCAAATTTTGAATATAATTCTGAACCAACATACATCCTTTGACACTGGTATCACAATCCCTACAATCATCATGGCAAACATTCACTAAACCGGCCTCAAACAACTTTGAATAGAAGACTCAGAGATTGGTTTTAATCTCGAAAACATCAAGAATTAAGCTCTCGTCAGATACCTCATCAACAACATTAACATACCCATGGGTGGGCAAAGGATTGTTCTTAACATTAGGTTGAGAATCACCAAAAGATAAAATCTTCTTTTCCATTAATTCTCTTACCAAGTGCTTGAGAGCATACAACTTTCTAGATCATGGCCAGGTGCACCTTCATGAAACAAACAATAAGCATTTGGATTATAGTTAGGTGGAAGTGGATTAGGAGGTGGACCCAAAGCCCTTGTAGTTATCAAACCTCGTTGCACCAATGAAGGGTACAACTCGGTATAGGTCATCAAAATAGGAGGAACAGAAGGCTTATACTGTCTTCTGTTATGAGCATTATGGCGAGGTGCTTGAACCCTTTATTGTTGATAGCCAGGAGTGTTGGGCGCTCGTTGATAGTAAGGTGGAGCTTGGGTGGGCTGATAAACAGGAGGTGATTGATAGATAAGAGGTGGTTGTGCAACAACTGGTTGATAAACAGGAGCGGGTTGCATAAGCTGGTATGCAGGAACTTGTTGATTAAGAGCGGGTGTAACAACAGCCACATACGGTTGTTAAGAAAACTGGACAGGATAACCTTGTTGTTGAACATAGTTCTGTTGGTGTTTCCAGGGCTAATTTCTTCTTCCGCTTGAAGCCACGACATTAGTTTCACCCTCTTTTTTCTTCTTGAAACTATTGGAAGGCTTCTTAGCATGGTCTTTGTTGGAGCTTGAACTATCAACAATACTTTAAAATTTTCCACTTTTCAAACCTAATTCTACCTTCACACCTACAACAACAATATCAGAAAAATTAGTAGTCACACTTCCCACCATTCTTTCATAAAACTCAGGACAAACAGTGTTGATAAACCAATCAGCCAATTCTTTTTCAGTCAAAGGAGGTTCAACTTGCGAAGCAGTCTCTCTCTCCACCTCTGAGAGTATTTCTTGAACGACTCAGAATTCTTCTGGGACATACTTAGCAGTTGCCTTCGGTCGGGAGCCAAGTCCATGTTGTATTTATAATGCTTGATAAAAGCATCGGATAGATCTTGGAAACTCTTAATGCGAGACAGATCCAGACTTAAATACCACTTCGACGAAGCACCCTTCAAACTGTCTTGGAAACAATGAATCATTAGTTTTTCATTATCAACATGAGCGGACATTTTTTGATAATACATGATCAAATGGATTTTTAGGCATGTAGTTCCTTCATAGTGATCAAAGCTAGGAGTTTTGAACTTTGGAGGGATAACTAGACCAGATACAAGACATATTTCTCTGGCAGCAGCACCAAAGACTTGATCTCCTTCCATCGCTCTTAACCTTTTATCAATAATTTCTATATTTTCAATGAGTCTCTCATCACGTTCATTCCCATCTTCTGGCATGTTAGGGACATCATATATTGGCTGATGCCCATTGAAGTATGGTTGCACACGGGTATGCACAGCGGCTGGTGCAAAAGTTGGAATCACATGAGGAGCTTCAGTAACCAAAGGATCAACTTGTTGAACTTGTTGAATAATGGGGACTGCAGCAGGTGCAGGCACAAAACCTAGAGGAAGACCATATGGAGGTACATTTGTTGTAGTAACAATTGCTGGCTGAGGCTCCATAACTGTATTACAATCTCAGAAACAACAGTGGGCTAAGCATCCATCTTTGCGCGTATAACCTGTAGTATCTCCATAATTTTCCCTACATTCCCCCGTAGGTCTTTTAATTCATTGTTGACGTGATCAAGCTCTTGTCTATGTTCCGCCATCCTTCTACGAGCTTGAGTTCTGGTGTTGTATGGGCACAGAGGATTCAGGGTGAAAGAACTGAAGACGAGACAACAGAATGAGCAAAATGCAAAGGGAAAATGCACATGCAATGACATGAATGTAATGCAATACAAGGGTTTCAAGGAACTCAAAAGCAAGTTGCAAACATTTTGGAAATACTGAAAAAGTTTCATTTTATAATCCATGACCTTTATTTATTTTACAAAGGAAATAACACTTGAATTCCTTGAAACCAAAGGGTTGTTCATGAATGCATGAATGTATGGAGGAATGTATGCACAGATATACACATATATACAGGCAAACAAACAAGGGCCTAGGTTTAAAGATCATGAGCATGGAGACATGGTATACCCATCCCAAAAAGGGTGTGTACTAACGGTTCTTGTATCTGCAGAACAAAGGTTCTAAGAAGTTCCCAAAGTCATCGACCCATCTTTCGGATATTATCAATTTCCCAACTACTCGGTAGTTAATAATATTCTCAAGAGAGTCTCGTCTAAGTGTAGTATCGCATGACAACCATCACAGGTCTACACCTGGATGATCACTGCACTACATCCTAAAAGGCCTAGAGGGGTGAAGGGATACTAAAGGTCCTTAGATTCACGGACTCCCAGGTCGGAAAAAGTAATGTCAACACGACTACTCACATGACATTATTAATCCCAAAGGGTCCTCCACTGAGTGTGGTTATATCATATGTTAATCATCTTAAGACTACTCCCAACAGTCAACTATTGATTATACCGTAATCCTATCATAAGTGTGCATTCCAGTCCGGGTTATGACTTATCTCACCACTCAAGGTATCAACCTAAGCAGAACAGATATATACAGATACAAACAAGCAAGCAAATAAATATCACAAATAAGCAAGTTAGGTTTAACCCTCTTGGGATTCATCCCTAGTGAAGTCGCCATTTCAGTTGCGGTGAGAATCAGATATCAAGCTATTAATTAACTTGAATCACAAATCTTTGAAATCCACCACCGAGCTTTGATTTATCCAAAGGAAAGGGTAAAGATAGAAGAAAACCCTAAGTGCAATGTAAAAACAATACAAGGAGATCTAAGGTTCAGGGGTTGGTTATACCTAGGGAAGGTGTTAGCACCCTAAGTATCTGTAGTACTCTACAGGAACATCTTGTTTTATTTGTGTTATGCTATTGTTTGCTTGGTAAGGGAAATGTTAAGGTAAAGACCTAGGAGTTTATTTCTAAGTATGCTCACCAAGACATCGCATCTGGTGCCTACGTATCCTGACGAGAATGGAATTAGAGCATTCATAGTTCCCCTCAATAAGGGTGAGGAACTCTTGACTGTGGTCAAGGTTCCAATAGGGAAAGTAAGCGTCCATGGCAAGACACCTACATAGAGTAAGCATTTGTAGTCCCCCTTAACATAGAATCAATAAAAGCACACATCACAATTCACAAAAAATTTCATGATTAACAAATGGAATAAGAATTCTAACTAAGATTAACTAAAAATATAAATTATTAATTAGAATTTTAGGAATTCTTATTAATCCATTAAACATTCAATTAATCACAAAAACAAAAGATTACCATATTAAATTTTTATTAAAAAATACAAAACTAAATTTTAAAACAAAAATGAAATTGTTCTTTTTTTTATAGGAAATAAATTCCTAAGTTTTTAAACCAAATCCTAAATTTTCAAAAAAAAAAAAAAAAATAAATAAATAAAAGTAAGTAAAAAAAAAAAGAAATGGGTCGGGTCCTTCCCAACCCGGCAACCACAACAACTTATTAGAAAAAATAGAAAAAAGAAAAAAAAAAGAAAAAGAATGAGGAGTTCAATTTCATTTTTCAGTTTCTTTCTCTCTCTCTCTCTCTCTCTCTCTCTCTCTCTCTCTCTCTCTCTCTCTCTCTCTCTCTCTCTCTCTCTCTCTCTCTCTCGACACAAACCATCTCCGTTTCTCATATCAATATCTCTATCACTATTCATCATTATGTTCTTAATTCATCTCCTCAATCTCTCGCCTCACTCTCAAATCAAACCTGGCCAGAAATGAAAACCCACCGCGCCATGGCCCTTTGGCCGGCGGCGGCGGAAGTAGTTCGCGAAGCCCTCTCTTATGAATTCACGACCTCGCAAACAGGTCTCGAGGAAAATTTATGTAATTCTAAATCAGACCGACAAAATGAATCAGAATTACCAACAATTAAGCATACCTCTGAAGAATTACGATGCGACGACTTCGACAACGACGACGATTTCGACGGTACGTCTCCTTTCCTCTCCTCTACTCCAATGCTACACGTGTGAACTTTTCTCTCCAAACTGTGTGTGTTTGTTTTCTGTTGTTTCTGATAAGAAGGAGTCCAAAACTATTTTATTAGATCTAGGGTTTCAACAAAAGATACACAAAACAAAGAAATAAAAACTTAATAATTTTCTGCATAACAATCAACAGCCACAAAAATGGCTTAAATACAAACAACCCCCTTGGGTATGATAAAAGGGCCAGGCCCAAAACAAAATAAAGACCATAAAAAAACTAATAATCTAAATCACAATCACCCATCCATTTGGGCTTATTTTTATTTTGAGTAGGCCTACTGTCGTACCTCGAAAAAATCGCTTAATCGAAGATACAACCCTTCGCGCGAAAGGCGCGGAAAACGGTTC
This sequence comes from Lathyrus tuberosus, assembly GCA_022829125.1. Lineage (NCBI taxonomy): Eukaryota > Viridiplantae > Streptophyta > Magnoliopsida > Fabales > Fabaceae > Lathyrus > Lathyrus tuberosus. The sequence goes on along the minus strand of JALAZF010000068.1, from coordinate 8,028,894 downwards.
GACAGAGTCGCCACCGAATTTTATTTATCCCAAAAGAGGGAAAGGAAAATATCGAGAAAACCTTTAAGAGGGATAAGAACATGGTCGTCGCAACCATATTCTGGGTTCGGGAGTTGGTTACGTGAGGGGAAGGTACGCGCACCCCCTCACGTCCGTTGTACTCAACGGGAACCTCTTGATTCGAATCGCGATACTCGTTAGCTAAGTTTGTTTGTTTTCTTCTCTAGAATAAATGCGGAAAGGTAAGATAAAAGGGAAAAGATGCTAAGGGAAAATGGGTGGTTTAAGGATAGGGTGCTCGGCAAGATCATCGCGATCTCGGGCCTACGTATACTCATTCAGATGAGAATGAGGAATCAGAGCAATCGTAGTTCGACTACGGGGTTTGACGGAAAAAGATGGTAGTGTGCTCGCCTAGATCATCGCAATCTTGTGCCTACGTATCTTTACTTGGACGAGACTAAAGAATCAGAGCAGTCGTAGTTCGTGGTACGCCCACGAAACAAGGGGGTGGTGATTTGTTTTAAAGAGGCGCCAATTGCTCACACACGAGTAAGAGAACTCGCACCCAAACAATCGAAGAGAGATCAAAGACTTGAACCCCCATTTTTCACCTTGAAAAATAATTACGATAGTTGTTAGTCATTTTTGAGTTTTATTATGAAAATCCGCTTGACGTTGGATCAAGGGTTTATTGTATACGCTTGGTTATTTTGAAAACGGTTTGATTTGTTAAAAGAAGAGGCATCAATTGCTCACACACGAGTAAGAGAACCCGCACCCAAACAACTGAAGAGAGATCAAAGACTTGAACCCCCATTTTTCACCTTAAAAGATTTGCGATAGTTGTTAGTTGTTTTTGAAGTTTGATTATGAAAATCTGCTTGACGTTGGATCAAGAGTTTATTTGTCATGAAAAGAGTTTGGTTCGAAAAAAGGATTTGGTTAGAGGTTGATTTGAAAATGGGCTCGACGATAAATCGAGAGTTTGGTTGAAAAGGGTTCGTTTGAAAATGGCTCGACGACGAATCGAGAATTAGTTTGAAAATGGGTTGTCTATGCTAGTCCCTAGGGGTGCTCTAGTAAACAAACCACAATCAAAAGAATACTAAATGCGTACATCAGAATGGGGAGCGGGGTACATGTAAATTACAAGGGATGACATGAAATAAAGGGTCTCATTGTAAGGTAGCCCAAGAGAAAGCCGTGTGTGTGCAAGGTGTCCTAAACTAAGCCTTGAACCAAATCTCCAAGCGAAGTATAGTAACCAACAGTCCATCAAATTATTATTTTAGGGTTTCGATAGTTGTTAATGTTTTTTGATTAAAGGTGAACAAATAAGAATGGTAAGATAAATATGAATATGGATATGAACAATATGATAAGAGTATGAATAATATAATCGAGATAATATGAACAAGGTATAATATTAACATAACATAAAATTGGTCTCGTCTTAATCGGAATTTAATCGAGAAATCGATAATCAACGATTTTTGACTTTCATTGACCAAAAGTGAAAATAAAAGAAAATGAGGTAATGAAAAGTAAATTGAAATAGAAATAAAATCGGAAAACTAAGAAAGGTCTCATCTTTACCAAGATTTTAAATCGAAAAATCGATAATCTCTTGTATTTGATTTTCATTGACCCAAAAATGAATAAAAATGAAACAAAAATGATAGAAATGAAATAAAATCGAAAATGACAAGAAAAAGAATAAAGGTCTCACCTTTATCAAGATTTAAAATTGATAAATCGATAAATCTCGATATCTGGCTTTCATTGACCCAAAAAATGAATAAAAATAAAATAATGACAAAATAAATCGAAATAAATAAATAGGTGGTAGGCCTCATACAAATCCAGATTTGGTACCGATTTTAAAGAATCACCCAATATCAAGATGTTTTTGATATCATTGGCCCAAAAGAAATCGAAATGAGACAAAAAGAAAGTCAAGCAAGAAATTGAAATGGTGAGATCTAGTATAAGCTATTAACTTGTTAAGTTAAAAATAAAAAAAAATTAGAAATCGTATTGATTAAAGAAATTAATTAATAAAAATCTAAATAATCTAAAATAAATCCTAAACATAAATGAAAGAATTAATTCCAAATCTATTAATCATAAAAGAAAAAAACAAACAAAAATCATTAATTAAAAGAAAAATGAAATGTTAAAAATATTCTAAAAAATTTTGAAATTACTAAAGTCATTAAAACTAAACTAACTAAATTAAAATGAGAATTAAAAATAAAAGAAAAAAAACACACTAATTAAAACATGGGGTTGGTTGGGCTAGCAGAATTATATGAGACCCAATCCAAAAGAACCTGGGTCAGACCACCTAGGGCCCAAACCCGGTTGGATCTATACGATGGAGAAGGTTTGATGAAACCCTATTACAAACACACACGACCGTTTCTTTCTCTCTGAACAAAACACACGGTGGAACAAAACTTCAACAAAATGGTGATTCTCTCTCTGCTCCCGGCTTTCCACTCCCTCACGGTGATTCTCTCTCTGTTTGCGGCGATGTATGGTGGTGTCGGGATTGAAGGTATTGCAGGTTGAGTGTGGAAATAATTTTGGAGTTATGGTTCGGTCGAGCTTCAGGGCGGAGAAGGAGGTTTTTGAGAATTGCTTGGGTGTGTTACTGGGTTGAAGAAATAGTGATGAAGAAATAGAAAGAAAAATGGTTGAAGAAGCTTTGTTTGATTGAAGGTTGAATGAGGTTGGGTTTTGAAGAAAAATGTATTGTTGGGTTGTTGTTGTGTTTACGGAAGAGTGTTGTCGATGGAGGTTGGATGTTGTTGTTTTGTTGTAGAATGGTTTGAAGAGGTTATCAAGAATAAGGAGATTGTTGGCGAGTTTTTTCTTGTTTTAAATGGTTGTAAGTTACAAATAAAGATCTCAGCGCTAGGGAGAAAAAAAAATCAGAAGGTCCCCCCCCCCCCAATGCTTCCTCTTGTTTCTTTTTTTAAACCAAATTCAAAACTTTGTTTTTTTTTTTTTTTTGTAAAAGATGCTTGTTGCTGAATTGTTGTTGTCAATGCTTTGGTTTTCAGGCTGTTGTTGATGCAGGTCTGTAGTGAAAGAGGCAAGTCAGATGGATTTCTTTTTTTGTCGCAGCTGGAGTTGTAAGGCTAGCTTGGCAAATGGTGAGGAATTGATGTGGGCCGTGTGAGGATTTGGTTGGTACATGATGTTTCTATTTTTTCATTTCTTTTGGTGGTATATAATGTAATGGGCTTGAAAAAAAAAGAAAAAAAATGGACAATGGGCTTGTATTCATTTTATGTACATGGGCTTATCTCGATTTTTTGTGAATTTTCTTGTAACTATTCTTGTAGAGAACTTTGGTGATAATGGACATATGGTTTTTTTTTTGTTTTTTCTTGATAATGGTTTATGGAGAAAACTAATGAATGGATTTTGTAGAGATGGGCTTTTTATTGGTGAACATGAATTTGGGACTAATTTTTGGATAAAAATTGATACTAAAAAAATGGTTATAACATATTTTTGAAACTAATGGCCATGACACATGATTTTGAGATGGATATTAAAATGGGTACGAACGTGGTTTAAAATAGGTGGGTAACTAAAAAACGGTTCTCCGAAATGGATATTAGAAGGTGAATATGGTTTAATTGATAGAAAATAATGGAAATTTGCGAGAAATATAAAGTGAAAATGAACCGGAACGTTGGATAGATTGGATTAGATAAAATGAAAATTGAAGTGAATGAACTGCCCTTGATGACCTTCAACTGTGGAATAACTCACACACAACTTGATACAAACCCTAACTAGATCCTCAGATACATATACACCATTTGATTTGTGCACACCCAAACCTTGAAACTTGTCTGACCATTGAACCTCAAATGAGACCCGATTCGATTCAAATCAACCTTGTGAAACCCTGAGTTCTGACCACAAGCAAAAACAACATATTTTTTGGGATTTTCTGAATAAAAGTTAGTGAATGAATAGTACAAATGAAATATATACAGGTAGGACAAATTTGGGGTATGACAGATGCCCCTATCTAATTGGCTTAAACTGAGTAAGATGAACTGCTACGGCGTTCGGTCTTTCGAGGTATAAGACAATTAGATATGAAGAAGACCAAAAATTTGTTCGAAAAGAAAGAAAATACTTGGGAGGTGGAATAACAGAATAAATTGCAAAAGGTCGTTATCACCAAAAGGATGATAACAGGGAATGCCTGACACCAAAAGGATGACAGGCCTATCACCAAAAGATGATAGTTGACACACGCACACAGACCCTTCAACCAAAAGGAAGAAAATGAGGTCAAAGCCTGCTATTACCAAAAGGATAATAGGGAACACACGCAGGGACCCTTCCACCAAAAGGATGGAAATAAGGTCAAAGCCTGCTATTACCAAAAGGATAATAGGGCACACACGTACACAGACCCTTCCACCAAAAGGATGGAAATGAGGTCACAGCCTGCTATTACCAAAAGGATAATAGGGCACACACACACACAGACCCTTCCACCAAAAGGATGAAAATGAGGTCACAAGCCTGCTATTACCAAATGGATAATAGGCCACACACGTACACAGACCCTTCCACCAAAAGGATGGAAATAAGGTCACAACCTGCTATTACCAAAAGGATAATAGGGCACACACCCACACAAACCCTTCCACCAAAAGGATGAAAATGAGGTCACAAGCCTGCTATTACCAAAAGGATAATAGGGCACACACGCACACAGACCCTTCCACCAAAAGGATGGAAATGAGGTCACAACCTGCTATTACCAAAAGGATAATAGGGGACACACGCACATAAACCGTTCCACCAAAAGGATGAAAATGAGGTCACAACCTGCTATTACCAAAAGGATAATAGGGCACACACACACAGAGACCCTTCCACCAAAAGGATGGAAAACGAGGTCAAAGCCTACTATTACCAACAGGATAATAGGGCACACACACACACAGACCCTTCCACCAAAAGGATGGAAAACGAGCTATCTGACACTAAAAAGATGACAGGCCTATCACCAAAAGGATGATTGTAAACACAACTTACTATTACCAAAAGGATAATAGCAAGCGAAACGATAACAAAGGTTGTCACTCACCAAATGGATGACACACAGACAAAGGGTTTACGGATCGGCGACACCAAAAGGATGACGGATCAATACAAGCTACTACCACCAAAAGGATGATAGGAACTTCCCACTTGTGAAGACCAACACTAAAAGGATGCAGGTTAGGTCTACGACCAAAAGGATGATAGGAAAATTCTGATTTTGAGAATTACCAACACCAAAAGGATGCAGGTTGAATTGAATTGACAGGGTTTGGCTATCACCACAAGGATGATAGTAAGGCAATTGACAAAAGGTCAAGTATGTTGGGGATATGATAAGTGATGCTTATTTGAAGACATCAACAAAAGGATTGAAGGGATCCAACTCAATGAGGAACGCTCACTGACTTTCTTGGAGATCACAACTTCATCAATAAAAGCTTGAAGTAACTTCATGAGGAACGCCCATGAACTTGAAGAAGATGCCCCTGACTGGGCTGAAGATTTCCTGAGCTTTATCAACAAAAGGTTGAAGCAACTTCGTGAGGAACGCTCACATATTTGCAGAAGATGCCCCTGGCTGGGCTGAAGATCGTCTTGAAATCTTGAGATTGATCCTGGATCTTGACTATGCGTATGAATGCTTGGTTTTGTAATGATATGCAATACAAATGCTGACGCGCAGAGATGCAAGTGTTGGGGAAGTATGACTTGGTTTTTTGGGTATGCATATGATGCCTATGATGACGAATGCGATGCGTATGATGCATATGATTGTAGACGGGTGACTGGATAAGTTTGGAGAGGGTGCCAGCATGGTGGACTTTTGGTAGTTGCCAATGCGGATTGGACTTTTGGGCGGTGGGAGGGATTTGATTTCCTCGACACTCAGTTTGTTGAAGACACCATGATTGAAGGAGGTGAAGATGATCTTGATGCCTTAAGTTTGATTGCTTGATGATAAGTCATTTTTGAGAAGACCACGACTATGTGCTTGATGATTAGGATAACTTAAAACTGAGTGTAGCGACGTGTAGCGACGTGATCGACTCATGAAGATTGTGCTTTTGCTCTGAAATTGATGATTGCTAATGTCTGGAAAAGGTATGCTTGTCCAACTTGAAGATACAGATGATACGCCCTTTGCAATGGGTCTTGTCCCAGTCTGAACGTGATAATGGTCTACCCCTGATTAACCAGTTCTGAAACGACTTGATCTTTGGAGGTTGAGATTTGATATGCTTTGAGATGTCTTGCCCCTGATTGAGGTGTTGAAGGAGTTTGCCCCAGACTGTGGGTTTTGAGGGAGTCTTGCTTCGGGTCGGCACCGCTGAAAGTTCAAGTTCCTCTTGGATTTTCCCTTGTTGGAATTGCTTTGATGTCTAGCACTGATTTGCAGTTAAAATTGCACATTAACAAATGGTAATATTAATGCGATGCTCATGCAAGTTTTGAAAAAGAGTCGTTTATTCGAGTGTCGTGATAGTGAGACGAATGGACCGTTAGCCCAGACGTGTGCTGATTTTGATGGTGTGAAAGATATAGCAAGGAGAATGACACCAATGCTGAAGATTAGCAAATAGAGGGAGTCAGTTTACGCAACCTTACAATAGTATGCTTTCAGAATAAACCTCGCCTCAATTAGGTATTTCGAGGGTTGTAATATGGTCTGGTTTACGGTTTATGAAACAAAGGATATTAGGCTCAAATTTGATTTGTACCCACCCCTTCTTCGTGATGAACTCCAGTCCTACATTCAGTTAAATCTGCACATGTTTGTCTTCCAAAAGGGTTGACGGTTCAAGGTATGCTTGAAATGGCAGTCACCTTTATTTTGTTTTTGATGAATGTCAGTGACCCTTTGATTTTGATTTGGTGATCACTGGATCTTATTTTGTTTTTGTTGAGGATTCGCGGGCCTCTTTTGATTTTGTTTTTGATCCCTAACTTTTGCATGGACTGATGTTGCTTGTCAAGTCCATCGGGATTGCCTTGATTTTTGCCTAAGTCTCCTTTGAGGTGCTTGACTTAGCAGGCTTTTGATTTTTTTGTGTTTTTTTTGGAGGATTGTGACTGCCAAGTCACGGGTTATTGATGAACAACTGTCATGTCTTATGGAATTTGCTTTCTGATTTGAGCGCGTAGTTGGATTAGCTGAACCATACCCTGCCCCAGGTTGAGTATAAGGGTTTGAAGATCCGAAGGAAACTACTACTTCTTGGCTCGAAGTGGCTAACTAGGGATTAACTCCTTGTCTCTCCAGTGTTTGGGGAATTGAAATAATGCCCGTACATCATCGACGAGATTCTATCCGAAAGCATACATTTTGCAATTATGGGTATTTCGCTTTCATCCTCCTCCTTCCAATCATTGCTAAACAGCAGTTTATAAAGAAAGTGAAGTGGAAATAAATGTGCCGGTGTTTTCCAGTAAATGGAAAAAATGAGTGAATACGACATAACTGATTCAAAACATGCATAATCATTACATTAAGAAAACAAAATACGAAAGGTAATGTTTAAAGCATACAGTACTTAAACAAATAAATACAAAATACAAGAATGCAAATGATGGGATGGTAACATGACTGCCTTCTTCGGGGAATAAACTTGACTTGATGCTGGCACTAGTTTGGCGGCGGCATAGGGTTTTTGATGACGTTTGGAGCCCTCCCATTGAACTTGAGAAACTTTGAGTCAATCATGTCTTGAACCTTGTGTTTGAAAGCTCTGCAGTCCTCGATCGTATGCCCTGGAGCACCCTTATGAAACTCACAATGAGCATTAGCATCATAATCGGGGGGGATGGCAGTTGGAGGAGCTAGGTCCCTGGGAGTGATTGCCCTCTTCTCCATCAATTGAGCAAAGATCGGAGCATATGTCGTCGGCAGACGATAAAAGTCTCTATCAGATCTCCTTGTCCTCTGTTGATTAGGCTGACGTTGTTGAGCAGCTCTCTGTTGTTGATTCTGAGGAGGATATTGATACCCTTGTTGATTATAGGACTGTTGCTGAGGAGCCTGTTGTTGAGGAATTGGAGCTTGAACAGCTTGAACAGTTGGCTGATAAGGCATTGGAGTGTATTGCACAGCAGCAACATACGGATACTGGAAGTATGGCATTTGAAAAGGCATTGGAGCGGGAGCTTGTGGAGCTTGCCCTTTCTGAGCAGAGACAACATTTGTTTCACCCTCTTTTTTCTTGTATCCATTGAAGGGATTCTTGACTGCAGACTGACTGCTAGAACCTCCTTCGATCTTTCCACTTTTTAGACCTTCTTCAATTCTCTCACCAACAATTACCAAATCAGAGAATCCGGCAGAAACATTACCAATCAACTTCTCATAGTATTGGCCTTGCAAAGTACCCATGAAGATGTCAATCAGTTCACGATCAACAAGAGGTGGATGCACTCTTGCGGCTAGCTCTCTCCAACGTTGTGCATACTCTTTAAAGGATTCGTTGTCCTTATGAGCCATACTCTGAAGCTGAGCACGATTCGGAGCAAGGTCAGTGTTGTACTTGTATTGCTTGACAAATGCATCAGCTAGATCATCCCAAGTGTGCACATTGGTACGCACCAGCTGCATATACCACTCAAGAGATGCCCTAGACAAGCTGTCTTGGAAGCAATGGATCATTAACTTTTCGTCTTTGGCATAGGCAGCCATCTTGCGGCAGTACGTGTTCAGATGGATGTGAGGACAACTGAGACCTTTGTACTTTGGAAATTCTTGCACTTTAAATTTGGGAGGAATGACAACTTCTGGCACCAAGCACATATCCGAAGCATTCATAGAAGTTGAGTTGCGTCCCTCCATGACTCGGAGTTTCTCAGCTAGATCACGACACATCTTGATGGCTTCAGAATCCTGAGCAGCAGTAGGATTGACAATCGAGATAGCAGCATGATAGTTTTGGACCTCATCATACTGATCTATCAGATTCTCTTCAACATGAGGAATAGGAATCTGAGTGACAACAGGTTGAGCTTGTGGAATAGCTCCAACAGCAACTCCAGATGTTAGAAATGGTTGAGTAGTGGCTCCTTCAGTGGCGGGAGTGAAGTTCATTGGTATCCCATATTTGATAGGGTTGGGAACAGGAACTGAGAGCCTTGAGGGTGACCCTTGTATAGGCACAGTGTTGTTGGAGCAGTGGCTTCACGCAGTTCTTCTTCTCTTCTGGTCATCATGATGGCTTCAAGAATCTGATCAATCTTTCCCTTCATAGAGTCCAACTCCTCTCTGAAGGCAGGTTGCTCTTGCTGAATCTGCTCCATCGTTCTTCTTGTGTTGGCTCGAGTTGCGTACTGGTGTCAAGGAATCAGCTTGATTTACTGGAGAAGGAAGGAAGTTGAAGTGAGATTCTGAGGTTGAAAATGCAATGAAAGATGCGTAACAGATGCAATACAATGCAATGATATGAGATGCAAGATCCAGGATCACGGAATCAAACAGCTTCAAACAGTTCTGCGGTTGGCTGGAGATGACGGGTCAAGAACCATAGTTAGGATCAAGAAAGCCCAAAGGTAGGTTTTTAAGACGGGTAGGTGCCTAGAGTTATGGATATATTTTGAAAACATTATAACCAAGACGAAGAGACATCCAACTATAATATCCTCGAAATAATCTCGTCTAGGTGAGGTCTTCATTTCTTCCCCACGAGAAAGATTCCTCGGAGGCGTCCACTACACAACCATCGACACACGGGTTCTAAATAGGGTTCTCAGAATCCTAGATCGAGGTCGAAAATATTACTGTCAGGAAGTAATACGTTTGAGGGATCTCATCTGATTGGGGCGTTCGCATTAACCCACAAAGAATTAATACTACCAACCACCATGGATAAATGGGTTAATGGTCCTTGGGATCAACGACCCACCTCGAAAGTATTACCACCATGGCAAAGATTCACCACAACAATAATATCTCCAAGGGAATCTACTCCAAGCGGTGGTTTTTGCTTCAACTCACACGGAAGAGACCACGCAAGCCTACACTACACAACCACCATCCTAATCCTAGGGTTATACTCAGACTCGGGTGTAGAGCCATCTCACAAAGTTCCCAATATCAGAACAACCCAACAATGTTACAAAAGGTAACACAAATAAGGAATAGGAAAACAAATAAATAAGCAAAGGAGAAGAAAATAAACAAACAAAACTAACGAACTTGCGTTTCGAATCAAGATAGGCTTGACTCTCTATTGCATGAAGCAAATGTATCCCCAGCAGAGTCGCCATCTGTCGTACCTCAAAAAAATCGCTTAATTGAAGAAACGACCCTTCGCGCGAAAGGCGTGGAAAACGGTTCGACAGAGTCGCCACCAAACTTTATTTATCCCAAAAGAGGGAAAGGAAAATATCGAGAAAACCTTTAAGAGGGATAAGAACATTGTCGTCGCAACCACATTCTGGGTTCGGGAGTCGGTTACGTGAGGGGAAGGTACGCGCACCCCCTCACGTCCGTTGTACTCAACGGGAACCTCTTGATTTGAATCGTGATACTCGTTAGCTAAGTTTGTTTATTTTCTTCTCTAAAATAAATGCGGAAAGGTAAGATAAAAGGGAAAAGATGCTAAGGGAAAATGGGTGGTTTAAGGATAGGGTGCTCGGCAAGATCATCGCGACCTCGGGCCTACGTATGCTCATTCGGACGAGAATGAGGAATCAGAGCAATCTTAGTTCGACTACTGGGTTTGATGGAAAAAGATGGTAGTGTGCTCGCCAAGATCATCGCAATCTTGTGCCTACGTATCTTTACTCGGACGAGACAAAAGAATCAGAGCAGTAGTAGTTCGTGGTATGCCTACGAAACAAGGGAGTGGTGATTTGTTTTAAAGAGGCGCCAATTGCTCACACACGGGTAAGAGAACTCGCACCCAAACAATCGAAGAGAAATCAAAGACTTGAACCCCCATTTTTCACCTTGAAAAAGAATTACGATAGTTGTTAGTCATTTTTGAGTTTTATTATGAAAATCCGCTTGACGTTGGATCAAGGGTTTATTGTATACGCTTGGTTATTTTGAAAATGGTTTGATTTGTTAAAAGAAGAGGCGTCAATTGCTCACACACGAGTAAGAGAACTCGCACCCAAACAACTGAAGAGAGATCAAAGACTTGAACCCCCATTTTTCACCTTAAAAGAGTTGCGATAGTTGTTAGTATTTTTTGAAGTTTGATTATGAAAATCCGCTAGACGTTGGATCAAGGGTTTATTTTTTATGAAAAGAGTTTAGTTCGAAAAAAGGATTTGGTTAGAGGTTGATTTGAAAATGGGCTCGACGACGAATCGAGAGTTTGGTTGAAAGGGTTCGTTTGAAAATGGCTCGACGACGAATCGAGAATTAGTTTGAAAATGGGTTGTCTATGCTAGTCCCTAGGGGTGCTCCTAGTAAACAAACCACAATCAAAAGAATACTAAATGCGTACATCGGAATGGGGAGCGGGGTACATGTAAATTACAAGGGATGACATGAAATAAAGGGTCTCATTGTAAGGTATCCCAAGAGAAAGTCGTGTGTGTGCAAGGTGTCCTAAACTAAGCCTTGAACCAAATCTCCAAGTGAAGTATAGTAACCAACAGTCCATCAAATTATTGTTTTAGGGTTTCGATATTTGTTAATGTTTTTTTATTAAAGGTGAACAAATAAGAATGGTTAGATAAATATGAATATGGATATGAACAATATGATAAGAGTATGAATAATATAATCGAGATAATATGAACAAGGTATAATATTGACATAACATAAAATTGGTCTCGTCTTAATCGGAATTTAATCGAGAAATCGATAATCAACGATTTTTGACTTTCATTGACCAAAAGTGAAAATAAAATAAAATGAGGTATTGAAAAGTAAATTGAAATAGAAATAAAATCGGAAAACTAAGAAAAGTCTCATCTTTACTAAGATTTTAAATCGAAAAATTGATAATCTCTTGTATTTGATTTTCATTGACCCAAAAATGAATAAAAATGAAACAAAAATGATAGAAATGAATTAAAATCGAAAATGACAAGAAAAAGAATAAAGGTCTCACCTTTAACAAGATTTAAAATCGATAAATCGATAAATCTCGATATTTGGCTTTCATTGACCCAAAAAATGAATAAAAATAAAATAATGACAAAATAAATCGAAATAAATAAATAGGTGGTAGGCCTCATACAAATCAAGATTTGGTACCGATTTTAAAGAATCACCCAATATCAAGATGTTTTTGATATCATTGGCCCAAAAGAAATCGAAATGAGACAAAAAGAAAGTCAAGCAAGAAATTGAAATGGTGAGATCTAGTATAAGCTATAAACTTGTTAAGTTAAAAATAAAAAAAATTAGAAATCGTATTGATTAAAGAAATTAATTAATAAAAATCTAAATAATCTAAAATAAATCCTAAACATAAATGAAAGAATTAATTTCAAAACTATTAATCATAAAAGGAAAAAACAAACAAAAATCATTAATTAAAAGAAAAATGAAATGTTAAAAATATTCTAAAAAATGTTGAAATTACTAAAGTCATTAAAACTAAACTAACTAAATTAAAATGAGAATTAAAAATAAAAGAAAAAAAACACACTAATTAAAACATGGGGTTGGGTGGGCTAGCAGAATTATATGAGACCCAATCCAAAATAACCTGGGTCGGACCACCTAGGGCCCAAACCCGGTTGGATCTATACGATGGAGAAGGGTTGATGAAACCCTATTACAAACACACACGGCCGTTTCTTTCTCTCTGAACAAAACACACGGTGGAACAAAACTTCAACAAAATGGTGAAAATTGTTCACACGAAATCAGGAAAACACAAATCAGCTCACTCTATTTCATTATCCCTGTTTCTCTGCTCTCGACTTTCCACTCCCTCACGGTGATTCTCTCTCTGTTCACGGCGATGTATGGTGGTGTAGGGATTGAAGGTATTGCAGGTTGATTGTGGAAATAATTTTGGAGTTATGGTTCGGTCGAGCTTCAGGGAGGAGAAGGAGGTTTTTCTGAATTGCTTGGGTGTGTTGCTGGGTTGAAGAAATAGCGATGAAGAAATAGAAAGAAAAATGGTTGAAGAAGCTTTGTTTGATTGAAGGTTGAATAAGGTTGGGTTTTGAAGAAAAAATGTGTTGTTGGGTTGTTGTTGTGTTTACGGAAGAGTGTTGTCGATGGAGGCTGGATGTTTTTGTTCTATTGTAGAATGGTTTGAAGAGGTTATCAAGAATAAGGAGATTGTTGGCGAGTTTTTTCTTGTTTTCAATGGTTGTACGTTATAAATAAAGAACTCAGCGCTAGGGAGAAAAAAAAATCAGAAGGTCCCCCCCCCAATGCTTCCTCTTGTTTCTTTTTCTTAAACCAAATTCAAAACGTTGTTTTTTTTTTGTATAAGATGCTTGTTGCAGAATTGTTGTTGTCAATGCTTTGGTTTTCAGGCTGTTGTTGATGCAGGTCTGTACGCAGAGTCATTTTCTCGCGTGGCTGGAGTTTCTTTTGGTGCAGGCCATGGTTTGGCATCTCGCTGCAGGTTAACGTACGATTGGTGCAGTGTGTTGCAGGGTTAAGTGTGTAGTGGTGTTTGCCTTCATGTGACTTGAAAACTTGAAATTTGCTTGTTTTGGCTTGTAGTGAAAGAGGCAAGTTGGATGGATTTCTTTTTTTGTCGCAGCTGGAGTTGTGAGGCTAGCTTGGCAAATGGTGAGGAATTGATGTGGGCCGTGTGAGGCTTTGGTTGGTACATGATGTTTCTATTTTTTCATTTTTTTTGGGTGGTATATAATGTAATGGTCTTGAAAAAAAAAGAAAAAAAAAGGACAATGGGCTTGTATTCATTTTATGTACATGGGCTTATCTCGATTTTTTGTGAATTTTCTTGTAACTATTCTTGTAGAGAACTTTGGTGATAATGGACATATGGTTTTTTTTGTTTTTTTCTTGATAATGGTTTAGGGAGAAAAATAATGAATGGATTTTGTAGAGATGGGCTTTTTATTGGTGAACATGAATTTGGGACTAATTTTTGGATAAAAATTGATACTAAAAAACATGGTTATAACATATTTTTGAAACAAATGGGCATGACACATGATTTTGAGATGGATATTAAAATGGGTACGGACGTGGTTTAAAATAGGTGGGTAACTAAAAAAACAGTTCTCCGAAATGTATATTAGAAGGCGAATATGGTTTAATTGATAGAAAATAATGGAAACTGGCGAGAAATATAAAGTGAAAATGAACCGGAACATTGGATAGATTGGATTAGATAAAATGAAAATGGAAGTGAATGAACTGCCCTTGATGACCTTCAACTGTGGAATAGCTCACACACAACTTGATACAAACCCTAACTAGATCCTCAGATACATATACACCATTTGATTTGTGCACACCCAAACCTTGAAACTTGTCTGACCATTGAACCTCAAATGAGACCCGATTCGATTCAAATCAACCTTGTGAAACCCTGAGTTCTGACCACAAGCAAAAGCAACATATTTTTTGGGATTTTCTAAATAAAAGTTAGTGGATGGATAGTACAAAGAAATATATACAGGTAGGACAAATTTGGCGTATGACAGATGCCCCTATCTAATTGGCTTAAACTGAGTTAGATGAACTGCTACGGCATTCGGTCTTTCGGGGTATAAGACAATTAGATATGAAGAAGACCACAAATTTGTCCGAAAAGAAAGAAAATACATGGGAGGTGGAATAACAGAATAAATTGCAAAAGGTCATTATCACCAAAAGGATGATAACAGGGAATACCTGAGACCAAAAGGATGACAGGCCTATCACCAAAAGATGATAGTGAACACACGCACACAGGCCCTTCCATCAAAAGGATGAAAATGAGGTCAAAGCCTGCTATTACCAAAAGGATAATAGGGCACACACGCAGGGACCCTTCCACCAAAAGGATATAAATGAGGTCAAAGCCTACTATTACCAAAAGGATAATAGGGCACACACGCACACAAACCCTTCCACCAAAAGGATGGAAATGAGGTCACAACCTGCTATTACCAAAAGGATAATAGGGCACACACACACCTAGACCCTTCGACCAAAAGGATGAAAATGAGGTCACAAGCCTGCTATTACCAAAAGGATAATATGGCACACACACACACAGACCCTTCCACCAAAAGGATGGAAATGAGGTCACAGCCTGCTATTACCAAAAGGATAATAGGGCACACACGCACATAAACCCTTCCACCAAAAGGATGAAAGTGAGGTCACAAGCTTGCTATTACCAAAAGGATAATAGGGCACACACGCACACAGACCCTTCCACCAAAAGGATGGAAATAAGGTCACAGCCTGCTATTACCAAAAGGATAATAGGGCACACACGCACACAAACCCTTCCACCAAAAGGATGAAAATGAGGTCACAACCTGCTATTACCAAAAGGATAATAGGGCACACACACACAGAGACCCTTCCATTAAAAGGATGGAAAACGAGGTCAAAGCCTGCTATTACCAACATGATAATAGGGCACACACACAGAGAGACCCTTCAACCAAAAGGATGGAAAACGAGGTCAAAGCCTGTTATTACCAAAAGGATAATAGGGCACACACACACACAGACCCTTCCACCAAAAGGATGGAAAATGAGCTATCTGACACCAAAAAGATGACAGGCCTATCACCAAAAGGATGATAGTAAACACAAATTACTACTACCAAAAGGATAATAGCAAGCGAAACGATAACAAAGGTTGTAACTCACCAAAAGGATGACACACAGACAAAGGGTTTACGGATCGGCGACACCAAAAGGATGACGGATCAATACAAGCTACTACCACCAAAAGGATGATAGGAACTTCCCACTTGCGAAGACCAACACTAAAAGGATGCAGGTTAGGTCTACCACCAAAAGGATGATAGGAAAATTCTGAATTTGAGAATTACCAACACCAAAAGGATGCAGGTTGAATTGAATTGACAGGGTTTGGCTATCACCACAAGGATGATAGTAAGGTAATTGACAAAAGGTCAAGTTTGTTGGGGATATGATAAGTGATGCTTATTTAAAGACATCAACAAAAGGTTTGAAGGGATCCAACTCAATGAGGAACACCCACTGACTTGCTTGGAGATCACAACTTCATTAACAAAAGCTTGAAGTAACTTCATGAGGAACGCCCATGAACTTGAAGAAGATGCCCCTGACTGGGCTGAAGATTTCCTGAGCTTGATCAACAAAAGGTTGAAGCAACTTCGTGAGAAACGCCCACATATTTGCAGAAGATGCCCCTGGCTGGGCTGAAGATCGTCTTGAAATCTTGAGATTGATCATGGATCTTGACTATGCGTATGAATGCTTGGTTTTGTAATGATATGCAATACAAATGCTGACGCGCGAAGATGTTAGTGTTGGGGAAGTATGACTTGGTTTTTTGGGTATGCATATGATGCCTATGATGATGAATGCGATGCATATGATGCGTATGATGCATATGATTGCAGACGGGTGACTGGATAAGTTTGGAGAGGGTGCCAGCATGGTGGACTTTTGGTAGTTGCCAATGCGGATTGGACTTTAGGGCGGTGGGAGGGATTTGATTTCCTCGACACTCGGTTTGTTGAAGACACCATGATTGAAGGAGGTGAAGATGCTCTTGATGCCTTAAGTTTGATTGCTTGATGATAAGTCATTTTTGAGAAGACCACGACTCTGTGCAAGATGATCAGGATAACTTGAAACTGAGCGTAGTGACGTGATCGACTCATGAAGGTTGTGCTTTTGCTCTGAAATTGATGATTGCTAATGTCTGGAAAATGTATGCTTGTCCAACTTGAAGATACAAATGATACGCCCTTCGCAATGGGTCTTGCCCCAGTCTGAACGTGATAATGGTCTGCCCCTGATTAACCAGTTCTGAAACGACTTGATCTTTGGAGGTTGAGATTTGATATGATTTGAGATGTCTTGCCCCTGATTGAGGTGTTGAAGGAGTTTTCCCCAGACTGTGGGTTTTGAGGGAGTCTTGCTTCGGGTCGGCACCGCTGAAAGTTCATGTTCCTCTTGGATTGCCCTTGTTGGAATTGCTTTGATGTCTAGCACTAATTTGCAGTTAAAATTGCACATTCACAAATGGTAATATTAATGCGATGCTCATGCAAGTTTTGAAAAAGAGTCGTTTATTCGAGTGTCGTGATAGTGAGATGAATGGACCGTTAGCCCAGACGTGTGCTGATTTTGATGGTGTGAAAGATATAACAATGAGAATGACACCAATGCTGAAGATTAGCAATATAGGGAGTCAGTTTACGCAACCTTGCAATAGTATGCTTTCAGAATAAATCTCGCCTCAATTAGGTCTTTCGAGGGTTGTAACTTGGTCTGGTTTACGGTTTATGAAACAAAGGATATTAGGCTCAAATTTGATTTGTACCCACCCCTTCTTCGTGATGAACTCCAGTCCTACATACAGTTAAATCTGCACATGTTTGTCTTCCAAAAGGGTTGACGGTTCAAGGTATGCTTGAAATGGAAGTCACCTTTATTTTATTTTTGATGAATGTCAGTGACCCTTTGATTTTGATTTGGTGATCACTGGATCTTATTTTGTTTTTGTTGAGGATTCGAGGGCCTCTTTTGATTTTGTTTTTGATCCCTAAGTTTTGCATGGACTGATGTTGCTTGTCAAGTCCATCGGGATTGCCTTGATTTTTGCCTAAGTCTCCTTTGAGGTGCTTGACTTAGCAGGCTTTTTATTTTTTTGTGTTTTTTATTGTGTTTTTTTTTTAGGATTGTGACTGCCAAGTCACGGGTTATTGATGAACAACCGTCATGTCTTGTGGAATTTGCTTTGTGATTTGAGCGCGTAGTTGGATTAGCTGAACCCTACCCTGCCCCAGGTTGAGTGTAAGGGTTTGAAGATCCGAAGTAAACTACTACTTCTTGGTTCGAAGTGGCTAACTAGGGATTAACTCCTTGTCTCTCCAGTGTTTGGGGATTTGAAACAATGCCTGTACATCATCGACGAGATTCTATTCAAAAGCATACATTTTGCAATTATGGGTATTTCGCTTTCATCATCCTTCTTCCAATCATTGCTAAACGGAAGTTGATAAAGAAAGTGAAGTGGAAATAAATGTGTTGGTGTTTTGCAGTAAATTGAAAAAATGAGTGAATACGACATAACTGATTCAAAACATGCATAATCATTACATTAAGAAAACCAAATATGAAAGGCAATGTTTAAAGCATACAGTACTTAAACAAATAAAGACAAAATACAAGAATGCAAATGATGGGATAGCAACATGACTGCCTTCTTCGGTGAATAAACTTGACTTGACTTGACTTGATGCTGGCACTAGTTTGGCGACAACATAGGGTTTTTGATGATGTTTGGAGCCCTCCCATTGAATGTGAGAAACTTTGAGTCGATCATGTCTTGAACCTTGTGTTTGAAAGCTCTGCAGTCCTCGACCGTATGCCCTGGAGCACCCTTATGAAACTCACAATGAGCATTAGCATCATAATCTGGGGGGATGACAGTTGGAGGAGCTAGGTCCCTGGGAGTGATTGACCTCTTCTCCAACAATTGAACAAAGATCTGAGCATATGTCGTCGGCAGACTATCAAAGTCTCTATTAGACCTCTTTGTCCTCTGTTGATTAGGCTGACGTTGTTGAGTAGCTCTCTGTTGTTGATTCCGAGGAGGATATTGATACCCTTGCTGATTATAGTACTGTTTCTGAGGAGCCTTTTGTTGAGGCATTGGAGCTTGAACAGCTTAAACAGTTGGCTGATAAGGCATTGGAACGTATTACGCAGCAGCAACATATAGATACTGGAAGTATTTGAAAAGGCATTGGAGCCGGAGCTTGTGGAGCTTACCCTTTCTGAGCAGAGACAACATTTGTTTCACCCTCTTTTTTCTTGTATCCATTGAAGGGCTTCTTGACTGCAGACTGACTGCTAGAACCTCCTTGGATCTTTCCACTTTTTAGACATTCTTCAATTCTCTCACCAACAATTACCAAATCAGAGAATCCGGCAGAAACATTACCAATCAACTTCTCATAGTATTGGCCTTGCAAAGTACCCATGAAGATGTCAATCAATTCACGATCAACAAGAGGTGGATGCACTCTTGTGGCTAGCTCTCTCCAACATTGTGCGTACTCTTTATAGGACTCGTTGTCCTTCTGAGCCATACTCTGAAACTGAGTACGATTTGGAGCAAGGTCAGTGTTGTACTTGTATTGCTTGACAAATGCATCAGCTAGATCATCCCAAGTGCGCACATTGGTACGCTCCAGCTGCATATACCACTCAAGGGATGCCCCAGACAAGCTGTCTTGGAAGCAATGGATCATTAACTTTTCATCTTTGGCATAGGCAGCCATCTTGCGGCAGTACATCTTCAGATGGATGTGAGGACAACTGATACCTTTGTACTTTGGGAATTCTTGCTATTTAAATTTGGGAGGAATGACAACATCTGGCACCAAGCACATATCTAGAGCATTCAAAGAAGTTGAGTTGCGTCCCTCCATGACTCGGAGTTTCTCAGCTAGATCACGACACATCTTGATGGCTTCAGAATCCTGAGCAGCAGCAGGATTTACAATCGGAATAGCAGCATGATAGTTTTGGCCTCATCATACTGATCTATCAGATTCTCTTCAGCATGAGGAATAGGAATCTGAGTGACAACAGGTTGAGCTTGCGGAATAGCTCTAACAGCAACTCCAGATGTTGGAAGTGGTTGAGTAGTGGCTCCTTCAGTGGCGGGAGTGAAGTTCATTGGTATCCCATAATTGATAGGGTTGGGAACAGGAACTGAGAGCCTTAAGGGTGACCCTTGCACAGGCATAATGTGGTTGGCAGCAGCGGCTTCACACAGTTCTTCTTCTCTTCTGGCCATCATGATGGCTTCAAGAATCTGATCAATCTTTCCCTTCATAGAGTCCAACTCCTCTCTGAAGGAAGCCAGCTCTTGCTGAATCTGCTCCATCGTTCTTCTTGTGTTGGCTCGAGTTACGTACTGGTGTCGAGGAATCAGCTTGATTTACTAAAGAAGAAAGGAAGTTGAAGTGAGATTCTGAGGTTGAGAATGCAATGCAAGATGCATAACAGATGCAATAAAATGCAATGATATGAGATGCAATGCAAGACGCAAGATCCAGGATCGCGGAATCAAACAGCTTCAAATAGTTCTGCGGTTGGCCGGAGATGACGGGTCAAGAACCACAACTAGGATCAAGAAAGCCCAAAGGTAGGTTTTTAAGACGGGTAGGTGCCTAGAGTTATGGATATATTTCAAAAATATTATAACCAAGACGAAGAGACATCCGACTATAATATCCTTGAAATAATCTCGTCTAGGTGAGGTCTTCATTTCTTCCCCACGAGAAAGATTCCTCGGAGGCGTCCACTACACAACCATCGACACACGGGTTCTAAATAGGGTTCTTAGAATCCTAGATCGAGGTCGAAAATATTACTGTCAGGAAGTAATACGTTCGAGGGATCTCATCTGATTGGGGCGTTCGCATTAACCCACAAAGAATTAACACTACCAACCACCATGGATAAATGGGTTAATGGTCCTTGGGATCAACGACCCACCTCGAAAGTATTACCACCATGGCAAAGATTCACCACAACAATAATATCTCCAAGGGAATCTACTCCAAGCGGTGGTTTTCGCTTCAACTCACGTGGAAGAGACCACGCAAGCCTACACTACACAACCACCATCCTAATCCTAGGGTTATACTCAGACTCGGGTGTAGAGCCATCTCACAAAGTTCCCAATATCAGAACAACCCAACAATGTTACAAAAGGTAACACAAATAAGGAATAGGAAAACAAGTAAATAAGCAAAGGAGAAGAAAATAAACAAACAAAACTAACAAACTTGCGATTCGAATCAAGATAGGCTTGCCTCTCTCTTGCATGGAGCAAATGTATCCCCAACAGAGTCGCCATCTGTCGTACCTTGAAAAATCCGCTTAATCGAAGACACGACCCTTCGCGCGAAAAGCGCAGAAAACGGTTCGACAGAGTCGCCACCGAACTTTATTTATCCCAAAAGAGGGAAAGGAAAATATCGAGAAAACCTTTAAGAGGGATAAGAACATGGTCGTCGCAACCACATTCTGGGTTCGGGAGTCGGTTACGTGAGGGGAAGGTACGCGCACCCCCCCATGTCCGTTGTACTCAACGGGAACCTCTTGATTCGAATCGCGATACTCGTTAGCTAAGTTTGTTTGTTTTCTTCTCTAAAATAAATGCGGAAAGGTAAGATAAAAGGGGAAAGATGCTAAGGGAAAATGGGTGGTTTAAGGATAGGGTGCTCGGCAAGATCATCGGGACCTCGGGCCTACGTATGCTCATTCGGACGAGAATAAGGAATCAGAGCAATCGTAGTTCGACTACAGCGTTTGACATAAAAAGATGGTAGTGTGGTCGCCAAGATCATCGCAATCTTGTGCCTACGTATCTGTACTCGGACGAGACTAAAGTATCAGAGCAGTCGTAGTTCGTGGTACGTCCACGAAACAAGGGAGTGGTGATTTGTTTTAAAGAGGTGCCAATTGCTCACACACAAGTAAGGGAACTCGCACCCAAACAATCGAAGAGAGATCAAAGAATTGAACCCCTATTTTTCACCTTGAAAAAGAATTATGATAGTTGTTTGTCGTTTTTGAGTTTTATTATGAAAATCCGCTTGACGTTGGATCAAGGGTTTATTGTATACGCTTGGTTATTTTGAAAATGGTTTGATTTGTTAAAAGAAGAGGCGTCAATTGCTCACACACGAGTAAGAGAACTCGCACCCAAACAACTGAAGAGAGATCAAAGACTTGAACCCCCATTTTTCACCTTAAAAGAGTTGCGATAGTTGTTAGTTGTTTTTGAAGTTTGATTATGAAAATCCGCTTGACGTTGGATCAAGGATTTATTTGTTATGAAAAGAGTTTGGTTCGAAAAAAGGATTTGGTTAGAGGTTGATTTGAAAATGGGCTCGACGACGAATCGAGAGTTTGGTTGAAAAGGGTTCGTTTGAAAATGGCTCGACGACGAATCGAGAATTAGTTTGAAAATGGGTTGTCTATGCTAGTCCCTAGGGGTGCTCCTAGTAAACAAACCACAATCAAAAGAATACTAAATGCGTACATCGGAATGGGGAGCGAAGTACATGTAAATTACAAGGGATGACATGAAATAAAGGGTCTCATTGTAAGGTAGCTCAAGAGAAAGCCGTGTGTGTGCAAGGTGTCATAAACTAAGCCTTGAACCAAATCTCCAAGCGAAGTATAGTAACCAACAGTCCATCAAATTATTGTTTTAGGGTTTCGATATTTGTTAATGTTTTTTTATTAAAGGTGAACAAATAAGAATGGTTAGATAAATATGAATATGGATATGAACAATATGATAAGAGTATGAATAATATAATCGAGATAATATGAACAAGGTATAATATTGACATAACATAAAATTGGTCTCGTCATAATCGGAATTTAATCGAGAAATCGATAATCAACGATTTTTGACTTTCATTGACCAAAAGTGAAAATAAAAGAAAATGAGGTAATGAAAAGTAAATTGAAATAGAAATAAAATCGGAAAACTAAGAAAGGTCTCATCTTTACTAAGATTTTAAATCAAAAAATCGATAATCTCTTGTATTTGATTTTCATTGAACAAAACTTCAACAAAATGGTGAAAATTGTTCACACGAAATCAGGAAAACGCAAATCAGCTCACTCTATTTCGTTCGCCCTCTTTCTCTGCTCCCGACTTTCCACTCCCTCACGGTGATTCTCTCTCTGTTCGCGGCGATGTATGGTGGTGTAGGGATTGAAGGTATTGAAGGTTGAGTGTGGAAATAATTTTGGAGTTATGGTTCGGTCGAGCTTCAGGGAGGAGAAGGAGGTTTTTGAGAATTGCTTGGGTGTGTTGCTGGGATGAAGAAATAGCGATGAAGAAATAGAAAGAAAAATGGTTGAAGAAGCTTTGTTTGATTGAAGGTTGAATGAGGTTGGGTTTTGAAGAAAAAATGTGTTGTCGGGTTGTTGTTGTGTTTACGGAAGAGTGTTGTCGATGGAGGTTGGATGTTGTTGTTCTGTTGTAGAATGGTTTGAAGAGGTTATCAAGAATAAGGAGATTGTTGGCGAGTTTTTTCTTGTTTTCAATGGTTGTACGTTACAAATAAAGAACTCAGCGCTAGGGAGAAAAAAAATCAGAAGGTCCCCCCCCCCCCCCCCCCCCCCCCGCCCCCAATGCTTCCTCTTGTTTCTTTTTTTAAACCAAATTCAAAACTTTGTTTTTTTTTGTAAAAGATGCTTGTTGCTGAATTGTTGTTGTCAATGCTTTAGTTTTCAGGCTATTGTTGATGCAGGTCTGTACGCAGAGTCGTTTTCTCGCGTGGCTGGAGTTGCTTTTGGTGCAGGCCATGGTTTGGCATCTCGCTGCAGGTTAACGTACGATTGGTGCAGTGTGTTGCAGGGTTAAGTGTGTAGTGGTGTTTGCCTTCATGTGACTTGAAAACTTGAAATTTGCTTGTCTTGGCTTGTAGTGAAAGAGGCAAGTCAGATGGATTTCTTTTTTTGTCGCAGCTGGAGTTGTGAGGCTAGCTTGGCAAATGGTGAGGAATTGATGTGGGTCGTGTGAGGCTTTGGTTGGTACATGATGTTTCTATTTTTTCATTTTTTTGGGTGGTATATAATGTAATGGGCTTGAAAAAAAAAAGAATAAAAAAATGGACAATGGGCTTGTATTCATTTTATGTACATGGGCTTATCTCGATTTTTTGTGAATTTTCTTGTCACTATTCTTGTAGAGAACTTTGGTGATAATGGACATATGGTTTTTTTTTGGTTTTTTCTTGATAATGGTTTATGGAGAAAAATAATGAATGGATTTTGTAGAGATGGGCTTTTTATTGGTGAACATGAATTTGGGACTAATTTTTGGATAAAAATTGATACTAAAAAAATATGGTTATAACATATTTTTGAAACAAATGGCCATGACACATGATTTTGAGATGGATATTAAAATGGGTATGGACGTGGTTTAAAATAAGTGGGTAACTAAAAAACAGTTGTCCGAAATGGATATTAGAAGGTGAATATGGTTTAATTGATAGAAAATAATGGAAATTGGTGAGAAATATAAAGTGAAAATGAACTGGAACATTGGATAGATTGGATTAGATAAAATGAAAATGGAAGTGAATGAACTGCCCTTGATGGCCTTCAACTGTGGAATAACTCACACATAACTTGATACAAACCCTAACTAGATCCTCAGGTACATATACACCATTTGATTTGTGCACACCGAAACCTTGAAACTTGTCTGACCATTGAACCTCAAATGAGACCCGATTCGATTCAAATCAACCTTGTGAAACCCTGAGTTCTGACCACAAGCAAAAGCAACATATTTTTTGGGATTTTATGAATAAAAGTTAGTGGATGGATAGTACAAATGAAATATATACAGGTAGGACAAATTTGGGGTATGACACCTACTATCATTACTATCCGGCCCACAAACATTCTTGACCTCAAGGATGGGATGGACTTTGGGTTTGAGAGGATTAAAACTTGCAGCCCACTTTGAATTGGACGGTCCATGTGAGTGCATAGGATGGGGCGGTGGAACATTGGGAGTGGCAGACAAGGAATCTTGAAAAGTGGCTTTAGGTTTGGAAGTGGGTTTTGGATCAGCGTGCCAGTCAGAAAACGTGGGGGCATGTGGGGAAAAAGTACATGGGACAGTGTGAACTTGATGGCCAGCTGTGTGAAGTGCATCAAAATGGGGATCCGACGGTGGAGATGAAGCATTGATGGGTTCAAGGAAATCTGACATTGGGGAAGGCAAAGAAAAGGATCCGTTGGGATTCCTTAAGTCAGTATTTTGGGACACGCTACCCTCATTTACACAAGTGATAAGGCTTGAATTTTTTTAAGACTTTTCATTGTCTCCATTTTCTCTCTCAACCTTGTTTCTCTGTTCTGATAATAGTATTTTTTCTTTCACTTCCATTGCCTGTTTTGCTTCATCTTGGTTAACTACTTGGAGTCCTTCCAACTCCTTGTTGATTTCTTTCAAACACAACTTCTTCAAATGTTCAGTTGGCCGATCATTATCTTGTTCTTGCATGGTGGTCGAAGTCAAATCGCCTTGTGGAAAACCTACATGCAAGGGTACTGCCTGAGGTTTGTGGTGTTCATGTGTGTCGTTCTCATCATGAACACTTCGAGTCAACTCGGTTTATTTAGAAACATCGAGTTCTTCTGGCAACGGAGCATGTGGTGGGGAAGGATCTGGAGCGTTGAAGGCTCGTAGCTGGGACACATGAAAAATGGAATGGATCTTTGAAGAAGACGACAGATCCAGTTTGTACGCGACCTTCCCGATGTGTTCCAAAATTTTGAAGGGTCCAAAAAAATGCTTAGAGAGTTTCTGCGACTCACGGCGATGAACTGAAACCTGACGGTATGGTTGAAGACGGAGTAAGAACAAATCACCTACAGAAAAGGTACATGCTTGTCGTTTTTTGTTAGCCTGGTTTTCCATGATCTTTCTACTTTTTGTCAGATTTTGTTGAGAGCGTTTGAAGTATCTCATTTCTGTTTTTCAAAGATTCATTTACCTCGGAGCTATGAGACGTATCGGTGGTGTACTGAGGAAAGATTGGTGGTGGTCAGCCATAGAGAGCTTCAAAGGGGGTCATGCCTATTGAGCTATGAAGTGCTGTATTGTGTCAGAGTTCTGCCATGTGTAAGTATCAAAACCATTGCTTTGGCTGTTCATTCATAAAACATCAAAGATAAGTTTCTAAGCATCTATTAACCACCTTTGTTTGCCCGTCTATTTCAGGATGATATGCTGAGCTGTACTTTAGAGTGGTTCCTTGTGCGCGGAACAACTCCTTCCAGAAGGTGCTGAGAAATAGAGGGTCGAAGTTAGAAATTATTGATTTTGGTGTACCATGGAGTCGTAAACTTCCACCGAGAAAAGCAAAGCTAAGTCTTTGGCAGAACTTGGATAATCTTTCGAAAATCACCCAGATCACGGTGTGGCCTAACGACATTGGTAAATGGGTGATAAAATCCATGGTAAGGTCTTCCCACACTTGGCTAGGGATTAGTAGGGGCTGAAGAATACCTTGTTTCTTCCTTGTTAAGTACTTATTTTCTTGACAGGCACAACACTGATGAACAATTTTTTTTTTGTCGCTATAGATTCCTGGCCCAAGAAAGGAGGACAAAAGGCGAGCCAGGGTTGGTCAAAAATCAAAATGACCCGTAACAGGGGTGGAGTGGAACTCTTGAATGATCTACTTACGCAACTCCTCAACAGGTGGTATGTAAAGTTTATTTTTGTAGTACAGAAGGTTGTCTCTTATTTGAAAAAGTGGGTGAGCGTCTGGATATGATATAATTTTGTTCATGAGGGTTTTACCCTATTCCTCTGTTTTGTAGAACTTCTGGAGCTGGGAGAGAAGAAGAGGAATCAGTGATGAGACTGAGAAGAACATAGTCGGACCCTCATCTTGGATACGACTCAAGGCATCCGCAACTTGGTTCGACTTCCCAGGTTTGTAAAAAATATCAAAGTGAAACCCTTGTAATTTAGCCATCCATTTTTGTTGTTCTGGAGTCTGAGTGGTTTGAGTTAAAATATTTTTCAAACTCTTTTGATCAGTATAGATGTGAAAATACCTCCCAATCAAGTACTAACGTCACTTTTTAACAGATTCAGTGATGGCGTACATCTCCCTAACATACACAGATGCGGCTTGGAGTCTGTTATATATTTTCTTACTGAAAAATGCTAGAGGGTGCCCTTGTTGAGATAAGACTGCACCAACCGCAACCGCTGACGCATCGGTCTCGAGTACAAAGACTTGGGAGAAATCAGGGAGGCGCAACACATGAGTTTCTGTCATTTTTGTTTTTAATGTTGTAAAGGCTATCTCTGCCGATGTACTCCATATGAATTTAGTAGAACGCAATAAATCGGTGAGAGGAGCGGCGAGAGTGGCGTAGTGTCGAACAAATCGATGGTAAAACCTGGTTAGGCCAAAAAAATCCCTGAGTGTCGTGAGAGAACGTGGCCTCGGCCAATCTGTGATAGCTTGAATCTTAAACGGATCTGGGGTTACACAATCACTTGAAATAATATGACCTAAATAATCAACAGAAGGAACATCAAAAACACACTTGGATAATTTGGCATAAAATTGGTTAGATAAAAGTAACTCTAAAATCAACTTCAAATGGTTTGTATGTTCAGAAATGTAAGAGCTGTAAATCAAAATATCATAAAAAAAAAAGAACAAACCAACGTAGGTATGGGCGTAACAAATCATTCATTGCAGATTGAAAATAACTAGGAGCATTAGTAAGGCCAAAAGGCATAACCAAAAACTCGTAGTGTCCATCAAAAGCTCTGAATACAGTTTTGTGTGTATCTTCCGTTGTTACCCCGGATTTGGTGATAACCAGATCGTAGGTTAATCTTAGAGAAAATAGTTGCAGAACCCAACTCATCAAAAAGTTCATCAATTGTTGGTATAGGAAAACGGTCGCGAACCGTCACAGCATTTAGGGCTCTATAATCAACACAGAATCTCCAAGAGCCATCTTTTTTTTGCACTAAGAGTACGGGGGAGGAGTAAGGGCTGTTACTTGGTTTGATTATGCCCTCTTGAAGCATATCTTGAATTATCGTGGTTATGGCTTCCTTTTAAGAGTGAGGGTAACGGTAAGGTTTGACATTAATTGGGGTTTTGTTATATATAATTGGGATATGGTGATCATGAGGGCGGGGTGGGGGTAAGCCATGAGGTTGTTTGAAAACATCAAAATGGGATTCCAATATTGATTTGATTTGTGGAGGTAGGGATTTTGGAAGAGGGTTAAAAGTGTTTGTGGAATGGTTTTGAGGTGCAGGATGGGTTTCATGAGGTTGGTAGAGCAAGAGATGGATGGAGGCGATTAAATCAATGTGTAGCAGATGGCAGAACTGGTTGTAGGAAGAATGAGTGGGTAATAATTTTGGGTCACCAGTGATTGTATTATCATTGTTTTGATGAGTGAAAGAGATCTTTAGAATTGAGAGGTCAGCCAAAATCGGCCCAAGTGTTCGTAACCATTCCATACCAAGTACCACATCAGCTCCTTCAATAGGTAACAAGTGAAAAGGAATATGAAAAAGGTTATTTTGCAAGGTAATGGGGACTTTAGGACAAAGTCCTCTACATGAGAGTTTGGAACCGTTTCCAACCATAACAGAAAAATTGGGAATTGTGGTAGTTGGGATTTTGAGGTGTTGAGCAATGCGGGGTTGTAGGATATTATGGGTGCTACCGGTGTCTATGAGGACTGTTACTGTAAGGCCATTCAATAACCCGTTAAATTTTAGGGTCTTAGGTGAAAATTGGCCAATGGCGGCTTAGGGAGAGAGCTGGAAGAACCTACTTGTGAAATAGAAACTGGTTTATGAATTGCAATTTCATTTTGTATATCTGGTGCCAAACCAGAAATAAAGCAATTTAAGATAGCCTCTGGGGGTAAACCTACTACTTGAGTGCCCAATTTTTCAAAAGCAGCTTGATATTCAACAACTGAACTCACTTGTTTTAATTTAAACAATTCTGCTTGGTGATTAGCGTATGTGGATGGACCAAAACGTAATTCCAAGGCCTTAATGAAAGAGGCCCTATCTGTCAATAATTGGCTCTGGTGCATCCATTTGAACCAACATAATGCTTCACCTTTCATGTAAAACGACATCATAGAGAGTCTATTTTCCGATGGTAATTGATAAATTCAAAGAATTGGTCAGCTTGAAATAACCATTCTAATGGGTTGGATCCATCAAATATAGGAAGTTCAAGTTTAGGGGTTCGAAAGGGTGGTAATGGTGTGTTGGGGTGGAGTTGTGAAAATGGAAGTTGTTGGAACATAGGGATATTGTAGTTCTGGGTGTAGGGAATAGTGTTAGGTTGAGTTAGATAGAGTGAGGATAAAAATTTGGGTTTATGAGTAGGGGTTGGTCTAATAGGTGCTTTAGTGAGATGTGGATAAAGTGAATTTTTTGAGAGGGTAGTGGAGTGGACATAAGT
Source organism: Lathyrus tuberosus (assembly GCA_022829125.1). Classification (NCBI taxonomy): domain Eukaryota; kingdom Viridiplantae; phylum Streptophyta; class Magnoliopsida; order Fabales; family Fabaceae; genus Lathyrus; species Lathyrus tuberosus. The sequence continues at coordinate 7,999,668 of JALAZF010000068.1, read as the reverse complement.
GGTGTAATGTGGTTGTATGTGAGGGGAATTAAGAGGGGTGGTGACAGCAGAAAAATTAAGGTTACTAATGGTTGTAGGTATGGAAAAGGGTTGAGAAACATTAGTGATACCTGAAGGTGATGCTGCTGCTGTTGTAGGAACAAAAAAAGTTGTTGTTGCTGTAGGAATAGTGGCTGTTGGCTGCTGCTCCTTTTGAGTAGCAAGTTTGGTGAGTACCCCCATGATATTTTCATATCTAGAGTCTGAAATTTTCTTCTCATAATCCATACATGTCTGAATCATTTCCAGATCTGCTGTTGTTTTATCAAAATGTTCATCCATTTGCTGCTGTGTTTGTGTCATTGCATTATCAAGATGGACATGAGCTGTTTGGACAACTTCATCTATAATATCTCTAGGGTTAGGTGGTTTTGGTGGAGGTGCCATGAATCCAAGGTGATGAAAGCACCAATTGATAAGAAGGAATCCAAAACTATTTTCTTAGATCTAGGGTTTCAACAAAAGATACACAAAACAAAGAAATAAAAACTTAATAATTTTCTGCATGACAATCAACAGCCACAAAAATGGCTTAAATACAAACAACCCCCTTGGGTCTGATAAAAGGGCCAGACCTAAAACAAAATAAAGACCATTAAAAAAACTAATAATCTAATTCAAAATCACCCATCCACTTGGGCTTATTTTTATTTCGAGTAGGCCTACTATCAGTTTCTCTGAATTTGTATGAATGTGAGTGTGGTTTTTGTGATTTGTGATGATATTGTGATTGCTGGCGTATTGCTGCTCACTCTGTGAATGTATGATTTTTGTGAAATTGGTATCTCTCTGCAAATCGTGTGAGTGTATGTGATTCAATTGTGTGAATCTCCTCATTGCTCTTGCGTGATGTTCTCTGTTACTACTTCTCCCTCTATAATGCATGTATGTGAATATGCTTCCCTGTTTCGGTTTATGGTTTGTGTGTATTTATAGATTCAAGTACAATCAATTTCTGATTGAATGCTGCTAATTACGTCTTCAATTCTTTCCGCTTCCGTCCCGACATGCTCATAGATTGTCTTGGAAACAATTTGAAATCATGCTTGGAATAGGTTTTAGAAAAAACATATACTGCTATGGACATAAATTTATTTCTGTTTCGACTTGAACATGTCTAAACATGTTATGATTCAAATTATTCAATTCAATCTCTTTTTGGATGATTGATTCAATGATGAAGATTTTATTGATTTTCCTTTTATTATCCTGTTTATTTGACAGTAGGAGACAATTGTTTTAGCACGTGAGAGCTCCTTTTGGGTTTATTCTTCACCGAACACTTTGCCACCATATTTTTCTGATTAGCTGCAGTTTGGCCAGGTTCAGCCTTGGTTGTGAGCTTCCAACATACAAACACGCATGACACTATTTTTGCAATTTTTTGATGATTTCTCAATATTGCAAATTCTGCACATATAGTCTTGTCATTCCCAGTTGGAGCAGCAACTAAGACATTGTCATCAGAATTATACAACACTGTCAAGTCTTGTGTCTATACCGGATTGAAGTGCTATGAACTTTGAATTCGACTCCATCTCAGGTGAGTTCGACATTGGTTTTACTTTTAGAGTTTATATTCAATTCAGTTTGAGTTTTGATGCATTTCAGTTTTGATTTGCCACTATTTGAATTTTTATAATTGATTTCAAATGGCTTTGATTTTCAATGTTGGTTCCAAAAGATTAGAGTTCTCATTTGGTTTGTATTGGGTTTCAACAGGTTTAGGCATTATTTTAACAACTAGCTGAATCAAAGATACACTTCTCTTCTATTGCAAATTCCCTCTATTTAAGCATCAACCTTAGCTTCCTTGCTACTAACATGCAGTCATAAAGTTGGTCCTCTTCCACAAAAAGAACGTGACCCATAGCTTTTAGGAAGGGCGTTGAGCAAAGGGTACTGTTGTGAAAAACGATGTCTTTAAGCAAAGTATTAAACAATTTCTTGATAATCAAGAACCAAAACAAGGGTTAGGGTTTAACGGAAATGAAAACAAGAAGAAGAAGAATAGAACAACAATGATTGGGAAAACAAAATTCTGTTTACTATTCGCTTTCTCATTAAAGTCACAAACGATTACAAGTGAATATCACAATTTGCCAAACTCAACAAACTGAGTGTACTATCCTATTTATAGACTAACTAGGTAACTTACAGCCCAAGAAACCTAAACAATTAGATCCTTAACACAAGGCCCAATTCGACAGAAATATATTTCGACACTACAAACTAGAACAGACTTCGACTATAATTTGTAACAATCAGGCATCAGCATGTGAGCAAGCTTCGACTGCATGCTGGCTTCCTGTCGAAACACATGAAAGCTCTCCTTCGACACAACATGAGTTCGACCCAAATCTCACAAGTACTTTGGTTAAGAATAGGTGGTTCAATATTCTTTGGTGTTAAGGTTGTCTTAAGTGAGAGAAGTGGAGTTAAAGTTGGCTCGCATGAAGATTAACTTGTATTTCTTTGGCTTGAGATATCATGTAGTTTTGACGGATTTGGTTTGTAATAACTCTTCAAATTTTGTATGCCTTGAAAAAAAAGATTGATGTAGCTTATGACTTCCTAATTCTTTGTACTTTGTAAAGACCTTTCAGTATGTTTTACCACTCTTTCCTGCATGTCACTAATCGAACTAATTTTTGAAGCAATGGACAAGGATATGACAAGGATAGGTGAATCATAGATGGATGTTTCCATATACTGGCGATGTCATTGAGCAAGAAAATAAATTGTGCTGAGTCATGGATGGGTGTTTCCATGTCATGTGCATTCTGCTGTAAATTTATATAGAAACATCTACTTTAATTCGGGCTCCAAACATCAGTTAATAACATACTCTTGGAAACGATATTACACTGCATCTCAAGTTCCTCATACTTTAATGCTACAACAATATCAACATTCCGACGCAACATATTGTACTTTTCCCTTAACATTTCACACTCCTTTGTGTAGAATTAATTTGAGCTTGGCCTGAAAATGTGAATCTCCAGTATATAATTAACTTGTGATCCTTGAAAGAATTTAAATTTTGAAAACTTGAATCCCATGATAACTTTGAATTTGGGTTTTTACTTCTTTCAACTTGAATCTTATGATAACTTGAATCTTGCATCTTGGAGTTCAATCTACAAAATTTTGAATTTTCATGATAACTTGTAATGATGCCTTGAATTTTATAATCATGAAGAGCTCTTAACAATTGCCAAAATTCTTAAAGAATAACGCGTCCAAGACTTCGTGAAACATCACATTGCAACCAATTTTGAAGTACCGTAAACATGACCAATCATAATACACTAAAGCCCAACAAATTTGAGTTTGAGATTCATATAACAATTCGATGAAAAAAATCACAGCCCGACCCTGACTTTATTGTGAGATATGGCCATAAAATCCATCCAAGCCATCTTCAAGGTCTTATTCCAAGAATAGCCCATAAATGAGAAAGAATTCTAGAAAAGGAACCCAGATCAAGTAGAAACCCTAGGACCACCTTAAATCATGATTAAGTGGTCATGCCCTAAAATTTTCGGCTGAGAACCGACACCATCTACACTTGAAATTAATGCGTCTGAACAAATTGGTTTGTCACAATAAACACACACACAAAGACCGTGTGACCTAAAACGATGTGCAAAAGGTCAAGGAGTCTAAGGGTAAAATTTGGGGTATGACAGAGGACAAACAAAAAAGGTAAGTTGGGGATAGTTGATAAGTGCCCGAATTACATTAAAAACGTTGGCACATATTGACTTATTTCATTAGAAATTGTTACAAAACCCCCTATTTAATTTGTGAAAAGCAAGAAAACACTAGTTTGTACTTTTCTTGTATGCATTAATCAATAACAGGTAAAAAAGAACTAAAATATATAAATTAGCACGAAGAAAATAGGAAAAAGAAAAACCCTAAAGAAGCAATCTCACTAGGCCTAAGCTACCAGCACACTAGGCACATAATAAGGCTAGGTCAAATCACTAGATGTAAGTAATTCATGGTGAATCAAGGATTAACGCACTAGTCGAATGGGTGGTGCATTGGGCGAGCAAAGGCAACAAAGGACACATAGAAGGCATGCAACTGTTGCTTGCTAAAGAAGAACTTAATTGGAGTAAGCTCACTCATGTCTACAATAGGAGAATTAGAACGGAAGTATAAGCGCTACTCAGGTGATAGGGCATATACCATTTCTGAAGTCAATTTCTTTAGAAAGACTAGCTATAACGCTAACCATGTGTATGCATAGCTAAAATTTCTATTGTTGGGATTAGAAGTAGTAATTATATTCCTGTATCTAATAGGTCATGACATGATATATATATATATATATACTTATGATCTAATATTGGTTACTCTTTAATCTTAATGCCAGTTTTAGCTTTACAACCTAAAACAATTTTTCATAGTGTGACATGACATCGAAAGGTGCTTGTCATTAATATATCCAAGATAATTATTGTAGCGTACGATTTTTGTCGGTGACGAGACCACCTTATCGCCAGGGGTTTCTCCTCACCGCAATGGTAGGAGTGGGGTGCTACTTTCTGATTTCTTATTTATCCCGTGAAGCTGGAAGGAAAAGGGAAGCTATCTAAAACTAACCTTGCACGCGAATGTTTAACTGAAAACGCTTAAAGAGATTCGGGGAGTTCGGGGTCAGGTTATACAATGGGGAGTTGTCAATTACCCATCCTATATGTGGTTATCCATAGGTTGTTAGCAATAGGTTCCTGCTTTTATACTTGATGGTGTTTATCTGTTGTGGGTTGGGAAAGTTTCTCCTTTGGGAGGTTTTTTGAGAGAGAGTGAGTTTTTGATGATTTTGGTGAGGTATTGGACCTCAGTTTTGATTGCTGTGAAGGTACTGGACCTAGAGTTTTTGATTGGTGTGCTCGCTAAGATTTCAAAATCTTATGCCTACGTATTCCTGTTTAAAGATACAGGGAAATTAGAGCAATCATAGTTTTGGTGTCTTGTTTAAAGTCCAAGATTGAAGCTAAAGGTTGAGTATTTGTGTCTTGTTCAAAGCCCAAGATTGAAGCTAAAAGGTTTGACTGAGAGAGAATTTGTCATCTCTAAAGGGAGACATCTGGTCTGTTTATCACAACTGTTGGGTGACTGTTTATAAAGGAAAATTACTTTAACTGGGATATAAGAATCCAACAATGCCATAATTTCCTTTATGAGGGATTTTTCCTGAAGGAGAAAACTTTAACTCAGTGTAGAGCAATGCCATTTTTCCTTAGGATTTTTTCATGCTAAGAGAAGGACAGTGGCGTGGATGTAAATAATCCAGAGGCTTGCCGCTTACAGCAATTAGATGAAAGAGAGGATTTTTTTACCAGGATAAGAGATGGATGACAACTTGGATGTTTGAATCAACAAGTGTGCCACTTCCAGCAGTTATCTGGGATTAGGGTTTGTTTTAAATGTCTGATTTTATGTGTGATAACACAGAGAAATGTCCTCCTGCAGAGAGATTTTGATTTCCTCTGAGGGGATTTTGGTTTTTGTATGTGCCTTGATCAAAGCCCAAGGTTGAAGCTAAGAGATTGATTGATTCCACTAGGGAAGTCCTTATACAAAGCCTAAGAGGAGGCTGGAAAAGGATGACTCAACAAGAGAGTGTTTATCTGTCTTGTACAAAGCCCAAGATTGAGGCTAAAAAGAGACTGACTCTTCTGGGGATATCATTATACAAAGCCTAAGAGGAGGCTAAAAGTTGACTTTTTCGTGGAAATATTTTGTCTGTCTTGTACAAAGCCCAAGATTGAGGCTAGAAGGGGAAACTGACTCTACGGGTAAGAGGTTTTATCTGTCTTGTATAAAGCCCAAGATTGAGGCTAAAAGAAAATTGGCTCTGCTGGAGAGATTTATACGGTGTCTTGTACAAAGCCCAAGATTGAGGCTGAAATGAGACTGACTCAACAAGAGAGTGTTTCATTTGGTGTCTTGTACATAGCCCAAGATTGAGGCTGAAATGAGACTAAATCAACAAAAGAGTGTTTTATTTGGTGTCTTGTACAACGCCCAAGATTGAGGCTGAAAGGTAGTTGAATGACTCAGATGAGGATTTTTAGGTGTCTTGTACAAAGCCCAAGATTGTGGCTGACCTTACTGGGGAAAATCATTATACAAAGCCTAAGAGGAGGCTGAAAAGAAGATTGATTCTGGTTAGGGATATTATTTCTCAAAGCCTAAAAGAAGGTTGGGAGGAATTGACTCCGCTGAGGAAAATATTTACCTAGAGCTTAAGAGGAGGTTATGAAGATTTTGACTTTGTTGGAGAAAGTTTATATATGTCTTGTACAAAGCCCAAGAGTGAGGCTAAAAAGGAATGACTTAACAAGAGAGTGTTTATGTTTTGTACCACTGAATCAACAAGAGAGTGTGGAAAGGTGAAATACTCAATAAGAGAGTGCTTTGTTTGTCTTGTTCAAAGCCCAAGATTGAGGCTGAAAAGGGTTAACTCAACAAGAGAGTGTTTTAAGAAAGAAGATAGACTCAACAAAAGGGTGTCGTTGGGGCTAATTCTGCTGAGGAAAATCATTATACAAAGCCTAAGAGGAGGCTAACTTCTGCTGGGGATTATTGAGATCCAGAGGCAGGTCTAAGTCGGGGGATCAACTCTTGCTGAGGGTTACAGAAGAGTTGAGGTATCAGATGCCTTGAGGTTCTGATAAAGGTTTAGTGTTATACTGATGATAAGCTGACCTTGGCTGGGAAAATTTAAAGTGAGAGTTTAAATATTGAGTTTTGAAAACCTATAGAGGTTTCAACTCTCCTGGAGATTGGTTAAATGATCAGGGTTTTTCTTGTGTTTATAGGGAACTTGAGAATGTCTTTGAGATCCAAGAGGAGATAAGACTGTCCAAGTCTACTGGTATGGTAGAGTTTATCTTTGTATGATGCCTAAGAGAAGTCTGGTGTTTTAAGGGATGAGAATCAACCCTAAAATGGTCTGAGGTTTTGACTATTTGGAAGGACTGCTCTAACAAAGGATGACTAAGTTCTATCTTATACCTTTAAGAGGCCTTCAGGGTCCCTGTATTAAGCCAAAGAGAAGGCATAAGAACTTCTAAGAAGCCGGAGGGTCCTTGTACAAAGGCCAAGAGGAGCTTTCACCGGTAATAATCTTTTCCTTAGTGAATAGTTCTAGGGTTTGAAGAAATTTGAGAGAGATTTCACCGGGAATTAATCCTCTCTGGGGGAAATGAATTTCTTTGACAATTTCTAATAGTGACAGTCTGAGAAAAGTTTCACCGGGAATAATGCCTTTCTCTTTGTTCCATATTGTATAAGCCTAAGAGAAGGCAAGACTGTATCTGGAATTCCTATGGAGAACTAGTTTTGACTGGTGAAAGAGTGAACACTGACTTTATCTAGTTCTAGACCTAATTATCGGGGAAAACTCTAAGCAGATAATACAAGTATATATAAAGTTGATATGTGACAAGTATATAAAAGGATATGAAAGAAGGACTTACAGGTGAGTAAGCTTCCAGCAATACAGACAAATATATATATCTATATGAAAGCATGTAAAGAAAGCTGATAAAAACTTACAGGCGAGCAAGCTTCCATTGTAACAGCTGTATGGTTAGTTGTTCAAGAAATTAAAGAAAGTTTTGATAACAACTATGAGTTTGAACCTAAGTCAAAAGGGAAGGTTGTTTTTGAAAAGATTGTTGGGGCTTATACTCAAGGAGAGGCCCAGATATAACAGTGATCACACCGTTGTTCTGAAAATTGTATCGGGACTTATACAACGACTGAGGCCCAAATTAGGTTTTTTGTACAAAGGGATGGGTCTTACAACTCAAGGAGAGGTCCAAAGGTTTGAAAAAAGAAAAGAAATGGGACTTACAACAAAAGGGTAGGCCCAGTTGATTTTGTTTTGAAATGGCGATCGCGCCGAGATTTTGAAAACACAGTGGGACTTATACAATGACTGAGGCCCAAATTTTTATTTACAAGAGGATGGGTCTTACACTCAATTAGAGGCCCAAAAGTTTATTTTTGTACAAGGGATGGGGCTTACAACTCAAGGAGAGGCCCATGTATAACAGTGATCACACCGTCGTTTTGAAAGCTGTAATGGGACTTATACAATGACTAAGGCCCAAAATTATTTATGTACAAAACGGGGGTTCGGTCTTACACTCTATTAGAGGCCCTAAAGTGTTTGAAAAAGATTTGTGAGAGTGAAAATAATCAAAACCCTAATTTGATTTTAAAATGTATTTTAATTGAATAAAAATTCAATTAAAATGATCAAAATTATCAAACATGTATGAAAAACAAGTTGTGATCTTGGATTAATGTTTGAAAAACCATGTTTCATTCATAGAATGAATTGAAAACCATTTGAAGTTGAAAAATCAAGAGAAAGAAATATTTTAAGTGTTAAAAACAAGAAATAAAACATAATTCTTTACAAAAATACTAAATATATGAAATAAATAATAATTTTGTGACATTTTTATGGAATAAAATATTTTAACATTTTTGGGAATTTTCAGAAAAAAACCAATAAAATATAATTAAAATTGAGAGAGAAATAAATTTTTGAATTAATTAACAAAAACCATAAAATATTAAAAATAGTAAAAATATGGAAGGGTAGCAAAAAAGGTCTGGGTGGGGTTTGAACTCATGACCTCCAAGACAAACACAAGCGCGCGCTAACACTAGGGTGGTGATACACCCGTTTATCAAAACCACCCCATTAACATATATGGGTGGCGTGGTCTCTAGGCCTGGCCAAGGCAAGAAACCAAGTCATGGTGGATTTGCATGAAGGTTGTAACTTGCTCATTTCTCCGTGGATTAGGACAAAATTTAGGTACATCTGACCTAGAATTTCATGAGGAATCCAATGGTGCCTTTGGAATCTTCAGAAAATGTTTCCATTTTAAAATCCGATAGTGATTTCAAAATAGGCCAAATTTTGCATGTTCTATGCTATCTCATGGTACAGGCAATAATAGCATGATAAATTGATTCAAACACAACACATATAATATGTATGAGAGGTCCATGATCAATGGACCTCAAAGCAATGCATAATTTAAAGAGTTCAAGTTGTGATGCACTTACCTCTTGGAGCTTCTTGTGCTAACTGTCAAGATCCTTGTGCCAGAAGTAATCAAATGCTTTGGACACTCTTGATTGATCCCTTAGAAGCTTTTAGGATGATCAAAACCAGTTAGAATCCTCAAGAAGAAGTTTTAGCTCTTTCTTGCAAAAGGGGCAAAAGTGACCAATATGGCAACTCCCTCAAATGGTGTTCCAGATGAGGGGAACCAATTAGGACAGTTTGAGGATGATATTTGGAGTGTGTTTGAGGCCTTGTTTAGTTTTGGAAGTGACTGAATCAAGACATGGCTTGAAAAATGCAGAAAATTCCAATTTTGAGGTTTTGGAGGTGGATTTTCTGATTTTGGTGTTTCAGATCACAAGTGAGTGTTTGAACAACTTAGATATGACATATTGGAGTGTTTGAATCATGAGCTATGGTGGACTTTCTCTCTAACTCAAAAACTCAGAGATGACTTGCAAAAGAAGGCATTTTGGCCTAAAGAGGAAATTTTGAGGAAAGCATCAGTTGTAGTGCTTTGGGGTACTCAAACTGATCACAAATGAGCTCTATTTATAGTGCAACAAGTTTTTTTTTGGCATCAATAGTGAATGGCAGCTGCAGCAGACCTTTGGCCAATGTTGATCCAAGGGAATCTTTAGTCTCCTCTAGCCATTAACTTAAGGTTAGAGTATATGCCTATGGTTCTTTGATTCAGAGCTGATTCTTGACTCATTCAGTTAGGAATGTGTCAGTCCATGCCACCTTGATGCATCCATTAAATGCTAGGAAACAAAATTGGAGTCTTTTGCACTTTTTAGACTTTTTAGGTTTGTTATGGCTATGTATAGATTCTTGGACTTGGGAGGCTTGGGGCTCAGATCATCCCCCTTGGATTTTATCCTTTGATGTGTCCAAATAGATGACAAGTCCTGGAGTTATCTGATTTGGCCAAATCGAGCAAATGCACAAAATCTGCCTTGTAAAAATCAGTTCATGAAGCCACGTTCCAAGGGTTGTATCTCCCTACTCAAATTGAATTTGGAGATGATCTGGTACTTACTGGAAATCCCTCATGGCATACTTCAACTTTGATGTTCACCCTTAGACCTGGTTTAGTTTGGATCAAGGTGAAAAATGCCCCTACATTTTGGAAAAAGTAAGACAAATTCTGACTTTTTAAAAATTTCACTAAGTGTTGGAAAAAGTGGCCATTTTCACTTTTTGTAATTTTGATCAATCCATAACTCAAAATCCATGAGGATTTGGAATCTCTTGTAGTTGATACTTTTAAAGTATGTCAGATGGACTTTCATTTGAGCTTTGAATGGGAGAAAAAGGCCCTGTTGTTTAGGAGTTGTGACCTTGCAAAGTTGGTACCAAAGCCATTTTGTTCCATAACTTAGAAAATTTTTAGTTTCTCATGGTTGCCCCTTTTGCAAGAAACCTCACTTTTCTTGATTTTTCTTGATGAATGATAGTCAATACCATACATTAACATTATTTTTGACTTAGGGGAACCATTTTTGTGAAAAATTCCAAAAAGTCAAACTTGATTTTGTGCACAGTTGACTTTTTATCGGATGAAATCCAAACTGTGCGATCCTTTGTGAAATTAATTCCTTGACGTAAATCAAACCTAATGGATGGATTCCATAGGTGTTATAGGGTGTATTGAATCATGTCCCAAGGTTTGGGAGTATGTTTTGGTCAAAATTCAAAGATACAGTTGACTTTTTCATTGAAACCCTAATTGTGGTCCTGGTGAAATTGAAACTTGTGAAACAAGCTTCTTGGGTTAATCCATTGTTGCAAATGGATCAATGCAGTGTATTGAAGGCCCTCAAATCATGTCTTGAGGTCTTGGCTCAGGCTTTGTTCCAAAAGTCAACTTAGGGGTGAATTAGGTCAAGAAACCCTAATTCCTGATTTTTGGTAAATGCATCCCCTGAGGTTAAATTGACTTGATGATTGGGTCCATGAGGTCTCTTGGAGTATCTTGGGTTGTGCTTTGAAGCATTGACTCATGCCCAGATGAAAATTTCCATCTGGAGGCCTTGGTCAACCAAAACCCTAATTTGGTGAAACTAGCGATCTTGAGGCTTGATCCACTTGGAATGTTGCAACCTTGTGCTTGATTCTTGATGTGGGAGTCCTCTTGATCCTTTATAGGTGTTTGAGAGGTTAGAAAAGTTGAAGATCATGTCATTCCTTGATTGATCCTTTGTCTAAATGTTCTGAGAGGGCTTGAAACCCTAAGTCTTGGTTGTGGTGAATGCTCACCCATCTTTGAGGAGATTGATGAGGTCATGATGGTACATCCCTATTGTGGTGATGATTTTCACAATGATGGGAAATCTTGGTGGTCAAGATTTTGGGTATGACAGATGCCCCTATTTAATCTTCTTGGACCCGAAGGTGTGAATGGCGAAGGTATTCGGGCAATCGGGGTGCAAAAGGATTAAATATCGGAATAGTTTTCCCGTCCATCTTCTTTTGCTAAGCAATGATGCTTAGAAAAGGGTAAAACTTCCCCTCGATCCTGGTTTTTAACCATGAAACTAGTCTCAGTTTTCTGATATAAACTTCCCCAGGATTCTGGTCTTTAGGTAAGGAACTGGTCTCAGTTTCTTTTGTCAATAAACTTCCCCTCGATCATGGTCTTCAGCCAAGGAACCAGTCTTAGTTTGTTTTGAAATAACTTCCCCTCGATTCTGGTCTTCAGCCAAGGAAGTGGTCTAAGTTTTCTTCTTGAAATAAACTTCCCCTCGATCCTGGTCTTCAGCCAAGGAACTGGTCTCAGTTTTTTGTATTTTTTTATATATTTTTTTAGTTCCTTCCTTGACAAGGGACGCTATGTGTAGCGGTTTTCATCAAACTTCTCACCGAGTTTACTGGGGGAGACTCCATTTGATTGAAAAATTTGATGTCAGACTTGCTGGGGAAACCTATTTGTCTGAGCTGTAGAGGTGTGCAAACTTCTCTGTTGGAGACACCATTTATTGACTCTACTGGGGAAAAATGAGTCTCTTGAAAGACTGCTTTCTGCTTGGGGATACTACATCATACTTTTCTCTGAGATCTTCTCGGAGAAATGCCATGTGATGCAATCTAATTTTGAGGTACTGATGACTTCATTAACATCGAATTTCTTGGGAGAAAAACTGATGTGTTGTTGAGAGTCTTTTAGTTGCGAGGCTTTCTCAAGGGATTTTCTTTAATCCAGGAAAGCGACAATATCATCTTCAATGGTGAAGAGTGATGTTTCAAAGGTGTTGGTTGAATATTTTCTTGCCTTTCAGAGGTTCAAGTTTTCAAAGTGGTCGAGGACCGTCTCCAATCCAGAAATAAACTGGGGGAGAGATTGCTAAGACGCTGTATTTCCTAACGAGGAAAAGACTGACAACTCGATTGAGATGACTTTTATCACTTGGGAATAAGACCGACTAGAGTGATAGTGATGCAATATGAATATGAATATGAATATGAATCAATAATGCATGGTGTATGTATGTTTATGCTGACAAAACTGACGCGACATACAGACTAATGGATGAACACGATTAGATACTCGGCCACTGCAAGGGATAAAAATATCACTGGTCCAAAATAGCAATCATGCCTTGCTTAGGAGAGACAGTCCCCGTGGGGAGAAAGAGTTGTTCAATCGGTCTTAAGAGACACGTACTCTGCCGGGGATATCAGATGGAACATGGTCTCTGACACAGTTGATCCTTCATTCAGGCGTACTGGTTTAGACAGAGTACTTTGATTCTGCACTTTGAGGCTTAATCACCTTTGGAGAAGCGATCGATGTTTTTTCGATGTTCAGCAGTTAAAAGAATTGCCATCTTTATTTTAAAAGCATAAAAAATTTTGACAATTAAATTCATTTTTGTTTTATTTCAAGAATCATTGATCATGTTTAAAACGTCATTCTGTAAAGCTAAAACAAATAAGAATTGCAAACAAAAGCACTAGGGCTCAAATTTTGTTGATAGGATGGAAATCAGCCAAGCGCGTGATCCTATAGAGTATTTACAAAGTTAGAGAATGGTAATTTAGGGAAAAAAGGGCTATATTGAAACATAACGATCGTTATCCTTCTACCAACTTTGAATTTTGGACATCCTGATCTTCTGTCGAAGATGACCTTGACTGGAGTTTTCCCGATGGATGGCATTACTGTTGGGGGATTTAACCTCGTCGGACGTAGTTACTTGCCATTAATCCCTAACTTTTGTCTGGATTGTACTTTGAGATTTCCAATCCATCAGGATGATTTTTTTGCTTATGTCTCTAATTTTTGCTTGGATCGCCCTTTCAGGTTTTCAATCCACCGAGACATTTTTTTTTGTTTAGGCGAAGTATTTCTTGACTACGTCAACATTTGTGGGGTAGGAAAATTCTTCTCCATCCATGGTTGCGAGTCTCAAGGTGCCGCCTGAGAAGGCTTTCTTGACCACATAGGGGCCGTCATAATTCAGAGTCTATTTGCCCCGGGAATCAGTGAGGAATGATTGTATATTCTTGAGCACAAGGTCTCCTTTTCTGAAGACGCAAGGTCATACCTTTTTGTCAAACGCTTTCTTTATTCTTTGCTGATACAACTGACCATGGCATAGAGTCGTTATTCGCATTTCTTCGATTAGGTTCAGTTCATCGTGTCGACTTTGACACTATTCAGCCTCTGTTAGCTTAGCTTCCATCAATACCCTTATTGATGGGATCTCTACTTCTATGGGGCACACTGCCTCTATTCCATATACTAGAGAGAAAAGGGTTCCCCTGTTGAAGTGCGGACAGATGTGTGATAACCGTGAAGAGCAAAGGGTAGCATCTCGTGCCAGTCTTTGTAGGTTACAACCATCTTTTGAACAATTTTCTTGATGTTCTTGTTAGCTGCTTCTACCGCTCCGTTCATCTTAGGCCGGTAGGGAGACGAGTTATTGTGTTCAATCTTGAACTCAGCACGCAACTCTTTCATCATCTTGTTATTCAAGTTAGATCCATTATCAGTAATGATCTGGCTTGGAACACCATAACAGCAGATGATATTGTTTTTGATAAAGTGGACCACGACTTGTCGGGTTACATTGGCATATGATGCTGCTTCGACCCACTTGGTGAAGTAGTCAATGGCTACCAGGATGAACCGATGTCTGTTTGAAGCCTTGAGTTCAACCATGCCAATCATGTCGATTCCCCATATAGAAAAAGGCCATGGGGAAGAGAGAACCTTGAGGTGTAATGGTGGTACATGGATTTTGTCAGCCTATATTTGACACTTGTGACATTTCCTCATGTACTTGTAGCAGTTGGATTCCATTGTTAGCCAATAATACCCTGCTCTCAGAATTTTTCTCGCCATTGTGTGTCCGTTGGCATGAGTACCAAAGGAGCTTTCATGAATTTCCTTCATCAGCATGTTTGCTTCTGGTCTATCTACGCATCGGAGCAAGACCATGTCAAAGTTTCTCTTATATAGTGTATCACCGCTCAGGAAGAAGTTGCCAAATAGTCTTCTGAGAGTCTTCCTGTCTTTCCTGGATACCCCAGGTGGGTACTCTTGTTTCTGAAGGAAGCATTTTATATCGTGATATCAAGGCTTGTCGTCTATGACTGCTTCGATCGCGAAGATTTAAGCGGACCTTTCAAGGCGCATTATGTCAATCTTAGGTACGTCGTTCCATTGACCTACACTAATCATGGAGGAGAGAGTGGCTAATGCATCAGCCATGAGATTCTCTTCACGAGGGATATGATGAAACTTGGTTCTGTTGAAGAATGGTAACAACCTTCTCGCGTAATCTTTGTAAGGAATCAATCCTGATTGGTATGTGTTCCAATCTCCTTTGATCTGATTGATAACCAGGGCTGAGTCTCTATACACATCCAAGTTCTTTATCCTTAAATCAATAGCTTCTTTGAGACCCATGATACAAGCTTCATATTCGGCCTCATTGTTTGTACACTTGAATGTTAGTCTAGCAGTGAAAGGAATGTGGGTACCCTGAGGTGTTATGATGATTGCCCCAATTCCGTTTCCATAATTATTGACAGCTCCGTCAAAGATTAGTCCCCATTGGGAACCTGGTTTTGGCCCTTCACTGGGTAGCGGTTCTTCACAATCCCTCATTTTCAAATACATGACATCTTCATCTGGGAAGTAAAATCCGACTAATTCTTGATCATCAATTGGTTGATGAGCCAAATGATCGGCTAGAATACTTCCTTTGACGGCTTTCTGAGCATGGTACTCGATGTCATATTCTTATAACAACATCTGCCAACGGGCAATCCTTCCCGTGAGAGCAGGTTTTTGGAAGACGTACTTGATTGGATCTATTTCAGAGATTAACCAAGTAGTGTGACAAATCATGTACTGGCGAAGACGTTTGGCTGCCCAAGCTAGAGTACAACAAGTTTTCTCGAGCATAGTGTACCGAGTTTCACAATCGATAAACTTCTTGCTCAGATAGTAGATGACAGACTCTTTTCTTTTTATTTCGTCTTGCTAGCCAAGTACACAACCCATGGAGTCTTCCAAGACTGTTAGGTAGATGATCAGTGGTCTTCCCTCCACTAGAGGTGATAGAATCGGTGGATTCAACATATACTCTTTGATACTGTCGAAAGCTTTTTGGCAGTCTTCTGTCTATACCCAACTTTGATTCTTTTTTAGTAGTTTGAAGATTGACGTGCATGTCGCGGTCATGAGGAATATAAATCTGGAAATGTAATTCAAACGTCCCAGGAATCCTCTGACTTGTTTCTCAGTCTTTGGAGAAGGTATTTCTTGAATGGGCTTGACCTTATCAGGATCAACCTCAATTCCTTTCTGGCTGACGATGAATCCTAGCAGTTTTCCTGAACAGACACTGAACGTGCACTTGTTAGGATTCAAGTGGAGTTTGTATTTTCTCAGACGCTCAAATAACTTTGACAGATGTGTCACATGCTCCTCTTCTGTTTTAGATTTGGCAATCATATCATCGACATATACATCGATTTCTTTGTGCATCATGTCGTGAAACAGAGTAGTCATGGCCCTTTGATAGGTTACCCCGACGTTCTACAAACCGAACGACATTACCTTATAACAAAAGGTGCCCCATGGGGTGATGAATGAAGTTTTCTCCATGTCTTCTGGAGCCATTTTGATTTGATTATAGCCTGAGAACCCATCCATGAAGGAGAAGACTTTAAACTTTGTTGTACTGTCTACTAGCATGTCTATGTGTGGTAAGGGAAAGTCATCCTTTGGACTGGCTTTGTTCAGATCCCTGTAATCTACACACATTCTGACTTTTTCGTCCTTTTTTGGAACTGGTACTATGTTGGCTAACCATTGAAGATATTCTGAGGTGGCGAGGAAACCCGCATCAATCTGTTTCTGCACTTCCTCTTTGATTTTGATGGTCGTGTCTGGATGAGTTCGTCTTAGTCTTTGTTTTACCGGCGGACATTTTGATCTTAACGGTAGATGATGTTCCACGATGCTGGTGTCCAACCCTAGCATGTCCTGATAAGACCAAGCAAATACATCGGGAAAATCTTTGAGAAGTTTTATCAAGTCTTTTTTGACAGCCGGACTAAGCAGTGCCCCAATCTTGACTTCTTTTCTCTCTTCTTCTGAACCCAAGTTGACCGTTTCCAATGGCTCTCTATGAGGTTCAATGGACTTTTCCTCTTGTCTGAATAATCGGGAGATCTCTTCTGGAATTTCTTCGTCTTCTTCTTCTTCAGCCTCAAATACCAGGAATTCAAAGTTGGGAGAAGGCATGGGATCGTATGTTTCAATGGGGTTTAAAATAAGCAATCTGCATGACATGATGATTTATTTTTAGAAGAGATAGAGAGAATTCAAGAATGTGTGCAGTGTATTTTCTGAAAAATGCTTGTTTTTATTTTTGATTTGTTTTTTAAGATTACCATTTTCTGGAAAAGTGAAAAGTGAAAACAACAATAAATACGGAAATTACAGAATGACGTTTATTTATGATTTTATCGTTTCTTAAAACTACAGCCTTATAAAACAAAACTCTGTCGCTTCGGGCAAAGCGAAGAGGGACATTTACAGAAAGTGAACCCTATAAAAACATCCGTTTCACCTGGGCAGGGTGAGAGGTTAAAACAAAAACGACAATTACTTAGACTTATGAATGACTTTCGGGACATTTACAGCAACCCATTGGCGACGAACTCCTCGGTGAATCATAAAGTATGGTACCTTCTTTCTTGGCTTGTCCTCAGAAATGACGCTGATTTCTGGCGGATCAGGATCGTTAGAGTCTTCCTCCCAGGCAGAGTTGTCGTAGACGAACTCTTCTGTTGTATCTTGCATAATGTTTTCACTCTCAGGTGGATCTCCCCATCTAGTTGGCTGGATGTCTTCGAGCCTGATACGAGAGATTTCAGGAGCGGTGTATTTGACCAAGAAGTCATACTTGCCACTCAGTTGTCCTAAAGTGTCCCATACTTCTGCAGGAGAAGATAAGTCATCCTTCTCGATGACGTTGACCTCTGGAAAAACATAGTTGATGAATTCTTGTCCTGCAATCTTTGCAGATTCATCGTTGTGCTGGATATTTTCGGAATGTCCTGAGTAATAATCCCATGATTTGGTGGGGAAGTCATCTATTGGGTACGGCTGCCAGATAGGCAAGTCATCCATTGGGTCATAATAGTCATAGTTGAAGTTGTCTTTCATCAGAGTGTCCTCTTCTAATGAGTTGGGCGGAGCACAACAACCTTCCGGATCACAATCTCCGTATATCATCTTGACGTCTGATCTTGGTATATATCTTAGACTCAGCGTGGGAAAGCAAAATGGCGTATGTGCCTCTCCCTGAGACATATAACCATCCTCGTTGAGATAAAACTTCCACTCTTCATCTGTATCGGAGGAGTCACCCTCATTGATGGTATATACTTCTTGAGACACTAGGTGAAGGAAGCCTCCACTGTGGAAGAAATCCTGAATGGGATGAAAACTTTCATCATTAGTGGCAGTCTGGGTACAGGTTAAGGAAAAACCAAGACCTTTCTTTGTCTTGTTATCCGTAGGAATGACAAGCTGTCCCCATCCTTTTGCGTTGTTACTCTCGATCACTCTGAGAGCATCTTTGTATGAGGAAATCGACGTTCCTCTCTCCGATCGATTCTCATTGCTCAACGAGAGTGCTTGAAACTGGGTTCCAACAACCTCCTCTGGCTCTACATAGGATGATGATGATAAGTTGCTCACGATTAATGCCTGCTCTCTATAGATTGTGACCAGCTTGTCATTCTTGACGAACTTTAGCTTCTGGTGAAGTGTCGAAGTGACTGCCCCAGCCTCGTGTATCCAAGGTCTTCCTAATAAATAGTTGTATGTTGCCCGGATGTCCATGACCTGGAAAGTGACTTAGAAAGTGTGAGGACTGATAGTTATGGGAAGATCAACTTTGCCACTAACTATTTTTCTGGATCCGTCAAAGGCTTTGACGATGACCTCACTGCCTCTCATCGGAGATTCTTGAAATGATAATCGCATTAGAGTAGATTTTGGCATAACATTTAGAGCTAATCCTGTGTCTACCAGTACGCTGGCTAAAGCATCGTCCTGGCAGTTCACTGTAATGTTAAGCGCCATGTTGTGATTCTTGCCTTTTTCTAGCAGTTCTTCATCACTAAATCCTAAATTGTTATAGGAAGTGATGTTGGAAATGATGTTTTCGAATTGTCTTATCGTCACATCTTGTTCCATAAAGGCTTGCTCTAAGATTTTCTGTATGGCTTCTCTGTGAGCTTCGGAACTGAGCAAGAGAGATAACACAGAGATTCTCGAAGGAGTTTGCAATAGTTGGTCTACAATGTTGTACTCACTTTTCTGGATGAGCTTCAGCATCTCATCGTTGTTCTTTGAAAGGTCAGGATTACTGGATTGACCGACTGGTTGATTGGGAACTTCTGTTTAAGGTTCCTTTTCTATGGTGGGTTCTCCAACTCCTATGTTGAAGATCCGGCCGCTCCGTGTTACTCGACTGATGTCAGCAATGTTTACGACGGAGGGTAATGGAGTTTCCTTTCCATTTTCAATTGTTGTTGCACTGTACTTGTAAGGGATAGCCTTATCGGATTTGTACGGTGTCGGTCCCGGCAGATAGATAACGACAGGAGCCTTTTGATTTTTCTGGCCATCGTAGCGGCCTCAATTGGTTCGAGGTTGAGAATCTTTCTACTATCAAGAGGAACTCTTGATTCATGTAGTAGAGGGATTATGACGCATACGTCTTTGGCTATTTCATGTTTAGAGATTAAGACAACGTCTTTGCTTTGATCAGGGAGGTAGTCTTGCATTACGTTGATCGAACCACAACTTGAACATGGTTGAATCTCTTTTCGGTCCAACTGATTTTGAAGAGCTGATCGTACAAGGTAGCATCCTTGGTTGTTCTTTGAGAAAACTCTACAGCGCTCATAGTTGTGTTGTGACACCCGGCCACGTCCGTTTTGTATGCAATTCAACCTTACTAGATCTGTTTCCATCGAGCAAACATCCTGACTTTGATGCCCAGTAGGATTCCCGTCAGTCATACTGATCTGTTGTGTAGCTTCATCCAAGTAGATTGGAAGCCACCAGTGGTCCAACAAATGTTGAAGTGTTCTTTGGACAAGTACACATCCTTGGTCGTCTTCAGGACACACTTTACAGTCCTGATAATCATGTGAAGCCAGAAAGCCAAGCCTGACTTGCTTAGCATGTAATTTTACCAGACTGGTATTCATCAAGCGAATATCAAAGATTTGAATCATATTAACTTGATGGCTACTTCTATTACGGTAATCCTGGATTCATCCGAGATCCATCTGACGCTGGAGGGCCTCTTGTACAAAAGAGTATCCCTGGTTTTTTATTGAGCAGATCGGACAGGAATTGTAATCGTGTCGTGGCAGATCATGATGTTGGCTTTGCCTTGAGTGCATTACCACCAAGTTGATGTTCATCGCCAGAATGTTGTGGTTCTGGACAATGTTGGGATTTGTGTGAGCCATATTGACCTCACGGATTCGATGATCTTGGATCCATCTGAGATCCATCTGTTCTTGTAGAGCTGATTGCACTACAGAACATCCTTGATTATTCTTTGAGCAGATATCACACTGGTGATAATTGTGAGGCGGTACATGACCATACCCACTCTGTCTGCAATGCATCCTGACCAGATTGGTTCCTAATAGGAGTACATCATGAATTTGATAATTGTGACTAAATTCCTCCTCTATCAAATTTACTGCAGTTTTCTCATGTTGAGGCAACGGGTTCGTCTGTACATTTGGATTTGCATCCTTGAAGGATAATACCCCGTTCTTGGCAAGCTTCTGTACATCGGACTTGAAGTTGAGATAGTTTTCAATGTTGTGCCCCGGTCCTCCTTGATTATAAGGGCAAGTTTGATCCCCTTTGAACCAAAAAGGCAGATTTTCCGGTACTGTAAGTGGAAACAGTTATGCGTACAACATAGGTATAGGGTCGAACCCTGGTGGTCGTATCGTACGATTGTTGTTGTTGTAATGTGGACGAGCCTGTTGAAGAGGCTGTTGTATCCTTTGATAATACTGTTGTTGATTCGGTTGACTCTGAGCCACCTGAGGTTGATACGTTGGAGCCGGCGCAGGGTTGATAGCAGGAGTTACCGCTGCTACTAGTTGATACCTTCGCCTTTGCTTTTCGAGAGAGATATTACCAATATCTTTCTCTATTTTCTTTGGGAAAGCACTACCGTATCTCTTGGTACTGCTTGATGGTTATGTACCTTTGATCAGACGTCCTTCTCGGACTGCTTCTTCAAGGCGTACCCCCATGTTCACCATCTTAGTGAAGTCGCTGGGCGCACTAGCGACCATTCGGTCATAATAGAATGAGCTTAAGGTTTTCAAAAAGATCTTGGTCATCTCTTTTTCCTCAAGAGAGGGACAGATCTGGGTGGCAATTTCACGCCATCTCTGAGCATATTCCTTAAAAGTTTCCTTGTCCTTCTGTGACATTGCTCTGAGTTGATCTCTGTCTGGTGCCATGTCCAGGTTATACTTATACTGCTGAACAAAAGCTGAGCCAAGATCTCTGAAAGTGCTGATCTTGGTGCGGTTTAGACCCATGTACCATCTGAGTGCGGCACCGGTTAAACTGTCTTGGAAATAATGGATTAGTAGTTGTTGATTTTCTGTCTGAGTTGACATCTTTCGAGCGTACATCACCAAATGACTTTGAGGTCAAGAGCTGCCCTTGCATTTTTCAAAGTCAGGCACCTTAAATTTGTGCGGTATTTTTACATTAGGGACTAGACAGAGGTCTGCGGCGTCCTTTCTGAATAAATCCTGACCGCGAATGGCATGCAGTTCCTTATGCATTTCCAGGAATTGTTCCTAGAACTCATTCATTCTTTCGTACATATCTTCGTTCCCACCAGAAGTTACTTGTGGAATCTGCCCTTCTGGGACAGTGTGTACCACTGGTTGTGGTATAGTCATTACGGAGGTGACTCTTGGTGCTTCCATGCCCCAAAGTTTGTAACCTTCAGGAGTTGCTGTCATAACCCTTGCGTCTTCGCTTTCCCGAAGTTTGTAACCTTCAGGCCCAGTGGTTCCTGCTGCAGTTTATGGGTCTTCAGTGACTCGCGGGATATATTCTTCAGGAATTAAGTTGATAGGTATGCCCCAGGGGTGATCTTTAGGCATGTTGTACCGAGGATCACAGTCCTTTGTTGTTGCCTCTAAGCTGTTGCCAGGGATTGCATGTCACTGTGAAGTTTTTTCAGATCTTCCTTTAGAGTGTCGACTTCTTCTCTCAGCTCTCTGTTCTCTTCCTCGAGATTGTCCATTTTCTTTTGTCGATTGGCCCGAGTATTGTATGAGTGAGACAGTTTGACTCTAGAATCGTGACGTATACGTGAGATTCAAAGATAAGAAGAATGCGTTATGTGAGAATGATGAATGCAATGATATATATTTTTGTTTTTGTTTTTGGCTTTAATAAAAAAAAACTTCAACAAATAAATTGAAAATATCATACAGTAGGGAGACCCCGTTTTATTGAATTTGAAAGATTGCAGAAAGGGAAATACAGTATTTTACAAAGTGGTGTAAAAGAAATGTCTGAACTTATGGATCCCGAGTCCTCTCTGAGGAGAAATCAGATGTTGGTTCTGGTATTTTCCTTTTCTTTTACCGGGGCTCTTCAGCCGTTGTCGGGTTGTCAGTCCTTTGCCAAGTGAAAGGAGTGAGCAAATTTCTTCGGTCTTCTTGATTTTCTACAACATGCTGTTCTAGTATCTTAATCAGAGCATCCTTTTCTTTTAACAGTTCCTGAATTTTGGTACACTCTACATTGAGAATTCGGTACTTGTTTTTCCAAGAGTTCTTTTCCCGTTGAACTTTGTTGAGACCGACCTGGAGTTTTTCTGCATCATACATAAAATAAAGGACAGATTCCTTTAACGGAAGAACTTCTTGACGAGGGTAAGGCATTCTCAACTTGAGGGCTCTAGTTTTTACCCAGTGGAGATAAGGTTCCACGGAGATACAATCCGATCTTTCTAGAGACTCTCTTCTTTTCTTGTGAATATGTTTCCAGGCATGCACTATTTCTTTCTTTAGTGCCCCGTCATTTTCTCCTTCCTTGAAGAAAAGACCTTCCAGATGAACATTTTGCGGGATATGCTTCATCGGGTATCCGAGTTGACGGCGAACTAAAATTGGATGATAGTTGATTCCTTCTTTAGTTCCTATGAGGGGTACATTAGGAAAGTTTCCACATTTGTCGATGATCTTTATCCCGTCATAGATCCGATTGTACCAATCTGTGTCAGAGTTGGTAAGAGACATGATTCTCTGTGACCAACGTAGAGTACTCTTATGATCCCAAAAAGTAACAGACTTGGGTAAATAGGAAGTGAACCACTTGTAAATCAGGGGTACACAACATGTGATCATTCCTCCACTGTACAAATTCCTTAAGTGTACAACCCGTATGTGAGTTATCGACAAAGTTATCGATGTTGGGAAAAAATAACAACCCGTATGTGAGTAGAACAAAGATATCTTCGAATGCGGTAACGTTTCCTATACTGGCAAAGTATAGGGCTTTCTCTACCAAAAACTTGGCCAGTAAACCTTGGATTCCTTCCTTAATGGTCATGTGAGTCCTGACTTCTGACTCGTCCAAATAGATTGCTCTTGAAATGCTTTGATTCTTTGGAATTTCTTCCAGTCCAGAAAAGGGAGCTTGGTCAGTGATGGGTAAATCAGTCACGTGAGAGTACTCCTCCAGTGTTGGTGCTAGTTGATAATCAGGGAATGTGAAACAGTGATAAACCGGATCGTAAAACTAAATTAGCATAGACAGGATTCCTTCAACTACACGGACCCTTAACAAAGACAACAACCCTCCGTACTTAGCTCTGAAAGCATCAGCGTTGGTGATCATCATTGCCAACCCCCTTAAATCCACTAGTTTTGGAGCCTTGAAGGTGTACTTGTGCATCTTCCTTCTACCGAAATCCATAACGCAATCTTTCTCTCTGATATTTGCAATCATTGTTTTAGTTTTATTTGAAAAAAGAGATAAGAGAAAAGAATATTTTTTTTTCTTTGTTTAAGAGTTTTTTAGATGAATGCATGAATGCAGCACACAAAAACATTGAAAAAAACATGGGTTCAAGGGTTCAACGTCAGGAGTAGGGAGTCATGGATCTACCCATCCCCAAAGGTTGTATTCTGGAGAATTTTTGTACCTGTAGAACGAGTTTAAAGTTCCCAAAATCATTGACCCCCTAGGGATAACAACAACAAGCTGGTTCACCCGAGCGAGCTGTAATATCCTAGGGTAATCTCAATTGAGTGTTGTTGCGGTGAGAATCGGACATCAAGATATTAATTAACTTGCATCACAAAACTTTGAAATTCACCACAGAGCTTTGATTTATCCAAAAGAAAGGGTAAATAACGAAAACCCTAAGAAGAAAATCTAGGTTCGGGGGTTGGTTATACTAAGGGAAGGTATTAGCACCCTAAGTATCTGTAGTACTCTACAGGAACCTCTTGTTTAGTTTGTGTGTTATGCTATGTTTGTTTGCTAAGGGATCTGCTAAGGGTAAATGTAGGGACCTAAGGGTATGTACACTAAGTTTGCTCGCCAAGACATCGCATCATGTGCCTACGTATCTGACTAAAGAATCAGAGCAATTGTAGCTCACCTAACTAAGGGTGAGGAACCATTGAATGTAGTCAAAGTTCCAAGGGGAATGAACATGAGCTCATATAGAGTTTAAGAAACTCTCTAAGTCTAAGTTATAGGGGGAAGTGAATACTCAAGGTGATGAGTCTCACATAGAGTTCAAGAACTCTAACTTGTTGTAAGTTGTAAGATTGAGTGGCTATGAGGACAAGGAGGATGTCCTATGACTATGAGGTCAAGGAGAGAATATGGCCATGACTATGAGGTCAAAGCGGGTAAGTGGCTATGACTATGAGGTCAAAGCTGGTAGGTGGCTATGACTATGAGGTCAAAGTTAGAGAGGTACCAATGACTATGAGGTCAAGGGTGAATCCTATGACTATGAGGTCAAGGATGATAATGAGTTATCTATGACTTTGAGGTCAATAGAAAGACTTTCCTTTGGAAGGAGGGGAAAATAACAATTCCTTATGGGCAAGAATGCTATAAGGGAATTGAGTTTGAAATGAACAACATAAGTTCAACAATTCAAAAAGAATGTACAACAGTTAAGCATGATTTGTCAAAGGTATGATTCAAATATTAACGTGTGGTAAAAGATAGTGAGGCAATTCACAGTAATCATAATCACATTGTGCACATACATATGATAGAGAAAGCGTCCAAATAGGAAATCAATGATATCCAAGGTAAGGGACTAGCAACAAAATCAAGAGATACAACTAAGTCCTAAAGGAATAATCTCTTACCCAGGTTAAAGAAACTCTCCAAATAACTCTCTCATGCCTCAAGAACCAAACCAAATAACTCTTTACAAAGTTCTCAAGATTTAAGTATTTTTTCAAAGAAATATCAAAATTAAGTGAAAGATTTACACATAAAAATAAAAATGAAAAATTAAGTGAAAATTTTAATTAAGCATTAAAAGAGTATTTATGAGTTTTTTGGAATTTTATTTTTAGTAAAAGAAAATATTTTGAATTGATTTAGGAAAGTTAAACAAAATAAATTTAAATAAAATGAGAAAACCAAGAGGAGGTGTATTTGGTGATGAATATGTGTACTGGCAGCGTGTGGGCCTTTGGAGTGGGGTGTGGAAAGCAATTTGTACCAGGCCCAAATATGAAAAGCACAAGAGAAGCACAAAAAACAAGAAAAATCACCAAAAGGGCGTCTGGGGCAAGGGGGGTTCGAACCCAAGACCCCTATGGTGCAGTGCATGATTTCTACCACTAGGGTGGCTATACATCCGTTGTATATGCCAACCCCAGTAACTTATAAACCAAAAAAACGCGTGTAGAAATAAAATACTCTCTTTAGCCACATGAGAATTGTCACCAGTCATTGCTAACAAACCCAACAATTGGTCATTGAAACATTAAAATGCAAAGCGCCAAAATATGCTGGCCAATCACACAGCCACGAACTCCCTCACTCATGCAACGTGAAAACATCCTGGGTCAGAAAACAAGAAACCTGGTGCATCATGTGACACCAATAACAGATGGCATCGTGAAAACAGGACAGGGAACGGTAATATAATATCCAACTAGTCCAAATATTAACCTCTTCAGAACTTTACTAGACATCATGCACTAGAAAATTATTTTATACTACTCAAAAACCATTAGATATAAACCACTCAAGGGTATATAGGAACACTGTATATTCAGAAATGAAAAAGATCCTTGGGTTCCAAACATCAACACAAGTAGTGCAAAAGGAGGAAATACAAATTCATGCATCAATTACCACATGATTTAGGTACATAGTAATAGCATGAAAATAACAAATTCATGGAATAAGAAATATCAAGGGTGAAAAGGATGGATTTGAAATGCATGATCAACACTTACTAGGACTAACAACACCATTGTGTAACCTTCAATCTCAAACATTATTCATACTACTATCCAAAAATGTGTGAAAAGAAATGCCAAAATATGATGACAGTATTTCAAACCAAACAAACTTAAACCTGAACACACAACCTTACACATGATAGTGAGCATTATGAGCACATGGTCGAAGGCATTAAGACAAAAAATCTCATCATCAACACGTATCCAAATAGATTTTGGACAGAAATCTCTACCGCTCAAACTGGTTATGGCAACATGGACATCCACTACTAATAATAAACAATATAAAAAGGTTTTTTATGAGCTTAACATTATCATCCTCAATGTCAAACAAAGCTAACCAAGACATCAAACACAATAGTATGGACATCATATTTCTAAACATAGAATCATGAGTCAAACAATGTGTATGAAAGAAAACAAAAACTTGTCCCAGCTATATGTTCTTCAATCAAAACCCTCATGCCATTCAAACTATTCTAACATGACATGAACAACATGAAAACTAAATCATAAAGGCATGGCTATTACACCATCAAAAACTGATAGTTTTAGGAAGCAACATATAGACACAACATTGGCCTTTTTGAGGTCATAAGAAATGCAGGGCTATAGCAACATAAACAAAATGGAATTTGTATAAACTTGGTTGTGTGATCAAGGCACATGGATATGGTGTTATGAGTTAATGAATAACTAGAAATTTACAAAGGCACTACTACAAAACGCACAAACAACAACGCCAGGCTTACAACGGATTGCCTATACACCGTTGTAATAGTTGCGTGCTTTTTTTTAATCTCGTTAAAAGGCTTTTAATGACGGTTAATATTCAAACTGTGGTGAAATGTGAGGCCTTTCACGACGGGTATGTTTTCAACCGTCATTATAGGTAGCGCATGGACATGGGTTCAATTCCCAGCACCAACATTTATGGTTTTTTACATATTATTTCAAAATGCCTACATCCTTTCACCACTGGTATGTTTTCAACCATCATTATAGCCAATAATTTAGTTTTAGGTCTTGCACTTCAAAAAATCAGTTTTAGGGAAAATCGTCTCCTTTTTTAGATCTGTTTTGTGCATCTGAAGCAGAAAAGTCGCGTGGTCATTAGTCCCCTACTCTGGAAGAGTTACGAGACTTCACCCTCAAAATCCCAAATTCATCTTTTTTCTATTTTTAATGAAT
Source organism: Lathyrus tuberosus (assembly GCA_022829125.1). NCBI lineage: Eukaryota > Viridiplantae > Streptophyta > Magnoliopsida > Fabales > Fabaceae > Lathyrus > Lathyrus tuberosus. Next base: position 7,972,262 of record JALAZF010000068.1, on the reverse strand, counting down.
TTTTTACTGTTTTCATAGTCTCAAAAAATTCTAAAAAAAATCTCAAAATTCTTATTTTACCTAATTAGATTAAATTTCGTGTTTTTAGCTTTTTTCTGAATTTATTTTAATCATTTTTTCTTATTTTTTCAAAATGCTGACGGACCTTTCACAACGGGTATTTAAACCAACCGTTGTAATAGGTAGCTTTTTTTACTTATTTTTTCAAAATGATGACAGACCTTTCACCACGGGTAATTTAAACCAACCGTCAGTAAAGGTAACGTCTTGTCATGGGTTCAAGTCCCAACACCAGCATTTTTGGTTTTTTACTTATTTTTTCAATTCTCATTACCAACATTATAGGTGGCGCGCATATTGAGTTTATTCACTATCCTTAAACAAATCTTGGTCTTCCATTTAGTGATTATCAACGGCCAAGACACTACTATTAGTGATCCGCGTGAAACCTAAAACTCAAACGAACTACATCTTCTACCTCCAAACATCACCTTTCAGTTACGATACTCTATTTCTCCACTAAACCAAATTTCAGAACAAATTTCAGAACTCGAGTTAGCAATGTTAGTTATTGGTGTTCTTTTTTAATTATTTTTGTTCTTGTTATTCTTTTTTATTATTGTTGTTCTTGTTGTTATTATTGTTATTATTGTTGTTGTTTTTGTTGATGTTGTAGTTCTTGTTGTTATTATTGTTATTATTGTTGTTGTAGTTCTTCTTCTTCTTCTTCTTCTTGTTCTGATTCTTTTTCTTGTTCTTGTTCTTGTTGTTGTTGTTGTTGTTGTTGTTCTTCTTCTTCTTCTTCTTCTTCTTCTTCTTCTTCTTCTTCTTCTTCTTATTGTTGTTCTTGATGTTCTTACTATTGTTATTGTTCTTATTGTTGTTCTTGATGTTCTTACTATTGTTCTTGTTCTTATTGTTGTTCTTGATGTTCTTGCTGTTGTTCTTGTTCTAATGCTGCAATTTTTTTTTTACTTTATTAAAAGACATACAACAATGGTTTTTTTTTAAAATAACCGTCATTATAGGTAGTGCTAATGCTATATTTTTTTTATTTTATTAAAAGACATACAACAACGGGTATTTAAAATAACCGTCATTATAGGTAGCGCATTTTCCATTTTTTTACAACGGTTATTGGGCCGTCATTGTACGTACCGCATATACAACAACACTCTACATAACAACGCCTTCGCCCGCGTCATTATATGTCATTTCCAACCGTTGTTAAATGGGGTTTTTGTAGTAGTGAGGGTCTCATATCACTTTAACTCAGTTCATCATGATATGAATAAGTAGTTCAAATGCAGTTTTGAGCACACAAGTGCAAACACAGCATGATTCACACCATTTAACAGCTGATGATGCTAAACATTCATGACAAGCAAATATGGTAGCAGCATAGTCATTTAAATGATCATGACATGGAATAAAATAGAGGAAAGAGGAATACCTAGTGGAGAGGATCCACTGTCTCTTCCAAGGTGCGAGTCTTTTAAAGTTGAAAGAAACTGAGCTCCTTTATCTTCAGATTGCAGCTGCTGCAAGTGGTATTTTTCCTTCTCTTTACTTGCCAAAATGATGCACTAAGTCAGGAGTTCTCAAAATTCTGGTGTTGTGTGTATTGTTGGTTGATGTTGCGCAAGAAGAAAGTAGTTTTGTGAAAAGCGTAATGAAAGAGTGAGGCTTTCTTATTCTGATTGTTGATGCCTTTCACTAAAGTTCCATCCTCTATTTATAAGAGAAAATGGAAGGGCTGAGGTTTGGGAAGAAGGTGTATGTTGCCAAAATCTCCCTTTTCTTTCCATCGTGCCAAGTGAGAAATGACCAAGTCTCCAAGTTTCAAGGACACAGTTGGTGATCAGACTATGCTTCTGAGTTTCTTAGCTTGATTGATGGGATTGGAGCATGGCTCAAGGTCTGCAAAAAGTTTGGAGTTCCCATGCTTTGAAAAGTATCTCTTTCATGATGTCATACTTGTGTATCCACTTGATTAAATCCTTATTTTTTATGCTACCACTTGCAAATTGGTGGCAGAGGTCTAAACATCACTAAACTTGCCTTTAAACTTCATAAATGTGAAAGCTTTGGTGATATTCTGATTTTTCTAAGTGTAAGACAAAGTACCAACATACCAACTTTAGTGCACCATAACTTAATAACCATTGATCCAAATTGTGAGATTTTTTATTCTTTGCAAAATAGACATTTGACAGAATAAGTTTCATGTGGAAGAATTCTTGAAATGAGGTTTGGAATCATTAGAAAATCATCCATGAAGTTAGGTACAAAGGGCTGTCCAAGAAACTTAGAAAAAAAATTCAAAGTTATGAAATTTTCACAACTTGAAACAACCATCTTTAGGACATCATAGTTTGAGATTGGTTTATCCAAATGAGGTGTTCTACACATGCTTGGAAATCTTGAAGAATAAGGAACAACTTTCATGTCCAAAGATTTTTGATTTGAAGCTTGGAAATAGGTGAAAAATTGAGTTAAAGTTGGATGAAAATTATGGTGAAAATGCTGAAAATTTCACTAAGTCCTAAAGGAAAATTATTTCTCAAGTCTCATAACTTAAAAACCAAGAAATTTATGAAGGAGGGTCCTCTAATACACTTTGAATATCATGGAAAGAGCTTCCATTTGAGCTTTGAGTCACTCAATTTGGATGTGTGGTCTGAAAGTTATGACCTTTCCAATTTTGCATAAGAAGTGAATTTTCCACATTTGAAAAGTTACAAAGACCAAACCTTGCTTCCTTTGCAAGAAACCCTTGAAAACTTGATCTCTCATGCCTTAACTCATCAATGAGACATGTCATGGTGAATTGAGGACTTGGATGATTCATTTTGGATCAAAAACTCAAAGGTTAGAGTCTTAGTCAAAACCCTAATTTCACTTGCGAATGCACTTGTATGATCTCTGATGATCTTGCTTCTTCAATCCCTTATAATACAAATGGATGGCCTCCAAATATGTTTATGAACATATGGAACCATGTTTCAAAGCTTGGGAACATGTCTTGGTCAGAACCAAAGGCAATGGCTAGCTTGTCTTGACAAAACCCTAGTTTGAGGGCAAGATGAACTTATGACTCTTTGTACTAGTGATGAAAGCCAACTGATCTTGATTTCTTGTTGGACAAGACCTCTTGAATGTAGGTAAGTTTAATTGGTTACTCTTCAGTGATTCTTCAGTTTAAAACCCTAATTCCACAATTTGGTCTGATGGTCTCCTGTTGACTTGTTTTGATCCAATGTCTTGAGATCATGGTTCCAATTAACTGGTGAATCTTTGTGATAATTGTATGGAGCCAGAGAATGCCTTAGGAGGCCTTGAATCATGTGAGAGCTTGGATTAGGAGACCTTGCCCTCTTTCTATGTAAAGCCTAGTTTTCAACACAAAAGGAACAAACTTGCAAGATGTGGGTTAGTTAACAATGCATAAAAGATTGAAGCCTAAGTGCAAGTGCAAGATGTTATGACATCTAAGGGGTAAAATTTGGGGTACAACAGTTGCCCCTATTTAAATAGCTTACTGGATGGCATGAGGAATGGAAATCCTCGGGGCATCAAGGTGAAAGGTGTTTAAATATAGCAAACCGAAAATTTTTCCCTTAGATGGAATGCAGATGCTAAGGACAAGCAGCAGACATGCAAATGCTGACATGCCATGAACTTCTAGTATGATAGTATGATGTCATGATAGATGCAAAGGTACAGACAAACAAAACACCAACAGATAAGGAGCAAACCACCACAGATGAGCTTACTGGGGAAGGATAAAGGTTAGTATCCAGGAGGAAGACTCACTGGGGATACAGACGGACCAACAAAAGGGACTCACTGGGGAGACTCTGAGGAAACACTAGGGGAAATAAAAGCACACTCTTTACTGGGCATGAAACCAGAAAGAAGACATGATCTCTACTGGAGACCGGTTTGAAATAAAAGGATAGACATCTACAAAAGATTTTCTGGGATTTTCTTATACTGAATAGTTTAAACGGGATCTTCAAGAAAAGCCAGAAAAGACAGAGAAAGGTACATCTGGAAAAACATCAGATGGCAAAAGAAACCAGATATCCAATGATGGCTTTGAATGAAAGGTACAAATCACAATATCTAATCATGGCTTTAGATAAAAGTGATCAAAGCAGGGATCCAAGAAGGCATTGGATACAAAGAAAACAATTAACCAATAATGGCTTTGAATGAAAGGTACAATCACAATATCTGAGAATGGCATCAGATGAAAGTGAGCAAACAAGGGTAATCCAAGAAGGCATTGGGTGAAAAGAAACAATCATCCAATAATGGCTTTGAACGAAAGGTACAAATCATAATATTTGAGAAGGCATCAGATGAAAGTGAACAAAGCAGGGATCCAAGAAGACATTGGATAAAAGGACACCAGACATTCAATAATGGCTTTGAATGAAGGGTACAAATCACAATATCTAATAATGGCTTTAGATAAAAGTGAATAAACTGGGATCTAAGACAGCATTGGATGCAAAGAAACCGATCATCCAATAATGGCTTTGAATGAAAGGCAAACTCATAATATCTGAGAAGGCATCAGATGCAAATGAGACAAAAGGTGAAATCCAAGAAGGAATTGGATAAAAAGAAACCACAACGTCCAAGAAAGTATTGAACGAATATGAACAAGGGGATATCCAAGAAAGCATTGGTTAAAAGGAATCACAATATCCAAGAAAGCATTGGATGAATGTGAACAAATGTGAAATACAAGAAAGCATTGGATAAAAGGAATCACAGTATCCAAGACAACATTGAATGACTATGAACTTTCAGGAATGGTACTGAAAGTAAAGGCAAATCACTTATATTCAGGAACGGTATCGAATGATAGTGAGAAAGACATCCAGGAATGGCACTGAATGAATAGATAAGACTTTCAGAAATGACACTGAAAGATATCCAAGAAAATTTGATGAGGATTACAGAAGAGAGGGAAAACTTCCAGGAATAGCACTGGGAGAAATAAGAGGAACAAGATATCCAGGAATGGCACTGGAGATCACAAGAGACGGACATCCAGGAATGGCACTGGAGTGAGAGAATATAAAGATCCAGGAATAACACTGGAATGAGAGACGAAAAATATCTATCAACAGGATTAGATGTGCAAGAGAATGACAACATTCAGGAATGGCACTGAATGAAAAGGACCGGTAACGTTTTGGTAAGGTAAGACGTGGATAACGACACGACCTCGGGAGAAATACAAATGAGGATGAAACACTCATGATATGCATATGTATATGAATTATGCAGATGATATATGATCAAATGCAAATGCAGATGCTGACGACACCGCTCGACTTTTTTCGCGAGAAGATAAGATTGGAAGACTGATTCCTCAACACGGGGATCACTGTCATTCTGCTTAGGGACTAGAGATGTTATTGCTGGACACATCTCTGCCACACTGGTAAACTGTATCAAGTGATGCTCTTTGTAGAAAGGATGGAAAGTTGCATGGGGATTCTTCAAATTAATTGCCCCAGATTAGCTGACTGTTGTAGATGAACTGATCATTGCTTCAATTTGTCTGAGTCTTGACATGACTTCTTTGTGTGCTCTTTGGAAAGCTTGCCCCAGTCTGAGTCTTGAAAAATCTTCTGGATAAACCAATTTTGAGAAGGACTTGCCCCTGAACAACAACCCTTGAACTGATTCTTCAACAGGATTTGGAAAGAGCTTGCCCCTGATAGGATCACCGACCAAGTTTCTTAATTGTTTGAAAATTCCTTGAGAGGAAAGCCAGTTTGCAAGCAAAATTATTTGTACGAACATGGTAATTTTAGAGTTCATGCAACTTTTGAAATGAAATCATTTTTTTGAAAGATGCAAAACAAAATGAGTCATTGGTCTGAACATAGCGATTCAAGACATTTAAAAGTGAAAGGTGAAGCACAAGTGTAGTGACCTGCAAAGATCTTTGGGAGTCAGTTTACGCAACCTTGCTGTAGTATGCTTTTAAAATAACCTTGCTTCAGTTAGGTCTTGTGCGGGTTGTAACGTGGCCTGGTTCATGGTTTAAGAAATAAAGGATAAAGGTTCAAAGTTTATTTGTGCCCACCCAATATTTGTGATGAACTTCCAATCCTAAGCTCAGTTAAAACATGATATACATTCAGATTCCCATAGGCTAGGAATTGCATTGATGATGATAATGATGATGGTCCAAAATTCAATGGACTTGAGATGGCAGTCACTGCTTCCTCACCAATGTTTGCCATTGAGGACTTTCAGGATGAAAATTTAAAGGTTTCCTCTTGTTGGGTTGTCATACAAACTTTTTTTTCTTTTTTTTTTCTATTTTTTTATATAAGGCAAGGTCATGAGCTTCCCATCTTTCTTAGCTTTTGCCTTGAAAGGGACTCGGCTCATTCTTTGAGTAAGGATTTCTTGACGATTCTTCTTCATTTATCACTCTGGGAACAACTTTTACTACATTTATTCATTTAATTTGGAAGAGTTGAAAGATTGTGAACGTCTGGCTTAATGATTACAGTGAACCATCATTGGCGTTTGACTTGAAAGACATCTTCGACACTTGCTTGCTGTGTGCGAAGGAAAACTTATGAATGGAACTTTTATGTGACAGGTGTCTTGCATGAAACTCTTGTATTTGAATGCCCAATCAAGTTACTGAGAACTACCCTGCCTCAGGTTAAGATTGCGGGTTTTTTATTTGTAAAGAAAAGAAAAATCCTACTTCAAGGCTCAAAGGGGTTAACGAGGGATTATCTTCCTTATTTCTCCAGTGTTTAGGGGAATGTGAAACAATGCCTTACATCGTCAGCAAAGTTTATGTGAAAGCATACCACGGCAATTATGGGTATAATGTTTTCATCATCCTCCCTCCAATCTTTGCATAATCAAAAAAATATTTTGCAAAAGAAAGCATAAAGATGTAAATAGTAGACAAAATGAATTGAATCAAAAGTTGCAATGCTCATTTCATTAATCACGAAAGTACAAACGTAATTTGAAGGCAAACAGCCAGTACAAAATAAGGAAAATGCAAACAACAAGAAACAAGGCCCAGTGACTAGTTAAACACAAGGATGAGATGTCCTGTCTTTAAGAAGTAGCTGAGTTGAAGTCGACTGAAGCTTCACTTGGCGTGCCCTGGCAGAGGATTGCTCTGAACATTGGGATTGACCTTAAAGGAGAGGATTTTGTTTCTCATTAGCTTTTGTACGTTTGCCTTCAATGCAAAGCAACCTTCCAAGTTATGGCCCGCACCACCTTGATGGTATTCACAATGAATATTAGCCCTATAGCCGGCTGGAAGAGGATTTGGAGGAGGAGGCAAAGGCCTTGTGGTAATCAAACCTTGTTGAACCATACCAGGATAAAGCTCGGTGTATATCTTGGGAATAGGATCAAATTGATTCCTATTATGGTACTGGTTATGTCCTGCAGTTGGACGTTGGGAAGCTTGAGCTGGTCGTGGAGCAGTAACCACGGGAGTGACAGCAGCAACAGTAGGGTGAATAGCATACTGAGGTTGGGGACGAGGCTTTCTCACTTCAACCATTGCAGCATTAGTATGATATTCCCTTTTCCTCTGAAAGTTCCCATAGGATTTCTTCACAGCATTGGAGGATTCAGCAGCTTTTGACACTTTTCCTTTCTTAAGACCTTCCTCGAGTCTTTGGCTGATAGTAACCAAATCAGTGAAGTTGGAGGAAACACTTCCAATCATCTTTTTCCAATAGAATGGGGACAGGGTATCCATGAACATTCCAGTCAACTCTTTCTCAGCCAAAGGAGGTTCAACTTGGGAAGCTAACTCTCTCTAGCGCTGAGCATACTCCTTAAAAGATTCCTTCTCATGTTGAGTCATATTTTGCAGCTGGCGGCGATCAGGAGCCATGTCGAGGTTATACTTATACTGCTTCAGGAAGGCATTTACGAGATCTTGAAAGCAGTGGATGGAGTTTTGTTTGAGACCCATATACCATTTGAGTGAGGCTCCACTCAAGCTATCCTGAAAACAGTGGATAAGCAGCTTCTGATTTTTGGTGTAAGCAGCCATCTTGCGACAATACATGACCAAATGAGCCCTTGGACAAGAATGGCCCTTGTACTTCACAAATTCTGGAGTTTTGAACTTAGCAGGCATAACAAGGTCAGACACCAAGCACATGTTGTCTACATCCACATTAAAAAAGTCAGTACCCTTCATAGCTTTAAGTCTCTTATCTATGATCTGAAACTGCTCAAGGACAACTTCAGGTTCAACAAATTCTTCATAGTCTTCACCCTGAGCACTGGCAACATTGTACTCAAAGAAGGGATTCTCAAAGGGAGCTCGAACAGCTGTGGAACGACATGGACTGTAGGTCTGGGCTCGGCGAAAACAGGAGCTTGAAATACAGGCATAGCAGTCTGACTAGCCATAGCAGTAGATACAATCAGTGGAAAATAGTTGTGTGGCAAACCAAACTCGCATTTGAACCGGTGGAGGTTCAGCACTTGAAACTTCCTGGATGACAGTTCTTTGGGGAGGCTCTCCTCTAGCAATCAAAACTTGAAGCATCTCAGTGAGTTTAGTCATGCTCGACTTAAGGTCATCGATTTACATTCGGACCTCAGCATTGTGGGCCTCTTGCTCTGACATCCTTCGTCTGTAGTTAGCTCTAGTTCGGTATCTGTGTCAAGGAATCAGCTTGATGACTCACAGGTGACACTGGAAGATAGAGACAGCTGGAAATGATCCACTGGACCAACAGGCACATGCAATGAATCATGCAAAGATGCAAATGATATGCAATGCGATGCAAACAGGATGCAAAACACATGCAACAGGATCAAGGGTTCGAGATCAGAGCATGGAGTCTGGGTAAAGGAACCAACCACAAGGTGTGTACTAGGGTTAATGTATCCATAGAACAGGGTTCTAAAAAGTTCCCAGAGTCAACAAAACATCTTTTGTATATTATCGATTTCCCAATTACTTGGTAGTCAATGATATTCTTAAGAGAGTCTCGTTTGAGTGTAGTATCACGTGACAACTATTTTGGGATTACTCCCTCATAGTCACCGCAATACATCCTAAAAGGCCAAGTGGGGTTAAAGGTGACTAATCGTCATCGGTGTCATGGGCACCCAGGTCAAAAGTGGCAATGCATTCACGATTGCTGGTTCAACATATGCCACCTTCAAGAGGGCCTCAACTGAGTGTGGAATCTCAAGTCAACTCCTTTAGGATTACTCCCTCGAAGTCTCCTTGACTATATCCACTATCCTATCATAAGTGTATGCTCAAATCCGGGTTAGGACTTATCCTCACCACTCAAAGTAAACACCCTGCACATAGAAAAATCCAAGCACAACAGGTATATATAGATATGCATAATGTAAAAGTATACAAGCAAGCAAACATGTAGATAACACAAATACAAACAAGATAGGCTTAACCCTCTTAGGGGAACTTCCCCAGTGAAGTCGCCATTTCTATTGTGGTGAGAATCAGATATCAAGTTATTAATTAACTTGCATCACAAAACTTTGAAATTCACCACCGAGCTTTGATTTATCCAATTGAAAGGGTAAAGAACGAAAACCCTAAGAAGAGAATCTTGGTTCGGGGGTTGGTTATACTAAGGGAAGGTATTAGCACCCTAAGTATCTGTAGTACTCTACAGGAAACTCTTGTTTAGTTTGTGTGTTATGCTATGTTTGTTTGCTAAGGGATCTGCTAAGGGTAAATGTAGGGACCTAAGGGTATGTACACTAAATTTGCTCGCCAAGACATCGCATCCTGTGCCTATGTATCTGACTAAAGAATCAGAGCAACCGTAGTTCACCTAACTAAGGGTGAGGAACCATTGACTGTGGTCAAAGTTCCAAGGGGAATGAGTATGGGCTCATATAGAGTTTCAGAAACTCTCTAAGTCTAAGTTATAGTGGGAAGTGAATACTCAAGGTGATGAGTCTCACATAGAGTTCAAGAACTCTAACTTGTTGTAAGTTGTAAGATTAAGTGGCTATGAGGCCAAGGAGGATGTCCTATGACTATGAGGTCAAGGAGAAAAGGTGGCCATGACTATGAGGTCAAAGCGGGTAAGTGGCTATGACTATGAGGTCAAAGCTGGTAGGTGGCTATGTCTATGAGGCCAAAGCTGGAGAGGTACCAATGACTATGAGGTCAAGGGTGAATCCTATGATTATGAGGTCAAGGATGATAATGACAATTCCTTATGGGCAAGAATGTTATAAGGGAATTGAGTTTGAAATGAACAACATAAGTTCAACAATTCAAAAAGAATGTACAACAGTTAAGCATGATTTGTCAAAGGTATGATTCAAATATCAAAGTGTGGCAAAAGATAGTGAGGCAATTCACAGTAATCATAATCACATGGTGCACATACATATGATAGAGAAAACGTCCTAGTAGGAAATCAATGATATCCAAGGTAAGGGACTAGCAACAATATCAAGAGACACAACTAAGTCCTAAAGGAATAGTCTCTAACCCAAGTTAAAGAAACTCTCCAAATAACTCTCTCATGCCTCAAGAACCAAACCAAATAATTCTTTACAAAGTTCTCAAGATTTAAGTATTTTTTCAAAGAAAATTCAAAATTAAGTAAAAGATTTACACATAAAAATAAAAATGAAAAATTAAATGAAAAATTTAATTAAGCATTAAAAGAGTATTTAGAGTTTTTTGGAATTTTATTTTTAGTAAAAAAAAAGATTTTGAATTTATTTAGGAAAGTTAAACAAAATAAATTTAAATAAAATGAGAAAACTAAGAGGAGGTGTATTTGGTGATGAATATGTGTGCTGGCAGCGTGTGGGCCTTTGGAGTGGGGTGTGGAAAGCAATTTGTACCAGGCCCAAATATGAAAAGCACAAGAGAAGCACAAAAAACAGGAAAAATCACCAAAAGGGCGTCTGGGGCGAGGGGGATTCGAACCCCAAACCCCTATGGTGCACCGCAAGATTTCTACCACTGGGGTGGCTATACATCCGTTGTATATGCCAACCCCAGTAACTTATTAACCAAAAAAACGCGTGTAGAAATAAAATACTCTCTTTAGCCACATGGGAATTGTCACCAGTCATTGCTAACAAACCCAACAATTGGTCATTGAAACATTAAAATGCAAAGCGCCAAAATACGCATTCACACAGCCACGAGCTCCCTCACTCATGCAATGTGAAAACATCCTGGGTCAGAAAACAAGAAACCTGGTGCATCATGTGACACCAATAACGGATGACATCATGAAAACAGGATAGGGAACGGTAATATAATATCCAACTAGTCCAAATATTAACCTCTTCAGAACTTTACTAGACATCATGCACCAGAAAATTATTTTATACTACTCAAAAACCATTAGATATAAACCACTCAAGGGAATACAGGAGCACTGTATATTCAGAAATGAAAAAGATCCTTGGGTTTCAAACATCAACACAAATAGTGCAAAAGGAGGCAATACAAATTCATGCATCAATTACCACATGATTTAGGTACATAGTAATAGCATGAAAATAACAAATTCATGGAATCAGAAATATCAAGGGTGAAAAGGATGGATTTGAAACGCATGATTAGCACTGACTAGGACTAACAACACCATTATGTAACCTTCAATCTCAAACATTATTCATACTACTATCCAAAAATAAGTGAAAAGAAATGCCAAAATATGATGACAGTATTTCAAACCAAACAAACTCAAACCTGAACACACAACCTTACACATGATAGTGAGCATTATGAGCACATGGTCGAAGGCATTACGACAAAAAATCTCATCATCAACACGTATCCAAATAGATTTTGGACAGAAACCTCTACTGTTCAAACTGGTTATGGCAACATGGACATCCACTACTAATCATAAGCAATATAAAAAGGTTTTTTATGAGCTTAACATTATCATCCTCAATGTCAAACAAAGCTGACCAAGACATCAAACACAACAGTATGGACATGATATTTCTAAACATAGAATCATGAGTCAAACAATGTGTATGAAAGAAAACAAAAACTTGTCCCAGCTATATGTTCTTCAACTAAAACCCTCATACCATTCAAACTATTCTAGCATGACATGAACAACATGAAAACTAAATCATAAAGGCATGGCTATTACACCATCCAAAATTGATAGTTTTAGGAAGCAACATATAGACACAACATTGGCCTTTTTGAGGTCATAAGAAATGCATGGCTATAGCAACATAAACAGAATGGAATTCATATAAACTTGGTTGTGTGATCAAGGCACACGGATATGGTGTTATGAGTTAATGAATAACTAGAAATTTACACAGGGTCTCATATCACTTTAACTCAGTTCAGCATGATATGAATAAGTAGTTCAAATGCAGTTTTGAGCACACAAGTGCAAACACAACATGATTCACACCATTTAACAGCTGATGATGCTAAACATTCATGACAAGCAAATATGGTAGCAACATAGTCATTTAAATGATCATGACATGGAATAAAAGAGAGGAAAGATGAATACCTAGTGGAGAGGATCCACTGTCTCTTCCAAGGTGTGAGTCTTTTAAAGTTGAAAGAAACTGAGCTCCTTTATCTTTAGATTACAGCTGCTGCAAGTGGTATTTTTCCTTCTCTTTACTTGCCAAAATGATGCACTAAGTCAGGAGTTCTCAAAATTCTGGTGTTGTGTGTATTGTTGGTTGATATTGCGCCAGGAGAAAGCAGTTTTGTGAAAAAGCGTAAAGAAAGAGTGAGGCTTTCTTATTCTGATTGTTGATGCCTTTCACTAAAGTTCCATCCTCTATTTATAAGGGAAAAAGGAAGGGCTGAGGTATGGGAAGAAGGTGTATGTTGCCAAAATCTCCCTTTTCTTTCCATCGTGCCAAGTGAGAAATGACCAAGTCTCCAAGTTTCAAGGACACAGTTGGTGATCGGACTATGCTTCTGAGTTTCTTAGCTTGATTGATGGGATTGGAGCATGGCTCAAGGTCTGCAAAAAGTTTGGAGTTCCCATGCTTTGAAAAGTCTCTCTTTCATGATGTCATACTTGTGTATCCACTAGATTAAATTCTTATTTTTTATGCTACCCCTTGCAAATTCGTGGCAGAGGTCTAAACATCACTAAACTTGCCTTTAAACTTCAGAAATGTGAAAGCTTTGGTGATATTCTGATTTTTCTAAGTGTAAGACAAAGTGCCAACATACCAACTTTAGTGCACCATAACTTAATAACCATTGATCCAAATTGTGAGATTTTTTATTCTTTGCAAAATAGACATTTGATAGAATAAGTTTCATGTGGAAGAATTCTTGAAATGAGGTTTGGAATCATTAGAAAATCATCCATGAAGTTAGGTACAAAGGGCTGTCCAAGAAACTTAGAAAAAAAATTCAAAGTTATGAAATTTTCACAACTTGAAACAACCATCTTTAGGACATCATAGCTTGAGATTGGTTTATCCAAATGAGGTGTTCTACACATGCTTGGAAATCTTGAAGAATAAGGAACAACTTTCATGTCAAAGTTTGACTTTTTGAGATTTTTCACAATTATGGTTCCTTAACCCTAAAATGATGTTAATGTGTGATTTGAATCATCATTCATCAAGAAAAACCAAAGAAAGTGGGATAACTTGTAAAAGGGGTAACCATAAAAACTTAGAATTTTTCTAAGTTATGAAATAAATTGGCTAGGGTACCAACTTCCAAGGATCATAACTTGAGATCCAAGCAACCATTTTGGCTGATCCAAAGATGGATTTGTAGCTCTCATGGCATACTTTAAAAGTGTCAACTACACCTCATTTCAATTCATCATGGATTTTAAGTTATGGAGTGACCAAAATGGATAAAAACATGACATGTCACTTTTTCCAACACTTAGTGAAATTTTCACTAAGTCAGAATCTGCCTTGTTTTTTTTTCCAAATGTAGGGGGATTTTTCACTTGGATCTAAAAGGTGTCAAGACAAACTATGATCAAGCATGTGTTGTATCATATGAGAGCTTTCCAAAATGGCCAAGAACTCCATCAAAGTCCATCTGAGCTAAGAGTTGTGACAATGGCAATATACCTTGCTACAACTGTCATACCAAGGCAAATTTGAGCATTTTGCTCGATTTGATCAAATTTTGCAAATGACAAACAAGTTTATCCATTTGAACACCTCAGGATGAGACCAAGGAGGAACCAACACTGATCCATAAGTCTCCCAAGTCTTTGGAACTATAAGTAGCATGCCAAACCTAAAAACCCTAAAAGGGGGACAAGACTCCAATTTTGTTTTGGAGCATTCAATGGGTGCACTAAGGTGGCATGAACTGAGCCATTTCCAACTGAATGAGTCAAGGATAAGCTCTGAACCAAAGACACATAGGCCTGTACTCTAACCTCTAGTCAATGGCTAAAGGAGACTTAAGATTCCAAAGTGATGCAATTGGACAATGAATTGCTGCGGTTGCCATTTACTATTGCTTGCAAAACAAACTTGCTCTACTATAAATAGAGCTCATTTATGCTCAGTTTAAGTACACCAAAGCACTACAACACTTGCTTTCCTCAAAATCCCTTTCTCTAGGCAAAAATACCTTCTTTAGTAAGGTAACTCTAAGTTTTTGAGTTAGAGAGCATTTCCATCACAACTCATGATCCAAACACATCCAATATGTAATATCTAAGCTGTCCAAACTCTCACAAGTGACTTGTAACACCAAAGTCACAAAGTCCCCTCTCAAAACCTCAAAATTGGACTTTTTTGCACTTTTCAAGCCATGTCTTGATTCAGTCACCTTCAAAACCAGATAAGACCCCAAACACACTCCAAATATCATCCTTGAACTGTCCCAAATGGTTCCACACATCAGGAACACCATTTGAGAGAGTTGCTATATTGGTCTCTTTTGCCCATTTTGCAAGAAAGAGCTCAAACTTGTTCCTGAGGATTCCAGTTGGTTCCAACCATTCTAAAAGTTCCTAAGGGGTCATTTGAGGGTGTCCAAAGCATCAAATTGTTTCTGGAACAAAGCACTTGACAGATTGTCCAAAAAGCTCCAAAGAGGTAAGCGTCACAACTTGAACTCTTTGAAATATGCATTGCTTTGAAGTCCACTGATCATGCACATCTTATACATGTTATATATGTTGTGTTTGCACCAATTCATCATGTAATTCATGCCTGTAACAAGAGTTATCATAGAAAATGCAAATCATGGCCTATTTCAAAACTACTATCGGATTTTTCAATAGGAGCCTCTTCTGAAAAAACCACCACCACCATTGGATTCCTTGTGAAATTCTAGGCAGGATAGACTTAAACTTTGTCCCAATCCTTGGAGAAATGAGAAAGTTACAAGCTTCACGTTTTTGGCCAAAATCTTGCCTTGGCCAGGCCAAAAACAAGGCAACCCTCATATATCCATGGGGTGGTTTTGATACACGGATGTATCACCACCCCAGTGGTAGAGGGTGCGCGCTGCACACAAGAGGTCTGGGGTTCAAATCCCCCTCTCCCCAGATCCTCTTTTTATCACTTTTTTCACTTTTTATTATTTTTCATGTTATTTTTAATGATTTGGAAAATTAATAACCCTCTCAATTTTAATGATTTTTTATTGGTTCTTTTTGCAAAAAATCACAAAAATGTTAAAATATTTTATTCCACAAAAAAAATCATATTTATATTAATTATTTAATATAGTTGGTATTTTTGTAAATAAATTCCGTTTTAATTGTTTTACATACTTTTAAAAGTGGATTTTATCTTGAAAATCAAAACCAAATGAGTTTTAATTCATCTTGTGATTAAAACATCATTTTTCAAATCTTAACCAAAAATCACAAGTTGTTTATTCAAGCTTATTTGGTTTTCTATCATTATTTATTGATTTTCTTTAAGAATTTACTTTTAAAAAATGATAAAATTAGGGTTTCTTTGATTTTTACCCTCACAAATCTTTTATAAACTCTTTGAGCTTCTAATAGAGTGTAAGACCCAACCCTTTTTGAAAGCCAAAATAATTTGGGCCTTAGTCTTGGTATAAGACCCACTGTATTTTTAAACCTCGGCGCGATTGCCAGTTTAAAATAAAATCATCTGGGCCTCTCCTCGAGCTATAAGTCCCATTCCTTTTCTTAAAAACACTTTTGGGCCTCTAATAGAGTGTAAGACCCATCCTTTATCGTATATTCAAACTTTTTGGGCCTCAGTCACTTGTATAAGTCCCGATATGATTTTCAAATCGATGGTGCGATCACTGTCCATCACTTGGGTCGCTCCTCGAGTTGTAAGCCCCATCCCCTTTTTTAAAAACTCTTTAGGCCTCTAACAGAGTGTAAGACCCAATCCCCTTTTGACCAAAACTTTTTGGGCCTCAGTCGTTGTATAAGTCCCGATACAAAACAGCAGTGCCATCACTGTTAAAATTTGGGCCTCTCCCTGAGCTGTAAGCCCCGACCTCTGTTCAAATTACTTTCTTCTTTGATTTTGAATTCAAATGCATAGTTGCTATCAAAGCTTTCTTTAATTTCTTTGCTGAACAACTAACAAAACAGCATGGAAGCTCTACAACAGGTAAGTGTTTATCCGCTTTCTTTTATATGCTTTCATATATATATAATTGTATTGTCGGAAGCTGCACATGGTTAGTCTTCTTTCATTCTTTTAAATACATGCCCAATATATATAACTGTATTGTGGGAAGCTGTGCATGGTTAGTCTTCTTTCATACTCCTTTACATACTTGTCATATATCCACTGTATATATACTAGTATAGTTATTTAGAGTTTTCCCCCGGCAACTACGTCTAGAACTAGGTAAAGCCCTGTTGGTCACTCTTAAATACAAACAAAACTAGATCCCCATAGGATTTCCAGATACAGTATTCCTTTCTCTTGGGGTTAATCAATATGGAACAAAGAGAAAGGCAGTATTCTCGGTGAACCTTTTCTCAGACTATCACCCCAAGAAATTGTCAAAGAAATTCTACTCCATAGAGTTGATCTATTCTTTGTGAATAACATCTCTTGAGTTTCTTCCAAATACTCGAACTTTCCTGGAATGATCTCTTCTCAGTGAATTGCATTTCTTGAAATTCTCTTGGTTTAGGGACCCACAGGCTTCCTAAAAGCATCCCCGCCTCCTCTTGGGCTTTGTACAAGGACCCGTCGGCTTCTTAAAAGTTCTCATGCCTTCTCTTGGGCTTCGTACAAGGACCCTCATGACCTCTTAGAGGTATAGGATAGAACTTAGTCATCCTTTGTTAGAGTTGTCTTTCTAAAAAAGGTCACAAAAAGCCCTCAGACCAATTTTAGGGTTGATACCCATCCCTTAAACGAGTCGGCCTCCTCTTGGGCCTTGTACAAAGATAGACCACACTAATAGACTTGGACATTCTAAATCTCCTTGAGTCTCAAAGACATTCTCAAGTTCCCTATAAACATAGGAGGAAACCCCGAATTCTGGATTAATCTCCAGCAGAGTTTAAAACTTGTGGGTTCTAAAACCCAGTCTCTCTCCTAAAAAATCCCTAGTCAGGGTCAATTTATCATCATATAACACTATCCCAAATCAGAACCTCAAGGAATTAGATCTACCAATTCTTCTGCATTCCTCTGCAAGAGTTGGTTTCCCCACTTGGACCTACCCCGGGATCTCAGTAATTCCCGGTAGAAGTTAGCCTCCTCTTAGGCTTTGTATAATGATCTTTCCTCAACACAGTCAGCCTCCTCTTGGGCTTTGTACAAAGATCCTCCCCCAGCGGGGCTAACCTTTTCAGACTCTCTTGTTGAGTCAATCACTTTTCAGACTCTCTTGTTGAGTCAATCACTTTTTAGACTCTCTTGTTCATTCAATCATTTTTTAGACTCTCTTGTTGAGTCCATCACTTTTCAGGCCTCTCTTGTTGGGTCAATCTCCTTTTAAGCCTCCGTCTTAGGCTTTGTACAAGACATATAAAATCACTCTCTTGTTGAGTATAAAAGCACTCACTTGTTGAGCATAAAATACTCTCTTGTTGAGTCAACTCCTTTTAGCCTCAATCTCGGGCTTCGTACGAGACAACAAATCACTCTCTTGTTGAGTATAAAAGCACTCTCTTGTTGAGTCAACCCTTTTCGCCTCAATCTTGGGTTTTATACAAGACGGATAAATACCTCCCCAGTGGAGTTAGCTTCCTCTTAGGCTTCATATAATGATATCCCCAAAGAGTCATTCTCTTTTAGCCTTCGTCTTGGGCTTTGTACAAGACACCAATATATCCGCTCTCTTGTTGAGTCGGTCTCCTACAGCCTCCTCTTAGGCTTTGTATAAGGACTTCCCTAGTGAAGTCAATCAACCTCTTAGCTTCAACCTTGGGCTTTGATCAAGGTACATAAAAATCAACAATCCCTCTTTAGAGATGACAAATTCTCTCTCAGTCAAACCTTTTAGCTTCCATCTTGGGCTTTGAACAAGATACAAACACTCCTTTTAGCCTCTGTCTTGGGCTTTGAACGAGACACCAAAACGTCTTTTCCTCCCTTAGAATAGGAGGAACTACGATTTCTCTGATTTCCCTGTTTTAATTAAATGGGAATACGTAGGCATAAGATTGCGAAATCTTAGTGAGCATACTAATCAAAAACTCTAGGTCCAGTACCTTCATACCAATCAATCCTTATGTTCAGTACCTTACCAAAAACATCGGGAAGAACCCGAACATCAAACAAAAACTCAATCTCACTCTTATCATATTTCCCAAGAAACTTTCCCAAACCCATTAAAAGATAAACACCATCAATTACAAAGCAGAACCTAAAGCTAACATCCTGTGGATAACCACATGTAGGATGGGTAATTGACAACTACCCATTGAATAACCTGACCCCGGACTCCCCAATCTCTCTAAGCGTTTGTTTAGTTAAACATTCCTGTGCAAGGTTAGTTTTAGATACCTTCCCTTTCCTTCCAGCTTCACGGGATAAATAAGAAATCAGAAAGTAGCACCCCTCCTCCTCATTGTGGTGAGGAAAACTCCAGCGATAAGGTGGTCGCGACACCGACAAAAATCGCTTGCTACAGGAAAATGACGACTTCACTGGGGACGTTATTGACTGTTAGGATCATAGGACTAGAGGTCTAGGATGTTAGGACAAATATATATACTGCTTTTCCTAATTGATATCTGTGTTTATTTTTCTGCTAATGGGAATGCGTGTGATGCCGTATCTGGAAAGATTGAGTATACACCTAAGATAAGTGATGGCACGAGACGGGTAATCTTATTGGGAGTGAATCCCAAATAAGATGTCCCGGTAGACCATCAAATCAGTGGTGATGCCCTTTGTAGATTCAATGCCTATACGACTTCGGTTATTGAAAGCAGATTGTTCGATTGGGTTATCTGAGAAGATGAGGATTTTAGTAGACTGAAACCATGTTACTATTTTGTAGTACGGAAGCTATCGGAAATAGTTGTCACACGATACTACCCTCATTTGAGATCACTCTAAGATACATCAGCTCGCTCGGATTCTGGCCTACTGTTGTTATCCCAAGAGGGGTCAATGATTTTACGGACAGGTATAAAAAATCACTATTATAAACCTTTGGGGATGGGTAGAGCCTTGACTTCATGACACCGACCCTTTGACCCCATGTTTTTTCTATGTTTTTGTGTGCTGCATTCATGCATTCATTTCAATAAAAAAACTTAATACAAAGAAAATATTTCTCTTCTAGTCTCTCTTTTTCAAATTAAACTAAGACAATGATTGCAAATGTCAGAGAAAAAGATTGCGTTATGGATTTCGGTAGATGAAAGACTCACAAGTATATCTTCAAGGTTCCAAAACTAGAGGATTTAAGAGGATTGGCAAGGATGGTCACCAACCCTGATGCTTTTAGAGCTAAGTATGGAGGACTGTTGTCTCTGTTAAGGGTCCATGTAATTGAAGGAATCATGTCTACACTAATCCAGTTCTACGATCCGGTTTATCACTGCTTCACATTCCTGGATTATCAGGTAGCACCAAAACTGGAGGAGTACTCTCACCTGACTGATTTACCCATTACTGACCAATCTCCCTTTTCTGGACTGGAAGAATTTCCAAAAGATCAGACCATTACATGAGCAATTTATTTGGACGAGTCAGAAGTTAGGACTCACATGATCGTTAAGGGTGGAATCTAGGGTTTGCCAGCCCAGTTTTTGATAAAGAAAGCCCTGTACTTTGCTAGTATAGGGAATGTGCCTGCTTTTGAAAGCATCTTTGCTTTGCTCTCCTACGGGTTATTTTTGTTTCCCAACATCGATAACTTCGTAGATATCAATTCCATTAAGATATTTCTGATTGGAAATCCTGTACCAACCCTGCTCGCAGATGCTTATCATTCTGTACACTTAAGGAATTTATACAGCGGAGGAATATCACATATTGTGTACCCCTGCTATACAAATGGTTCACTTCCCATTTACCCAAGTCTGCCGCTTTTTGGGATCAAAAGAGTACTTTACATTGGTTGCAGAGAATCATGTCTCTTACCAACTCTGACATTGATTGGTACAATCGAATCTATGACGGGATCAGGATATATGACCGTTGTGGAAACTTCCCTAATGTACCCCTCATAGGAATTAAAGGAGGAATCAATTATCATCCGGTTTTAGTTCGTCGTCAATTTGGATACCTGATGAGGCATATCCCACGTAATGCTCATCTAGAAGGTCTTTTCTTCAAGGAAGGAGAAAATGACAGGGCACTAAAGACAGAAATAGTGCACGCTTGGAAACATGTTCACAGGAAAGGAAGAGAGTGTCTAGGAAAATCAGATTGTGTCTCTGTGGAGCCTTATCTCCGCTGGGTACAAACTAGAGATCTCAAGTTGAGGATGCCTTACCCTCGTCACGAAGTTCTTCCATTAAGGGAATCTATCCTTTATTTTTTGTCTGATACGGAAAAACTTCATGTTACTCTCGCAAAAGTTCAATAAGAAAAGAGGTCTTGGAGGAACAAGTACCGCATTCTCAATGTGGAGTGTGACAAAGTACAGCAACTGTTAAGAGAAAAAGATACCCTGATTGATATTTTAGAGCAACACGCTGTAGAGATTCAAGGAGACCAAAGGAATTTGCTCGCTTCTTTCACTTGGAAAAGGAATGACAACCCGACAACGGCTCAAGAGCCCCGGTCGAAGAAAAGGAATATACCAGAACCAGTACCTGAGCTCTCCTCAGAGAGGACTCAGGATCCATTAGTTTAGACATTTCCTTTTACAACACTTTATAAACTACTGTATTCCCATTTCCGTAATCTTTGAATTCAATAAAACGCGGTTTCCCCACTTTTTGATATTTGCAATCCAATTGTCGAAGTTTCTTTTGATTAAATAACAAAATTTTAATTAATTAATCATTGCATATCATTCATCATTCTCACATAACGCATTCTTCTTCCCTACGAATCTCACGTTTGTGTCTCGATTCTAGAGTCAAACTGTCTCATTCGTACAATACTCGGGCCAATCGACAAAAGAAAATGGATGATCTCGAGGAAGAGAACAGAGGGTTGAGAGAAGAAATCGACACTCTGAAAGAAGATATGAGAAAGCTTCACAATGACATGCAAGCTCTGGCAGCAGCCCAGATGCAACAACAAAGGACTGTGATCTCAGAGATCACATCGACGCCCATAGTGGAAAAGTATGATCCTCGATATCCCATGCCTAAAGATCGTCCCTGGGGCATGCCACTTAACTATATCCCAGAAGGATATATTCCGCCGATCATGGAAGATCTGGAAACTGCAGCAGGAATCGCTGGGCCTGAAGGTTACAAACTTCGGGAAAGCGAAGATGCCAGGGGCATGACGGCAACTCCTAAAGGTTACAAACTTCAGGAAGCACCAAGAGTCACTGTCGTAATGATTGTACCACCACCTGTGGTACACACTATCCCGGAAGGACAGATTCCACAGATACCTTCTGGTGGAAATAAGAGTATGAATGATAAGATAAAGGAATTCCAGGAACAATTCTTGGAGATGCAGAAAGATCTGCAAGCCATTCGCGGTCAGGATCTATTTGGAAAAGACGCCGCTGACCTTTGTTTGGTCCCCAATGTGAAAGTTTCGCTCAAATTCAAGGTGCCTGACTTTGAAAAATACAAGGGCAACTCTTGCCCTCAAAGTCATTTGGTGATGTACGCTCGGAGGATGTCAACTCAGACATAGAACCAACAGCTACTGATCCATTACTTCCATGATAGTTTAACCGGTTCCGCACTTAAATGGTACATGGGATTAAACCGCACTAAGATCGCCACCTTTAGAGATCTTGGCGCTGCTTTTGTTCAACAGTATAAGTATAATCTGGACATGGCACTGGACAGAGATCAACTCAGATCCATGTCGCAGAAGGATAAGGAAACCTTTATGGAATATGCTCAGAGATGGCGTGAAATTTCCGCCCAGATTTATCCACCTCTTCAGAAAAAGAGATGACAAAGATCTTCTTGCAAACCTTAAGTTCGTTTTACTACGACAGAATGGTCGCCAGTGTGCCCAGTGACTTCACCGAGGTGGTGGGAATGGGAGTTCGTCTTGAGGAAGCTGTCCGAGAGGGACGTTTAGTTAAAGATGTTGGACCATCAAGCAGTACCAAAAGATATGGTAGTGTTTTCCCTAAGAAAAAAGAGCAAGATATTGACAATATCTCTCTCAAAAAATAAAGGCGACGTTACCAACCAGTAGCAGCTGTAACTCCTGCTATCAACCCTACGCCTGTTCCTACTTATCAACCTCAGGTTGCTCAGAGCCAACTGAATCAACAACAATATCAGCAAAGGACACAACAACCTTTTCAGCAGGCTCGTCCTTCGTACAACAACAACCGTACAACGCGACCACCAGGGTTTGACCCTATACCAATGTTGTATGCAGAACTATTTCCGTTACTACTGGTCAAGGGACACGTCTAAACCAGGTCTCCTCTTACAATACCGAAAAATCTGCCTTTTTGGTTCAAGGCGGATCAAACTTTCCCTTACCATCAAGGAGGACCAGGGCATAACATAGAAAACTGTCTCAGCTTCAAATATGATGTACAGAAGCTTATCAGAAGCGGGGTCTTATCCTTCAAGGATACAAATCCAAATGTTCAGACGAACCCGCTGCCTCAACACAAGAAAGCTGCAGTCAATTTGATAGAGGGAGAGTCTAACCATAGCTATCAAATTCATGATGTACTCTTATTAAGGGCTAATCTGGTCAAGATGAATCGCAGATAGAGCGGATACGGTTATGTACCACCTCATAACTATCACCAGTGTGATATCTGCTCTAACGACAATCAAGGATATTCTGTGGTGCAATCAGCTCTACAGAAACAGTTAGATCTCGGTTGGATCCAAGAACACCGAATTTGTGGGGTCAACATGACTTATACGAATTCCAACATCATTCAAAACCACGACATCCGTACGATGAATGTCAACTTGGTGGCAATGCACTCAAGGCAAAGCCAACATCATGATCTGCCACGGCACGATTATGATTCCTGTCTGATTTGCTCGATAAACAATCAGGGATGCTCTTTTGTACAAGAGGCCCTCCAGCGTCAGATGGATCTGGAATGGATCCAGGACTACCGTGATAGGAATTCCTATCAGATCAACATGATTCAAATCTTTGATATTCGATTGATGAATACCAGCTTGGTGGAGTTACATGCTGAGCAAGTCTGGCTTGGTTTTCTGAATTCGCATGAGTATTAGAACTGTAGAGTATGTCGTGAGAGTAACCAAGGTTGTGCACTCGTTCAGAAGACACTTCAACATTTGTTAAACCACGGGTGGCTTCCGATCTATCTAGAAGAAGACACACAATAAGTCAGTATGATCGACGGGAACCCTACTAGGCATCAAAGTCAGGATGTTTGATCAATGGAAACTGATCTAGTAAAATTTCACTGCATTCAAAGTGGACGTGTCCGGGTGCCACCACACAACTACGAGCGCTGTAGAATCTGATCAAAAAATAATCAAGGATGCTACCTCGTGCGAGCAGCCCTTCAAAGTCAGTTAGACCATAAGGAAATTCAACCATGGTCAAGCTCTGGTTCAATGTCAAACTCTCATCCTGATCAGAGCAAGGATGTTATCTTGATTCCTAGGCGAGAGGTGGCCAAAGATGTATGCGCCATAATCCCTTTACTCCGTGAATCAAGAGTCCCTCTTGATGGTGGCAAGGTTCTCAATCTCGAACCAATTGAGGCTGGTTATGATGGTCAGAAAAATCATAAGGCTTCTGTAGTTATTTATCTGCTGAGACCAGTACCGTACAAGTCCGATAAGGCTATCCCTTACAAGTACGGTGCTGCAACAATTGAGAATGGAAAATAAGTTCCATTACCCTCCGTCGTGAATATTGTAGACATCAGTCGAGTAACACGGAGCGGTCGAATCTTCAACCGAGGAGTTGGAGAACGAAAAGGAACCTCAAACAGAAGTTCCCGATCAACCGGTCGGTCAACCCAATGGTCCCGACCTTTCAACAAACCACGATGAAATGCTGAAGCTCATCCAAAAGAGTGAATACAACATTGTTGACGAACTGTTGCAAACTCCTTCAAAAATCTCTGTGTTATCTCTTTTGTTAGTTCTGTTATTGGCAGCAATTTTGGTAAAACAATGTGTTTGTTCAAGATGTCATGTCTGATGTCTTAACATGTGTTGCAGTTGTTTTGTGTTTGTGATGTCAAGGCAGATGTTCTAACATTTGATGACAGAACATTATACATTCTGTTCAGAATGTGTTGTTTTGTGTGGTGCGCTATTTTAACAATCTTCAGTGTGATTTGTGTTCTGATTATTGCGAAAATCATGGAGTATTTTATTTTTGTGAAGCAATCTTTTTCTACTATTTTGAAGAATAAATTTGTTACTAATTTAGGGGAAAGAGATTTGGAGAATAAATCTGCTTTATTGTTAATTCAAATCTGAGATTTTATTCTGCCCAAGCCCATGAAGATTGTTCTATTTAAAGGCGTATCAACCCTACTTTCAGGGCTGAGTAGTGTGATTCTAAGAGCTGCGTTACTTGTGTTAGGTGTAGCGAGCGATTTTGGACGCGGTTCTTAAGCGCTGGTCGCTCTCTGCGGTTTGAGCTTAAAACTACAGGTCGATTCATTTTTTATCCTATTGTGAGCTGAATAAGGAAGGGAAATACATGTCTCCAATTAACCCTGCTTTGCATACTGAGTTTAAACAGCGGTCTATTAAGTTACGGATGCTATCAATGTGGGGGGGCCTTTGTACTGGTTATTTGTATTTTCGCCAATACTGTTTTCTTTCTTTTTATCTGGGCAGAGGGTTTCTGGCGGGGAACAAGGATTAGGATATTAGGACTGATGTTTTTGAATTACTGCTTTTGGTTGACTGAGATATGGGATTTGGTTTTTTTGTTGATTGCGCTCGCTAAGATCTTTTCTTTCGATCTTATGCCTACGTATTCCCGTTTACCGAAATAGGGAAATCAGAGCGTTCGTAGTTCCTCCTATTCTATGGGAGGAAATTGGTTTTTGGTGTCTTGTTCAAAGCCCAAGACGTGAAGCGAAAGGTGGTTTGTATGTTGTTCAAAGCCCAAGACGTGAAGCTGAAAGGTCTATTTGTGTCTTGTTCAAAGCCCAAGACGTGAAGATGAAAGACCTCGACTTTAGAGAGAATTTGTCATCTCTAAAGAGGGAGAAGGAGAATTACTTTAACTGGGATACGCGGATCCGAGCAATGCCATAATTTCCGAAGAAAGGGATCCACAGTGAAGGGCAACTGCAGCAGGTGTTTCCTCAATGTTGGCCAATGGAAATGAAAGTCTCCTCTAGCCATTGACTAGAGGTTAGGGCACAGAGATATGGTCCCCTTGGTCTTGGATAAGTCTTGACTGATTTCAGATGAGAATGGCTCAGTCCATGCCACCTTGATGGTTCCATTGAATGCCTCATTCCAAATTTGAAGTCTTGTCCTTATTTTGGCCATTCTAGGTTCAACATGTTATTTCTTGTTCCATGGACTTTGGAGGCTTGGCTCAGTGATTGTCCCCTTTGGATTCAATCCTCTGAGGTGTCCAAGTGGATTGGAGCAATTGAATTTGGCTGATTTTGGAAAATCGACCAAAGTTGCAAATTCTGCCTTGCCTTGACAGATTTTAGCAAGGCAACTTGGCAATGTTGTATCTCATGGTGTAGGTTGAATTTGGCAATGCTCTTGGCCATTTTGGAAAGCTCTTACATGATACAACAACTGTTTGAACAAGTTTGGTTTTGATCTCTTTTGATTCCAAGTGAAAAATCCCCCTACATTTGGCAAAAAGTGAGGCAGAATCTGACTTAGTGAAAATTTCACTAAGTGTTGGAAAAAGTGACATTTTCACTTTTCAGCCACTTTGATAACTCCAAAACTCAAAATCCTTAATGAATTGGAATGACTTGTAGTTGAAGTTTTTGTAGGTGATAATGAGGGCTACAAATCCATCTTTGGATGAGAAAAAATGGCCTTGTGGTTTAGGAGTTATGGTCCTCCAAAGTTGGTACCTTTGCCACTTTATTTTTAACTTAGAAAAATTTTCTAAGTTTTATGGTTACCCCTTTTACAAGTTATCTCACTTTTATTGATTTTTCTTGATGAATGATGATTCAAATCATACATTAACATCATTTTAGGGTTAAAAATCCATTTTGGTGAAAAATCTCAAAAAGTCAAAGTTGACTTTTGTGCACAGTTGACTTTTTATTAGATGAATTCCAAACTGTGCAATTCTTCAGGAAATCATGTCCTTGACCTAAATCAAACTTGATGGACATGTTCCATGGGTGTCATAGGGTATATTCAATCATGTATTAGGGTTTGGGAGCATGTCCTGGTCAAAAGTCAAAGTTACAGTTGACTTTTCCCTTAAAACCCTAATTGTGGTGCAGATGAAAATGAGACTTGTTGCTCAAGCCTCTTGGATCAATCCATTGTTCCAAATGGATCAATATGATATATTAGAGACCCTCAAATCATCTCTTGAGGTCTTGGCTCATGGTTTGTCCCAAAAGTCAACTTAGGGGTGAATTAGGTCAAGAAACCCTAATTCCTGATTTTTGATGAATGCATCCCCTGAGGCAAAATTGACTTGATGCATGGGTTCATGAGGTTCCATGAAGCATATTAGGTTATGTTTTGGATCATTTCCTTGTGCCCAGATGAAAATTTCCATCTGGAGGCCCTGGTCGACCAAAACCCTAATTTGGTGATACTGTCGATCTTGAGACTTGATCCACCTAGAAGGGAGCAGCCTTGTGCTTAATCCTTGAAGTGGGAGTCCTTTTTGATCCATTGTGGATGTTTGAGAGAATAGACAAGTTGAAGATCATGTCATTCCTTGATTGATCCTTTGTCTAAGCACTCAGAGAGGGCTTGAAACCCTAATTTTGATTGTATTGGATGCTCACCCATCTTTGGGGAGACTGATGAAGCATAAAGGTACAGCCATATTGTGATGATGATTTTCACAATGATGGGAAAACTAAGTGGTCAAAATTTGGGGTATGACATTAGGGTTTAAGTCTCTCTTCGTGTTTTATTAATTGTGAGCCATTCACTCATCTCTTTGATGTTTGGAATTGGACTATTTATTTGAGTTGTAATTTGTCCACTCTAAGCTTTTAAGCATGAGTGTATTGTTCTTGATTGAATATTTTAAGCAAGATCAATGTGTGTCTTTGAAGAGTGTTCTTCTCTACTTTGTAATCATTCAATTGTTGTCACTGCTGTGATTGAGGGGGAGTGAGAAGTGTCTCATATCTAAGAGTGTCTTAGGTAGATGTGTCATTGGGTAGTGATTAAGTGAGTAGATTGTCAACTGGTGTGTTGACTGTAGTGTCTATGAATTAATAGTACTGATAGTGAATTTCCTCCCGGGCTTGGTAGCCCCCAGACGTAGGTTGTTAGACCGAACTGGGTGAACAATTCTCTGTGTTTATTTATTACTTTCAAGTGTTGTTACTTTTATTATCTTGTTCATATAGCAGATATTGATGTTGTGACATCTCACTTAACATCACATATCTGATACCAGAATTTCAATTGGTATTAGAGCAGGTCATCCTACTCTATCTCTGGGTGAGATCTAGGGTTGTTACTTTCTGGTGCTATGGACAAGGAGAGTGGTGGATTTGTGAATAGACCCCCTATTCTAGATGGATCAAATTATGACTATTGGAAACCTCGCATGGTTGCATTTCTGAAATCTTTAGACAGCAGGGCTTGGAAGGCTGTTCTGACAGAATGGAAACATCCTATCATTGTGGGAAAAGATGGTGTGTCAAAGCTGAAACCTGAGGAGGAGTGGACCAAGGAAGAAGATGAACTCGCTCTTGGGAATTCTAAGGCCTTGAATGCTTTATCTAATGGTATTGACAAGAACATTTTCAGGCTGGTCAACACATGTGAAGTGGCTAAGGAGGCTTGGGATATCCTGAAAACAACTCATGAAGGAACTTCCAAGGTCAAGATGTCAAGACTTCAGCTGCTAACAACAAAGTTTGAAAGTTTGAGGATGAAAGATGAAGAGACCATTCATGATTTTCACATGAATATACTTGAACTGTCAAATGCTTCTAGTGCCCTAGGAGAGAGGATGTCTGATGAGAAGCTGGTAAGAAAAATTCTCAGATCTCTTCCCAAGAGATTTGATATGAAGGTGACTGCTATAGAGGAAGCTCAAGACATCAGCCAGATGAGGGTAGATGAATTGATTAGTTCACTTTAGAAATTTGAATTAGGGTTGAATGACAGATCTGAAAAGAGGTCAAAAGCATAGCCTTGGTGTCTAGTACAGAAGATGATGAGCAAGAGGGTAGTCCTGAAACTCAGGAGGAGCTATCCAATGCAATTGTGATGCTGGGTAGGCAGTTTAATAAGGTGTTGAAAAGAATGGATAGGAGCTATAAACCTTATGTCAAGAACATCACATCTGACATCAACAGGTCAGGTGATCAGATAAAGAAAACCAAAGCAGAGGAGAAGCCTAATAATGACAAAGGAATTCAATGCTATGGTTGTGAAGGTTATGGTCACATCAGAGCTGAATGTCCTAAATACCTTAAACAGAAAAAGGGTTTGTCTGTCACTTGGTCTGATGAAGACACTGAAGGTGAAGATGAATCTGCCAAGCATGTCAGAGCAATGAATGGAATATGTGAGTCTGATGATGATTCAAGTGATAGAGATATTACCTATGAGGAACTTGCTGAATCATATAGAGAGATATGTATCAGAAGTGAAGAAGTGTGTCAAGAAGGGGAGAAGCAAAAGGAACTCATAATCCAACTAAAGGCTGACAAGGCTGAACTGGAAAATGAAGTCAGTTTGCTGAAATGCAACCTTGATCAAATGTCCAAATCTCTCAGAATGTTGAACAGTGGAACTGACACTTTGGATGAAATCCTTCAAGCTGGAAAGATGGCAGGAGATATGACAGGGCTTGGATTTGATAAGAAGAAACCCAATTCAGATGCTAGTTCATTTGGACTTAAACATAATATGTCCCATCAGATGTCTCAACATCATGGGAAAATTCATGTTTCTGGACCTAATTAGCCTCAACATCATGGCAGAAGACAGCCTCAACATCATGGCAGAAGACAGCCTCAACATCATGGGAGAAGACACCCTTAAGGGAGGAGACATCCCAACCATTTCAGAGGAGGATTTCAAAGATGGAGATGTCATTACTGTGGAAGGTTTGGTCACATAAAACCTTTTTGCTTCAAATTGATGGATTTCCTGAGGCTGATCCTTAACCTAGAACAAATCAAAGTATTCCTACAAATGGAAAATAATGGGTTCCCAAGGCTGCTGCTAACAGCTTGATAGCTCACATGTCTCTAAGAGATTTTACCATAGGAGATTGGTATTTTGATAGTGGATGTTCTAGACATATGACAGGTGACAAGAACTGCTTAGTGGATATCAAATCTTACTTCACAAGTTATGTGACTTTTGGTGATGGAGAAAAGGGAGAAATCAAAGGGATTGGAAAGGTGAACTGTTTAGGAGTTCTTAATCTTGATAATGTGCTGCTTGTGAAAGGATTGAAAGCCAACTTGATAAGCATCAGTCAACTGTGTGATGAAGGGTTCAAGGTCAACTTCACAAAATCTGATTGTTTGGTTACTAATGAAAAGGGTGAAGTAACCATGAAGGGTGTCAGGTCTCTAGACAATTGCTACTTGTAGGATAAAGGTAAATTGTGTCTTCAACAAGAAATAAATAGGATCACCTCCTTGGAAAATGTCAGAGGAATACCTAAGCTAAAGTTGGAAGAAGGAAGAGTTTGCGGGAAGCAAACTAAGAGTAAGATGTTACACCATGTAGTGAGCGATTTTGGACGCGGTTCTTAAGCGCTGTCGCTCTCTAGGGTTAGTTTACTACATGTCAATTCATTTTTTATCCTATTAATGCTGATGAAGGAAGGGAAATAGATGTCTCCAATTAACCCTGCTTGCATATTGAGTTTAAACAGCGGTTTGTTAGGTTACGGATGCGATCAATATGGTGGGGCCTTTCTTGTGTTATTTTGACAGAATGACGAGTTTCTGGCGGGGAACAAGGATTAGGATGTTAGGACTGATGCTTTTTGATAGATATACGAGAGTATGGGATTTAGGGTTTTTGTTTAGTGTGCTCGCTAAGATCTTTTCTTTCAATCTTATGCCTACGTATTCCCGTTTACCGAAACAGGGAAATCAGAGCGTTCGTAGTTCCTCCTATTCTATGGGAGGAAATGGGTGTTTTTGGAGTCTTGTTCAAAGCCCAAGACGTGAAGCGAAAGGTGATTTGTATCTTGTTCAAAGCCCAAGATGTGAAGCTGAAGGTGTTGACCTTAAAGAGAATTTGGCATCTCTAAAGGGGGTCTGTTTGTCATGAGGTTGGGTGACTGATTGTAAAGTAGGATTACTTTAACTGGGATACGCGGATCCTAGCAATGCCATAATTTCCTTTATAGGGGGTTTTAACCTGAAGGAGAAGACTTTAACTCAGTTTAGAGCAATGCCATCTTTCCTTAGGAATTTCTCATGCTAAAAGAGGGACAGTGGCATGGATGTAGATGATCCAGAGGCTTGCCGCTTACAGCAATTAGATGAAGGGGAAGGAGTTGTTGATGATCCAGTGGTTTTCTTATATAAAGCCTAAGAGGAGGCTAATATGTGTCTCGTACAAAGCCCGAGAGAGAGGCTAAAAGGTTTTGACTCGGCGATGGAGTCTTTTGGTATCTCGTATAAAGCCCGAGATGAAGGCTATTTGACTCAACAAGAGAGTTTTTTGTATCTCGTACGAAGCCCGAGATGGAGGCTAAAGGGGTGATTGACTCAACGAGGGAGTCTCTTATGTGTCTAGTACAAAGCCCGAGAGAGAGGCTAAACGTTGTTTGACTCCGCTGGGTAGAATCATTGTACAAAACCCAAGAGGAGGCTATTGTAATTGTTTCAGTTGAGTGACAGGTCCAGTATACTGATTTTGAAAGAGAAAATCAGTTCTTATATGAGCAACACTGTACTCAAGGATTTGATTCAAGGATCCGGGTTATTCCTGTTCTTCAAGGAAGCGGGAAATCCGAAGGGTATCGAGACTGTCCGAGTCTACGGGTTTTCTTCCTATTTAACGAAGGGGTCACTTGAGAATGTCTTTGAGACTCAAGGAGATTAGATTGTCCAAGTCTAGAGTTTTATCTTTTGTACTATGCTTTGAGAAACAGTAGTAGACTCTTTGAAAAGACTGTTCTATAGAGATGATTAAGTTCTGTTCCTATACCTTTAGGAGGTCGTCGGGACAATTTGTACGAAGCCCAAGAGGAGGCTGGAAACTTTTAAGAAGCCGAGAGGTCCTTGTACGAAGCCCAAGAGGAGGCTATCATTCTCGGAGGAAGAGATCATTATACGAAGCCTAAGAGGAGGCTGTGAATACTTCTAAGAAGCCGACGAGTCCTTGTACTAAGTCCAAGAGGAGACGAGGGTGCTTTTAGGTAGCCTGTGGGTCCTTGTACGATGCCCAAGAGGAGGCCGATGCTTTTAAGAAGCCCGTGGGTCCCCAAACCCCGAAAAATTCAAGGCAAGCTATTCACAAGGAATAGATCAAGTCAGGAAAGTTTGAGAATTTGTAAGAAACTCAAAGATGCGATTCACGGAGAATACATTCATCTCTGGGAGTAGAGTTTCTTGATAATTCCTAATGAGGACAGCCGAAGAGAAGAATGTATCTGGTGATCCTATTGGGTATCTAGTTGTCTATTTCTACGAATAAACGAAACAGCGTCACCTAGTTCTAGACATAGTTGTCGGGGAAACTCTAAATATCTATACTATTATTACACAGTAGATATGAGTTTATGAAAGAAGACTTACAGTGAAACAGCCCCACAATACAGTTATATGTATATGAAAGCGGTAAATGAAAGCAATAACCACTTACTCGGTTGTAGAGCTTCCATGATGTTTGGTTAGTTGTTCAACAAAGAAAGATTGAAAACAACAGTATATTCAAAATCAAAGGAGAAAGTGCTTTGAAAAAGAAAGATTTGGGGTTTACAGCTCAAGGGGAGGCCCAGGGTTTTATCAGTGAGCGCACTGTTTGAATTTGTACAGAGGGACTTATACAAGTGACTGAGGCCCAAAAAGGTTTTCTGTACATAGGGATGGGTCTTACACTCTCTCAAGAGGCCCAAAAAGTTTTAAAGAAAAAGAGTGGGGCTTATAACACGAGGGTAGGCCCAGGGTTTGTTTTTGAAATGGTGATCGCGCCGAGATTTTCTTTTAACGCGATGGGGCTTATACAATATCTAAGGCCCAAAATGTTTTGGTTAAAGGGGATTGGGTTTTACACTCTAATAGAGGCCCAAAAGTTTTAAAAGGCGACAATCGCGTCGTTTATTTGAAAATGTACAGAGGGACTTATACAACGAATAAGGCCCAAAAAGTTTTCTGTACAAAGGGGGGGTTGGGTCTTACACTCTAATAGATGCCCAAATGAGTTTTAAGAAAAGAAATGGGTTTTACTACTCGAGGGTAGGCCCAAGGTTTTTTTGTTCTGAAAAGGCGATGATCGCGCCATTTGTTTTTTTACGGTATCGGGACTTATACCATACACTGAGGCCCAAAAATGATTTGGTCAAAAAAGGATTGGGTCTTACACTCTATTAGAGGCCCAAAGAGTTTTGAAAATGATTTATGAGGGTTGAATTAATCCAAAAACCCTAATTTGTTTTCAAATATGTATTTAATTGAATAAAAATTCAATTAAAATGATCAAAATTGTTTAACATATGGAAAACAAATTGTGATCTTGGATTAATGCTTCAAAAATTAAGTATTGGCCTACAAAATAATTAGAAGTCATTAAAAGTTGCAAAATCAAGGTGGAAAAAATATTTTAAATGTTAAAAACAATTAAAACATTAATTCTTTGCAAAAATATCAATTATACAAAATAAATAATATTTTTGGGATTTTTTGGGAAAAATAAAATATTTTAACATTTTTGTGAATTATTAAAAAAAGAATCAACTCAAAATCATTAAAACTCAGAGAGAAATTAATTTTTGAATCAATTAAATAAAATCACAAAATTCAAATATTTGAATTTTCAAAAGATGGCGCCAAGAACACACCAAGAACACGCGCGTGTTCTGGGTTTGCCCAGATTTGCATTTTCTCTCCAATCTCACTGAATACTTAATCATATCATGCAATCCACATACCAATCAACTCGTTTTAACCTCACGATCATGTCTATGACAATTAATTTCATTTAAATTAAACATATAACAAGAAATCATGAAAAATCCTCAAGAACCCTAATTTCTGCATGAAGGCTGGGATTTTTTATACACGATTCAAACAATGCAATTAATTGAGGGGAAACATTACATGCATGATTATGAACATATGACCAAATTATTGTGCAGCAAAAATTGCATGGATCATAGAGTTAGAAGAGCTCATGTTTACCACTTGCAGCTGGTGATCGTGATTTGTGTTGGAGGTGTTACAACTAGGTTCCAATGATCTGGATAGCTTCCCTAGGTGCCATGGAGTGTGTATGGATGCTTGGAATGGATTGAAATGGTTTGGAGTTGAAGATGGTACCTCAACTGGAAAACTGTCAAGAACTTGAGCAATTGGCTGGTGATTTTGTGAAATCAGTGTTCCAGATGTTATGTGAGTGTTTGGATCACTTCTATATGATGTATGTGAGGTGTGTGTGTGTGTGATTGGTTTGATTGGAAAAGCTCTCAAACTCAAAACCCGATAGTGACTTGCCTTAGAAGGCAAAATTGGAGTGAAAGAAGAGATTTTGAGGAAAGCATCTGTTTGATGGCTTTGGTGTACTCAAACTGATCACAATTGAGCTCTATTTATAGTAGAGCAAGTTTGTTTTGCAAGGAATAGTGAATGGCAACTGCTGAGTAGGTTTGGCCAATGTTGGCAAATGAAAATCCAAGTCTCCTCTAGCCATTGACTAGAGGTTAGGGCACAGGCTGCTGGTCCCCTTGGTCTTGGATAAGTCTTGACTAAATTCAGTTGCTAAGAGCTCAGTTTATGCCACCTTGATGCTTCCATTGAATGCTCTAATCCAAAATTGGAGTCTTGTCCCTATTTTGGCAATTCTAGGTTCAACATGCTATTTCTTGTTCCAAAGACTTTGGAGGCTTGGCTCAATGATTGTCCCCTTTAGATTCAATCCTCAGATGTGTCCAAAGTGATGACAAGGCTTGGATTTGGCTGATTTTGGTAAATCGACCAAAAGTGCAAAATCTGCATTGCCTTGGCAGATTTCAGCAAGGCAACTTGCCAATGTCATATCTCATTACTCAAATTGAATTTGGTAATGTTCTTGGCCATTTTGGAAAGCCCTTACATGATACAACAACTGTTTGAACATGTTTGGTTTTGATCTCTTTTGAATCCAAGTGAAAAATCCCCCTACATTTGGCAAAAAGTAGGGTAAAATCTGACTTAGTGAAATTTTCACTAAGTGTTGGAACAAAGTGACTTTTCTTGATTTTGATCACTCCATAACTCAAAATCCATGAGGAATTTGGACATAGGTCAGTATGAAGCTTTTGTAGAGGGTAATGAGATCTACAAATCAAGATTTGAATGGGGAACAATGGCCTTGTCGTTTAGGAGTTATGGTCCTCCAAAGTTGGCACATTAGTGTCACTTTTTCCATAACTTAGAAATTTTTCTAAGTTTTTATGGTTACCCCTTTTACAAGTTATCCCACTTTCTTTGATTTTTCTTGATGAATGATGATTCAAATCATACATTAACATCATTTTAGGGTTAAAAATCCATTTTGGTGAAAAATCTAAAAAAGTCAAAGTTGACTTTTGTGCACAGTTGACTTTTTATCAGATGAATTCTAAACTGTGCAATTCTTCATGAAATCATATCCTTGACCTAAATCAAACTTGATGGACATGTTCCATGGGTGTCATAGGGTATATTGAACCATGTCTTAGGGCTTGGGAGCATGTTCTGGTCAAAAGTCAAAGTTACAGTTGAATTTCCTCTCGAAACCCTAATTGTGGTGCAGATGAAATTGAGACTTGTTGCTCAAGCTTCTTGGATTAATCCATTGTTCCAAATGGATCAATATGGTATATTAGAGACCCTCAAATCATGTCTTGAGGTCTTGGCTCATGATTTGCCCTAAAAGTCAACTTAGGGGTGAATTAAGTCAAGAAACCCTAATTCCTGATTTTTGATGAATGCATCCCCTGAGGGAAAATTGACTTAATGATTGGGTTTATGAGGTCCCATGAAGTATATTAGGTTATGTTTTGGATCCTTGGCTTGTTCCCAGATGAAAAATTTCCATCTGGAGGCCCTGGTCGAGCAAAACCCTAATTTGGTGACACTGTCGATCATGAGACTTGATCCACCTAGAAGGGAGTAGCCTTGTGCTTGATCCTTGAAGTGGGAGTCCTTTTGATCCATTGTGGATGTTTGAGAGGTTAGACAAGTTGAAGATCAAGTCATTCCTTGATTGATCCTTTGTCTAAGGCTCTGAGAGGGCTTGAAACCCTAATTTTGATTGTAGTGGATACTCACCCATCTTTGGGGAGACTGATGAAATATAATGGTTCCTCCATATTGTGATGATGATTTGCACAGTAATGGGAAATCTTAGTGGTCAAAATTTGGGGTATGACACACCAGAAGTTTCAACATCTCACTACTTCAAGAGGGTTGGATCCACCTCACTTGGACCTGATGGAATCCAAAAGTGTTATTGAAATGACCAAACTGGGTATTCAGCAAAAGCAGACAGAACCTAAGATGTGCCTTGGTGATAAGATGGATGTTTATAAACTCCTATCTCAGACTAAGCTGACTAAGTACAATGTCAAGCAAGATGTCATGACATTACACTATGACATCCTGAGCATATTGATCAAAAGTCTTGTGGAAGATAATGTGATAATTTTGAAACTTGTTCCCACTGAAAGAAAATCGGCTGAGACTGTGGATGCAAGTAAATTTGAATTCTTAAGAAGAAAATTGGGTATCCATATATGTGAAGACTTGTAGCAATTAAAGGCATGTGGGAAAATCTTTTTGTATTTCAAAAGTCATTTACTGGTTTGTGGAAATATCATTAATGTCCTTTTGTGTTTCCAAAAGCAGCCCACCTATTTTAGGCAATCATTTCAACATATTGCTCCCACACGCAACATATGCCTCACACCTTATTTGCTTTGCTCGTTCATCTTCCCTCTCAGAGAAAGAAACCCTTCTGCTCCTAACCCCACCCTTTGCAAGATTTTTTCAATGTCTCAACAACCGTCATCACCATCCAAGAAATCTGCTACCAAGAATCCTACGCATGCAAAATCTAGGGTTTCTTCAGAAGAGGTCTCCCCTGATAATGCTCTTGACATTGCTCCTCTATCCATGATTCCCCATTCTGAAACTGAAAAGACAAGGCCCAGCAAACTGCGTGTAAGAAGTTCCAAACGTACACCTGCAGGTAACTCCTCTAAAACCACAGTTGAGTCTTCTTATGATCATAGGGAAGGTAGTAAGTATGTGGATAGAACCATTAAAAGTATTTTCACTGGTCTATTGTATGGAGAGCGTAGGGTTCCTGGGATTAATGTCCCTCTGTCTAAAATTGATGTTGTTCCTACTTTGGATGCACATCAAAGTGAGGAAGGAAAAGTAGACTCTTCGAGTTCTGAGGAAGACACTGAGACTGCAAATTTGTACAAATTGGCTAATTCTGTGCTTAAGGAAGGAAGAAGTGAAGGTGTTACTGAGGACTCTAGTTCAGGGAAGAAGAGTGTTGGTGCTGATCAGAGTAAGGAAAAAATTGTTAACTCTGATGATGTTGTTGTGAATCTTGTTGATGTTCCCTCTGACAACGAGTTAATTGCAAATGTGCATCCTGGTATTGCTAAGAGGTTGAAGACAAGAAAAGGGAAATCTGTGGATACCTCTCCTAAAGTGAAAGTTGTTAGTGGTAAGAAAAAGACTATTGTTGTGGGACCCCCAAAATCCTGGAGCAAAGTGTCCACTTCCTCCAAAAAGAGGAAGATCAGGATTGAGTTTGACTCATACTATGATGTTGAAGATGATGTCTAGGACATCACTAATCTAAAATAGCCGGTTGTGAGTAGAACTGCTGATAGAGTTCCTGATGCTCCACTAGATAATGTTTCTTTTCATTCTGTTGTTAGTGTGCAAAAATGGAGGTATGTTTATCAAAGAAGGGTTGCCATGGAGAGAGAGCCAGGTAGAGATGCTCTTGAGATGAAGGAGATTATGGAATTGATCAATTATACTGGATTAATGAAGACTGTGTCTAGTTTTTCAAAATGTTATGATATTCTTGTCAAGGAGTTCATTGTGAACATCCCTGAAGACATTACTGATAGCAGGAGTATGGATTTTAGAAAGTTTTATGTAAGAGGTAGGTGTATTGAGTTTTCTCCTACTATTATTAACAGGTACTTGGGAAGGAGTGAACAAGAAGAGAGTGAGCTGGAGGTCACTGACAATCAGATTTGCAAGGAGATTATTGCAAATCAAGTTCATGACCTTTGAAGGGAAAATTGGCTGCTAGTCTTTTGAGTGTTAAGTATGTTATACTGCATTGGATTGGAGCTGCCAACTGGGTTCCTACCAACCATAAGACTGCAATTTCTGTTGGGTTAGGAAAGTTTATCTTTGCAGTTGGAACCAAGAATGACTTTGATTATGGTTCTTATATTTTTGATCAAACAGTCAAACATGCTGGAACAATGGCTGTGAAGTTGCCAATTGCTTTTCCATCCTTAATCTGTGGAATTATTGTGAATCAACATCCTGGGATCTTGGCTGCTACAGATATTGCTTGCAAAAAGGAGTTTGTCTCTTCACTCCAAACTCTTTGTAGGATAACATGTTCCTGATATTGTTTCAACATCTGTAACTGTTGGCAACAAGAACACCACCAAAGGTGAGTTAATTAGTGAGTTGAAGGCTACTTGCAAGGAGCTGGAAAAAGTGATCAACATAAATACTGCTAGGAAGCTGAAATTAGAAGCCTTATTCAAAAGTTTGGAATAGGTTGATGATGAGGGAGAAGAGGAAGATGGTGCCTCCAGTGAGGAGACCAATGAATGACTTAGTTTTGGCACTCTGCTGTGTTCTGTTGATGGTGTTGTTGTTGTTCCTTAATGGTTCTTTTAGTGTTTCTTTTTGTTATTAGTTTTTGTTTTGCACCTTGGGTGTTTGCTATGTAATCTGAACACCTTGGATATTGTTTCCTATATGATTATCTTGTTAGGATGTTCCCTGACTTGTCTTGACATTCTGTGGCTAATAAGGGAGAGCTAAGTTGACTGACTGGTAGCTAGTTGACTAACTGTGAGTAGTGAGGGTGAGTTCTTGGTACAGTTTTGTCTTCTTAACTCTTTGGCCAATTATGGCTAAAAAGGGGGAGAGTAGTTTGGGCTTTGCTGTTATGCTGTAGGGAGTGGAGTGGATGTTCTTTGTGTTGTTCTGATCTTGGTTTGAAGTAGTTGGTTTTCTGGTTATTGCTGGTTTCGTGGCTGGAGAGGGAGTTTGTGTTTTGATTGGTGTGCAGCTGTTGAATGATAGTGTTATGTGTGTGTGTCTGCTGCACGTATCTCTGATGTGTGCTGATATTGTTTTAGCCAAAATTAGCCAAAGGGGGAGATTGTTAGTTCTGTTATTGGCAGCAATTTTGGTAAAACAATGTGTTTGTTCAAGATGTCATGTCTGATGTCTTAACATGTGATGCAGTTGTTTTGTGTTTGTGATGTCAAGGCAGATGTTCTAACATTTGATGACAGAACATTATACATTCTATTCAGAATGTGTTGTTTTGTGTGGTGCACTATTTTAGCAATCTTCAGTGTGATTTGTGTTCTGATTATTGCGAAAATCATGGAGTATTTTATTTTTGTGAAGCAATCTTTTTCTACTATTTTGAAGAATCAATTTGTTACTAATTTAGGGGAAAGAGATTTGGAGAATAAATCTGCTTTATTGTTAATTCAAATCTGAGATTTTATTCTGCCCAAGCCCATGAAGATTGTTCTATTTAAAGGCATATCAACCCTACTTGCAGGGCTGAGTAGTGTGATTCTAAGAGCTGCGTTACTTGTGTTAGGGTTTAAGTCTCTCTTCGTGTTTTATTAATTGTGAGCCATTCACTCATCTCTTTGATGTTTGGAATTGGACTGTTTATTTGAGTTGTAATTTGTCCACTCTAAGCTTTTAAGCACGAGTGTATTGTTCTTGATTGAAGCTTTTAAGCAAGATCAAGGTGTGTCTTTGAAGAGTGTTCTTCTCTACTTTGTAATCATTCAATTGTTGTCACTGCTGTGATTGAGGGGGAGTGAGAAGTGTCTCATATCTAAGAGTGTCTTAGGTAGAAGTGTCATTGGGTAGTAATTAAGTGAGTAGATTGTCAACTGGTGTATTGACTGTAGTGTCTATGAATTAATACTACTGATAGTGAATTTCCTCCCTGGCTTCCGAAGTCTACATTAATGCGACTATCATTCAAAGGATCCCCGATAAGGGGCAGTGAGGTCATCGTCAAAGCATTTGACGGATCTCGGAAAGTAGTTATTGGCGAAGTCGACCTTCCCATAACTATCGGTCCTCACACTTTCCAAGTCATTTTCCAGGTCATGGATGTCCGGGCAGCATACAACTGTTTATTAGGAAGACCTTGGATACACCAGGTTGGGGCAGTCACTTCAACACTGCACCAGAAACTGAAGTTCGTCAAGAATGATCAACTAGTCACAGTCTGCGGAGAACAAGCATTGCTCGTGAGTAACTTATCATCGTCTACTTGTGTAGAGCCATGGGAGGTTGTTGGAACTTAGTTCCAAGCACTGTAGGTGAGCAATGAGAATCAATCAGAAAAAGGAACATCGATTTCCTCTTACAAAGATACTCTCGAATTAATCAAAAGTAACAACGCAAAGGGGTGGGGATAACTTGTCATTCCTACTGATAACAAAACAAAGAAGGGTCTTGGGTTTTCTTCAACTTGTACCCAGACTGCTACTAACAATGAAAGTTTTCATCCCATTCAGGATTTCTTCTACAGTGGAGGTTTCCTTCACCGAGTGCCTCAGGAAGTGCATACTATCAACGAGGGGGTTTCCTCCGACACAGATGAGGAGTGGATATCCTATCTTAACGAGGACGGTTATATGTCTCAGGAAGAGGTGCCTACGCCATTTTTCTATCCCGCACAGAGTCTGAGATTTATACCCAGGTCAGATGTCAAAATGATATACGGAGATTGTGATCCAGAAGGATGTCGTGCTCCACCAAACTCATTAGAGGAGAACACTCTAATGAAGGACAACTTTGACCATGAATATTATGGCCCAATGGATGGCCTGCCTATCTGCCAGCCATACCCGGGAGACTTGGGGCAAGAAAGTCAGCCCAACGATGCATATCAACTGAGCATCATTGAAAAGAATACCTGCGTCCCCACTATGTCATGGGATCAGCACTCAGGGCATTCAGAAAATATCCATCACGACAATGAACTTGCAAAGCTTGCAGGACAAGAATTCATCAACTATGTTTTTCCCGAGGTCAACGTCATCGAGAGAGATAACTCCTCCAGTTCCACAAAAGTGTGGGACACCTTAGGACAACCAAGCGGCAAATTCGACTACTTGGTCAAGTACACCGCTCCTGAAAGCTCTCGTATCAAGCTCGAAGACAACCAGCCAACTGGATGGGGAGATTCACCTGAGAGTACAAATACTATGTAAGATACAACAGAAGAGTTTGTCTACGACAACTCTGCCTGGGAAACAGATTCCAGCGATCCTGCTCTGCCAGAAATTAGTATTATTTCTGAGGACAAACCAAGAAAGAAGGTGCCATACTTTGTGATTCACCGAGGAGTTCGCCGCCAATGGGTTGCTGTCGATGTTCCGAACGTCATTCATAAGTCTAAGTAATTGCCGTCTTTACTTTAACCTTTCACCCTGCCCGGGTGAAACGGCTGTTTTGATAGCATTCACTTTCTGTAAATTTACCTCTTCGCTTCACCCAAAGCGACAGAGTTTTGTTTTATAGGGCTGTAGTTTCAGGAATTGACCAAATCATAAATAAAATAGTGTCGTTCTGTATTTTCCGCATTTATTGCTATTTTCTCTTTTCGCTTTTTTCAGAATATGGTAATCCTAAAAAACAACTCAATAATAAAAACAAGCAGTTTTCCAAAGAAAATACACTGCACACACTCTTGCATTCTCTCTATCTCTTCTAAAAAATAATCATCACGTCATGTAGATTGCTTGTTATAAACCCCATTGAAACATACGGTCCAATGCCTTCTCCCAACTTTGAATTCCTGGTATTTGAGTCTGAAGAAGAAGTTAACGACGAAATTCCAGAGGAGATCTCCCGGTTACTCAGACAAGAGGAAAGGTCCATTGAACCTCACAAGGAGATGTTGGAAACAGTCAACTTGGGTTCAGAAAAAGAGAGAAAGGAAATCAAGATTGGGGCGCTGCTCAGTCCAACTGTCAAAGAAAGTTTGATAAAGCTTCTCAAAGAATTCCCCGATGTATTTGCTTGGTCCTATCAGGACATGCCAGGGTTGGATACCACCAACGTGGAACATCATCTACCTTTAAGGTCAGAATGTCCGCCAGTAAAACAGAGGCTGAGACGGACTCATCTAGACATGGCCATCAAAATCAAAGAGGAAGTACAGAAATAGATTGACGCGGGTTTCCTCGCCACGTCAGAATATCCTCAATGGCTAGCCAACATAGTACCAGTCCCGAAAAAGGACGAAAAGGTCAGAATGTGTGTAGATTACAGGGATCTGAACAAAGCAAGTCCAAAGGACGACTTTCCCTTACCACACATTGACACGCTGGTAGACAGTACAACAAAGTTCAAAGTATTCTCCTTCATGGATGGATTCTCGGGCTATAATCAAATAAAAATGGCGCCGAAAGACATGGAGAAAACTTTGTTCATCACCCCATGGGGTACTTTTTGTTACCAGGTAATGTCGTTCGGTTTGAAGAACGTTGGGGCAACCTATCAAAGGGCCATGACTACTCTCTTTCATGACATGATACACAAAGAGATAGAAGTGTATGTCGATGACATGATTGCCAAATCTAAAATAAAGGAAGAGCATGTAACCCATCTGTCAAAATTATTCGAGCGGTTGAGAAAATAAAACTCCGCTTGAATCCCAATAAGTGCACATTCGGTGTCCGTTCAGGGAAACTTTTAGGGTTCATCGTCAGCCAGAAAGGAATTGAGGTTGATCCTGACAAGGTCAAGGCCATTCAAGAAATGCCTTCTCCAAAGACTGGAAAACAGGTCAGGGGATTCCTGGGGCGTCTGAATTACATTTCCAGATTTATATTCCTCATGACCGCGACATGTGTGCCAATTTTCAAATTACTCAAAAAGAATCAGGATTGCGTTTGGTCAAAAGACTGCCAAACCGCCTTCGACGGTATTAAGGAATGCCTGTTGAATTCACCGATTCTATCACCTCCAGTGGAAGGAAGACCACTGATCATCTACTTAACAGTCTTGGAAGACTCGATGGGGTGTGTGCTTGGCCAACAAGACAAAACTAAAAGGAAAGAGTCTGCCATCTACTATCTGAACAAGAAATTCACCGATTGCAAGACTCGGTACACTATGCTTGAGAAAACTTGATGTGCTCTGGCTTGGGCAGCCAAACGTCTTTGCCAGTATATGATTCTTCATACTACTTGGTTAATCTCAGAAATGGATCCAATCAAGTACATCTTTGAAAAGCCTGCTCTCACGGGAAGGATTGCCCGTTGGCAGATGTTGTTATCAGAATATGACATAGAATACCACACTCAGAAAGCCGTTAAAGGAAGTATTTTAGCCGATCATTTGGCTCATCAACCGATTGACGATCAGGAATCATTCGAATTTGACTTCCCAGATGAAGATGTCATATATCTAAAAATGAAAGATTGCGATGAACCACTACCCAGTGAAGGGCCAGAACTAGGTTCCCAATGGGGACTTATCTTTGACGGAGCTGTCAATCATTATGGAAACGGAATTGGGGCAATCATCATAACACCTCAGGGTACCCACATTCCTTTCACTGCCAGACTAACATTCAAATATACGAACAACGAGGCCAAATACGAAGCTTGTATCATGGGTCTCGAAGAAGCGATCGACCTAAGGATTAAGAACTTGGATGTATATGGCGACTCAGCCCTGGTTATCAATCAGATTAAAGGAGATTGGAACACATACCAATCAGGATTGATTCCTTACAAAGATTATGCGAGAAGGTTGTTACCTTTTTTCAACAGAATCGAGTTTCATCATATCCCTCGTGACGAGAATCACATGGCCGATGCATTAGCCACTCTCTCTTCCATGATCAGTGTAGGTCAATGGA
Organism: Lathyrus tuberosus; assembly: GCA_022829125.1. Classification (NCBI taxonomy): domain Eukaryota; kingdom Viridiplantae; phylum Streptophyta; class Magnoliopsida; order Fabales; family Fabaceae; genus Lathyrus; species Lathyrus tuberosus. Next base: position 7,928,241 of record JALAZF010000068.1, on the reverse strand, counting down.
ACGACCTACCTAAGATTGACATGATGCACCTTGAGAAGCCCGCTTACATCTTCACAATTGAAGCAGTCATAGATGACAAACCTTGGTACCACGATATCAAATGCTTCCTTAAAAAACGGGAGTACCCACCTGGGGCACTAAGAAAAGACAGAAAGACCCTCAGAAGGCTAGCAGGCAGTTTCTTCTTGAGCGGTGATACACTCTATAAGAGAAACTTTGACATGGTCTTACTTCGATGCGTAAACAGTCCAGAAACAGACGCACTGATGAAAGAAATTCATGAAGGATCCTTTGGCACTCATGCCAACGGACACACAATGGCGAGAAAAATTCTAAGAGCAGGGTACTACTGGTTAACCATGGAGTCCGATTGCTACAAATACATGAGGAGGTGTCACAAGTGTCAGATATACTCAGATAAAATCCATGTACCGCCAACGCATCTCAAAGTTCTTTCTTCCCCATGGCCTTTTTCCATATGGGGAATCGACATGATTGGCATGATTGAACCCAAAGCTTCAAACGGACAACGGTTCATCCTGGTAGCCATTGATTACTTCACCAAGTGGGTCGAAGCAGCATCATACGCCAATGTAACCCGACAAGTGGTAGTCCGATTTATCAAAAACAATATCATATGCCGTTATGGTGTTCCTAGCCAGATCATTACGGATAATGGATCCAACTTGAACAACAAGATGACGAAAGAGTTATGTGCTGAGTTCAAGATCGAACACCATAACTCATCTCCCTACCGACCTAAAATGAATGGAGCAGTAGAAGCGGCTAATAAAAACATTAAGAAAATCGTTCAAAAGATGGTTGTAACCTACAAAGGCTGGCACGAGATGCTACCATTTGCTCTTCACAGTTATCGCACATCTGTTCGCACTTCAACAGGGGCAACCCCTTTCTCTCTAGTACATGGCATGGGAGCGGTGCTTCCCGTAGAAGTAGAGATCCCATCAATCCGGGTATTGATGGAAGCTAAGCTAACAGAGGCTGAATGGTGTCAAAGTCGACACGATAAACTAAATTTGATCAAAGAGAAGTGAATAACGGCACTATGCAAGGGTCAGTTGTATCAGCAAAGAATGAAGAAGGCGTTTGAAAAAAAGGTTCTACCTCGCGTCTTCAGAAAAGGAGATCTCGTGCTCAAAAAGATACAATCATTTCTCACTGACTCTCGGGGCAAGTGGACTCCGAATTATGATGGCCCCTATGTGGTCAAGAAAGCTTTCTCAGGCGGCGCCTTGAGACTTGCAACCATGGACGGAGAAGAATTTGCCTATCCGACGAATGTTGATGTAGTCAAGAAATACTTCGCCTAAATTAAAAAAAAAAAGAGAAAAAAAAGAAAGAACGTCTCGGTGAATTGAAAACCCGAAATGGCAGTCCAGGAAAAAATTAAAGACATAAGCAAAAAAAAAAATCATCATCCCGATATATTGGAAACCTCAAAGTACAATCCAGGAAAAAATTAGGGATAATGGCAAGTAACTACGTCCATCAGGGGAAAATTCCCCAGTAGCAGTCGTGTCATCCATCAGAAAATTCCAGTCAAGGTCATCTTCGACGGAAGCTCAGGATGTCCCGAATTCAAAGTTGGTAGAAGGATAGTGGTCGTTATGTTTCAATGTAGCCCCTTTCCCTTAAATTACCATTTTCTAACTTTGTAAATGCTCTAAGGAATCACGCGTTTGGCTGATTTCCATCCTATCAATAAAATTTGAGCCCTTGTACTTTTGTTTGCAATTCTTATTTCTTTTACCTTTACAGAATGGCATTTTAACATGATCAAAGATTCTTGAAATAAAACAAAAATGAATTTTACTTGTCAAATATTTTCTGCTTTTTAAATAAAGATGGCAGTTTATTTTGACTGTTGAACATCGAAAGAACATCGATTGCTTCTCCAAAGGTGTTTGTGCTTCAAAGTGCATAATCAAAGTACTCCTTCTAAACCAGTACGCCTGAACGAAAGATCAACTGTATCAGATGTGATTTTCCCATCTGATATCCCCGGCAGAGTTCTTACCTCTTAAGCCCGACCAACGTTGTTCCCCGCAGGAATTACTTTCTCCTAAGTAAGGCAGAATTGCTATCTTGAACCAGTGGTATTTCTTTGTCCCATGCAGTGGCCGAGTATCCAGTCGTGTTCATCTATTAGTTTGTAAGTCGCGTCAGTTTTGTCAGCATAAATATATATACATCATGCATTATTGATTTGCATTTACATTCATATTGCATCACTGTCACTCTAGTCGGTCTTATCCTCTAGGTGTAGAAGTCCTCTTGTCAATCGAATCGTCAGTTCTTTCCTCGTCAGGAAGTGAGTCGTCTGAACAATCTCTCTCCTCCAGTTTATTTCTGGATTGGAGTTAGTCCTTGACCACTTTGATAACTTGAACCTCTGAAAAACCAGAAAACCCTTGACAAATGTTACTCTTCGCCATTGAAGATGATATCTTTGCTTTCCCGGATTAAGGAAAATCCCTAGAGAAAGCCTCACAACTAAAGACTCTCAGCAACACATTGATTTTTCTATCCAATAGAGTCAATGTTAATGAAGTCATCATCACCTCAAAATTGGGGTACATTGTATCGCATTTCTCCGAGAAGATCTCGAAGAAAAGTATGATGTAATATCCCTAAGCCGAAAGCAGTCCCTCAAGAGGCTCGTTTTCCCCAGTAGGGTCGACAAATGGCGTCTCCAAAATGGAGAAGTTTGTGCACCTCTACAACTCAGACGGATGGGTTCCCCAGCAAGTCTGACATCAAAACTTTTTTCTGTCAAATGGCATCTCCCCGGGAAAATTCGGCGAGAAGTTTGAGGAAAACCGCTACGAATAGCATACCTTATCAAGAAAGTTTATTGACAAAAGAAACTTAGACTAGTTCCTTGGTAGGAAACCAGGATCGAGGGGAAGTTTATATCAGAAACTGAGACCAGTTCCTTGGTAGGAAACCAGGATCGAAGGGAAGTTTAATTCAGAAACTAAGACCAGTTCCTTGGCTGGAAACCAGGATCGAGGGGAATTTTTACCTTTTCTAAGCATCATTGCTTAGCAAAAGAAGATGGAATGGCAAACTGCCATTCATAACCACCGTCAAAATTTTGCGCATTCCGATATTTAATCATCTTGCACCCCGAATGACTGAATACCTTCGCCATTCACACCTTCGGCTCCAAGAAGATTAAATAGGGGCATCTGTCATACCCCAAATTTTAACCACCAAGATTCCCCATCATTGTGCAAATCATCACCACAATATGGATGTATCATTATGCCTCATCAGTCTCCCCAAAGATGGGTGAGCATTCACCACAAACAGGAATTAGGGTTTCAAGCCCTCTCTGAGCCTTAGGCAAAGGATCAATCAAGAATTGGCATGATCTTCAACTTGTCTAACCTATCAAAACATCCATAAAGGATCAAGAGGACTCCCACATCAAGAATCAAGCACAAGGTTGCGGCATTCCAAGTGGATTAAGCCTCAAGATCGCCAGTGTCACCAAATTAGGGTTTTGGTCGACCAGGGCCTCCAGATGGAAATTTTCCTCTGGGAATGAGCCAATGCTTCAAAAAACAACCTAAGATACTCCATGGGACCTCATGAACCCAATCCTCAAGTCAATTTAGCCTCAGGGGATGCATTCACAAAAAATCAGGAATTAGGGTTTCTTGACCTAATTCACCCCTAAGTTGACTTTTGGGACAAAACATGAGCCAAAACCTCAAGACATGATTTAAGGGTCTCTAACAAACCACATTGATCCATTTGAAACAATGGATTGATCCAAGAAGCTTGATCAACAAGTTTCAATTTCATCTGAATCACAATTGGGTTTTTAGGAAAAAGTCAATTGTACCTTTGACTTTTGACCAAGACATGCTCCCAAATCTTGGGACATGATTCAACACACCCTGCAACACCTATGGAACATATCCATCAAGTTTGATTTAGGTCAAGGACTTGATTTCATAGAGGATCGTACAGTTTGGAATTCATCTGATAAAAAGTCAACTGTGCACAAAAGTCAAAGTTTGACTTTTTGAGATTTTTCACAATTATGGTTCCTTAACCCTAAAATGATGTTAATGTGTGATTTGAATCATCATTCATCAAGAAAAACCAAAGAAAGTGGGATAACTTGTAAAAGGGGTAACCATAAAAACTTAGAATTTTTCTAAGTTATGAAATAAAGTGGCTAGGGTACCAACTTCCAAGGATCATAACTTGATATCCAAGCAACCATTTTGGCTGATCCAAAGATGGATTTGTAGCTCTCATGGCATAATTTAAAAGTGTCAACTACACCTCATTCCAATTCATCATGGATTTTAAGTTATGGAGTGATCAAAATGGCTGAAAACATGAAATGTCACTTTTTCCAACACTTAGTGAAATTTTCACTAAGTCAGAATCTGCCTTGTTTTTTTTTCCAAATGTAGGGGGATTTTTCACGTGGATCCAAAAGGTGTCAAGACAAACTATGATCACACATGTGTTGTATCACATGAGAGCTTTCCAAAATGGCCAAGAACTCCATCAAAGTCCAACTGAGCTAAGAGTTATGACAATGGCAATATGCCTTGCTGCAACTGTCATAACAAGGAAGATTTGAGCATTTTGCTCGATTTGATCAAATTTTGCAAATGACAAACAAGTTTATCCATTTGAACACCTCAGGGGGAGACCAAGGAGGAACCAACACTAATCCGTAAGCCTCCCAAGTCTTTGGAACTATAAGTAGCATGCCAAACCTAAAAAACCTAAAAGGGGGACAAGACTCCAATTTTGTTTTGGAGAATTCAATGGGTGCACCAAGGTGGCATGAACTGAGCCATTTCCAACTGAATGAGTCAAGGATAAGCTCTGAACCAAAGACACATAGGCCTGTGCTCTAACCTCTAGTCAATGGCTAGAGGAAACTTAAGATTCCAAAGTGATGCAATTGGACAATGAACTGCTGCAGTTTCCATTCACTATTGCTTGTAAAACAAACTTGCTCTACTATAAATAGAGCTCATTTGTGCTCAGTTTAAGTACACCAAAGCACTACAACACTTGCTTTCCTCAAAATCCCATTCTCTAGGCAAAAATACCTTCTTTAGCAAGGTAACTCTGAGTTTTTGAGTTAGAGAGCATTGCCATCAAAACTCATGATCCAAACACATCCAATATGTAATATCTAAGCTGTCCAAACTCTCACAAGTGACCTGTAACACCAAAATCACAAAGCCCTCTCTCAAAACCTCAAAATTGGACTTTTTGCACTTTTTAAGCCATGTCTTGATTCAGTCACTTTCAAAACCAGATAAGACCCCAAACACACTCCAAATATCATCCTTGAACTGTCCCAAATGGTTCCACACATCTGGAACACCATTTGAGAGAGTTGCTATATTGGTCACTTTTGCCCTTTTTGCAAGAAAGAGCTCAAACTTGTTCCTGAGGATTCCAGTTGGTTCCAACCATTCTAAAAGCTCCTAAGGGGTCATTTGAGGGTGTCCAAAGCATCAAATTGTTTCTGGAACAAAGCACTTGACAGATTGTCTAAAAAGCTCCTAAAGAGGTAAGCATCACAACTTGAACTCTTTGAAATATGCATTGCTTTAAAGTCCACTGATCATGCACATCTTATACATGTTATATATGTTGTGTTTGCACCAATTCATCATGTAATTCATGCCTGTAAGAAGTGATAGCATAGAAAATGCAAATCATGACCTACTTTAAAACCACTATCTGGTTTTTCAATAGGAGCCTCATCTGAAAAAACCACCACCACCATTGGATTCCTTGTGAAATTCTAGGCTGGATATACCTAAATTTTGTCCCAATCCATGGAGAAATGAGAAAGTTACAAGCTTCACGTTTTTGGCCAAAATCTTGCCTTGCCTTGCCTTGCCTTTGCCAGGCCAAAAACAAGGCAACCCTCATATATCCATGGGGTCGTTTTGATAAACGGATGTATCACCACCCCATTGGTAGAGGGCGCGCGCTGCACACAAGAGGTTTGGGGTTCGAATCCCCCTCGCCCCAGATCCTCTTTTTATCACTTTTTTCCCTTTTTATTAATTTTCATGTTATTTTTAATGATTTGGAAAATTAATAACTCTTTCAATTTTAATGATTTTTTATTGGTTCTTTTTGCAAAAAATCACAAAAATGTTAAAATCTTTTATTCCACAAAAAATTCATATTTATATTAATTATTTAATATAGTTGGTATTTTTGTAAATAAATTCAGTTTTAATTGTTTTACATACTTTTAAAAGTGGATTTTATCTTGAAAATCAAAACCAAATGAGTTTTAATTCATCTTGTGATTAAAACATCATTTTTCAAATCTTAACCAAAAACCACAAGTTGTTTATTCAAGCTTATTTGGTGTTCTATCATTATTTATTGGTTTTCTTTAAGAATTTACTTTTAAAAAATGATAAAATTAGGGTTTCTTTGATTTTCACCCTCACAAATATTTTTCAAACTCTTTGGGCCTCTAATAGAGTGTAAGACCCAACCCCTTTTAAAATCCAAAATAATTTGGGCCTCAGTCATGGTATAAGACCCACTGTATTTTAAAACCTCGGCGCGATCGCCAGTTTAAAATAAAATCATTTGGGCCTCTCTTCGAGCTATAAGTCTCATTCCTTTTCTTAAAAACACTTTTGGACCTCTCATAGAGTGTAAGACCCATCCCTTATCGTATATACAAACTTTTTGGGCTTCAGTCACTTGTATAAGTCTCGATATGATTTTAAAAGCGACGATGCGATCACTGTCCATCACTTGGGCCGCTCCTCGAGTTGTAAGCCCCATCCCCTTTTTTAAACTCTTTAGGCATCTAATAGAGTGTAAGACCCAATCCCCTTTTGACTAAAACTTTTTGGGCCTCAGTCGTTGTATAAGTCCCGATACAAAACAACAGAGCCATCACTGTTAAAATTTCGGCCTCTCCCTGAGTTGTAAGCCCTGACCTCTGTTCAAATTACTTTCTCCTTTGATTTTGAATTCAAATGTATAGTAGCTATCAAAACTTTCTTTAATTTCTTTGTTGAACAACTAACAAATTAGCATGGAAGCTCTACAACGGGTAAGTGTTTATCCGCTTTCTTTTATATGCTTTCATATATATATATATATAACTGTATTGTGGGAAGCTGCGTATGGTTAGTCTTATTTCATTCTTTTAAATACATGCCCAATATATATAACTGTATTGTGGGAAGCTGCGCATGGTTAGTCTTCTTTCATACTCCTTTACATACTTGTCATATATCCACTGTATATATACTAGTATAGTTATTTAGAGTTTTCCCCCGGCAACTACGTCTAGAACTAAGTAAAGCCCTGTTGGTCACTCTTAAATACAAACAAAACTAGATCCCCATAGGATTTCCAGATATAGTCTTTCATTCTCTTGGGGTTAATCAATATGGAACAAAGAGAAAGGTAGTATTCTCGGTGAACCTTTTCTCAGACTATCACCCCTAGAAATTGTCAAAGAAATTATACTCCCCGAGTTGATCTATTCTCCGTGAATAGCATCTCTTGAGTTTCTTCCAAATATTCTAAATTTCCTGGAATGATCTTTTCTCAGTGAATTTCATTTCTTGAACTTCTCTTGGTTTGGGGACCCATAGGCTTCCTAAAAGCATCCCCTCCTCCTCTTGGGCTTTGTACAAGGACTCGTCGGCTTCTTAAAAGTTCTCATGCCTTCTCTTGGGCTTCGTACAAGGACCCTTGCGACCTCTTAGAGGTATAGGACAAAACTTAGTCATCCTTTGTTAGAGCTGTCTTTCTAAAAAAGGTCACAAAAAGCCCTTAGAAAAATTTTAGGGTTGATACTCATCCCTTAAACGAGTCGGCCTCCTCTTGGGCCTTGTACAAAGATAGACCACACTATTAGACTTGGACAGTCTAAATCTCCTTGAGTCTCAAAGACATTCTCAAGTTCCCTACAAATATAGGAGGAAACCCCAGATTCTGGATTAATCTCCACCAGAGTTTAAAACTTGTGGGTTCTAAAACCCAGTCTCTCTCCTAAAAAATCCCTAGTCAGGGTCAGTTTATCATCATATAACACTATCCCAAATCAGAACCTCAAGGCATCTGATCTACCAATTCTTCTGCATTCCCTACAAGAGTTGGTTTTCCCACTTGGACCTGCCTCGGGATCTCAGTAATTCCCAGTAGAAGTTAGCCTCCTCTTAGGCTTTGTATAATGATCTTTCCTCAACACAGTCAGCCTCCTCTTGGGCTTTGTACAAAGATCCTCCCCCAGCGGAGCTAACCTTTTCAGACTCTCTTGTTGAGTCAATCACTTTTCAGATTCTCTTGTTGAGTCAATCACTTTTTAGACTCTCTTGTTGAGTCAATCATTTTTTAGACTCTTTTGTTGAGTCCATCACTTTTCAAGACTCTCTTGTTGGGTCAATCTCCTTTTTAGTCTCCGTCTTGGGCTTTGTACAAGACATATAAAATCACTCTCTTGTTGAGTATAAAAGCACTCTCTTGTTGAGCATAAAATACTCTCTTGTTGAGTCAACTCCTTTTAGCCTCAATCCCGGGCTTCGTACGAGACAGCAAATCATTCTCTTGTTGAGTATAAAAGCCCTCTCTTGTTGAGTCAACCCTTTTTGCCTCAATCTTGGGCTTTATACAAGACAGATAAATACCTCCCCAGTGGAGTTAGCCTCCTCTTAGGCTTCATATAATGATATCCCCAAAGAGTCAATCTCTTTTAGCCTTCATCTTGGGCTTTGTACAAGACACCAATATATCCGCTCTCTTGTTGAGTCGGTCTCCTACAGCCTCCTTTTAGGCTTTGTATAAGGACTTCCCTAGTGGAGTCAATCAACCTCTTAGGTTCAACCTTGGGATTTGATCAAGGTACATAAAAATCAATAATCCCTCTTTAGAGATGACAAATTCTCTCTCAGTCAAACCTTTTAGCTTCCATCTTGGGCTTTGAACAAGATACAAACACTCCTTTTAGCCTCTGTCTTGGGCTTTGAACGAGACACCGAAACGTCTTTTCCTCCCTTAGAATAGGAGGAACTACGATTGATCTGATTTCCCTGTTTCAATTAAACGGGAATACGTAGGCATAAGATTGTGAAATCTTAGCGAGCATACTAATAAAAAACTCTAGGCCCAGTACCTTCATACCAATCAATCCTTAGGTCCAGTACCTTATCAAAAACATCGGGAAGAACCCGAACATCAAACAAAAACTCAATCTCACTTTATCATATTTCCCAAGAAGCTTTCCCAAACCCATTAACAGGTAAACACCATCAATTACAAAGCAGAACTTAAAGCTAACATCTTGTGGATAACCACGTGTAGGATGGGCAATTGACAACTACCCATTGTATAACCTGACCTCGGACTCCCCAATCTCTCTAAGTGTTTGTTCAGTTAAACATTCACGTGCAAGGTTAGTTTTAGATACCTTCCCTTTCCCTTCCAGCTTCACGGGATAAATAAGAAATCAGAAAGTAGCACCCCCTCCTCCTCATTGCGGTGAGGAAACTCCAGTGATAAGGTGGTCGTGTCACCGACAAAAATTGCTCGCTACAGGGAACAATGCACAAGCTAACTGCAAGTGACTAACACCACTAAAACACACTGTCTTAGTCTTCCTAAAAATTATGACCCAACTGGTCCTTTAGGGAACACAAACAATCTGTTTGTTACAAAGGTTTTTATAATGATGCTTCTACACAAGCGGATAAGTAAACAGATTTTAAGAACAAATTGATTTAAGAATGTTATTAACAATAGAGCGTATGAACAGTGAAAGTTTCAGTAACATTTCTTGAAGTCTCCACGCCTTTATATAGCCATGCATGATATGACCGTTGAAGGATATTACTGACATTTCAGAATTAAGGCAGCTTGAGTGGGGGACAAATAGTACATTTGCGTCTGTCCTATCCGAAGTGGAGCAGTGTGTCCTTGTACTATTGTACTATTGTGACGTTGCTTAGTCTTCTCAACTTCCAAACTTCAGAGGCTTCTGAGAGCATGAGTTAGAAGAAGGGAAAACGTAATTAGGATCTTAATAACTTCAAGTCTTCAGAGTCTGCAGAGCTACATCTTCAGAGTCTTCAGCACTTGGTCTTCAGAACCCATGGTCTTCACAATCATAAGTCTTCAGCATCTGGACTTGTTCATCAGAACTTCTATCTTCAGATCTTCAGAACTTGTTTTCTTAAGTCTTCAGCATCTGGACTTCTGTCTTCAGATCTTCAAAACTTTTTTTCTTAAGTCTTCAGCATCTGGACTTCTGTCTTCATATCTTCAGAACTTGTTTTCTTAAGTCTTCACCATCTGGACTTTTTCATCAGAACTTTTTTCTTTAGATCTTCAGAACTTGCTTTCTTAAGTCAGCGTATCAGAGTCATGCAATTTCAAAGTCGTCTGAAATAAATGCTACAGTTCAGCAGAACATTGCGAAGCGCAGAAGCGGAACAATTCTCTTCTAATAACTTAGCCACGCTATTTATCAGAAGCAGAACCTGTTTGTTAAATTCTAAAAAATAACAAACATTAGAATACCAAAATTGTTCACACAAACATACTTGTTTGTTATCATCAAAACTCAGAGGTATTATTGCAGAACCAATCCTTGTTCTAACACAATCTGTCTTCATGACGGAGTCGTTAAGCATTGAATCCGCAAAGGGTATCTCCATTGATTTGATGGTCTACCGGGATCGCTTATTCGGGAATCACTCCCTATAAGACCACCCGTCTATGCCATCACCTATCTTAGGGTTCTCTCAAACTTTCCATATGCGACATCACTCGCATTCCCATTGACAGAAAAATAAACACGGATATCAAGTAGGAAAAGCAGTGTATATATAGTATAAATCCTAAAACTAACATCCTAGACCTCTTAGGAACTATAATCCTAGTCCTAAACAGACAAAATGACTCCCTAGCAGAGTCGCCATTTTCCTGTAGCGTGCGATTTTTATCGGTGACGCGACCACCTTATCGCCAGGGGTTTCTCCTCACCGCAATGGTAGGAGTGGGTGCTACTTTCTGATTTCTTATTTATCCCGTGAAGCTGGAAGGGAAAGGGAAACTATCTAAAACTGACCTTGCACGCGAATGTTTAACTGAACAAACGCTTAAAGAGATTCGGGGAGTTCGGGGCTAGGTTATACAATGGGGAGTTGACAATTACCCATCCTATATGTGGTTATCCACAGGTTGTTAGCAATACGTTCCTGCTTTTATACTTGATGGTGTTTATCTGTTGTGGGTTGGGAAAGTTTATCCTTTGGGAGGTTTTTTGAGAGAGAGAGAGAGTGTGTGTGTGAGTTTTTGATGATTTTGGTGAGGTACTGGGCCTCTGTTTTGATTGGTGTGAAGGTATTGGACCTAGAGTTTTTTATTGGTGTACTCGCTAAGATTTCGCAATCTTATGCCTACGTATTCTTGTTTAAAGAAACAGGGAAATCAGAGCAATCGTAGTTCCTCCTATTCTATGGGAGGAAAAGATGTTTTGGTGTCTTGTTCAAAGCCCAAGATTGAAGCTAAAGGTTGAGTATTTGTGTCTTGTTCAAAGCCCATGATTGAAGCTAAAAGGTTTGACTGAGAGAGAATTTGTCATCTCTAAAGGGAGACATCTCGTCTGTTTATCACAACTGTTGGGTGACTGTTTATAAAGGAAAATTACTTTAACTGGTATATGAGAATCCAACAATGCCATAATTTCCTTTATGAGGGATTTTTCCTGAAGGAGAAAACTTTAACTCAGTGTAGAGCAATGCCATTTTTCCTTAGGAGTTTTTCATGCTAAGAGAAAGACAGTGGCGTGGATGTAAATAATCCAGAGGCTTACCGCTTACATCAATTAGATGAAAGAGAGGATTTTTTTTACCAGGATAAGAGATGGACGGCAGCTTGGATGTTTGAATCAACAAGTGTTCCACTTACAGCAGTTATCTGGGATTAGGGTTTGTTTTGAATGTCTAATTTGATGTGTGATAACATAGAGAAATGTCCTCCTGCAGAGAGATTTTGATTTCCTCTGAGGGGATTTTTGTTTTTGTATGTGCCTTGATCATAGACCAAGGTTGAAGCTAAGATATTGATTGACTCCACTGGGGAAGTCCTTATACAAAGCCTAAGAGGAGGCTGGAAAAGGCTGACTCAACAAGTGAGTGTTTATCTGTCCTGTACAAAGCCCAAGATTGAGGCTAAAAAGAGACTGACTCTTTTGGGGATATCATTATACAAAGCCTAAGAGGAGGCTAAAAGTTGACTTTTCTGTGGAACTATTTTGTCTTTCTTGTACAAAGCCCAAGATTGAGGCTAGAAGGGGAAACTGACTCTCGGGTGAGAGGTTTTATCTGTCTTGTATAAAGCCCAAGATTGAGGCTAAAAGAAAATTGGCTCTGCTGGAGAGATTTATACGGTGTCTTATACAAAACCCAAGATTGAGGCTGAAATGAGACTAACTCAACAAGAGAGTGTTTTATTTGGTGTCCTGTACAAAGCCCAAGATTGAGGCTGAAATGAGACTGACTCAACAAGAGAGTGTTGTATTTTGTGTCTTGTACAAAGCCCGAGATTGAGGCTGAAAGGTAGTTGACTGACTCAGCTGAGGATTTTTAGGTGTCTTGTACAAAGCCCAAGATTGAGTCTGACCTTACTGGGGAAAGTCATTATTCAAAGCCTAAGAGGAGGCTGAAAAGAAGATTGATTCTGCTTAGCGATATTATTTCTCAAACCCTAATAGAAGGCTGGGAGGAATTGACTCCGCTGGGGAAAAATATTTACCCAGAACTTAAGAGGAGTTTATGAAGATTTTGACTTTGTTGGAGAAAGTTTAAATATGTCTTGTACAAAGCCCAAGAGTTAGGCTAAAAAGGAATGACTCAACAAGAGAGTGTTTATGTTTTGTACCACTGACTCAACAAGAGAGTGTGGAAAGGTGATTGACTCAACAAGAGAGTGTTTTGTTTGTCTTGTTCAAAGCCCAAGATATAGGCTGAAAAGAGTTAACTCAACAAGAGAGTGTTTTAAGAAAGAAGATGGACTCAACAAAAGGGTGCCGTTAGGGCTAATTCTACTGAGGAAAATCATTATACAAACCCTAAGAGGAGGCTGGCTTCTGCTGAGGATTATTGAGATCTAGAGGCAGGTCTAAGTCGGGGGATCAACTCTTGCTGAGGGTTACAGAAGAGTTAAGGTATCAGATGCCTTAAGGTTCTGATAAAGGTTTAGTGTTATACTGATGATAAGCTAACCCTGGCTGGGGAAATTTAAAGTGAGAGTTTAAAGATTGAATTTTGAAAACCTATAGAGGTTTCAACTCCACTGAAGATTGGTTAATTGATCAGGGTTTTTCCTGTGTTTGTAGGGAACTTGAGAATGTCTTTGAGATCCAAGAGGAGATTAGACTGTCCAAGTCTACTGGTATAGAAGAGTTTATCTTTGTATGATGCCCAAGAGGAGGCTCGTGTTTTAAGGGATGAGAATCAACCCTAAAATGGTCTGAGGTTTTGACTCTTTGGAAAGACTGCTCTAACAAAGGGTGACTAAGTTATGTCTTATACCTTTAAGAGGTCTTCAGGGTCCCTGTATTAAGCCCAAGAGAAGGCATGAGAACTTCTAAGAAGCCGGAGGGTCCTTGTACAAAGCCCAAGAGGAGGCGGGGATGCTTTTAGGAAGCCTGTGGGTCCAAACTTAAAAAAAGTTCAAGAAAAGTTTCGCCGGGAATAATCTTTTCTTTAGTGAACAATTCTAGGGTTTGAAGAAATTCGAGAGAGGTTTCAATGGGAATTAATCCTCTCTGAGGGAAATGAATTTCTTTGACAATTTCTAATAGTGACAGTTTGAGAAAAGTTTCACCAAGAATAATGCCTTTCTCTTTGTTCCATATTGTATAAGCCCAAGAGAAGGCAAGACTGTATCTGGAATTCCTATGGGGAACTAGTTTTGACTGTTGAAAGAGTGAACACTGGCTTTATCTAGTTCTAGACCTAATTGTCTGGGAAAACTCTAAGGAGATAATACAAGTATATATACAGTTGATATATGACAAGTATTTAAAAGGATATGAAAGAAGGATTTACAGGTGAGCAAGCTTCCAGCAATACAGACAAATATATATATATATGAAAGCATGTAAAGAAAGCTGATAAAAACTTATAAGCGAGCAAGCTTCCATTGTAACAGCTGTATGGTTAGTTGTTCAAGAAATTAAAGAAATTTTTTATAACAACTATGAGTTTGAACCTAAGTCAAAAGGGAAGGTTGTTTTTGAAAAGATTGTTGGGGATTATAATCAAGGAGAGGAGCAGATATAACAGTGATCACACCGTTGTTCTGAAAATTGTATCGGGACTTATACAACGACTATGTCCAAATTAGGTTTTTTGTACAAAGGGATGGGTCTTACAACTCAAGGAGAGGCCCAAAAGTTTGAAAAAAGAAAAGAAATGGGACTTACAACACAAGGGTAGGCCCAGTTGATTTTGTTTTGAAATGGCGATCGCGCCGAGATTTTGAAAACACAGTGGGACTTATACAATGACTGGGGCCCAAATTTTTATTTACAAGAGGATGGGTCTTACACTCAATTAGAGGCCCAAAAGTTTATTTGTGTACAATGGATGGGGCTTACAACTCAAGGATAGGCCCATGTATAATAGTGATCGCACCGTCGTTTTGAAAGTTGTAATGAGACTTATACAATGATTGAGGCCCAAAATTTTTTATGTACAAAAAGGGAGTTGGGTCTTACACTCTATTAAAGGCCCAAAAGTGTTTGAAAAAGATGTGTGAGGGTGAAAATAATCAAAACTCTAATTTTATTTTTAAATGTATTTTAATTGAATAAAAATTCAATTAAAATTATCAAAATTATCAAACATGTATGAAAAACAAGTTGTGATCTTGGATTAATGTTTAAAAACCCCATTTTTCATTCATAGAATGATTTGAAAACCATTTGAAGTTGAAAAATCAAGAGAAAGAAATATTTTAAGTGTTAAAAACAACAAATAAAACATAATTCTTTACAAAAATACTAAATATATGAAATAAATAATATTTTTGTGAAATTTTTATGGAATAAAATATTTTAACATTTTTGGGAATTTTCAGACAAAGAAACAATAAAAAATAATTAAAATTGAGAGAGAAATTAATTTTTGAATTAATTAACAAAAACCATAAAATATTAAAAATAGCAAAAATATGGAAGGGTAGCAAAAAAGGTCTGGGTGGGGTTTGAACCAATGACCTCCAAGACAAGCACATGTGCGCGCTACCACTGGGGTGGTGATACATCCGTGTATCAAAACCACCCCATTAACATATATGGGTGGCCTGTTTTCTAGGCCTGGCCAAGGCAAGAAACCAAGTCATGGTGGATTTGCATGAAGGCTGTAACTTGCTCATTTCTCCTTGGATTGGGACAAAATTTAGGTGCATCTGACCTAGAATTTCATGAGGAATTCAATTGTGCCTTTGGAATTTTCAGAAAATGTTTCCATTTTAAAATCTGATAGTGATTTCAAAATAGGCCAAATTTTGCATGTTTTATGCTATCTCATTGTACATGTAATAATAGCATGATAAATTGGTTCAAACACAACACATATGATATGTATGAGAGGTCCATGATCAATGGACCTCAAAGCAATGCATAATTTAAAGAGTTCAAGTTGTGATGCACTTACCTCGTGGAGCTTCTTGTGCTAACTATCAAGATCCTTGTGCCAGAAGTAATCCATTGCTTTGGACATTCTTGATTGATCCCTTAGAAGCTTTTAGGATAATCAAAACCAGCCGGAATCCTCAGGAACAAGTTTTAGCTCTTTCTTGCCAAGGGGGCAAAAGTGACCAATATGGCAACTCCCTCAAATGGTGTTCCAGATGAGGGGAACCAATTGGGATAGTTTGAGAATGATATTTGGAGTGTGTTTGAGGCCTTGTTTGGTTTTGGAAGTGACTGAATCAAGACATGGCTTGAAAAATGCAGAAAAGTCCAATTTTGAGGTTTTGGAGGTGGATTTTCTGATTTTGGTGTTTCAGATCACAAGTGAGTGTTTGAACAGCTTAGATATGACATATTGGATGTGTTTGAATCATGAGCTGTGGTGGAATTGCTCTCTAACTCAAAAACTCATAGATGACTTGCAAAAGAAGGCATTTTGGCCTAAAGAGAGAGATTTTGAGGAAAGCATCAGTTATAGTGCTTTGGTGTACTCAAACTGATCACAAATGAGCTCTATTTATAGTGCAACAAGTTTATTTTGGCATCAATAGTGAATGGCAACTGAAGCAGGCCTTTAGCCAATGTTGATCCAAGGGAATCTTTAGTCTCCTCTAGCCATTGACTTGAGGTTAGGGTACAGGTCTATGGTTCTTTGATTCAGAGCTAATTCTTGACTCATTCAGTTAGGAATGTGTCAGTCCATGCCACCTTGATGCATCCATTAAATGCTTGGAAACAAAATTGGAGTCTTTTGCACTTTTTAGCCTTTTTAGGTTTGTTATGGCTATGTGTAGATTCTTGGACTTGGGAGGCTTGGGGATCAGATCATCCCCCTTGGATTTTATCCTCTGATATGTCCAAATAGATGACAAGGCTTGGAGTTATCTGATTTGGCCAAATCGAGCAAATGCACAAAATCTGCCTTGTAAAAATCAGTTCATGAAGCCATGTTCCAAGGGTTGTATCTCCCTACTCAAATTGAATTTGGAGATGATCTGGTACTTTTTGGAAAGCCCTCATGGCATACTTCAACTTTGATGTTCAGACTTGGACCTGGTTTAGTTTGGATCAAGGTGAAAAATGCCCCTACATTTTGGAAAAAGTAAGGCAGATTCTGACTTTTTGAAAATTTCACTAAGTGTTGGAAAAAGTGGCCATTTTCACTTTTTTGTGATTTTGATCAATCCATAACTCAAAATATATGAGGATTTGGAATCTCTTATAGTTGACACTTTTAAAGTATGTCAGATGGGTTTTCATTTGAGCTTTGAATGGGAGAAAAAGGCCTTGTGGTTTAGGAGTTATGACCTTGCAAAGTTGGTACTAAAGCCATTTTGATCCATAACTTAGAAAAAATTTGGTGTCTCATGGTTGCCCCTTTTGCAAGAAACCTCACTTTTCTTGATTTTTCTTGATGAATGATGGTCAATACCATACATTAGCATTATTTTTTACTTAGGGGAACCATTTTTGTGAAAAATTCCAAAAAGTCAGACTTGATTTTGTGCACAGTTGACTTTTTATCGGATGAAATCCAAACTGTGCGATCCTTGGTGAAATTAAGTCCTTGACCTAAATCAAACCTAATGGATGGATTCCATAGGTGTTATAGGGTGTATTGAATCATTTCCCAAGGTTTGGGAGCATGTTTTGGTCAAAAGTCAAAGATACAGTTGACTTTTTCCTTGAAACCCTAATTGTGGTCCTGGTGAAATTGAAACTTGTGAACCAAGCTTCTTGGGTCAATCCATTGTTGCAAATGTATCAATGTAGTGTATTTGAGGCCCTCAAATCATGTCTTGAGGTCTTGGCCCAGGCTTTGTCCCAAAATTCAACTTAGGGGTGAATTAGGTCAAGAAACCCTAATTCCTGATTTTTGGTAAATGCATCCCCTGAGGTTAAATTGACTTGATGATTAGGTCCATGAGGTCCCTTGGAATATCTTGGGTTGTGCTTTGAAGCATTGGCTCATGCCCAGATGAAAATTTCCATCTGGAGGCCTTGGTCGACCAAAACCCTAATTTGGTGACACTGACGATCTTGAGGCTTGATCCACTTGGAATGTTACAACCTTGTGCTTGATTCTTGATGCGGGAGTCCTCTTGATCCTTTATAGGTGTTTGAGAGGTTTGACAGGTGTAGCGAGCGATTTTGGACGCGGTTCTTAAGTGCTGGTCGCTCTCTGCGGTTTGAGCTTTAAAACTACAGGTCGATTCATTTTTTATCCTATTGTGAGCTGAATAAGGAAGGGAAATAGATGTCTCCAATTAACCCTGCTTGCATACTGAGTTTAAACAGCGGTCTGTTAGGTTACTGATGCTATCAATGTGGGGGGGCCTTTGTACTGGTTATTTGTATTTTCGCCAATACTGTTTTCTTTCTTTTTTTTTTACCTGGGCAGAAGGTTTCTGGCGGGGAACAAGGATTAGGATGTTAGGACTGATACTTTTGAATTACTGCTTTTGATTGACTGAGATATGGGATTTGGGTTTTTTGTTGATTGCGCTCGCTAAGATCTTTTCTTTCGATCTTATGCCTACGTATTCCCGTTTACCGAAACATGGAAATCAGAGCGTTCGTAGTTCCTCCTATTCTATGGGAGGAAATTGGTTTTTGATGTCTTGTTCAAATCCCAAGACGTGAAGCGAAAGGTGATTTGTATCATGTTTAAAGCCCAAGATGTGAAGCTGAAAGGTCTATTTGTGTCTTGTTCAAAGCCCAAGACGTGAAGCTGAAAGATCTCGACTTTAGAGAGAATTTGTCATCTCTAAAGAGGGGAGAAGGAGAATTACTTTAACTGGGATACGCGGATCCGAGCAATGCCATAATTTCCGAAGAAAGGGTTTTAACATGAAGGAGAAGACTTTAACTCAGTGTAGAGCAATGCCATCTTTCCTTAGGAATTTCTCATGCTAAAAGAGGGACAGTGGCATGGATGTAGATGATCCAGAGGCTTGCCGCTTACAGCGATTAGATGAAGGGAAAGGAGTTGTTGATGTTTGTACACTGTGAACGAGGCACAACTTTGATGCTAAAAGGTTAATTGGATCAACCAGTGGTTTTCTTATACAAAGCCTAAGAGGAGGCTAATTTCCGCTAGGAAAATCATTATACAAAGCCTAAGAGGAGGCTATTTTGTGTCTCGTACAAAGCCCGAGAAAGAGGCTAAAAGGGTTCGACCCAGTGGGGCATATCGTTATACAAAGCCTAAGAGGAGGCTAGCAAAGAGTTGACTTAGTTGGAGAATCTTTTATACTCAGTAAGAGAGTGTTTTTGTATCTCGTACAAAGCCCGAGAGAGAGGCGAAAAGGTTGTTTTGACTCCACTGGGGAGAATTTTGGTATCTCGTACGAAGCCCGAGATGGAGGCTATTGTAACTGTTTCAGTTGAGTGACAGATCCAATATACTGATTTTAAAAGAGAAAATCAGTTCTTATATGAGTAACACTGTACCCAGGGGTTTGATTTGAGGATCAGGGATATTTCCTTCTCTTTGAGGAAACAGGAAATCCAAAGGGTGTCGAGACTGTCCGAGTCTGCGGGTTTCCTTCCTATTTAACGAAGGGTGCTTGAGAATGTCTTTGAGACTCAAGGAAGTTAGACTGTCCAAGTCTAGAGTTTTATCTTTTGTACTATGCTTTGAGAAACAGTAGTAGACTCTATGAAAGGACTGTTCTATGAGGATGACTAGGTTCTGTTCCTATACCTCTAGAAGGTCGTCGGGACAATTTGTACGAAGCCCAAGAGGAGGCTGGAAACTTTTAAGAAGCCGACGGGTCCTTGTACGAAGCCCAAGAGGAGGCTATCATTCCTAGAGGAAGAGATCATTATACGAAGCCTAAGAGGAGGCTGTGAATACTTCTAAGAAGCCGTAGTGTCCTTGAATAATGCCCAAGAGGAGGCCGATGCTTTTAAGAAGCCCGTGGGTCTTATCATCTCCTTTCCATTAGGAGAGATAACTCTTTTAAAGATAAAAACCACTGGTAAACATGCGAGGTTTACTATCCAGCGACTTTTAGCTTTTAAAGAGGGTTCCTTAGTTAAGGTCTAAGATTATGACCGTAGTGGGTACCCAAACCCCGAGACATTCAAGGCAAGCTATCCACAAGGAATAGATCAAGTCAGGAAAGTTCGAGAATTGGGAAGAAACTCAAAGATGCAATTCACGGAGAATACATTCATCTTGGGGAGTAGAGCTTCTTGACGATTCCTAAGGAGGACAACAGAAGAGAAGACTGTATCTGGTGCTCCTATTGGGGATCTAGGTGTCTATTTCTACGAATAAGTGAAACGGCGTCACCTAGTTCTAGACATAGTAGCCGGGGAAACTCGAAATATCTATACTATTATTACACAGTAGATATGAGTTTATGAAAGGAGACTTACAGTGAGCAGCCCCACAATACAGTTTATAATATGAAAGCAGTAAATGAAAGCGATAACCACTTACCCGGTTGTAGTGCTTCCATGTTGTTTGGTTAGTTGTTCAATAAAGAAAGATTGAAAATAATAGTATATTCAAAATCAAAGGAGAAAGTGCTTTGAAAAAGAAAGATTTGGGGCTTACAGCTCAAGGAGAGGCCCAGGGTTTTATCAGTGAGCGCACTGTTTGACTTTGTACAGCGGGACTTATACAAGTGACTGGGGCCCAAAATGGTTTTTTGTACAAAGGGATGGGTCTTACACTCTCTCAAGAGGCCCAAAAAGGTTTAAAGAAAAGAGTGGGGCTTATAACACGAGGGTAGGCCCAAATAATTTTTCGTTTAAAAATGACGATCGCGCCGAGGTTTTCTTTTAACGCAGAGGGACTTATACAATAAGTGAGGCCCAAAATGTTTTGGTTAAAAGGGGGATTGGGTCTTACACTCTAATAGAGGCCCAAAGTGTTTTGAATGGGTCTTATAGCTCAAGGAGAGGCCCAGATGATTCTTATTTTTAAACGGGCGACGATCGCGCCGTTTACTTGTACAGAGGGACTTATACAATGGATGAGGCCCAAAAAGTTTTTGTACAAGGGGGGATGGGTCGTACACTCTCTCAAGAGGCCCAAGGTGTTTTGAAAATGATTTATGAAGGTTGAATTAATCCAAAACCCTAATTTGTTTTCAAAATGTATTTAATTGAATAAAAATTCAATTAAAATGATCAAAAATTGTTTAACACATGGAAAACAAATTGTGATCTTGGATTAATGCTTCAAAAATTAAGTATTGACCTCTAAGCCGTGACAGCAAGTGCAATGTGATTTTTGATTTGGCGGTGTTACAGATGAGTGGTGATGATCTGAACAGCTTCCCTACACCCTATGGATTGTGTTTGGATGGTTGGACTTGATTGAAATTGGCTGGATCATTTTGTGGTACCTCAGCTGCACTTTGGTTAAAACCTTGAGCAACCAGCTGGTGATTTCATGAAATTGATGTTTCAGAAGTTATGTGAGTGTTTGATCAGCTCATATGTGATGTATGTGAGGTGTGTGAGTGATTGGTTTGTGCAGAATTGGTCTCAAACTCAAAACCTGATAGCTACCTTGCTAAGAAAGGCATTTTTGCCAAGAGAAAGAGATTTTGAGGAAAGCATTTGTTAGATGGCTTTGGTGTACTTAAACTGACCACAATTGAGCTCTATTTATAGTAGAGCAAGTTTGTTTTGCAAGGAATAGTGCATGGCAGCTGGTAAGTAGGTTTGGCCAATGTTGGCAAATGAAAATCCAAGTCTCCTCTAGCCATTGACTAGAGGTTAGGGCACAGAGCTTTGGTCCCCTTGGTCTTGGATAAGTCTTGAATGATTTCAGATGAGAATGGCTCAGTCCATGCCACCTTGATGGTTCCATTGAATGCCTCATTCCAAATTTGAAGTCTTGTCCCTATTTTGGCCATTCTAGGTTCAACATGCTATTTCTTGTTCCATGGACTTTGGAGGCTTGGCTCAATGATTGTCCCTTTTAGATTCAATCCTCTGAGGTGTCCAAGTGGATGGGAGCAATTGAATTTGGCTGATTTTGGCAAATCGACCAAAGTTGCAAATTCTGCCTTGCCTTGACAGATTTCAGCAAGGCAACTTGGCAATGTTGTATCTCATGGTGTAGGTTGGATTTGGCAATGTTATTGGCCATTTTGGAAACCTCTTACATGATACAACAACTGTTTGAACAAGTTTGGTTTTGATCTCTTTTGATTCCAAGTGAAAAATCCCCCTACATTTGGCAAAAAGTGAGGCAGAATCTGACTTAGTGAAAATTTCACTAAGTGTTGGAAAAAGTGACATTTTCATTTTTCAGCCACTTTGATCACTCCATAACTCAAAATCCTTAATGAATTGGAATGACTTGTAGTTGAAGTTTTTGTAGGTGATAATGAGGGCTACAAATCCATCTTTGGATGAGAAAAAATGGCCTTGTGGTTTAGGAGTTATGGTCCTCCAAAGTTGGTACCTTTGCCACTTTATTTTTAACTTAGAAAATTTTCTAAGTTTAATGGTTACCCCTTTTACAAGTTATCTCACTTTTCTTGATTTTTCTTGATGAATGATGATTCAAATCATACATTAACATCATTTTACGGTTAAAAATCCATTTTGGTGAAAAGTCTCAAAAAGTCAAAGTTGACTTTTGTGCACAGTTGACTTTTTATCAGATGAATTCCAAACTGTGCAATTCTTCATGAAATCATGTCCTTGATCTAAATCAAACTTGATGGACATGTTCCATGGGTGTCATAGGGTATATTCAATCATGTATTAGGGTTTGGGAGCATGTCCCTGGTCAAAAGTCAAAGTTACAGTTGACTTTTCCCCTTAAAACCCTAATTGTGGTGCAGATGAAAATGAGACTTGTTGCTCAAGCTTCTTGGATTAATCCATTGTTCCAAATGCATCAATATGGTATATTAGAGGACCTCAAATCATCTCTTGAGGTCTTGGCTCATGGTTTGTCCAAAAGTCAACTTAAGGGTGAATTAGGTCAAGAAACCCTAATTCCTGATTTTGATGAATGCATCCCCTGAGGCAAAACTGACTTGATGCATGGGTTCATGAGGTTCCATGAAGCATATTAGGTTATGTTTGTGGATCATTGCCTTGTGCCCCAGATGAAAACTTCCATCTGGAGGCCCTGGTCGACCAAAACCCTAATTTGGTGACACTGTCGATCTTGAGACTTGATCCACCTAGAAGGGAGCAGCTTTGTGCTTAATCCTTAAAGTGGGAGTCCTTTTTGATCCATTGTGGATGTTTGAGAGATTAGACAAGTTGAAGATCATGTCATTTCTTGATTGATCCTTTGTCTAAGCACTTAGAGAGGGCTTGAAACCCTAATTTTTGATTGTAGTGGATGCTCACCCATCTTTGGGGAGACTAATGAAGCATAAAGGTACATCCATATTGTGATGATGATTTTCACAATGATGGGAAATCTAAGTGGTCAAAATTTGGGGTATTACAACAGGTTGAAGATCATGCCATTCCTTGATTGATCCTTTGTCTAAGTGCTCTGAGAGGGCTTGAAACCCTAAGTCTTGGTTGTGGTGAATGCTCACCCATCTATGAGGAGATTCTTGAGGTCATGATGGTACATCCCTATTGAGGTGATGATTTGCACAATGATGGGAAATCTTGGTGGTCAAAATTTGGGGTATGACAATTATTAATTAAGTACTATACCTAGGAATATGTATAGGCTCAATATCCACACATAGTTTAGCATTATCAGTGTTGAGTCTCGCTTCTTTTCAAATGTTGGGATTTAACACTTTGTGATAGTTAATAGTCTGATATATTGGCTATTGGGTGATACACTGCTTTCACGGCGTTGATACCCAAAGGAGATACGAATGAGGGTAATAGATGATGGTATTATACACTGATTAAAGGAGAATATTATTGTGGATGCCCGTGATAGATACGTAATGATGAAATCTACCCCCAACAAGCATGCTTACTGTTAACACCGAAATCTCCCACTTTACTTTCTATCATTTACCTTTCTACATCACAAAAAAAAAACCTTTCCTAGTTATAATAATAAAACACAGTTAATCTATCTTTAAAATGTTGAGATTTAGGAAAATCTATCGACCCCACGTTAAAAGGAGGTTATCGAAGAGGTAGAGAAGGAAGCACATTATGTTACTTATCCTCCCTATAATCCACCGATTCCATTTCCGCAAATATTTTTGAAGGCTAAGGTAGAGGCCCAATTCAAAATGTTTGTGGAACTATTGGGAAAGATCCGCACTAATGTACCATTCACTAGGGCCATGTCTCAAATACCTATGTATGCCAAATTTTTAAAAGAAATTATGACTAAAAAGAGAAGATTAGAGGACCGTGAAACTGGAGCAATTATTGATGTTAAGAGTGGAGGGTTGACGTTTGAGGTGGGGGAAGGGGGTGTGAAAGGATTGAATTCATAATGACAAGTCTCCTAAAAAACTGTTATACAATGGTTTATTAATGCTTAGTGGGCATGCTTAATACTTATGCTAAAGCCAAACCTGAATTGAAAATACTTAAGATAGAATAAAAACCACCCCCCACAGGTTCAGAAGTATGAACCACCTCATAGTAAGAAGAAAAAGAAGAGTAATGGATATGAGAGATAGCTCTATATGTGGGCATGGATCCCCAAGACCACTAAGCTTAAGGTTGAAGGACCAACTTTGAGGGAAAAACTACGAGTGCTTGCACTTATGGACATTTGAGCTAAACGACTTTAAATAGAGCGCTATGTGGGAGACAACCCATGGAATTGTGTGTTTTATCTTTCTTTTGTTTGATTAGTTTTGCATGAATAAAAATAAAGTCACAAAAAGAGCACCTCTTATTACTAGACAATATGCATCAACAAAGGATAATCAAGAAAATGTTGAGCAAATGATGCATCAACTTATGCTGCATTTTCCGCCTCCTCCGGAAAGTGCTATGTGATTTTTCTCTTTATCCTTTCTTTTCTTATTCTATAACATTCCGGACAATGTCCAGTTTAAGTTTTAGTGGGGAGGGGGGGATATTTCCCTTTTTACTTTTATTTTTATCGCATTTTATGTGTTTATTTGAGCTTTTTTTAGATGTATAATACGCAGCTTTGAAGATTCTCCCAAATTTTGAGTTGTTTTTAATTTTTTTTTGTAATGTTTTTATTTGATTTGGTAGGAAAGTATATAAAGCTTCAGGGATGAAAGGCTAAGATATATAAACCTAGGAAAATTTGATAAAATAGGTATTGTTCAAACACCCAATTTTTTCCCATATAGGTTATCAATTTTTATTTATTTTGTGCCATAGTCTCTGAATCCTGAGAAGTATTCTTCGATTAGTTATATAAAAATAGACTGGCATACTATAGATTCACAAGCTATACTTAGTTAGTTGAGGAAAAATGGTGATAAAAGGCAACTACACCTATTAAGTTGGGTAATTCTCAACCGATTATTCAACCCAACAGTGGTTGAACCCCAACGTCGAACCTAAAAGGGCAATAATAAATAAACAAACATTTGTGTGTATAATAATTTGCAAATAAAAAAAGCAACTAGTTTGCTCATGTGTTGCAAATAAAAAATAAAATTGCAATTAGCTTTGTATGGTATGTGATGATTATCCATTATTACATTGCCTTAATTTGATTGTTAAAACAATGAAAGGAGAAAAAACCGATAAACGAGACTTAGGTACAAAACCATAGTCGGAACGGTATCTAATGAAGGAAATGTTTGGTCCATGTTTGCAAGGTTTGTTTCCTCATAATTCCTATAGTGTTATTCTAGTACAAAGGGATTTGATCGAAATCCATTTGAAACTAATTTCAAGTATGAATACTATTCACTTCTATTTCGTAATATTTGCATTCTTCATTACCTTATTCACTTTTTCTGCTAGTTAGCTGAGTTGGTTGAGGATAAGTAACAATTCAAGTTTAGGAGAGTTTGATAAGTAGTATTTATCCCGTTTATTGTGTATCTTTATCAATATTTCTTATTCTTTATTTTCCTTGTTTTAATCCTTTTTTAAGTCTTTCGGGTATGGTTTTATTTTTCCAAATAATAACGGGTGTCAAGAGTTGAAACAGAATGAAAAAGGAGTTCCCTAGTACACAACCTATCACCACACTACTAGAAAATATACCTTCGGTGACACAATATTACAACAACCATTTTTCCACTGTAATCATATAACATTTTTTACATTCATATTTTTATTTTTATTTTATTAAGAAACTTTTCATCACGGTTCCTGAAAACAACCATGGTCATAACATTTAGATGACAAGCTTTGAATACCAGCATCAATATTTTTTCTTTTTTCAATAAAAATAAGTGTGTGTCCCTTCACATTTATTATTATTTAAAAATTTAAAGTATAACAACTACAATTGTTTCACTCAACCGTAGTTATATGTTCCATATTTCACTAAGCTTGAAGTTTGCAACCGTTGCGAAATTAGTTCCCACAAAATTAAAACATAACAGATACTTCATTTCGTTCATAACACATAAGGTTTCCCTAGCAAAGGATATGACAATCATATCAAAATATTTCCAATCTTCATTCATTTATGGAAACGAATATCATTTTTCAAAACGAATATCATTTCTGGAAACAAAATCTTCAACATCTTTGAATTAGAGTACGTTACCTCTCTCTCTCTCTCTCTGATGCTTTTGAAAGTTTATGTTTTTCTCTATGGTTATTTACCACTCTCTTTCTGACGCTTCTGAATGTTTATGTTCTTAGCTAGTATGTTGCGTGTATTGACATTTTCATGTGTATTGTTCATGTTGCCATGTTCATGTTATATTCAGATTTTGTGAATATGCTTTAGGTTTTGGTGTTGGATATGCATATGCATATAATCATATTAGGATGTTATATGTAGCATTAGTGTGTCATTAATATTATTCTTTTGGTATAAATTTTAGAATTTGTTATGGATCGTAGTTGGATGAAAGTCGGTAGATTAGGTCTAGTGTATGAGAAAGGAGTTCTTGAATTCCTTGAATTCACCGAAAAAAAATGTT
This sequence comes from Lathyrus tuberosus, assembly GCA_022829125.1. Classification (NCBI taxonomy): domain Eukaryota; kingdom Viridiplantae; phylum Streptophyta; class Magnoliopsida; order Fabales; family Fabaceae; genus Lathyrus; species Lathyrus tuberosus. The sequence goes on along the minus strand of JALAZF010000068.1, from coordinate 7,901,463 downwards.
CCCGGCAATAATTGTATCTTTTATTGTCCTTGAGTGTTTGGGGGAATATAAAAAAAATAGTCAAAGAAAGAAATATTACATCACCTATGTTATGATGGAATATGTCAAAATTATACAACATGGATGTGGCATGAAGAAGTGGATAATAATCGAAATGCGACGTCACAAATGGATGAAGATGATGAAGATATGGATGATCAACTAGAAGATATGATCCGTGATATTGAAGAATAGTCTTATATGAAAGCCCATATTTATGATACTTTATGTATCGATAATTATGCCCCTTTATATAAGGGGTGCATCAGTTTTACATGATTGTCTATGTTGTTAAAATTGTTTAATCTGAAGGCAAAAGGTGGGTGGTCAGGTAAAAGTTTCACAAAATTTCTTGATTTGTTGAAACAAATCCTACCAGAAGATAACAATTTTTCGGATCGTTGTTATGAGGCCAAGAAGATATTGTGTCCAATGGGTTTGGAGTATGTCAAAATACATGCATTCCATAATGATTGCATATTATACAGGAAAGACCGTGAAAATTTGGATCAATGTCCAGAATGTAGTGAGTCGCGCTACAAGTTGAAGGAAAACAATGGTGATGCCAATGACAATGTTAGTAAGAGCGTCCTCCTGCTAAAGTGTTATGGTACTTGCCAATAATTTCAAGGTTAAAGAGACTTTTTCTTAATGCGAATGACACAAAGAACATTAGATGGCATGTAGATGAAAGAAAATGTGATGGAAACATTCGCCATGTATCTGATTCTTTGCAATGGAAGAAAATTGATTTGTTGTTTTCAGATTTTGGCCTTGAGCCAAGAAACCTTAGGCTTGGGATTTCCATAGATGGAATGAACTCCTTTGGTAATCTGAGCACTAACCATTCTTCATGGCTTGTTCTTCTCACGATTTACAACCTCCTTGGTTGTGCATGAAGCGCAAGTATATGATGTTAAGTATGATGGTTTCTGGACTAAGACAACCTGGAAATGACATAAATGTTTATCTAATTCCATTAATTGAGGATTTAAAACTTTTGTGGGATAAAGGTGTTGATGTTGATGATGCATATTCTGGTGAAAAGTTTAAGATGCGTGCAATGTTATTTTACATAATCAATGGATTTCCTGCATATGGTAATTTGGCTGGATATAGTGTCAAAGGACATAAAGTGTGTCCAATATGTGAATTTAATACATGTTTTGACCAGCTTGAGTTTGAAAAAAATATTGTTTGCCTTGGGCATTGGAAATTTCTAAAACGCTATCATCCTAATCGTAGATTGCGGGAGGCTTTTAACGGAGAGATGAAGCTTGAAAGCGCTCCTAATTCTTTAACTGGTGATGAGGTTTATCAGTGACAAGAACACCTTACTATTGTATTTGGAAAGAATAAAGACGGTCCCGTAGAGAATTTTTTTTGGAAACAGAGACCGGTGTTCTTTAATCTTCCATACTGGTCTAGACTCGATGTAACACATTATCTTGAGGTGATGCATGTGGAGAAAATGTGTGTGATATTTTGATAGGAACACTTATACATATTCAAGGCAAGACTAAATATAATAAGAATTCATGTTTAGATATGCTGGAGATGGGTATAGGATAACAATTGGTTCCAAAAGATAGAGGGAAAAGATCTTATTTGCCTCCGGCATGTCACACTCTATCTAAAAAGGAAAAGAAAAGTTTTTGTGAGTGTTTGCATGGTATCAAAGTTCCCCAAGGTTACTCTTCAAACATCATGAAACTTGTATCAATGAAAGATCTCAAGTTAATTGGCTTAAAATCTCATGATTCTCATATCTTGATGCAACTACTTCTACCAGTGGCTATTTATGGCATCCTTCCAAAAAATGTAAGAGTAATTATAACTTGATTGTACTTATTCTTCAATGTTATATGTAATAAAGTTCTTGATTTAAAAAAATTAGATGAATTAGAAGATGAGGTTGCAATAGTATTGTGTCAATTGGAGATGTATTTCCTCCATCATTTTTTGACTTTATGATTCACTTACTTGTTCATCTAGTCAGAGAAATCAGATATTGTGGTCCAGTTTATTTAAGGTGGATGTATCCTATAGAGAAATACATGAAGATATTTAATGGATATACGAATAATCATCACCGAACAAAAGCTTCAATCTTCGAAAGGTACATCACAGAAGAAACTCTTGAGTTCTATTCAAACTATTTGTCGGAAACAGAGTCTATTGGAATTCCAAAGTCTCATCATGCTAACAGATTTAAAGGTAGAGGTACTTAAGGTTTAAATGTTAAGTCAATGGGTCGAGATGTAGTACTTCAAGCACATTTCTATATATTTAATAATCTTAGATAGCTAGTCACAAAACAGTTATAAAGAAAAAATATCCCCGAATGAATGACAGATTGTTGTTGACACGGCATAACAAGGAATTCATAAGTTGGTTTAATAAAAGGATTTCTAATGATGATTGTGCATCCGAGACAATTAAATGGTTGTCTTACATGCCAAAATTTACTGTGATAACTTGGATGATACACGACATTTTTAATTATTCCTTTTATACAAAAGCAAAAGATGATCGTAGTACAATGCAAAATAGTGGGGTTATGGTTGAGGCTGAATCCATGTATTTATCTAGTTTGAAAGATAAGAATCCTATTTTTGCAACCACCGCGTTCTATGGTATCATTGAGGAGATTTTGGAGATTGATTATGTTATTTTTAAAGTGAGTTTATTTAAATGCAAGTGATAACAATGGTGTACAAATTGATGAGTTAGGATTCACACGAGTTGACCTTGGCAAGACAACTTATAAAACCGGCCCATTCATCATGGCTACTCAAGCAAAACAAGTGTTTTATGTGACACACCCTACTGACTTATCGAGGAGATGATCAATTGTTCTCAAAGGAAAACAAATTCCTCCTAGTGATGATGAAAGTTTGGATATTCCTTCCACTCCTTCTTATGCAACTCAAGTGCCTACTTCATATGAATAAGTTGATAGAAATGATGTACATGCTATTCGTAACGATCATCAAGAAGGCATATGGAAAAATTAACAAGTAAGTATTTCATATTCTTCATTCATAATTTATTGTATGTTATCATTTCTAATAATGTTATTTTCTAAAAACTATTGTCATTTTAAATTATAGGTGCTTAAAGTTAAGACACCAAGACAACAAGATAGTATTATTTGATGTAATGATGTGTACATTGTAGGTTATTTTGTGCCATTTTGGTTTTGATGTAATATACAATTTTTGGTTCCTAATGGAATTTTTGTTTTGATGTAATACAATTTTTGGTCTAATTAAATTCACAAATGGTTGTATTGTTGCTTCTGGTCTGATACAATTCAGAAATATTCAGGTTAAAAATTTGGGAATACTGTAAAATTGAAAAATATATATAAAAAACAAATAATATACAAAAGTTTTTAATTCAACCATTGTTATAAGCAGTGCGTAATCTAAAATAATAAAAGGCAAGAATGGCCTTGCTGGGAATCGAACCCAGGACTTATAAATTATTTCACAACAGTCATTTGCTTTAATCGTTGTTATAAGTAGAGCTCTACCTACCTTATAACCATGGTCACTCGCCTGTTGTAGAAACCAGCAAACATACAATCACACGCTACCTAACAACGGACGTGAAACCGTCATTATATGTGTTTCGCAACCGTCTTTATATGAGTTTTCCGTAGTAGTGCCAATACTGTTGGTCCATGTCAGTTGGCACAGGCTGTGTTGGCACCACACTCCATTTAATATGAAGAAGCTTAAGACAACACGGGAAGCATGTGTTCCATTACACGAAGCGTGTTTCCTGACATGCCACCCCCCCCCCCCCCCCCCCCCCCCCCCCGCGTTGTGTGATCCTGCCCATGTTGAGCTCAGTCCAGCTGCAAATTTTCAGTGTTTTGTAACGGTTTTCTGACTTTTGGTGTTCCAAACTGATCCATTAAAGTCCTAAATGCTTCCTACATGTACTAGCATGAAATTAGGGCTATTGATTATATTTTTATCTATAAGTAGGCTTGCAAATTATTGGATTAGGCACATCTTACCTTACTAAGTTTTCTCTTATTTCTAGTTCTAGTTCTAATTTTTTTGCTAGAATTTTTAGAGAACTTTTCGCTATCATTGTTCAACTAATCTTGCCTTTATTCAGGTTTATTTAATTTGTTATTGCTTTTATTTTGTTAAATTATGCATTTTATCCTTTTTATTTTTTATTTTGCAAAGTATCTCCTCATGAGTGAGTAGTCCTTTGGGACAAGGGGTCATGAGATCTATCTCATGATGAACCTCGATTGAGTCATACATAAATGAATAACGAGAATATTAAAAAGCAATTATTATTTTAGATACCAAGTTCTTAAATATATTCATGTCGTTTGTAAAATTTGGGGCAACTCAGATATCGATCATATACTGAAAGGGTATGAATTAGTATTCGAAAGCGGATTTCTAAACAATTGATTCCTAGGCGACGCTGAAAGTTTGTCTTGCTCTAGGTTGAGAAAGCCTTATAGCGATGCTAAATAAATGTTCTCAGATGAATGATTCAGACTAGCGAAAGAAAATAAGTTATATATCCAAGAGAGTACACACACTATGAAAGTAGGTGTTGTACAATTTTGTCTATTTTCTATAACTCGCTTTGTTTTTCTCATATTCGATTCGGAGAGTCAATTGGGTACACTGAGATAGATAATCATGTACCTCATGTCTTGTCTTTTATTTCTGTTAATTTTATTCATCAACACTGAAATCTCAATATTTCGATCGCATTAGCTTTACAACGCTAGAGTAAAAATCGATAATCAAACAACATCTTGATGTGGTTTGATATCTTTTGTACTACTTTGCATTGTCGTGCACTTGCGGCTTGCATTAGAAGACTAATTGGTTCTCTTCACTTTTCATTGTTTGGTTGGAAGTTAGCCCGAAGCTTCATTTTTTTTCCTTGTATAATGGGGTTCGAGAGTTAAACTTACTAAAAACTCTTAAGATTTACTAGATATCCAAAGATCAAATCTTAGGGATAAGACTAAGTCTTCTTGACTTTTGTTTTCCATCTCTAATTTCTAAAAACGTTTTCAAAAATATTTTAAACTCTGAAAATAATTGTAAACGTTTTCAAACCCAAGTTTTTTTTTAAACTCACGGTTCACCCCCTTCTTGTGTGTGGAGTCACATGTTCAACAACAAGGACAAGTCATACTTTGTATTTGATGAGATATGCAAAACAAAATTAAAATGAAAGAAAAAAATAAAGATTTTGAAGATAAAAGTTATCATGGTGGAGAATTTGAAAATGAAAATTTTGAAATATTTTGTGAAAAAATGGTATTCTTTGTGATTTTTCTTGTCCTAGAACTCCACAACAAAATGGATTGTAGGAAGAAAACATAGATTTATTCAAGAGATGGCTAGGATCATGCTCAATGATCAAAGGTTGCAAAATATTTTTGATGTTCAAAATATGATTTATATTAGACCTATTTTAAACAAGACTTCTTATGAATTGCTTAAAAAAAATAAAACTAAACATTGCATATTTTATCGGTTTAGATGTACATTGTACATTTAAACCCAATTGATTACCTAAAGAAATTTTATACAACTGCACAAAAGTGTAAGCTCTTGGGATAATATGAAACATCTAATACATACAAAGTATTTAACAAACAAACCTTAAGTATTTAGGAATAAAAATCCACATAAGGTTCAATGACAAAGAGCCTGACAATGATAAGTTAGATCTAGTTGAGCTATTTTAAACCAAGAGATTGTGGAAAAGCCTCAATCATTTCTAGTTGCACACAAATTGAAACAACCTCTAATAACACAAAAGACATTACACTAGTGGTGAGGAAGCACCATGCGAACCAACCTTCAAGTACATGTCATCACACCCAGAAGATTAAATCATTGGAAACAAAAACAACCCTCGAAGGACCAGTTTTTCATTCAAAAATGAAGTCTCCTTATTTGGATTACTCTAAATGGTTAAACCAGTATTTGTAAATGAATCTCTAGGATATGATGGTTTGATAATGGCCATGCAAGAAGAACTCAACCCATTCCAAAGGAATAAGGTTTGGGATCTAGTTCCTCGACCATAAGAAAAGCTTGTCATTAGAACTAAATGGGTTTTTAAAAACAAGCTTGATGAGAAAGTGGTACGGTAAGAAACATATCTAGACTAGTAGTTAAAGGCTACAATAAGCAAAGTCGTATCGACTACACTAAAACCTTTTCACCTATAAATATGTTAGAAGCAATCAAATTATTATTATCATTGTTTGTTAACCATGATATTGCCTTATATCAAATGGATGTATAATTGCATTCTTTAGTGGCTATATTAGCGAAGAAGTGTATGTCAAACAACCTCACAGGTTTTAAGATTTCAAACACCTAAAACATGTGTACAAATAGAAAAAATCCATTGTGTGGTCCCAAACAAGCCCGTAGAGCTTGGTATGGCAGACCCAGTAACTTTCTAATTGAAAATGGGTTTTCATGAGGCCAAGTTAAAAATGTATTATTCAATAATATAACAAGAATGAACTTTTGATAGCACATATATATGTTGATGATATAATTTTTGGTTATAATAATGTTAATCTTGGTCAAGAGTTTGATATGATTATTGAGTTTGAATTTAAAATGAGCATGATGGGATCATTGAAGTTCTTTGAGCATTTAAATCAACCAAAGCACAAATGGAGTATACATTAAAAATAACAACTACACAAAAGAGCTTATAAAAAAGTTTAACATGGTCGAATTTAAGCATATGTCAACTCCAATGCACCCTATTGACACCCTAGGAAAAGATGAAAGCAACACTAAGGTAGACCAAAAGGTATAATGAGAAAACAAATAATTACAAGCTAGTTGGGTTTTATGGTGTTGAATATTCTAGAGACATAATATAAAGAAAAATTACTAATTGAAGCTTCCAATTTATTGGTGACAATTGCATATGATGGGCAAGTAAAAGGCATTAGACAATTGTGTTGCTCGTAACATACTCCTAATACATATCAATTGCAAGTTGTAACACTCAATTTCTCTAGATGAAGCGTCAACTTGAAGATTTATCAAATAAAAGAAGGTAAGACTCATATCTATTGTGATGATAATTTTCCCAGTTACTTATCTAAGAATCCAATTTTGAACTCTAGATCAAAACATATAGAGATTAAATATAACTTCATTAGAGATTAAAAATTACATATCTAAGAATCCTATTTTTCACTCCAAAGGAAAACATATTAAGATTAAACATCACTTCACTAGCGACTATGTTCAGAAACGGATTTTAGATATAAAATATGTTGATACAGAACAACAATGGGCTCATATTTATTAAAAAAATAATAGATGAGGATAAATTTAGTTTCATAAAGGATAACTTAAATATTCTTTATCTAAAATACTGATGTTTAAAATCTTGTGACATCAAACTAGAAATGATACTTTTGATGAAAGGATTCTACAACTTGTACTATTGCGCATTGTGTTAGCCTACAAGAATCATATGTGCACTCTTATTTTCAAGATTCTTCCTTCATTGATTTGGAAAGTGTCAAAAACACAAGGATATCAAGTTTCTCAAGTTCTTAACAAATGGAGTCTTGTTTGACTAAATTTCTACAAGAGCCTTGTTTAAACTATTTACGGACATCTATGAAAGTGCAGTCATGTTATCGTATGGTATAGTTTTCTATGTTTTGATGTTTTTGTCAATTAGAGTGTATATGAAATTGTTTGTTTGCTTATTTGTAATTTTCTTGTTATTCAAATATTCACATTATTGTATTTCATTCACAGTTTGAGTTGTATTATGTTCGCTTGGGCTATTTAGCATTAAACCATTAAGACCCTTCATTATTCAATAAAATTAGAGTGTTGATCCATGATCGTGTTCCTTTTTTAGCCTAGCAAATTGCTTTTTTTTTCATTTCATCAGGTTTTGCTTGAATCACAAGTTAGAACACTTAGATCAAAGTGTGAAGTCATTTGATTCAAATCAAGTGTTATGTATGACTCAAATCACAGACATTGTGAAAATTGGAATTTTCCTCTAGACGATTTGGCTCGAATCTTAAAATTAACTTGACTTGAAGCACAACCTAATATGACTCGAATCATGTTGTGTAAACTTGACTCGAATCATAACTCTCCATGAAAGCTAGGATTGGGCTGTGCCTAATTTGACTTGAATAATGAGTTGAACTTGACTCGAATCACAACACCTTGTAACTCGAATCATGATTTCTTCTTGACTCGAATCATAGCATCATAAACCCAATTTCCACCTTAGATTTAAACAGTTGTTTCTTTGATCTAATAACATGACGGTATAATAATCTGGGTAAAAGCCATAGAGACAAAATTTCAATTTCTCTTCTCTTCTCTAGTGTGTCTATTCCTAGCACCTTTGAATCTTTCTCTTGTTTTCTAAAACAACTTCTTGAGTGTTAATTCATGTCAGAGTCACTTCCTTTTGTTACACATTGTTCTTGTATAATTTCTTGTTGTTAGAGGAAAATTAGAGAGAGTGATTTGATCAATCTTGTAGTGATTCATAGTTGATCAAGCTCATGATATCCATCAAGAACCAAAACCCATTTATCCAGAAATTAGAGTGAACCTTTGTGTGTGTTCTTCTTTCACCTACTTCTAATTCCTTGATTAACACTTTGTGAATTAGAGAGTGTGTGAGATTCCTTTGGCGCTGTTCATCATCTTCATCCTTAGTCATTTTCTATTGTCGTAGACCTTTATCTCTAAAGATTGAGTGTTTGAGGGGGACTAGTTCTACATTAGGGTATCTAATGTTTTACTATGAAGTTTGCTATTTTTAACAGGTGCAAATATAATTTCTTGAATGCAGTTTGGTCTTTATTTGTATCTATCAAGAAGAAAGTTTCATTTTACTCCATTGAAGACTTTGGCAAAGTCAATAACATATTATTCATAAGGCGGAGTTATAAGCCATCAAACTTCAGTAACATTGTGGAAAGATTGTTCGTAGACAAAGCTATGAGTCATCCAATCAAAACATAGCTAATGGAAAATGCTCAGATAAGAAATCAGTGGGATCAGGTGGATTGCCACACACGAATACATAGAGCAGGTTATTGGATAAAGATCTTTAGGAATCTTGTTTTTGTTAGCAATTTGGGTGTCTGCATCAACAGAGAGAATTATCGTGTGATATTTCGTTGTAATCAAAATGCTTGTATCAAACTTTTCAAAGTAGTGGAAGATCGTGATTATTTTCCGATGGTTTTAACACCATTGAAGAGTGGCGTAGGCAAATTAAAGACAAACATCAAACCACTATATATCTCGGTGTATCTTTTCTCTCTTCCATTACCTCCTTTAATTTTTCAGCATTCTCTAATATTGCTATTCCATTAATGTATTATTGCATAGGTTGTATGACATTCATATTAGACTGTGCTTATAGAGATTTAATATGTAAGATTAAGTTTATGATACGTCAATCTTATTGGATCATTGTTAATCCAATTATGCCTTGAATGAGTATTTAAGTAAAGTTTTTTAAATCGCTTTGTCTAAAGCGGCTTTGGTTATCTTGTAATTGACTTGGATTATAAGTAATTAAGTCATTAGTGATATCTTGTAATAATTCATTTGATTTAATTCATTGGGATGCTTTCAATCTCTCTTCGTGTTATGTTTTGCTTCTGCGTATCTTAACATCTGTGATTTCCTTTATAGGACCTAAAGTGGTTTTGAAATTGTCTTTTTGGGTATAGGTCTATTCAACCCCTCCCCCCCATTGGCCTATTTGTATCCATATTCTCACCCAACTATTGGTATCAGAGCCGAGTCTTTTATCAAAGTTTCGTGACTCCAAAAGTTAAGGATATGGTTCCTTCGATCCTAGAAGAGTTTTTTTATCTGTTTGGACGCTTTTACAATTCAATGAATTCTAAAAATGTTACATTATTTCCTAATGTTTAATCATTCATTGCATTCATTACATAGATTAACTTAAAGTAAAACCTTACTAGTGTATTATTCAAACATCAATTGTATTTAAGATATTCTAAAAGTTTTTATTCATCTAGGATTGAACTAGCAACATTTTGAGATATGTGCAGTGTAACTAGAAACTTGACAGTATGTCTCAAAGTTTTAATTTGTTGATTGATCTTACTTAAAGATGGATGTGCATTTATATAACAGCATGTTTGAAGTTTTTGAGAGATAAAAGAAAGAAGAAAAAAGCATCTTCTAGTGACCTATTCTTCCAAGGTTATCGTAAAAAGAATATGAAGCCAGTTCATGACATTTGGCATTGTTCTCTGAAGTTTCAACAATTATAACAGATTCAAGGTTTACAAGGTGTTCCTTGAAGTTCTAACAATCATCAAAGATTTGAATAAGTTATTTGGGATTGACAAGATGTGTCAATAAATTATAATTGAAACAATCATAATACAAGTTCATCTGAAGCCTTATGAAGGAGAGTTTGATAGTATTATTTAGACATGTAAGAGGAGTTGTATCTAATTTGTGTATGATTGATCATATTTCATCTTATGATATTCTTGTTGTTGATTGCTAATTGTATTTGTGTCCATAAAATTAAGCCTAGATAGTCTAAATTGGTGTGATTGTTCCAACACTCCTTTGTTTCTTTTTTAGTATACATGGTTGTAATTATTTATCTACTTAGATATGTTGTCTATTTGAAATGGGTATGTGTATGTGATATGTTTGTGCATCTTATGCCTTAATCATTCAATCATTTCATGCATTGATTTAATTTTATTTCATTCGTTTATTGTATCTATATGTGCATCATTTATCCATTCATGCATCACAATTTATTTCTAGCATTAAATACTATTTTGGAATTTACATCAAAGTTATTTAACACTAAAATCATCATTAAAAAATTTTCCACTTCAATAAAACATTCATTCATGCATTAAAATTTTCTTTGATATTTTTCAAAAATTAAATTCAAGATTCGGATTAACATTACAACATGATTCGAATCACAAGTTTGTAATTTGTTGAGTTTTGGGTCGGTTCATTTTGACTCGAGTTAAGACTTGCACGTGATTCGAGTCAAAGTGCTTTTCACTAAACTCATGATTCGAATTAGAGTTACAACTTGATTCGAATCACAAACCAAAAGTCACGTTATTTTTTAATTTCTTCAAATTTTCATTTCAGTTCTCATTTTTAATTTCATTTCAAAACCTCTCATCTCACTAAAACCTTTTTCTCTGAAAATATTCATATCACTTATTCATCATCAATCATCATAAGCATTCATCTCATATCATCTTCATCACTCACAATCATCACCATCAAACCCATTATTCTCTTCAAACCTCATCACAATGACATCAACCTTCCCGCAAAAGAACTTATCTGAGAAGCAAAAAGGGAAAAGGATTGTTTCATCATCAAGTCAATCACCTTTTCCTATTCCAAAGAAAGCCAGAAGCAAAATGCAAGCAAGCAAATCTCATTTGATGCAAGAATCTCCTAAAAGGCAAGTAAGCAATCTACTCAAAACCAAGCTATCTCTGTTATTTACCACAAAGTAAAACATATGTTGCTTGAAGAAAATTTGAATTTGTACTCTAAGAAGTTTTTGAGAAAACCATCTATTGATAAAATTACTGAAGTTTATTTGAGGGTGAAATTCCTTCAACCTTTTGCCAAGCATGATTTACTGAAGTTCACCTGATTATGATAGGATTTCCTTTGTACATTATATTTCTAGGTTGGTATTTAATCATCTTGGCATGGAAAATTTCCAAATTAGCCAAGTTAAGTTTTATATGTGGATTCTACACTGGATTATTGTCTAAGTTTCATCACTCACAATTCCTCATTAAAAGAATGTTTCATTGCATGGAGAATCCACATAGGTACTTGTTTTTCACATCCTTTATTCATCTGATTTTGGAGCTCAATGACATTGTACACGAGGAAGATGATCCATCGGAAGCTCCAAAGATTCTGGAGGAGTCTGGGGTTTCTATAATTAGGTATTACCATGATAAAGACGATGTCTATTACTATTTGGAGAAATCAGGCAGGAAAGTTTATGATGATTAGATTGCGGAGCTAGAGAAGAGTTCCACTGATGAGGCTGGTTCATCTTATGTTGGAGCTTACTTTGATGAGTTTTTTTGGGAAAATCATGATAGATAATCAAGTTTGAGAAGACTGGATCATATGTCACATTGAAGTTATATCCAAGGAAGCTAAAAATGGTCGGAGAAGATAAGGAAGAGATCAATGCCGAGATGAAAGCAAGTGAAGCTCGAGTCCTAATTGAAGTTGTAACACCCCAATTTTTCATTTAATTATTTTAATTGAGTTTCAAATGCTTTATTTTGTTTTATTTGAGTGTTAGAGTATTTTATTTGATTTAATTAGTATTTTTGGGAAATATTGGAGTGTTGGTAGGATTATTAGAATTATTAGAATTTTTAATTAAAATTTAAATAATAGAAATAACGAGATAACTAGTTTTGGGGAGGAAAATAGAAATGTAATGAAAATTAAGCAAGGAGGTGGGATTGGTGGGAAATAAGGGAAATAAAGAGAATTAATAAAAAAAATGAGTTTTTTATTTAAAAAGGAGAGTTGGGAGATATTTGAGTCAGTACGTGTTTTGGATGGAAAAGATGCAGAATAGAGAGAAATCTTGAAGAAGCTTTTGGAAGGAATAAAGAGGAAACCTCATAGTCAAAGCTCCATCTTTGCTGCAAAATCGAGGTAAGGGAAATTATTCATGTATGAATGTTTAAGAAAATGGATAGTGAGAGTGCCTTATCCTTCTGCCTTCTTTTCTTCTTTTTTCTCTATGATTATGTATGTGGCCAAAGAAGGTTTGGGAAAAACCTTCTAAGACGGTTGTTATGTTAATGTTTTTCTTTTTGTACTTGATCGATTTTTGAGTTTGATTTGATAATTAGTGTAGATGCCTCTTGATAAGTCAAGAGTATGAATATGTGATTTTTGTTGATTTCTAGTATCCATGATTGATGTAACGCCCTAAACTCCACATACTATTTTAATGCATAATTTAATAAAATTGCAACCACAAAGGGTGTCACTCACATCAAACATATCGTTGATTTCTTCTCTCATTTGCTTTTATCAATTGACCCGAGTATTGTACGAATGAGACAGTTTGACTCTAGAGTGCGACGCATATGTGAGACTCAAAGACAAAGATGTGCTATGTGAGAATGATGAATGATATGCAAAGAATGTTATATTTTATAGTTTTTTTGTTTTCAAAAGAACTGTTAACAATTATATTGCAAATATCATACAGCGAGGGAGACCCTTTTATTGAACTTTAAAGATTGTAGTATTTTACAAAGAAAAGTATAGTATTTTACAAAGTGCGAGAAGAAAAATTAGGCCTATGGATCCTAAGTTCTCTCTGAAGAGAGCTCAGATGCTGGTTCCTAAACTTTTATTTTCTTTGATTGGGCTCCTTCAGCTGTTGTCAGGTCGACGACTCTCTGCCAAGTGAAAGGAGTGAGAAAATTCCTTCGTTTCTCCTGATTTTCCATAGCATGTTGCTCTAATATCTCAATCAGAGCATCCTTTTCCTTTAGTAGTTCCTGAATCTTGGTACATTCCAAATTAAGGATTTGGTATTTGTTCTTCCAAGAGTTCTTCTCACGTTGTACTTTGTTCAGAGCGACCTGGAGTTTTTCTGCATCAGACATGAAATAAAGGATAGATTCCTTTAAGGAAAAAACTTCTTGACGAGGGTAAGATGTCCTTAGTTTGATAGCCATAGTTTGTACCCAGTGGAGATAAGGTTTTACAGAGGAACAATTTGGTCTCCCCAGGGACTCTCTCCCTTTCCTATGAATATGTTGCCAGGCATGCACTATTTCTTTCTTTAGTGCCCTGTCATTTTCTCCTTCCTTGAAGAAAAGACCTTCCAGATGAGCATTATGTGGGATATTCTTCATCGGGTATCCGAGTTGACGGCGAGCTAGAATTGGATGATAGTTGATTCCTCCTTTAGTACCAATGAGGGGTACATTGGGGAAATTTCCACATTTGTCAATGATTTTTATCCCTTCGTAAATCCGATTATACCAATCTATATCTATATTGGTGAGAGACACAATCTTTCGCGACCATCGTAGATTACTCTTCTGATCCCAAAAAGTAGCAGACTTGGGCAAGTGGGAAATAAACCATTTGTAGAGTAATGGTACACAACATATGATCATCCCTCCACTGTATAAATTCCTTAAGTGTACAGAATGATAAGCATTCGTGAGCAAGGTTGGTACTGGGTTTCCAACAAGAATATCTTAACAACTTTGGTGTCGACAAAGTTGTCGATGTTGGGAAAGAGGAATAACCCATATGTGAGCAGAACAAAGGCATCCTCGAAAGCGGTTACATGTCCTATATTGGCAAAGTATAGAGCTTTCTCCATCAGGAATTTAGCTGGTAAACCCTGGATTCCTCCTTTGGTGATCATGTGAGTCTTAACTTCCGACTCATCCAAAGAGATTGCTCTTGCAATGGCTTGATCCTTTGGAATTTCTTCCAGTTTGAAAAATGGATCTCGATCAATGATAGGTAAATCAATCAGGTGGGAGTATTCTTCCAGTTTTGGTGTGAGCTAATAATCAGGGAATGTGAAGCAGTGGTAAACTGGATCGTAGAACTGAATCAGCGTAGACAGGATCCCTTCAACCATGTTGATCTTTAGAAGAGACAACAGTCCTTCGTGCTTAGCTCTGAAAGCCTCGGGATTAGTAATCATCCTTCCCAATTTCCTTTGGTCTTCCAGTTTTGGGACCTTGAAGGTATACTTGTGCGTTTTTCTTCTTCCAAAATCCATAACGCAACCTCTCTCTGATATTTGCAATTATTGTTTTAGTTCTTTTAGAAAAGATTTTTCTTGTTTTGAAAAAGGTTTATTAATGAACGCATGAATGCAGCAAACAAAAACACTTGAAAACATGGGTTTAGGGGTTCATCGTCACGAGCATGGAGCCATGGATCTACCCATCCCCAAAGGTGTGTACTAATTGGTCAATTTTTGAACCTGTAGAACAGGTTCTATCAGAGGTTCCCAAAATCATTGACCCCTCTTAGGGATATTAACAGCAACCCGATTGACTCAAGGGAGCTGTAATATCCTAAAATGAATCTCCTTTGAATGTAATATCGCGTGTCAACTATTCCAGATAGTCACCGAACTACCTAATGGTTTAATGGTTAAGTGTCTACTAAATCCTCAGTGTCATGCGTACCACACTAGGAAAACTATGCTTTCACGACGTGGTCGTTCAACATTAGCAAGTCCACACGGGTACCTCGACTGATTTGGTGGACTGCCAGGTTAAATTGGCCGGGAATCTCACCCTATAAGCCTCCCTGAAGACGCCACCACTTATTTTAATGTTCTCTCAAACTATCCACACGCGTATCAATCACATTCCCTGTTAACAGTAATTTAAACATGGGTATCAAGTAATATGACAGTAAATGATATATATATATATATATATATATATATATATATATATATATATATATATATATATATATATATATAGCAGAAATCTGAGAAAGCAAATAAATAAATAGAGAAATGAATGCAAAGCAAAGCCTATACCTCTTAGGAACTCTAATCCTAAAACTCCCCAACTGAGTTGCCATTTTTCTGTAGTGTGTGATTTTTGTTGGTGACGCGGCCACCTTACCGCAATATTGGAATTTGGGTGCTACTTTCTGATTTCTTATTTATCCTATGAAGCTGGAAAGGAAATGGAAGATATCTAAAACTAACCTTGAATGCAAATGTTTTTTTTTAACAAATGCTAAGAGATTGGGGATCGTGGTCGGGTTATATAAAGGGAAGCTATTAACACCCATTGTATATATGGTTATCCATAGGAACTTTTTATTGAATTTTTCTCTATTGATTTGAATTGCTTTCTTATGTTTATCTGCTCTGGCTTGGGAAAGTTTCTCCTTTGGGAGAATTGAGAGACTGTTTTTGTGGTTTTTGGTTTTTCTATTGTTTTTGGTAAGGTATTGGACCTAAAGTTTTTGATTTGTGTGCTCGCTAAGATTTCGCAATCTTAAGCCTACGTATTCCCGTAAAGAGATTTGGGAAATCAGAGCAATCGTAGTTCCTCCTATTTCTATGGGAGGAAAGATGTTTGGTGTCTTGTTTAAAGCCCAAGATTGAAGCTAACTGAGTATTTGTGTCTTGTTCAAAGCCCAAGATTGAAGCTAAAGGGTGACTGAGAGAGAATTTGTCATCTCTAAAGGGAGAATATCTCACCTATTCATCACAAAGGTTGAGAAATTGATTATAAGGGAAATTACTTTAACTGGGATGTATGGAATCCAGCAATGCCATAATTTCCTTTATAAGGGTGATGTCATGAAGGAAGAAAGCTTTAACTCAATGTAGAGCAATGCCACTTTTTCCTTATGAATCTTTCATACTAAGAGAAGGACATTGGCTTGGATGTTAGGGATCCAGAGGTTTGCCACTTATAGCTGTTAGATTGTAAGTTCCTGGATTGGCTGGAATTTTGGTAAAACAACAAGGTGTTCAATGCTGATGTCATGGTGTTGATGTTGCAGCATTGAGTCTTAGTACTGGGCTGTACTAAGTTGTGAAGGTTAACTATGTTTGATGTCATGGGCTTGATGTCATAACATTGCACTTAACACTGGGCTGTGTTAAGGTTGCTAGTTGCTGAAGTGGATTTCTGATGTCACATAGGTGATGTTGTAACATCAGACCTGCAGAACTGAAGCTAATGACAACATGGGCTTGTTGTTATTAGGGTCGCGTATTAGCTGGAATTGTGGAGAGTGTTGACTCGTTGGATGAGAATATCTTGGGCTAGATATTTTCTGTTACATGGGAGATTTGATTGCAGGTTTGTTGGAGAATTAAAAGGTGGAAGATTTAAAAAGATTTTGGGGATAAAATCTGTTTTAAAAGATTCAGTTTTTAATTAACAAATCTGATCAAATATTGTGACAAATCCAATCCAAATTCAAGGAGCTATATAAAGCGCACAAGACCAAGGAAGAAGGTACAGAAAACAGATTGAAGATCAAGAGCTGGAGGCTTAGAGTCTAGGGTTTGTTTAGAGTACTTGTAATCACACTATTCTAGGTTGAATAGGTGTTGAATTTTCTGTCCTCTCTAGAAGCTGTGAAGCAATAGAGAGTTGTTGATTGATCGAAGCTAGGAAGCAAGATCAAGGGATCTCAAAGAGGTTGTTCTTTGAGTGTTTTAGGGGATTGAGTAGTGTTCTCATATCTAAGTGGTTTCTTAGGTAGAAAGTCACTAGTAGAGTATAAGTTTAGGAGATTGTCAACTGGTGTGTTGAGTCTGTAAATTATATCTACAAGTAGTGAATTTCATCCCTGGCTTGGTAGTCCCCAGACATAGGTAGTTAGACCGAACTGGGTGAACAATTCCTTGTGTTTTTCTGTTGCTTATTCTGTCCATTATTTCAGAGTGTGTTGTTGTGACATCGCACCTTAACATCACACGTCTGGTACCAGAATTTCAATTGGTATCAGAGCAGGCATCCTGTCTGTCTCTGGGTGAGATCTAGGGAAGTTACTTTCTGGTGAAAGATGGACAAAGAGGTTGGAGGATTTGTCAACAGACCCCCTATATTGGATGGCTCAAACTATGAGTATTGGAAGCCTAGAATGACTACCTTTTTAAAGTCATTAGACAGTAGAGCTTGGAAGGCTGTCATTAAAGAGTGGGAAGCTCCTGTTGTGTGTGAAAAAGATGATGCTGGCAAGGATAAAGAAGGCACCTCTAAGCGAAAGCCTGAAGAAGAATGGTCCAAGGAAGAAGATGAGCTTGCCCTTGGGAATTCAAAAGCCCTAAATGCTATCTTCAATGGGGTTGACAAGAACATATTCAGGCTGATCAACTCATGTGAAACTGCTAAGGCTGCTTGGGATATTTTGAAGGCTACTCATGAAGGTACATCTAGAGTGAAGATGTCAAGACTTCAGCTTTTAACATCTAAGTTTGAAAGCTTGAAGATGAAGGAAGAGGAAATTATTCATGACTTCCACATGAGTGTTCTTGAGCTGTCAAATGCATCCAGTGCTCTTGGTGAGAAGATGACAGAAGAGAAGCTGGTAAGAAAGATTCTTAGGTCCCTCCCTAAGAAGTATAAGATGAAGGTAACAGCCATTGAAGAATCTCAAGACATCAGCAAGATGAGAGTTGATGAGCTTATTGGATCTCTTCAAACATTTGAACTTGGGCTGAATGAGGAAGAACCAGAAAAGAAGCCCAAGAGTATAGCCTTAGTCTCCACTCCTGCAGCAGCTAAAGATGATGAGTCCCAGGAGGATCTGCCTCAGGCTATAGTTATGTTGGGAAGGCAATTCAACAAAGTGTTCAAGAAGATGAACTATAACTACAGGCCTAATGTCAAGAACATCTCCTCTGACATCAGCAAGTCAAAAGAGAAAGATGAAGAGAAGACTGTCCAAGATAAAGGTGTTCAGTGCTTTGAATTTGAAGGGTATGGACATGTCAAGAAAGAGTGTCCCACATTCTTGAAGAAGTAGAATAAGGGCTTGACAATTTCCTGGTCTGACTCTGACAGTGAAAGTGAAAGTGAGTCAGCAAAGCATGTTACAGCTTTGACAGGAATTGTTGAATCTGATGATGATAGTGATGGAGAAGTCACTTATGATGAGCTAGCTTCAACCTACAGAGAGCTGTGTTTTAAGAGTGCTGAAGCCTGTCAAGAAAACAAGTGCCACAAGCAACAGATAGCTCAGCTTGAGGATGATAAAGCTGAATTGGAGAAAGAAGTCCTATGTGTCAAAGCTCATCTTGAGCATATGACTAAAACTGTTAGAATGTTGAACAGTGGTACAGCCACTCTTGACAAGATACTCCAGTCAGAAAAAGTTGCTGGAGACAAAGCTGGGATCGGATATGTGGCCGAAGACAAAGGTACCTCAGAAGCAAGTACTTCAGGTCTAAAGAAGGAAGAGTCACAAACTGTGCCTCAACATCAGCCAAAGAGGCAGAATCTTACTCCCAAGGAAGCTGATGTTTCACAACCTAAGAAGATTGAGAAGAAGACTGGTCATAATCAGAAGAGAAAGCAGCCTTAAGGTGCTAGACAGTATATGGCCCCCCAATATCATAGGAGCATGGAAGCTGCAAGGGTCAAGCAGACCAGGTCACATCCGATGTCTCAACATCAGGAAAACTGGTATAGACCTGGCCTCAACAATGCTGTGCCATATAATTATGGAAGAAGGAAGCCTCATCACCATGGGAGACAGCCTAGAAGACAGCATCCTCAGTTCAAACAGCACGTGTCTCATCAGGTGTCTCAACATCAGGGGTATGGTTACACTAATGCTGTGTCTCATTATGGAAGGAGAAAGTCCCACCATCATGGAAGACAATCCAGGAAAAAGCATTCTCAGCTTCCTTATGGATACCAGCATAATAGAAGGCAGGCAAGCAATGTTAGGAGAAGACAACATTATGAGTGGCAGACACAGCTTTATCATCAAGGTGGGAGAAGGTTTAACCACTTCAGAGATGATAGAATCAGATGTTTCTATTGTGGAAGGTATGGACACATGCAGTACTCTTGTTACAAGCTGCATGGATACCCTCAGCCTCAAAACAGAGGGAGAAAGCACAAGCCCAAAGTTGTTAAACAATGGGTACCTAAGGAGAAGGGGAAGTGCTTATTGGCTCAGTTGTCTGACAAAGAAGCAGAAGAAGGAACTTGGTACTTTGACAGTGGATATTCTAACCACATGACTGGATCCAAGGAGTATTTGGTGGAGATCATGTCTGGGCATGCTAACAAGGTTGTCTTTGGTAATGGAGAAGAAGAAGTTGTAGAGGGAGTTGGAAGAGTGAAAAATCTTGATGGACTCACTCTTGATAGTGTGATGCTTATCCAAGGGTTGGATGCTAATCTGATCAGCATAAGTCAGCTATGTGATGAAGGGTACAAAGTCTGCTACTCAAAGGATGAGTGTCTGGTGACAAGTGAGAAGGATGAAGTGGTCATGAAAGGAGTCAGAACCAGAAACAATTGTTATTCTTGGATACCCATAAGGGTTAGCCCCACTGTGGATAACAAGACTAATGCTTTAACATTAGGTTGTGACATCAAGTATGAAGGGATACTGAAAAGTCAAACTGAGCTAATGAGCTCTAGGGTGAATCATTTTAAATTTTTAAAAGGAAAGGTTTCGTGGAGGGAAAACTTTAGTAATTGGAACCAAAATCAAGGGCCTTACCATATTAATATCACATCAAGACCTTCCAAAACCATCTCATCACAACGCCTCATCTTCCTAAATCTCAACAACATAGAGAGTTTTGTTCTAAACCTGGTCTGTTTCAAAGGAATGATGTCTTCCAAGAACTCTGAACCGGCACGAACTAGGGTTCCCTCCGAAAACGACCTAGGCAATGATGAACACGGTTCTGGTGCTCCTTCCGAGTCAGATAACCCTAAACCCTCCCCTACGAATAAAACTGAAGGCAGGACATCATCATCCCAAGCTGTTGAAGAGAAGTTTAATGTAGACTTGGAGTTGGAACAGCTTACCACCAAAATCCTGGAGAAGGGGATACGCGTAAAAGGCATTTCTGTCCCTCTAAGGCAAATGGCTGCTGAGAAGGTCGCCACTCAAGAGGACAAAGATCTTCAAAAGGATGAGGGTAAAGATCCTGATGTCAATGGTAATGTCAGAACATCATCCCCTAGGGAAGCTAGTCACAAGGGTAAAGAGAAGGATCAGGTCGAGGTCATTGAGATTGAGGACTCATCTAGTGATGAGAAAATTGGAAGAAGGAAGGACAAGAAAAGGGCCTCAGGTAAAGATTCTCCAAAATCGTGGAGCAAAGTTGACAAGGAGGGCAAAAAGAGGAGAATCAGTAAAGAGTCTGAGTCTGAGAGCGATGCTCAAGACATCGACCCAACTGATAATCAAGTGCAGAATCACTATGGAGCCATGTGGAATTATGTGCCTCAAAGAAAGATTGCACTGGAAAGAGAGGTAGCTGCAGAAGACACTGAAATTATTGACCTCATTGAGTGTGCTGGTCTGCGAAGGACTGTGACGGGGTTGACCAATTGTTATGATGGGCTGGTCAGAGAATTCATAGATAATATCTCTGAATCTATAAACAACAACAAGAGTCGAGCCTTCAGAAGAGTTACCATCAGAGGCAAATGTGTATGGTTCTCTCCTAAAGTGATCAATGGCTACTTAGGAAGAAGTGAGGAAGAATGTGAAGAATTGGAAGTCTCCAACAATGTGATATGTAAAGAAATCACTGGTGGTCAGGTAAAAGTTTGGCCAGAAGATGGAAAGCTGCAAACCAGGTTGTTGAGTGTCAAATATGCCATTCTGCACAGAATTGGTGCTGTCAACTGGGTTCCTACTGGGCACAAGACCACAATTTCGGTTGAATTGGGGAAGATAATCTATGTTGTAGGGACAAAGCAAAGAATTGACTATGGATCCTACATCTTTGATTACACTGTTAAGCATGCTGCTACTATGAAGATACCAATTGCTTTTCCCTCTCTCATTTGTGGGATTATCTTATCTCAACAGCCTGGAATTCTACAGCATTGGGATATAGCTTGCACAAGGAAGCCTGTCTTGTCAGTCCATTCCAAATTGTTTGAAGTGAAACATGTTTCTGACAATGTCAAGACATCTGCTTCAACATCACAACAGCAGCCAGCCAAGACAGGGTTAATTTCAGAACTGGAAGAGGCTTGCAAGGAGTTGGATGAAGTCATCAAAGTTAGTACTGAAAGGAAACAAAAATTTGAAAGACTTGTCATGACTCTGAAAATGGCAGCAAAGGAAGGTGGAGCAGTCAACACTAGCAAGGATGATGAAGGACCTGGTGATAAAGGAGAAAGTGAGGAGCTCAGCTCTGATGAAGACTAGCTTACTACCTTGCTGTTTTTGGTAGTTAGTAGTTTAGTTTTCTTGTTTTGTTGTTTTGCACTTAATGTGCTTGCCTGTGTAATTTGAATATTGTGCTGTTTTTTGTTGCACCTATTTTTGTTCTATGATTTGTTTTGCCTATTTGCTGACTGTGAGGCTAACAATGAGGGCTAGTTTAGGACTGACTTTATTGGGATAATTGTCTAATTATGGCTAAAAAGGGGGAGAGTTAAAAATTGCCATGAGGAGAAGAGTAGTTGCTGCTAAAAGAATAAAAATAAAAGGTGTTTAGTTGAAAAGTAATGATGCAGCTGTGGAGGGGGAGTATAGACAGCATAGTTGTGTGGAGCTACTAGTGAAGAATTCATAGCGATTGGAGAGTGCAGCAAAGCAGACATCAAGGGGGAGATGTGCTGCACATTGTGAGCTACTGAACAGCTGTGATGCTGGTTCAAGTTTTTGAGGGGGAGCACCAATTGGCTGTTGTCAATAATGAAGATGGTGCTGCAGCAGATCAAGTAATGAAGACTATATGAAGATTGTCAAACTGCTACAAGTTAAAGTTTCAAAATATTGAAGATATTCCGCTGCTGAAGTCTCTGAAGATGCAGAGATTGTTTTAGCCAAAATTAGCCAAAGGGGGAGATTGTAAGTTCCTGGATTGGCTGGAATTTTGGTAAAACAACAAGGTGTTCAATGCTGATGTCATGGTGTTGATGTTGCAGCATTGAGTCTTAGTACTGGGCTGTACTAAGTTGTGAAGGTTAACTATGTTTGATGTCATGGGCTTGATGTCATAACATTGCACTTAACACTGGGCTGTGTTAAGGTTGCTAGTTGCTGAAGTGGATGTCTGATGTCACATAGGTGATGCTGTAACATCAGACCTGCAGAACTGAAGCTAATGACAGCATGGGCTTGTTGTTATTAGGGTCGCGTATTAGCTAGAATTGTGGAGAGTGTTGACTCGTTGGATGAGAATATCTTGGGCTAGATATTTTCTGTTACATGGGAGATTTGATTGCAGGTTTGTTGGAGAATTAAAAGGTGGAAGATTTAAAAAGATTTTGGGGATAAAATCTGTTTTAAAAGATTCAGTTTTTAATTAACAAATCTGATCAAATATTGTGACAAATCCAATCCAAATTCAAGGAGCTATATAAAGCGCACAAGACCAAGGAAGAAGGTACAGAAAACAGATTGAAGATCAAGAGCTGGAGGCTTAGAGTCTAGGGTTTGTTTAGAGTACTTGTAATCACACTATTCTAGGTTGAATAGGTGTTGAATTTTCTGTCCTCTCTAGAAGCTGTGAAGCAATAGAGAGTTGTTGATTGATCGAAGCTAGGAAGCAAGATCAAGGGATCTCAAAGAGGTTGTTCTTTGAGTGTTTTAGGGGATTGAGTAGTGTTCTCATATCTAAGTGGTTTCTTAGGTAGAAAGTCACTAGTAGAGTATAAGTTTAGGAGATTGTCAACTGGTGTGTTGAGTCTATAAATTATATCTACAAGTAGTGAATTTCATCCCTGGCTTGGTAGCCCCCAGACGTAGGTAGTTAGACCGAACTGGGTGAACAATTCCTTGTGTTTTTCTGTTGCTTATTCTGTCCATTATTGCAGAGTGTGTTGTTGTGACATCGCACCTTAACATCACACGTCTGGTACCAGAATTTCATCGATGAAAGATGATTTTTAGCCAGGATAAGAGAAGGACTCTAACTTGGATTTTGAATCAACAAGTGTGCCACTTACAGTAATTATCTGGAAAGGTTTTGATTGTTTGTTTTGATATGTGATGTATAGAGGAAATGTCCTCCTGCAGAGTGGACTCATGGTCTCATCTGATAGAATGTTGATTTTTGTGTGCCTTGATCAAAGCCCAAGGTTGAAGCTAAAAGAAACTGACTCCACAGAGGAGGGTTTCATCTGTCTTGTACAAAGCCCAAGATTAGGACTAACTGACTCCACTAGGGGAAATTCTTATATGAAGCCTAAGAGAAGGATATCTCTTGCTGAGGATTTATGGAAATCCAGGAGCAGGTCCAAATGGGGAATCCAAAGGTTTTACTCTTTCTGGGGATCAAGGAAGAGTTGAGATATCAGATGTCATGAGGCTCTGATTCTCTTTGGGGATTTGTTGATAGTAAATTAACCCTGGCTGAGATTTCTTAAGATGAAAGCTTAAGCCTTGTTGGGGGGTCAGATGGGTGTAAAGTTAAGTTTGAAAACCTATGGAGGTTTTATCTCTGCTGGAGATTAGTATATTGATTAAATGGTCAGGGTTTTTCCTGTGTTTTTAGGACACTTGAGGGTTTCTGTGAGATCTAAGAGGAGATGATACTTTCCAAGTCTACTTGAATGAAGCCCAAGAGGAGGCTGAGACTTTCTAAGTCTCTTAAGAAATGATAGGTTTTAGTGTAGAGAGAGATCTTTGTGTCATGCCCAAGAGGAGGCTGTTGGTTTAAGGGATGAAGATCAACCCTAAAATAATTTGATGTTCTGGAATTTTTGACTCTCTTGAGAATTGAACTAATAGAGATGACTAATTTCTATCCTATGCCTTTAGGAGGCCTTTGGGTCCTTGTACTAAGCCCAAGAGGAGGCTGAGGAACTTCTAAAAAGCCTGATGGTCCTTGTACTAAGCCCAAGAGGAAGCTGGGGATGCTTTTAAGAAGCCTGTGGGTCATTGTACTAAACCCAAGAGGAGGTTGGGGATGCTTTTAAGAAGCTTGTGGGTCCAAGCCAAATAAAAGTTCAAGAAAGTTTTCACCGAGAATTAATCCTTTCTTTGCTGAACAGTTCTAGGGTTTGAAGAAATTCAAAAGAGGTTTCACCGGGAATTAATCCTTTCTGGGGAAATGACTTTCTTTTACACATATATTTCTAAATTTGACAGTCTTCAGAAAAGTTTCACCAGGAATAATTCCTTTCTATGTTCCATATTGTATAAGCCCAAGAGGAGGAAGACTATAGAGGGAATTTCCTATGAGGGACTAGTTTTGACTATGTTGTAAAGTAAACTCTGGTTTGACCTAAACATAGACCTAACTGTTGTTGGAAACTCTAAACAAGATATGCACAAGTATATATATAGACAATTATATTGATATATATATATATATATATATATATATATATATATATATATATATATATATAAAAGAAATATGCACTAAAAAAGATGTGGGGACTTACCTTCTGAGAAGAAGCCCAAGTGTATTGTGATCTGTAGTATTTGACAACAACTGTATGCTTGATTAAAGTTTCAATAAATTGAAGAAATTTTTGAGGAAACTTTGAATTTGAATTTGAATTAAGAAAAAGTTTGTTTGAAAGAATGTTTGGGGCTTATAACTCAAAGAGAGGCCCAGATGACTTATTTGAAAACATTGATTGCACTACGATACCGACAGATGTTGTGGGACTTATACTATAGCAGAGGCCCAAAAATTGTTTTTGTACAAAGGGGTTTGGGTCTTACACTCTATTAGAGGCCCAACAGTGTTTGTGAAGAAATAATAATGGGGCTTATACTCAAGGAGAGGCCCGAATGATTTATTTGAAAAGGCGACGATTGCACCGTGATTTTGAAAACCACAGAGGAACTTATACAATATCCGAGGCCCAAAAAATTTATGTACAAAGAAGGAATGGGTCTTACTCTCTATTAGAGGCCCAAAAGTTTATTTTTATACAAGAGATTGGGCTTACAGCTCAAAGAGATGCCCAGATGAAAAAACACCGATCGCACTGTTATTTTGAAAATCGTATCGGGACTTATACAATGACTGAAGCCCAAAATTTTGGTATTTATAAAGGAGATGGGTCTTACACTCTATTAGAGGCCCAAAAGTGTTTTCAATGAAGTTTGAAAATTTAAAATCAAGAGAAAAACCCTAATGTTAAATAAAAATATAAATTTTTAAAGAAAATTAAATAATAAATTATATAAAATATCAAATATATTCAAAAACAAGTTGTAAACTTTGAAAAATGTTTTGAAAAATCATGTTTAATCACATGAAAGCTTGAAATTCAGTTGAATTTGAAAAATCAAGATGGAAATTTCATTTAAAATGTTTAAAACAAATAAAAATGAAATTATTTACAAAAATTCCAACTATATTAAATAAATAATATAAATTTGATTTTTTTCAGAATAAAATATTTTAACATTTTTGTGAATTTAAAAAAAAACCAATAAAAATGATAAAAAAAATGAGAGAGAGAAATTAATTTTTGAAATCAATTAAGAAAATGACCTTAAATTCAAAAATTCAAAATATGGAGCCAACGGTCATCTTCAACCTCACGACCTCTCTCCATTTCTGTTTTGCAAAACCTCACATATCTCTCTCAATATGTAATGGTTTTGACTTTTGTAAACACAAAAGTTGTGTATTTTTGAACAAGGATTCCAATGATATAAATTAATTGCATTTATATTAAGTGTGGAGTGAGAAATCAAAGATGAACTCAAGAACCCTAATTTTTGCAAGAACACTATGAAATCCTATACACGATAGCTACAAAGCAATTGATTGAGGGGCAACACTCTACATAAGTGCAGAAACATGTTTGTAACTTGAAAACACATTTATGATGCATGGATCATAGAGTTTGAGAGTGTCAGGCTTACCTCTGCAAGAGAAAATCGAATCCTCCGTTGCAGGTATTACAGATGTTGTGTGATGATCTGGACAGCTTCCTTGGACCTCAAGTAATGTGCTTAAAAGCTTGGAATGGATTGAAACAACCTAGAACTTGTTATGGTACCCCAACTGCAACTAGGCCAAAAAGCTTGAGCAAATGGATGGTGACTTTGTGATTTTGGTGTTCCATATGTGTTATGAGGTTATGGATCACTTGTATATGACATATGTGAGGTGTTATGATGGTTGGTTTATGTAGAATTGCTCTCTATTTAAAAATTCGATAATGACTTGAAAGGGAAGCAAAATCTAGTATTTTAGTGTGATTGGAAGGAAAGCGTGAGTTATTATGCTTTGGTGTACTTGAATTGATCAGAAAGAACCTCTATTTATAGTAGAGCAACTTTGTTTTGGAAGCAATAGTGATTGGAGGCTGATCATGGCATGTAGCTTGTAGCCATTGACTTGGATAATCCAAAAGTGCCAAGTCAACTCTCTTATCTTGACTCCATTCAATTTTGCAGGTTTGAATGCTCAGAGTTTGGACTAGAATCTTGACTGGCTTGGAGTGTTATGGTCTGGTTCATGACACCTCAATGTATATCATTGATGTTACCTTGTCTAATTTGAATTCCAAGTTTCATGTCATGATGGTTTTCACATGCCAAGTTAAAATTCTTGCCTTCTTGATCAAGAACCAAGTGAGTCATCAGATGTTTTGTACTTTTTCAAAATGACAAAGTTGGAAAAATGGAAAAACTTGAGTGACAAAATCGTGTGGCACAAGTTTGGTTTTCATGCCTTTGTGTGGGCAGGGTGAAAAATGCCATTTTTGGAGGCTTATACCTCCTTGCTTAAGTTGAACCATGGGAGGCTCTTGTACTTTTTGGAAAGCCCCAATAACATAATTCAATTTTGATGTCCAACTTTTGTCTTGAATCATCTTAGATCATAATGAAAAATGGCCTCAAAGTTGATGAAAATGCAAAAAAGATTCTGTCCAAAATTTCACTAAGTGTTGGAAAAATGGTCATCTTCACATTTTTGTAATTTTGATCAATCCATAACTCAAAATCCATGAGGATTTAGAATATGATGTAGTTGACAATCTTGAAGTAAGTAATGAGAACTCTCATTTGAGCTTTGGATGGAAGAAAAAGGTTGTTTGGATCACAAGTTATGGTCTTGCAAAGTTGGGTATAAATCACTTTTTTTCATAACTTGGTGAAATTTCAAGTTTCATATGGTTGCCCCTTTTGTAAGTAACCCCACTTTTCTTGATTTTTCTTGATGGATGATGATCCAAACCATAAGTTAACATATTTTTTTACTCAAGGAAGCCTTGTTTGTCAAGATATTCAAAAAGTCAAACTTGATTTTTGGCACAGTTGACTTTTTGTCTGATGAACTTCAAACTTTGTGATCCTCTATGAAATCAAGTCCTTGACCTAATTAAAACCTAATGGATAGATTTCATAAGTGTTTTAGAGTGTCTTGAATCATGTCCCAAGGTTTGGGATCATGTCTTGGTCAAAAGTCAAAGGTACAATTGACTTTTCATCAGAAAACCCTAATTGGTCCAGATGAATTTGAATCCTTGTACTGCTTATGAACCAAGTTTTTTGAATCAATCCAATCTTGTAAATGGATCAATATGATGTATTAGAGGTCTTCAAAACACTTCTTGAGGTCTTGGCTTATGCCTTGCTCCAAAAGTCAACTTAGGGGTGAATTAGGTCAAGAATCCTAATTCCTGATTTTTAATTAAGGCATCCCCTGAGGCTATTTTGAACTTGTGATTGGGTCCGTGAGGTCCCTTTGACCTTCTTGGATCATGTTTTGAAGTAATGACTCATGCCCAGATGAAATTTTCTCTCTGGAGGCCTTGGTCGACCAAAACCCTAATTTGGTGACATTGATGATCTTGAGGCTTGATCCACTTGAAATGTTGCACTCTTGTGCTTGATTATTGATGTGGGAGACCTCTTGATCCTTCATGTATATTTGAGAGGCTTGACAAGTTAAGGATCATGTCCATTCTTGATTGATCCCTTGTCTGAATACTTTGAGAGGGCTCAAAACCCTAATTCTTGATTGTAGTGAATGCTCAACCATCTTTGAGAGGATTGATGAAGTATGAAGGTACATCCATATTGTGGTGATGATTTGCACAATGATGGGAAATCTTGTGGTCAAAATTTGGGGTATGACAGATGCCCCTATTTAATCTTCTTGGACGTGAAGGTGTGAATGGCGAAGACGTTCAGACATTCAAGGTAAAAGAGGATTAAATATCGGAATACCCGAAATTTTGACTGTGGTTATGAATGGTATCTATTGACTCATCCATCTTCTTTTGCTAATTAATGTTACTTAGAAAATGGTAAAACTTCCCCTCGATCCTAGTCTTCAGCCATGGAACTGGTCTCAGTTTCTTCTGAAATAAACTTCTCCTCGATCCTGGTTTTCAACCACAGAACTGGTCTTAGTTTCTTTTGAAATAAACTTCCCCTCGATCTTGGTTTTCTGCCACGGAACTGGTCTCATTTTCTTCTTGTCGAGTTCTTTTCTTGATAAGGAGTTATATCCGTTGTAGCGGTCTTCATCAAACTTCTTGCTGAGTTTTACTAGGGAGACGCCATTTGATGGAAAAGATTTGATGTCAGACTTGCTAGGGAAAACCATTTGTCTGAACTGCAGAGATGTGCAAACTTCTCTGTGGGAGATGCCATTTATCGACCCTACTAGGGAAAGTAAGTCTCTTGAGAGATTGCTTGTTGCTTGGTGGTGTTACATCATACTTCCCTTCAAGACCTTTTCGAAGAGACGCCATGTGATGTAATCTAATTTTGAGGCGCTGATGACTTCATTAAAAAAAAAATTGGGGAGAAACTGTCGTATTGCCAAGAGTATTTTGGTGGAGAGGCTTTCTCTGGGATTTCCTTTAATCCGGGAAAGCAAAATATCATGGTGAAGAGCGATGTTCCAAAGGTGTCTATCCGAATGACTTCTTGCCTTTCCGAGGTTCAAGTTATCAAAGTGGTTGAGGGTTGATTTCAATCTAGGAATAAACTGGAGAGAGATTGTTTAGGCGATACATTTTCTTGACGAGGAAAGAACTTAGACCAGGATTTTGTCCTATCTGACGCATAAAAGAGAATTGACAACTCTATCGGAGAGAAGACGTTTATCACTTGGGGGTGAAAATGACCAAAGTGATATTGATGCAACATATGTATGAATATGAATCAATTATGCATGATGTATGTATGTTTATGCTGACACAATAGACACGACATGCAGACTGGTGAGGAATACATCTGGATACTCGGCCACTTTGGGAGATGGGGTATCACTGGAGATTCTAAAAGTTGGACGTATACTCAGGAATAGAGATTCCTGCATCCGTTCTGATTTCTAGAGGTACAAACCTGCTAGGCATAGAAATTTGTTCTTGTTTTCCAGAGGTGAACCCTACTGGGGAGAAAAACCATCAATTGGTTTTCAAAGGTAAGAACTCCGCCGGGGATGATATATGGACCATTTCGTCTGAAATAGTTGACCCTTCATTCAGGGTGTACTGGTAAAAAGGAATACTTTGATTCTGTGTTTTGAAGTTCGATCACTACCAGAGAAGCAGTCGATATTCCCTTTTTTGCGCACATTAATCGAAAGGAAATTACCATCTTTGTTTTAAAAGTAAAACTTGAACTTCTCGTTTCGAAAAAAGTAAATTCATTTTTGTTTCAAGAATCGTTGATCATATTAAAAATGTCATTCAGTAAAGCAAAATAAATGAGAATTGTAAACAAAAGGCACACAGACTCTAATTTTTATTGATAGAATGGTAATCAGCCGAACACGTGATCCCATGGAGCATTACAAAGTTTAGAAAATGGTAATTTAAAGGAAAAGGGGCTACATTGAAACATAATGACCGCTATCCTTCCACCAACTTTGAATTCTGGACATTGTGAGCTTCTGTCGAAGATGACCTTGATAAGAGGTTTTCGCGACAGATGTCGTTTCCTTTGAGGAGTTAATCCTGTCGGATGTAGTTACTTGCCATGAATCCCAAAATTTTGCCTAGATTGCCCTTTGAGGTTCTCAATCCACCAGGATGACATTTGCTTATGTCTCTAATTTTTGCCTAGACCGCCCTTTCGGGTTTTCAATCCTCCGAGACATTTTATTTATTTATTTAGGTGAAGTATTTCTTGACTACATCGACATTCGTGGGGTAGGTAAAATCCTCTCCATCCATGGTTATGAGTCTCAAGGCACCGCCTGAGAAGGCTTTCTTAACTACATATGGGTCATCGTAGTTCGGAGTCCATTTGCCCATGGAATTAGTGAGAAATGATTGTATCTTCTTGAGCACGAGGTCTCCTTTCCTGAAGACACGGGGTCGGACCTTTTCTTCAAAGCTTTCTTCGTTCTTCGTTGATATAACTGACCATGACATAAAGCTGTCATTCTCTTTTCTTCGATTAGGTTTAGTTCATCGTGTCGGCTTTGACACCATTCAGATTTTGTTAGCTCAGCTTCCATCAATACCTTTATTGATGGTATCTCTACTTCTATGGGGAGCACTGCTTCCATGCCATATACTAGAGAGAAAGGGGTTGCCCCTATTGAAGTGCGGACAGACGTGCGATAACCATGAAGAGCAAATGGTAGCATCTCCTGCCAATCTTTGTAGGTTACAACCATCTTCTGAATGATCTTCTTGATATTCTTGTTAGCTGATTCTACAGCTCCATTCATTTTAGGTCAGTAGGGAGATGAGTTATGGTGTTTGATCTTGAACTCAGCACACAAATCTTTCATCATCTTGTTGTTTAAGTTAGATCCATTATCCATAATGATCTGGCTTGGAACACCATAACGGCAGATGAGATTGTTCTTGATGAATCGGACCACCACTTGTTGGGTTACATTGGTGTATGACACTGCTTCGACCTATTTGGTGAAGTAATAATGGCTACTAGGATGAACCGTTCGAAGCTTTGGGTTCAATTATGCCAATCATGTCGATTCCCCATATAGAGAAAGGCCATGGAGAAGAAAGAACTTTGAGATGCGTTGGTGGTACATGGATTTTGTCTGTGAATATTTGACACTTGTGACATCTCCTCATGTAGTTATAGCAATTGGATTCCATTGTCAGCCAATAATATCCTGCTCTCAGAATTTTTCTTGCCATTGTATGTCCATTGGCATGAGTGCCAAAGGATCCTTCATGAATCTCTTTCATTAACATGTTTGCTTCTTATCTATCTACTCATCTGAGCAAAACCATGTCGAAGTTTCTCTTATAGAGCGTATCATCGTTTAAGAAGAAGTTGCCAGCCAATCTTCTGAGAGTCTTCCTATCTTTTCTTGATGCCCCAGGTGGTTACTCTTGTCTTTGAAGGAAGCACCTGATATCATGATACCATGGTTTGGCATCTATGACTGCTTAAATCGCGAAGATGTAAGCGGGCCTTTCAAGTCGCATTATGTCAATCTTAGGTACGTCGTTCAATTGAATTACACTAATCATGGAGGATAGAGTGGCTAATGCATCAGCCTTGTGATTTTCTTCACGAGGGATATGATGAAACTCGATTCTGTTGAATAATGGTAACAACCTTCTCGCCTAGTCTTTGTAAGGAATCAATCATGATTGATATGTGTTCCACTCTCCTTTAATCTGATTGATAACCAGGGACGAGTCTCCGTACACATCCAAGTTCTTTATCCTTAATTCGATAGTTTCTTCGAGACCCATGATACAAGCTTCGTATTCGGCCTCATTGTTTGTGCATTTGAATGTTAATCTGGAAGTGAAAGGAATATGGGTACCCTGAGGTGTTACGATGATTGCCCCAATTCCATTTCCATAAGTGTTGACAGCCCCGTCGAATATTAGTACCCATTGGGAACCCGGTTCTGGCTCTTTGTTGGGTAGCGGTTCATCGCAATCTTTCATTTTTAAGTCCATCAAATCTTTTTCTGGGAAGTCAAACTCGACCGATTCCTGATTGTCAATCGGTTGATGAGCCAAATGATCGGCTAAAATACTTCCTTTGACGGCTTTCTGAGCGTGGTACTCAATGTCGTATTATAATAACAACATCTGCCAACGGGCAATCCTTCCTATAAGAGCAGGCTTTTCAAAGATGTACTTGATCGGGTCCATTTCAGAGATTAACCAAGTAGTGTGACAAATCATGTACTGGCGAAGACGTTTGGCTTCCCAAGCCAAAGCGCAACAAGTTTTCTCGAGCATAGTGTATCGAGTTTCACAGTCCGTGAACTTCTTGCTCAAGTAGTAAATGGCAGATTTTTTCTTTTTGTTTCATCTTGTTGGCCAAGTACACAACCCATGGAGTCTTCCAAGACTGTTATGAAGATGATCAGTGGTCTCCCTTCCACTGGAGGAGACAGAATCGGTGGATTCAGCAGATATTCTTTGATGATGTCGAAAGCCTTTTGGCATTCTTCTGTCCATACACAGCTTTGGTTCTTTCTGAGTAGTTTGAAAATCGGCGCGCATGTTACTGTCATGAGGGATATGAATCTTGAGATGTAATTCAGACGTCCCAAAAATCCTCTAACCTATTTTTCAGTCTTCGGCAAATGCATTTCTTGAATGGCCTTGACCTTGTCGGGATCGACCTCAATTCCTTTTTGGCTGACGATAAATCCCAAGAGTTTTCCTGAGCGAACACCGAATGTGCACTTATTGGGGTTCAAGCGGAGTTTGTATTTTCTCAGACCCTCGAATAATTTTGACAGGTGTGTCACATGCTCTTCTTCAGTTTAAATTTGGAAATTATGTCATCGACATACACTTCAATCTCTTTGTGCGTCATGTCGTGAAACAGAGTTGTCATGGCCCTTTGATAGGTTGTCCCCGTGTTCTTTAGACCGAACGACATTACCTTGTAACAAAAGGTGCCCCATGAGGTAATGAATGAAGTTTTCTCCATATCTTTTGGCGCTATTTTGATTTGATTATAGTTCGAGAATCCATCCATGAAGGAGAAGACTTTGAACTTTGATGTACTTCTACCAGCATGTCAATGTGCGGTAGGGGGAAGTCGTCCTTTGGACTTGCTCTGTTCAGATCCCTGTAGTCTACACACATTCTGACTTTTCCGTCCTTTTTCGGAACTGGCACTATGTTGGCTAACCATTGAGGATATTCTGCGGTGGCGAGAAAACCTACGTCGATTTGCTTCTGCAGTTCCTCCTTAATCTTGATGATCATATCTAGATGAGTCATTCTCAGTCTTTGTTTTACTGGAGGACACTCTGGTTTTAGTGGTAAGTGCACTTCCGAAACGCATCAGCGTTTTTTAAAAAATTGATACGTCCGGATGTGCACATCCGAAATCAAGGGGCAAAAACAGAAATTCAGATAGTACCTAAGAAGGTTGGGTGGTGTGATAAGAAATTGCATTAAATTAATTATGCACTTCACTACTCATTCATGATCACATAATGACCACTTACACATTTCATCAATTATTTAGACTTAAAATATACTAATGATACACAAGACATCATAACTAACTTAGTTAATTACTTATGAAACAAATAGCATAAATATTTAATGAACTTGTTGTTACTTTATACGGCAAGTGATGAGAACCACCTAGCCGTAAAGACTGAATTAGGAGTCGCGATGATGAATTTGTGGAAGACGCCGCAATTTGGATGAATAAGTGATACACAAGTCAGAAAGATACCACAACAGGCTAGAGAAGTTCCAGTCAATATGTTGAATATTTCAAACCACAGTAAATCGATAAGTTAGAATATGGTTCACAGAACCAAAGAGAATAAACACTACTTTTTTACTCAATTAAAATCTATCTTTATTTCATAAAAGCAAATTACAATTTATAGAGTTCTTGCACCAAGTAAC
Organism: Lathyrus tuberosus; assembly: GCA_022829125.1. NCBI lineage: Eukaryota > Viridiplantae > Streptophyta > Magnoliopsida > Fabales > Fabaceae > Lathyrus > Lathyrus tuberosus. The sequence continues at coordinate 7,866,857 of JALAZF010000068.1, read as the reverse complement.
TTAATAGACCGTAATAAATTAAAATAACACATAATATTATTTTTAGATTTTAATTAATAAATATTAAATAAAATTAAATATATCTTTACTAAACCTAGTAGTTCCTACTTTAAAATTATCCACTAAAATGAATTAAGAATTAAAAAAAATCTTAAAGACTTGGAAATTCAAAAGCCCAATATAGTGGCGGAATAATAAGTCATAAACCGTACCTCACATAATCCCAATCAAGACTATGATAGTGCTAGGATAATGAATCATCAACTCGTGCAATTAATTTCCTTTTATGTAAGAAATTGACTAGTCATTCATTTCCAATTCATTTTCTCATGTGAAATTAACCTGATTTGTCAATGCTTCCAAAAGATTTCCAAGGAGTCAAAGATTGTGTCAATCAAACATCTAGAACTCCATTTATGGCCCAAGACAAGATAGATGTAACATTACCCACAAAAATAAATTTTATTTCAACCAAAATTAATTGGATTATTTTTTTGTGCTGATTTAATCTTCACATGATAATCAAATAAAATCACAAATTAAAATGAATAAATTAGTCATTTTTTATATGTTTTATTCCACATGCTTAATTATTTCATGATCTTATTATTCTCCCATTTTTCAAAAGAATTTATCCTCAAATCTAAACCTGCATAATCAATTAATGGGTTAAAATAAAATTTTCTTTTTTATCTTCTCCTACTTTTTGAAGTTTATTTTTATTTCCGACATCATTTGAAAAACATAGTTTTTCTCAAATTCATCTTCTACTTTTTATTCATTTATTTTCTTCACATTTATGACCAACATTGATACAGAGAAGTTGTATCTTTTACCATATAATACTGGCCATGGGTAAGATTTTCATCCTAACTTCCTTTATTATAATCTTTTGCTTTTTTACGTTGTGTATAACATTTTCATCTATACTTTTGTTTTATTTTGCAGTGGATACTGGTTGTTGCTTGCGATTAATCCAATAAAAGAAATAGTCTATTATCTGAATTCGCTAGAGGGTGATCAAACAAAATACCCGGAGATGAAGAATATGATTGATACGTAAGTGATGCAATTGTTCTAAATATTCGCGTGTGTATTTCTTTATTTTTGTGAGATTGTTCTAAATATTCGTTTATAATATGATAGATCCATAAAAATATTCCGATCACAACGACAAGCTCGGGTACCAAAGACCAAAGCAAACAACATTACATGGATAAGAGTGGAGGTATGATTTGATATTATAATAGTAATGCTACTTGATAAGACAGGTCATCTATGATACTTATTAATACTTTTTTTCTATGTGTAGTGTCCTCGGCAACGTAATGGTATCGATTGTGGTTATTTTGTCTCGAGATTCATGAAAGAAATTATTCTTTTGGAACACATAGAGATTCCAACCATGGTATGAATTTATATATAAGTTATGATTTATTTTAAGATTTATTATCGGATATTTCATCTAATTAATTACTTTTAACTAAATCACGCATATTATGTAAAATGTAGTATTTTGATGAATTCAAGTGTGTCATCTACACGAAAGACAATTTGGAAGAAATAAAGGAGGATTGGTGTCAATACATGGTTGAAATGAGAATTTGTTAGTTTTAGAAATTGTGTTAGGTTTATGGAAGGTGTTGTATATATACGTGATGGATATATGGTGTATAAGGTTTCAAATTGGTGTATGGAATTCATGTTGTATAGTTTGTATTGAGATATATATATATGTAATGGCTATTTTGGTGTTGTATATATAATGGTTTTTACCATTTATGTGTTGAATTTTAATCGTATAAAGGACTATCGTTGAATTATAATGCTATAAGGCCTATGTGTTGACATATAATGGTATCAAAGGCCATGTGATGAATGATTATGAATTCTGATAAACTATACAGGTTTATACAGGTTTAATAATTGATTAAAAAAAAGCTTTTACAAAGCACTTTTATAAAAGACAGCGCTTTCTAAAAAAAACGCTGCCTAAAGGGGTGTCATGGCGTATACATAAGGCAGCGCTTTTCAAAGCGCTGCTAAAGGAGGCCCTACAAAAGCGCTTTTCTTTGAAAAAGCGCTGCCTAAAGGGGGACCTTTAGCAGCGCTTTTCAAAGCACTGCTAAAGGGGGTCCTACGAAAGCGCTTTTCTTTGAAAAAGCGCTGCCTAAAGGGGGACCTATAGCAGAGCTTTTAAAAGCGCTGCTAAAGGGGGTCATACGAAAGCGCTTTTCTTTGGAAAAGCGCTGCTATATGGGGGTCATACGAAAGTGCATTTCAAAGCGCTGCTAAAGGGGTCATATTGGGGGACCTAAGACAACGCTTTTTAAAGGGAAAAAAGCGTTGTCTTTACCTTTAGCAGCGCCACCTTTGGCAGCGCTGCTAAAGGTCTTTTTTGGCGTAGTGAACAAGAGTGATTTTACATATTTTTAAATAATAATATGTATCTATTGGTTAAAAATTCTTGATTTTATTGACGTTTTTGCTGCCATAAAAGTCCAAGTAACGAATCCCTCATTTTGGAAGACACTGCATCACGTAGTACTTCATATTTATATTCTCCAAGAGCGAATGACACTCAGACATGCGCAGTCACAAAAACAGCACCCACATATTCAAATACTAGATCCTCAAGACTATAAAGTATATGAGATTCTTGATGTTCAAGAACTGTAAGTCTCAACTTCTCTGCCATAGTTGTACTTGCCTTGTTGATTCTCTATCGATGAACAAGCCACAAATCTTATCATTCTGAAGACATCTTATAAAGAAAATATTTTTCTTTTTTGTGAATTATGTTGAAGTTGAAGCTCTCAGAAGCTGGAGCTTTTAGAAGCTGCACAAGCTCTCAAAAGTTGGAGCTTTCATAGGCTGAAGCTTTTAGAAGTTGAAGCTTTCAGAAGCTGCACAAGCTCTCAAAAGCTAAAGCTTTTAGAGGCTGAAGCTTTCAGAAGTTGAAGCTTTCAAAAGCTGCACAACCTCACAAAAGTTAAAGCCTTCAGAAGATGCATTCAGAAGTTGCATTGAGAAGATGCATTGAGAAACTGATTCAGAAACTAAATACCAAAGCTTAGTGTAGTCTTACCATATCATATCCCACATGAGATAAAGTTTGTTACAGCTAGTTAGAGGTTGTTAGATCTTAAACTTCTATATAACCACTTCTTATAACTAAACTTAATCAAGGAATGAATGAGATCTTGCTTCCATCTATCTCCTTTCTCTATTTTAATTCATCTTCATCATGATTTGTGAAAACTTCATGATAGTATCATAGCTCTTTTAAGCTCTCATGTGCATCACTTTGTTCGAATGGTTCGTGGTGGTGTTAATACTAGAGCCACTGCTGTCGTCGGTGCTCCGATTAAAGATCTGTCGTAGAAACCTAGCAACATGCCCTATCTTCATCCTTCAGATATATCTACTTCTGTTTCAGTTAAACCTATGTTAACACATTCAAATTATCATATATAGACGAGATCCGTGCGATGTGCGCTAGGAGGAAAAAACAAATTTGAATTTTTTATGGTTCCATTCCAGTTCCAAAGGAATTTGATCCAAGTTGTAAAGCTTGGAATTGCTGTAACATATTAGTACACATGTGGATTATGAACTCAATTGGAGAGTCCATAGCATAAAGTATTGTTTTTCTTGAAAACGACATTGCTGTTTGGAATGAACTCAAGGAGCATTTTTCACAAGGTGATTTCATTCGTATCTCTGAATTGTAATGTGAAATATTTGCTTTGAAGCAAGATTCACGATCGATTTTAGAGTATTTTATGTGAGGGGCTAAGGTCTTTCATCTATTTCATTTTAATGATGTCAACATATATGCTGAGTATTAGATTATAATTTGAGCGGTATCACTTCACTTGTCGGGAAAATTGCGTCTAATAATTGTTGTTCGTGTGTCTAGATGTATAGGAATTTGTCTTTCCCATAAATAAATGTTCATTATCACTTTACTGGTATCTAGCATGTTTTTCGGGACTTTGGTCAGTCGAAAATGTGCAAAAATTGCATTTCCTGTAAAAACACAGTTCATGCGCTAACCTTCCCAGTACATGAGTCGACGCATAAATAATGGTACAAAACTAGTGAAATATGCGGGTAAGCGCATGATTCTGGGAAGTCACAAAAACCAACTTTGCGTCGACGCATGGTGCTTCTGGGTCGACGCATAAAGATCAAACTTGCATAGCATTTTCCATTGGTCAGCGCATGTTGTACCTCATTAAGTCATGTGTCGACCCAAACACTCCTGAGCTGCATTTTTCACCTAATTTTTTTTCTGTTATTTCTGTTATAACTTTTAGTGGGTTAATTAATTCTATATAAATAGTTTTGGTCATCTCATTAATCACGAACAAGAAACGTGAAAATATATGCCATTTCTCTCTTCATCTTCATCTTCTTCATTGAGTAAACAAACAATCACACATAATCATCTTTGTTTGTGTCGCCCATTGTTCGAAGTGATAATGTTCAGAATTTAGGAAGTGTGATCTTCATTTTCTGGGTTGAGAGCTTGGTAGGTGTTTCTTGAATAAAACCACTTGGTTTTGTCCTCCAAGAATCAAGTAGATTTTTGGGGTTTTTGCACAAACCGTTTCGTTCTACAGGGATTCAGCGGGGCGAAGTTAACCGAAGATTGGATCAATTGTTCGGTTTAGTAGCTGTAATAGGAGGATCGTAGAAGAGAGGTTTGGGTTCGAATTTTTGGTAGATCGCAATTGATCGAGTGAAGGTAACCGAAGAACGGTGGGTTCTTTCGGTTTAGTAGCGTGGGACGGTAATTGGATCAACCATATTCGAAGGACTTGATTCGTTTTGAATCAAGGGGAGAGAAGACTCTCCATCAATGACCGAAGACGTTCGAGGGTTTGGATGTTCATTGTTCTTCTCTTGTAATAAATAATTTGCAACAGCTATATATATATATATATATATATATATATATATATATATATATATATATATATATATATATATATCTTAATTCCAATTATGGAGTTGGGGGCAGACGTACCCAAAGCGAGGACGATTGGGGAACTGCCTAATCAAATCTCGTTTGTTCTCTCTTTCCTTAACTCTTTTACATTTCAGTTTGTTCGAATTTGTGAAGTCGCAAGTTATTGAAATTTCTGTCGTAGTGTAATCGTAAGCTGATAAACTGTTATGTTAAATTGATACAATTTCTTGAATTGTATCTTGGAGCAGCTTTACATTACCTTCCATAGAAATTATGCACTTAGTGTGTTTACGCACACCAGGTGTTTGATAATTTGTCTCAAAGCAAAAATCGAACGCATTGCGTTTAATTGTTCATCGTTTTACCTCGTTGGTTTGGATTAAACATCAAGCAAGCGATATTTTGTTGATTGCGTTATAAGTGTAGTAATTGGACTGAATTTTTCTCTTCCGTACTCATTCTTAATATATTCGTGCATATCCGATCCTTTTAGTAGAAGGTTCGTGGTAGACGTACAATCCAGTGGTGTGCTTCCGTTAAATTTTTTAAAACAATTTCTTTGTAACCATTTGCGTGTAAAACTCTAGGGATCTATTCAACCCCCTTCTAGATCCATAACCATCGTCTAACATTTTACAGCTTTGAAGGTTCTTTAGGAAGAACTTGAAACTTACTTTTCTACTCCTATATGCTCGTGTCCGCATCGTTGTGTATGTAACATATGCTTGAGTAATGTTAAGCAAGAACATGAAGTTACACGCTCAATTCAATTTCTTACTGGACTGGATGACTCATTTAATATGGTTCGCTCTCAAGTCTTGTTGATGAATCCTTTACCTAACATCAACAAGATTCTTTCTATAATGATGTATCATGAACGACAGATCAAAGTCTTGTTTATAATGAATCCAAGATACTCATTAATGTTGTTGAGTACATGAAGTCTCAAGGCAATGATTTCTTATCCTTTGGAAATAAGAAAGTGTGCACTCATTATGGAAAAAATGGACACACAGTTGATACATGTTATAAGAAGCATGTCTTTCCTCCTCATTTTGGCAAAGGCAATGTTGCGGCTAATAATTATTCACTTCAATGGAAAGCTGATGTTGATGATTCAAACAGTTATAAAGGAAATTATTCTTACATTTTCAGCAAAAATCAATATGATCAGCTTGTGAATTTGAAGCATTCATCAAGCTCCCTTGGAAATTCAGGTGCATCCTATAGCAAAGTGAACATGGCCTCTTATACTAATTCTCATGTCATATCAGTTATCTCCGGAATTCGTTATCCTTTGAATCTTGTTAACATAAGATCATGGATTTTGGACTCTGGTACTACTGATCATATATGTTCATCCATGAATTTTGTTTATTCTTATCAACATATAGCACATGTTAACATTAGATTACCTAATGGTAATATTGCAATGGCAAAATGTTCTGAAACTTCTATTTTCTCACCAAGTTCACAGTGCACAATGTTCTATTTGTACTTGAGTTTAATCTGAATTTATTGTCAGTTCCAAAATTATGTTTTGATCTTAATTGTGTGGTGAATTTTAATAATGAAGAGTGCTAAATTTAGGAAAATAAGAGCTTGAGGATGATTGGTTCGGTTGATTTAGTTGAAGTATTTTATTATCTGGCCATCACACAAGCCTCACATCAAGCCAACATCACCACATCCTATGTTCCACCTCAATCTACCTTTATTCCCAGGACAACTCGGTGGCATTTCAGACTAGACCATTGTCAAATAGGAGACTTAGTAGTTTACATAAACACATGCCTTTTGTAACTATAGACAAGAATCATGTTTGTGATATATGCCATTATGCAAAACGCAAAAAAAATCATTTTCAACTTAGTGAAAATAAAGATACTCAATGTTATGAGCTGATCCATTTTGACATTTGGGGTCCTTTGTCTATTCCATCTATACATGGCCACAAATATTTCATAACTGCGCTTGATGATTACATCATATTTACCGGGGTTATTCTTTGTAAAACAAAATATGAAGTTACTCATCTTGTCCAAAGATTCATACTTATAATTGGAAACCAATATAACTGCAAAGTTAAAATTGTTAGGACGGATAATGGTCCTGAATTTCACACGCCTGGATATTTTTCTTCCAAAGGCATTGAACATCAAACTAGCTATGTTGAAACTCCACAACAAAATGATAGAGTTTAGAGAAAACATCAGAACATTATAAATGTAGGAATAGCCTTGCCATTCTTCATGCTACCTACCTCAAAAATTGCATACTTTGTTCTTTACTTCATGAAAAATCATCCTTCTTACATGGATTTGGAATTGAACCTTACTTAACTGAGTTAAAATTTTTTAGATCCCTCTGTTATGATACCACCTTACAAAACCGTAGAACCAAGCTGGATTCTAGAGCTTGAAAGGGTGTTTTCTTGGGATACAAGCAAAATGTCAAAGGTGTTGTAATTCGTAACTTAAATACCAAATCCATTTTTGTCTATAGACATTTTATACACCAAGATCAATTTATTCCTTATTCTAACCCAAACCTACTGTCATACCCCAAATTTTATCCCCTAGATTCCATCACTTAGTTTCATCATGTGTGTATCATTAAGAAGACCATGTGGTTGATCAATTAAGGCTTGTGGTGGTCATTAACATATCAACTATCTCACTCATGGATTAAGGGTTTCCCTTCATTAACAATCAAAGTTTGATATTGCATCAATTCAAGATCATAAAGCCTCAATCCCCCGAGTGCACCAATTTAGGGTTTTGGTCAAAGTCAACTGGATATTGACTTTTTGACCAAGACATGATCCCAAGCTTAGGAACATGATTCAAGACCTTCAAATACATATTTAAACTCATCTTACATGATCTAGACAACTAAAGATGTTGGATTCATTGACAAGTGCAAGAGTTGGATTCATCTGATAGAAAGTCAACTTGATCAAAGTCAAAGTTTGATTTTGACTTTTTTAAGTTAAACATGACTTCCTCAAGTTAATGATCATGAAAATATGAAAGAAAATTTAGTTGGATCATGATTAATTAAAAAAATCAAGAAAAAGATTCAAAGTTGTAATATTAGGGTTTTGGATTTTTTCTAAGTTATGGAAATACATGATCAAGTGGCCAACTTTCCAAGATCATAACTTCTTTCTCAAGCATCCATTGAAAAAACTTAAGGACTCTTATTAAAGATGGAATTTGATACTTCAACTTGATGAAAATTACAAGCCTAAAGATTTCTTGGAGTGGAAGTTATTGATGTTCAAAGTTAAGATTTTTCAACTTGTTGAAAATCCAAACACTTGGAATTTTTTCTAAGTTTTTTTACCTTAACAAGTACATGACTTTAGGACCACTTTGTGATCAATTCAAGCCACCACTTTTCATGCCTAAGGTATGCACTTGAAGATGAGATTACATACTTTAACATTGTGGAATAATTTGATCAAAAGCTCACAAGTATTGGAAGTTATAAATGATCAAAGTTGAGATTTCCTAATTGTGAAAATTGCCAAGTACTTAGAATTTTTTCTAAGTGTTTAATAGTTGAAAAATCCAATTTTGATGGTCAGTTTTCTCAATGATCCAATTTGATTTTCTTCAAGTGATCAACATCAAAGTTGAAGTATGTGATGCCTCCTTTCCAATGGTACCAAGAGCATGAATTTCTTTTTCTTGATCATGAAGTTACAAAATTGGAAAGCGGCCATGTCAATACTAATTTTCCAAGACATAATTGCATCAAGTTGGCTGTGCATGATTTGAAAGGATCTTTTGGCCACCTTTTGAGCTTCTTTTCATCATATGATCAACTTGGAACTTGTTCATTGTCATGAAATCTTCAAGTAGGTGGCAAATTCAGAAAGGATTGATCTCCATTCATGGTGTAAAGCTTTGATCCAACACGTTAACTTGAGATGATTTTGGCTAATACACGATTAAACACTTTAATCATGTTGACTTGTTGGCAAAGGCAAGAACATGATCCTAACATCATAAAAAGTTGGTACAAAACTTAGATCACACTTGCAAAGTCAATTAGGAGCAACCAAACGCAAGATCCACCTTTTGTACTTTTAACCACTTTTTTCGTTTTCCTCCAAAGTTCATCAAACAAAGCTATTATCCATTGCTCTCGATTCAAATCATCTACACTATAAATAGAGGTCATGTTTCATCTGCAAACACACACAAAAACCTCAAGAAACACAGATTCACCATTGCACAAATTCTCACATTTTCAAGTTTGTCAAGAAAACCAAAACTTGTGATTTTCTATTTTCTCCTACTAAACTTCATTCCAACACCACAAACACATCACATAAGCTTCATAGAAGTGTTCCAAACCCTTAGAACACTTCTGTAACAACTAGAACATCATATCAGTATCTCACTTTTTCCACCTTGCAAGTTGATTTGGATATAGAGCTCTAGAAGGTTTCAAGGCAAGTTAGGCATTGCAACACATTCCTTGAGGTCCAAGGAAGTTGTAGGAGTCATCAAATTATATATGGAAATGCTCTAAGGCAGAATCACGATTTCACTTCATTAAGGTAAGTTGTCACTTCTGAAACTCCATGTTTTGAGCATCATTTTGATTCATTCTTGTTACCAGTATGCTTGCCATAATGTGAAGATTGAAAGCCCTATGTTTGTGTTAATTGATCATGTTTGTATGAAATTTAATTTTTGTTAGAAAAATTAGGGTTCTTCTGGTTTTCCATTTATTTCATAAGTTAGGATGAATATAAATGAAATTGAATGCCATGATTGAGTTCCTTAGGAAATTCTAATCAAAATGGTATATCGATTTGTCGGTTTTGGTTGAGAAATGAGATTTTTACATTTTCAAAATCTGAGAGCTCAAGGAGGAAGACGACAATGGTGTTGGCGCATTTTTTATATTTTTAAATTCCATTTTTATATATTATGTTATGAAGTGGCACTTTTGACAAGGCGTGCGCCTTGTCCCAGTGGCCAGAAGGTTGGTTTCGGTGTGGCGAGAGAGGGGAGGGGTTCGAGTCTCAGCCTCCCCATATTTTTGCACCCTTCTCTTTTTTTCTCTTCTTTTTCTCTCTTTCTTTCATTTCTCTTTTTTTTTTTCTTTTATTAATTAATTATTTTATTTTTATTTCATTTATTCTTTTCATTTCTTATTTTATTTTTTAGGAAAAAAATAATAAATATTTATTC